>AP028158.1:23755000-25005000 GCA_014132275.2 Samia ricini
TTTTCTGTATTTAAATCATCACCAATCCATAAATTTTTCAGTATTTTAATATGTTTATCTGTCATCTTCCAATGTATTAAACTATTTGATATGTTTTCAAGCTTAACATTTTCATTAATGTTTAAAAGAGCTTGTATAATTTCAGGGTTAACAACTGTTTCATAGTTTGAATTTACATCTTTTAATTTTCTTATTAGAAATGCATCAAGTGTTTTCTCTATAGTAGCGGTTGGTACAACTTCATTTATATGCTCCAAATAGGTATCCGATAATAAATTTGTTAAATTATCATCAATGTGAAAATGGTTTTCTGGTTCGATTTTACACGTTTTCCTGATGTTTGTTAGCAGTGTAAAAACCGTATATTATTATTAGTATTATAGTTCTGATTCGATAGTCTAAGTAACTTGATATAACTCTTAGATAGTGCGTTTGCAACATTCCTGTCCAACAGAGGGTTAGTGAACACAAAATCGGGACACTGTTCTGTGTTATGTTTTATCACTTTTTCAATTAATTGTCGGTTCATTGTAATATAAACGTTTTAGCAACCTATTTATACTTACAAAATGCCTATACAACTGACAAACATATTTAAATCTATCATCTCAAATACAATATTTACAATAAAATATTTTTTCTTATATTATAAAGTATTCTGTTTGGAAATTAGAAACATAAATCATTTGGTAATTTGACAGTTCATTTGACATTTTGACTAGTTGATGTTGAAATATAGACAGGCTAAGAGACATTTGTCCATACCGCCTATTCTGAAGTTCAAACTTCACCCTAACAAGACGATGGCAATCTCTAGAATATCCCATGAATTCTCGTGACACCGCAGAATAAACGCTAATGTGTCATTATTTTCAATTCACTTCACTTGTACACAATAGCCAAACTATATTACGTAAAATACCAACAAAATCACATAATGTAGGGTCCAGTAACACAAGTTATTGAATTAAAGATAACGAACAGCTACAACATGACAGATAGAGGTATCGTCAAAACGTATTGACATAGATTAGGCAACAACCAACATAGAAAATACCACATAGGTCAAGAAAATTTTGTTTAACATTGTAACCTAACATTATAGGAATTGTGAGTAAATAATTTAAACATGAATATTCTTGAAAACAATAACAAAATATTAACCTTGGCAGTTTTTAAAAAAAGCATGTTTTATAAAAAACATGCTGACATGATGTCACGTTGAATGGCCTTAATTTTATTGTAGAAAGTATCGTAGAGAAATTGCAGTTTTGTGCAGTATGTGAAAACCCCAAGTTATGATATAAAGGCTTGTGAACAACACGCCATCTTTCGTTGAACATTATGTAGATTACTGCTAATTTATAAATCATTTGAACTGAAAATGACACCACGATGAAATTAAACTTAGTGTTCTCATTTTTTTAACTAGTGTAGAAAATTCCATCTATCATGTAATTAACCGATTACAAAAAAGATGATGTATAAGGTACCTATAAATTATTTTTTTACTACTTTACTCTTAAGTTATGATGGTTTAATGGTGTGATCGTATACTGTGTCGATGGGCGTAGGTTCGAATCTACCCAGGCACGACCGCAGCGAAAAACTGGGTAGGGATATTTAGGGGAATTCGCATTTTTCAAATTATTTTAAATACCTATTATTGAGTTAATTGCTTACACGTTTTAAGCAGTAAGTTAGTTTCAAGCTATGTTTAAAGCTTTCGTAATTTGTTTATTAAGATGAGATTAGTCAATTGGACGTGTACGATTTAGAGGGTGCGGGTTATGATCCAATTCAGCGCCCCCCTCGCACCACCACTGAAAACATCTATCTTATCACGAGGCTGAGGTTTCGGTGAAGCAACACATCGTAATGAAACCATAGCAAAGTGACAGAGCATTTTCTAATGCCTGGCTAATTAGATTAAATATGACGTGTACAGGCAGCATTAGTTCAGAACCTAGAGGACCTAGATTCAGTTTGTTTATCAGCATGGACCAAATTATTACATAATATAAGGGAACATCAATAAGGTCAGTAAAGCGCTAAGCTTCTACAGTAAACGAGGTATAAAATATTAATTAAATATGTAGGTAGTACTTAGTTTATGTGTTTTTACACCACAATGAATGAAATACTTAAATAATGGTTACACAATCGTTACCAGTCAAATTGAAAGGCAAATTAAATTAAATTTTACAATGGGTACTTAAAGGTAATTTAAAACAACTGATTGCGTAGGTATTTTTATTACCTTTATTTATCGAGGTCAAAGTACCTATAATTTAATTAATGTGAGTAGGTAATTATGCAAATTTTTACAAAGGTTTAATTTTGCGAAACCTATTATTTCGCAAAAATAACCCAAAAAATCACACATAGTTTAATTGTATTTTAAATCCGTAGATAAGTTTATTTTTTAATTTTCTTCTTATAAACTAACTTGATATAAACCCCTTTTTTTCTCTTGGCTTGAGAATGGAATTTGTAAAACCTTCTGATAATTGATATTTATGGTTAATCAAATTTTCTTCGTTAATATATTGAGAAGCGGTCGTAATTATTTTTTTAATTGTTATAGCAACTGTGAAATGTATCCTCTTTGAAGAAGTTATGAATTTAAAAATACATATAACTATTATTATATTTAAAAAAAAATGTCATATGAAAATATGCTGTTAGTCTGTTGTCTGAGTGGAATTTGAGCTAAAAATGGTAGATATATTTATAAATTGTTAGATGTTTTCAAAGTATACAGACTGAAAAATAAAATTCTTAAAAAAAACCATTTCTTATTACTATTAACTTTCAGCCAGTCAGTGCGCCACCTCAAGGGATTTAATAAAAAACCTTTTTTTACCAATTTTGTTTTTTTTTAATAGTTGCAAATTTCACCCCCAGGCAAGTGAAAGTGACAGTGTGGTTCAGAATGATAAACACACTAAGCCTAGAGGCACTGGCTCTCATCAAGTAATGTTGCCAGAACACACCTGTTGGTTGTTGGCGACAGGTTTTGTAACTTGAAGGTGGTAGCTATCAGGTGGACATTATTAGACAATGCCCTACTACCATGCTCTATGGAGTCCTCACGACGTTTTCCTTCACTGAAAGCTCAGGCCCATTATATGAACTGGTAAATTTGAACCTACGTCCATCGACGCAGATTCGCATTACACTACCAACTGGCTTCAAATGAGCCTTCATCGCTTCAGAAATAATCCCATCATAAAATCTTTGTCAGTAGGTACCTATTTATATTTCATTTTATTTGGTACATATAATATAAAAAAAGGATTAGGTACTTTAAAAACGCTATGATAGTAAAAGGAAATTAAAATAGCGACGATCGAATAAAAAACAGGAGATATCATTTGAAATTACTAAAAAATATATTTAAGTTAATAGGCAATAATAATAATAATAGTTGAATTATCTGTAACGCGATAAAAGTTACACAGTTCACAGATAACATAAGGAAATAAGTTAGGCTAATCTATAATATTTTGACATGTTTAACATTCATAAAACGCTTTCACCATACAAAATTACTTGAATTATGCTAAAAATATCGTTCAGAATAACACGATGGAGCAATAAAACATTTTAAACATTAAACCGAAACAAAAAATAAAATTCATTGTATGCGCAATAATAATATAGCATATTGACAGGGTGAAAGTCGGATGTAAAAATCGTGTGTTTATAAATCTATAAAAAAAATTGAGATCACTCATCAAAATGAATAATGGAGGATTCGGATATCTTAATTAGCATGGATTTACACCGTTACGTCGTAGTTCATATTTGATAAAAAAAAGTTTCGTTCAATCGTATTTTGTTTATGGTTCGGGGTTCCGTGTTAATATTTTAAACTGAGAACGAATTTTAACGTAAATCTTGTAATGTAGCTACTGTAGGTGTTTTACATACATAGTTTTGATAAGTTTTCTGGTAGTATCTTGATTGGTATTTTTTAAGTAGAATAATTTACAAGAGTTTTTGACGGCATCTCAGTCGGACATGTAGCAGTTGTTTTCTTTAATTCATCAAACTTGTCTATATGATTCTATATTATGTAATCATGGTGGCGTTTTTTGTGATATAGTTTGGTTATTATATACAAGTGACGTTTATTATAGAAAATAACGCGTAACATTTATTCTGAGGTACCGACATAACTTCATGGAAAGTTCGAGCATGATGAGCCACCGTTTTCCTGGAACTTGGTAACGCTGATACAATATTGAAAATACCTCTTACTAACATGACATTGGCACAAATTTTGTGTACACAGATTGCCATTAATTAAGAATAAGAGTAATTTACATACCTTTTTTGATTAATTATTTAAATTGTAAGTTAAATATTCGGTTAAAATTTTAGGTTATATGTTGAAGACTGTTACTAGTATCTACTGTACCACGTTTCACATTTACCATATAAGTGATTACATTAATATTTGAACTCTTAACAGAACAACTTATACTTTTCTTCTTAAGTTCCAGTTTCGTTTTCGTAACATTCTTACAACATATTCATGTAGGTTTATAAATACAATTATAGTAAGTTCCAAAGATATGTAAGTATAGTTGTATAAAAGGCTTAACCCCTTGAGCACTAACCTGGCGTTTACGCCAACTTCCCATTGTTTCTCTATTGTCTTCCTATTGTCTTATTTTTATGGGTAATCGAGATATTAAAATGATTAAAAAACACTAGTATTATATTTGTTGAAATGTCAGGGAAAAAGCTTTTTCCAAAATATTCAAATTCATAATAAATATATATTAAAAAAGAAAATCATTGACAAACAGATTATACAATGAAAGGTATTGAACTGGGTTTAGCTTTGTCTATTTATTTATGTATACTATTTACTATATCTACTTTATTCAAGAAAATAGAAATCAGTATAATTGAGTGGTTTTATTCACGATACTTCCGCGATTAAGGAACCCGAAAACGAACCTCCCATCATAATAATAATTCATATCGCTATTTCTTGAATGGTTTCGAGAGATTCAGTATTTGTGGGGCCCGGTTAATAAATTACCATCGGGACCTCACATAAAGATCCTAAATACGTGGGCCAAGCGACTTCAAGCTCCGCCCGTGAGCGAGATGGATGATAACAATATCTCTATCTTACGTACGAACGTACAGCTACTTTGTATTTTTATATTAATTTTTAAATTAAGTACTTAAGTTTCTTTTTTTAAATATTACCTTCAACCAACTTTGCTTTAATTAGAATTATTTTGTACCAATAAACAAACATGGCTGGTAATCGAAATTCATTTCTTGGCTTCTTTACATTTACATGGCTTTCCTGCCTGATCAAAAAGGTTTATTTCTTTTTAAATGCCAATTAGCAAATTTGTGATTTAAAATTATTTTTGTAGGTATAATAGGTACTACTAATAATTTATTTATGGTAGTAATTTCTGAATATTGACGACGCAAAATTGTTTACACAAACGATTTTATTTCTTTTTTTGTAGCTATTGATGTGTTTAAATGTTATCAACAAATTTTGAAATAAGCTAGGATTTTTTCTTCTTATTTTCAACAATAGTTGTGGCCAAATTTTAACAACCGGATAAGCATTATACAAATATCTATTTATATTTTTACTTTATTTGTTATCTCATCAGTTTTCGATAAAGGTTACTGTTTTGGTTAGTGGACAGAGACACGGCCGCAGCTAGAGTTGATTTTTGGGTAGAGGGGAAATAAAAGTCTTGTTAATTTTTTTGCAGTTATATCATAATGCCGTGCCATGCCGGTCGTGTGGTGCCGGTTAAAATAGTAGGACCCCATATTTTCCCGTAGGTGTCGGTAAAAGGCTATTAAGGGTTTTAAACCAAGGAAAAGACAGCATTATCCTCTGAGCACCACAAACACCTACTGCGATCGCCAACCCGCCTGCCAAGCGTGCTGATTATGATAATTCCTCCAGCAGTGGACTCTTTTGTTTGAATCAATCAATCATATCGTAATTAAGAGGACATGCGGTCGGTGACAAATTTAAAAAGTAGGTATTTCAGAAATCTATTACCATCGCGTTGCGCCACAGAGAAAGAGTTATAAAACACGAAAGATTTTTAATTTTATTTCAGTTTTAGATTAATAACGTACAGACATAGCCAAAGTACGTTTTGCTATTATTATTTTTTATTTTATCCAGAAAATTTGTTTAGACGAACGTGTCTGAAAATGACGGTAAAAATCGAGCAGTTTCTACAATAACTAATTTATGGATAAAATCAAAACGCACGGGCATGGCAGTGGTGGATGTTTATTATTTGGGTACAAAAATATTTACTATAATGTTATTATCCAAGTCATAAAGTGTTGACTACGTTTGTATGGAATAAATGCTGCTAGCATATCCTCTTAAGTATTGAGCTTATGAAATAGCGTAATCTAGGTATAAAAAAGTTGTCACTATGATGTGATTTTCACAAGTGTGTGGTGGTCGTTATCAAGTCAGTTTAATTGCCCTACCACCCTGAAAATATTGTATTTGGATAGGGCTAAGGCCGTGGTCAGAAATTATCTATATACTTATAGGTATATTTACTTGTGGGTAGTGTTACCTTACGTTGCCCGATAGCTTTGTTTATAACTGTTGATATGACATTCAACACGATACAATGATTGATACCTCGTCACCGGCGACAGGACGTGACCACACGAAGTATTATGCACCTATCAAACAAAAGAATTGGCCTCGATGATCAGTCGAAACCGTGCGAAAGGTGAGTGTCGTGAACAAAACGGCTGTTGTCAGGTTCGGAATTAGTCGCCTCGTGGGCAGGACCTCCCGTGGGCGGTAATTACGAAATCGTACACCTATAATAAATAAATAGTTTGTACTAGAAAAATTGTTATTGATTATATGAATGTTTTGATTTAACTACAGGTATCTGGATAGCAAAAAAATATTTGACAAAGTTTAAAGTAGGGATTAGCTTTGTAGTTTGTATATTTATACAGTACAGACTGATGCTTTCATAATAATGTCACTGATAATAATTAATAATAATGATGAATTTCTAAAGTACACAACACGCGAGGAAAGTGGGTTCTACAAGAAATCATTTCTCTTTTTATGTATAACTGTATATATCTACGTCTTGGTTGGGTTGATTCCGCAAAGTTGCATGACGGTAACAGCTGAAGCCGTGGTTCCTAGTAATGTTATACTCTTGTGCTAGGCTAAGTTAATAAGCGCACGCCACAACATCCACCGACGCTGTAGATAATAAAAGCCACATTAGATCAGCAGTTTATATTCATAATTAGAAAGATATATATTTAGAACTAGCTGTGTGCCAGCGGCTCTACCCGTGTTTCATATTTTCTTCACTGCATAATATAGTTTTTAAATAATAATTGAAAAATAATGTTATGATGATACAATATATATATATAAAGATAAGCTCACGCCTGTTATACCCGAAGGGTTAGGTAGAGGTGAAATAGCGAACTACACCAACCACATTTCGCCGAGCTTAGTTCCGTCCCAGATGTGACAAGGGGCGAGCCTGTCGCCATATAGGGCACAAATTCCAGACTCCGGGATGATACTGAATAGAAAAACCCAATACCACTTGACCCAGACCCGGGGATTGAACCCGAGACCCTAAGGTACGCGGAGTACCTTAAGCTATATAGCAAAAAAGTCCCGTCAAAATCGGTTTAGCCGTTCTGGAGATTACCGGTAACACAGAGACAAATTTTAAAAATTGTATTTTTGGTTTACCGTATGTATGAGTATTTATGTTTATTTAGTAAAAAATGATATTTTGACATTACAAAGAGATACTTCAATTTTATTTATTAATATAAATGATTACTGATTACATATCTGCAAAATAGCTCGACGATTTCGATGATTGGCGATGCTCTGACGCAATCCAACGTGACGACTATGGAGTATTATTGACATAATGAGCTACATGGGTTAGGTAACAACGTTTACCTATATACATAACGTCTTAAGATGACATTATCACAATAATGGCAACAATAATGTATTATATTGTTGACATACCTTTATGTCTGTTAAAGATGACTTCATACGTTCTAGGTATAGATAATTTATTACTGATGGACAGTGTTTTGTAAGTATTTTATGATTATTTCCTTCGATTATTGATACGATGGACCGTGTATTTTTATATTAGAATATCTGGAGTTTGATTTATTTGATTAGATTAGCAAACAATTCGATATTTGTTTTTTGTTGAAATGTATGTTGAAATTATGCCGAATATACTAAACAATAAAAGAAAATTAATGGTGATAAATTTTCCCTAGCTACTCAAGAATCGACTGTTTAGTACGTGTCGATATAGTTAGTTATTATAAAGCTCTAAGCTATTGCTTCGAATCCGTCAATTTATTAAGGAAGAGGGAACTAGGTTGAATAAACTCTTTAATCACGATTTTTCTGAAAGGTACGATTGGCAATAGGATTTGATATACGTATCGTTCCATATTAGTCAATCTCCTCGGGGTGAACTAAAGTGTTTGCTTTAGATTACAAAGTGACACATTAATAGCAGATAAACTGCATGCTCATTACTATAAACTGTATAAAGTAAATAATTTTGAATTTATTACACTTTCTTAATTATTACTATTATTTTAGTATGTTTTTAATGTTTGATACATAGTTACCGAAATTTTATTGCTAACATAGGTATGCATTTGGATCTTACAGATTGTAGAGGATGTTGTCAAGAAGGCAGGAAAAAGAAATATATAGGAGTAATCTTACGGCATAGAATTAAAACTATTAGTGTGTGATTAAAATTATAAGGTCTCGGATTACGTCCGAGGATAAAAAGTTTAAAAATAAAATGATTGACTATGATGCTACTCTTGGTTTATTACACATAATTTCCTATTTGAAATGATATCATGTTTTTAATGCAGTCTTAGTTTTCAAATATTAAAAATAAGTACTTACACGCGTATTCTATTACTAAATCAATAGATATTTAATTTATTTAAGTAACATAAGTGTGATGTGGGGAAAATAATCCCCCTTCATTAAAACTGTTTTTTACAACATCCACAGGAAATAATAATATTAGATAAATATTTATTTCAACTTTTCGGCGGTTTACAAGTAATTATTTTTTTTGTTGGCGCGTATTTCAGTTGTAGTAGTTGTGCCGATGGTCAATAGATGGAGCTACACGCCACGCATAATGTTTTTTTTCCAGACTCGCTATTCACAAGGAATTTATAAGTAAACAATACTTATAAATTCCTTGCTTATCACGAAGTAGCTTCCAAAGACTAGTAATGTACAAGTAATAGCTTCAGTCGTTCCAAGTTAGGAAAATTAATTATACATTTTACATAATTATGTTCCTTAGAGATTAAAGGAAATAAACCAATTTTTGTTATTAATAGATGTTCAGAAAAAAAAAAAATTTGCTATTATTATGGCCTTTCCCCACACGTTTTATTTAATCTATTCATTATTCTTAATACTTGATTTAATACTAATTAACCAAAATAAATGTTACGCGTCATTATTTCCAATACACTTCATTCACCAGTCCACAATAACCAAACTATATCATATAAAACGCCGCCAACACTACTCAATATAGTGTCAAATACGCAAGTTAATGGTTCAAAACAAATACTATATTTGTTTTATCTATGATTCAAGACAATAACTGCTATATGAGAGACAGGGATTCCGCCAAAAACTTTCAATTGATTTCCATGCGTCACGTCTTTTAAAAGCTGTGAAATAGGTATAAATTAAACCTATACAGGTGAAAATTGATAAATTAAATAGAAATTTTAAAAATGCTATTTATTATCGACATCATATTATGATCAAATTGATCAATTAAAAATATGTCGTAACACAAGTATAGGTGAAATGAACAGGAATTAAAATAAAATTCAACTAACTTACCTAATTTATTTACACACACACACACACATCTTACGATTTGTTTTATTTTTTTATAAGTATTATACTTACTATCACTATTATAACCCATAGAATGAGAGAAAAAGAGGCATAAATATCAAGTATGCTGCTGATCTTTTTAACTGTAGAATATGTTTTCTATTTCGTGATACACTAATTTCTGAGGAAACGTGGGCATAACTGTAATTTATAAAGTGAACATAGTATAGTTAGTGTAGTATAGTATTGTACACTACTCATATGTTATATACTAAGGTTCCTAACTATAGTTAGTAATCAATTACCTACGCTGTACTTTAGTTGAAGGTTTCTCAGTATGTATCACAGTGAGTGCTTAGAGAGATTCAAATGTTACGCAAGCATCTAGGGGTATTACGTTTTCCTTATTTTTGATGATATGAGGGACATGGGTGTCTCAGTGGTGATTACGTAAGCAATATTTAATCTATAATCTTCGTCTTTCGTTAATACTTATGCCAATGCTTACGTAAGCATGAGGGGAGGGGTAAGAGCTTTGCTTAGTATTGCTGATAAGAGGGGGGGGGGGGGGGCAGAGTGTCTAAAGTTTAGCAGTGTTACCACTTGAACGACCTCTTATCAGCTGAAGGGTGGTTTTTTGTGTTTTATACTACTACTACTTTTACTACTAAACTGTAAATCCTGACAAAAACTTTTGTTTTTTTATGGTCTTAGTAAAATTCGTCCAATAGGATAGGCGAAGAAATTAATCATACAGCCAATTCTTAAGTTATCAATAAGGATAATATGAAGTTTCCTTTATTCAGTTATCTGAGTCTAGTTTGGTATAAAGGCAAGAGTGCCAAGTCTTGTATTTATTTTCAAATATTCATCAAACGTCCATAGGTTCTTCTAGGTTCTACTAGTAGTCCATAATTATTTGGTTGAAATCTCGTTTGTATCTTTAAGTATTTTTGTGTTATATGTTTTTATATGGATTTCTTTTTTGTTTTGTATATTGTTGTATTTATTTATTTATTAAAGAAATCAACAGCTCTTAATTACATATTCACTTATTTATTTTTTAACATATTGGATTAGCCAAAGACGATTTCCAAATTTACTTAAAAAGATAAACAGTAAAACCTAAATGAAACACCTATAATGAAATAATTACTTGAATATGATACAATTGTTTTCAATATGATCTTACCACAAAATTATACAACTATACATTATACTATAAAACAGAACTATATCGGAAGACTATAAGCTATTACATTCAGAAAAAAAAAAAATACAAAAAAAAAACAGGGAAATTAATTAAATTGAATTATTTTTTAAGAATATTCGCATCAAAACTAATAAAAAAAATAGTTTACGTAATTGTTGTGTAGTGTGCTAGTATGTGTGTCTGTGTAGGTATATATGAGTTTATGTGAGATTGAGTGTATATATGATGTGTGCATGTTTATGTGTATGTGTGTGTGAAAGAACGTGTGATTTTTATGTGTTATACACTATTAAAGGAAGATTGAATCTTTCTCTTAAACGCAACACTGCTCTCAAAAAAAAATGTCTACATTAGTTGCTTTCATATTATATAAATGTGAATATCTAGTCATCAATGAATGACGGGCATAGTTGGTTCTGGTTAGTCGCTCGTGGAAAAGTCGAGGATTACGGGTACGTATTGGTGTTGCCCACAAACCTATCCGCTATAACAAATATGAACAATCGATATTAATATTAATGAAATTATATAAAAACATCAGATCGGCTACTATAAGGTATTTCTTTTGTCTTTATCTCTGTCCCTCACACTATGTTTTTTACATTTTTTTATTTATTTAATCTAACGTGTTTCACGCACAATTTTTTCCCCAGAGGATAATCGACAATCTATAGTTACACGGTCATTTACAATGTATTGAGTAGGTATGTATTTTCTGTAAATAAATGAGAACCTCAATGTAATGGTCGCTACGAAGTATGGTAGCCGAGCAATACCCAATATTATAAGAGATGAAGCTACGAGTAAATGTAGTATCTGCAGGCTCGTTACGGACCACCGAAGTGCGAGCGAGAGAACCGATCCCACTGGGTGGCCTGACACATAGCACGCGGATAATAGCTAGTTCACTATAAAAAAGCGGAGTATTAATTATATAATCGATTATAGTAGAACCAGAGGTAGAACTAAGAATCATGTAACGCTATTTGGGTTTACGATAGAATAGAAAAAAAGGTTAAACAAAGAAACATTTATCCGATGCTAGGTTAGTGCTCAAATAAGAAAAGGTCACCAGTAATTAATTATAAAAACAGACGGGACTTCGAATTAGGTATATGTTATCTTTGCCATGTTAAATATCATCGTAAAAGACTGTTCATAGAGAATAATTTTCTACGGCAAATTTATTCACGGCTTGTTTCTATCTGAGCCTACATTAATATTAATGGCTGTGAAATAGATAAACAATATTTTACAATGTGAATATTGGATTAAAAGTTAAAATAACTGTTTATGTGACCACCAGGATAATGTTCTCTTGGAATACTTTACCTTTAAATTTTTAACGAGATATAAAATATGGTGAACAATTGGAAAGATTAGATAGGTATTATATAACCAGCTACTAGCGAATCCGTCAGGATTTTTAAAGTGGACCATCTGTTCTCTCTGAGCTATGACACAGCCACCCGTCTGTAATCATACTGAACAATGATCTATTATTTCACTGGGCATGCGCGAGATTGGATACCAAACTATTACAGGTATATTCATCGATTTTTTTGACATATCAGTGTTTGTTTACCTACTTGTTTGTTGTGGTTTTTATAATAAGTTAATAATAAATATATTAATTATTACCTATCTATCTATACAAATAAATAAAATTGAAGGGTCTGTTTATCATATCAAAACAATAATTCCATCCATTCAGCCGAAAGACGTCTACTGCTGGACATAGGTCTCCTCCAAAGATCTCCACGACGACCAGTCTTGCGCCACCCACATCCAGCGGATACCCGCGACCTACAACAGGTCGTCGGCCCACCTTTTGAGGGGTTTTCCCATGCTAGGTCTTCCGTTGCGTGGTAGACATTCGAGAACCCGTTGGCCCCATCGGGCATCGGTTCTGGAAGTAATGTGCCCTGCCTACTGCCACTTAAGTGGACATACGGTTAGATAAGTAGGTATATCTGAAAATTATTGCTTTCGCGTGCGCCCCAAAGTAAGCGAAAGGGACAACTACAGTGCGGGCTGATTTAACTATGCAAAATAGACGAAAACATCATTTCGTAGTACCCTGTTTCCTCCTTTAAAACTGAACGGATTTTCAGTTTTAGAATAATAAAAACAATACCTGTGTGTTTTGCTTTTTCAATTTTATTCATCAATTTTGTTTGACGAATGTCTGAAAATGAAGGTAAAAATCGAGTATTTTGTTCACTTTCAAAGGCTCCTAGTTTCTACAATAACGAATTAATGGAAAAAAAAAAAAACAGAACGTACGGGCATGGCGGTGGTGGATATATATTATTTGATATAAAAATATTTACCATAATGCTATTATCCAGGGAGGAAACAGGGGACTACATTAGTATGGCATAAAGGCAGCTAGGATATCCTTTTAAGTTTAGCAATTATTTGGGCAATGTCTTTGGTTCTTCTACGAATCTCCTCATTCTTGATTCGATCACGCGGTGAAACTCTAAGCATAGCAGAGCCATTGCCCTTTGGGCAACTTTGAGCTTATTTATTAAACCACATTGTGAGCGACCACAAGTCATCACTGGCAAAACAAACTGGTCGAAGGCTTTCGTCTTGAGACACTGTGATATTTCGGACGAGAAGATTCTGCGTAGCTTCCCGCACGCGATCCAGCAGAGTTGGATTCGACGATTAAGTTCTATCTCCAAGTTGGATCTATCTAACAACAATTTTTTACTCTAAGTATATGCGAATAATAGGAATATAATAATAAACAAATAAATATGTACGGTACGTATAACAAAAATACAAATTTTGTCTATATCTTTCTATCAGTTGGTTCCGTCTAATCTCCGGAATAGCTGGCCCGATTTTGAAGGTAACTTTCTGGCAAATAACTGCAGTTAACTTTGATTTTACGGAAAAAAAATTAGCGTTCGATTCAAACAAAATCCGATTGAATGCACATTTTTACTGGCAATAGTTTGAATTTGTGACAAATATCTTTGCTCTTTGTTAGTTGGTACCAAAAATAATTTTAGGAAAATAATTAATGCATCGCGTAAAAATAATATCTAAGAAATTTGGAACAAAATACGATTAAATATTTTACTGCTAAGGTTTTGAATTTGTAGGAAATATCTTTACTTTTTATTAATACCTAAACAATTTAGGGGGAAAATTAGTGACCATCAAAATATTATTTTCGAATGATTATTTAAAAATTATATTACACAGTGAAGAATATATGAAACGCGAGCGGAACCGCGGGCACACAGCTATTACCTATTAACTATATATAAAACAAAGTCGAGTTAGTTACACCATTTATAACTAAAGAACGCCTGAACCGATTTTTATGATTTGATTGGTTGTATTTGTCTCCGTTCGGAAAAGCAAAAAATAACTATTAAAAGTGAAAAAATTTACGAAAGAGATTATTTTTTTCATTCGGTTGTGGAATGGCTTTTTGATACCTAGATAATATTATCTCGAGAACGGATGGATTGATCTTGATGATTTTTTTTTGCCTCGGATTCGAGAAGTTTTGTCGTGCATTAGTAAGAAAAAATAAATGTAGTTCAAGTTATAACGCTAAATATATTCATTCATCCAAATAGAAAAACTAGGTATTCGTACGGCTTACCTCACGTGTGACAGCATCTATATTTAATAACTAGCTTTGTGCTTGCGGCTGCGCGCGCCTTTCATATGTTCTTCACTGCGTTATATATAGCAACTCTTCTCGTGCTCCTTATTGTTCAGCAGTCTAGCAGCGACGTGCCGTGTGTTTTCCTAACTTTATTATTTTTTTTTTTTTTTGGTTCTTTATTTAAAAAATTATTACAGATGCAGTTTACACAGGTAAAATACATTTTATGATAAAATTAAAAAATAAAAATACAAAATAAAAATAGAAAAAAAAAAGTAAACAAGGCCAGAAAAACTACACAGTACTACGCTTAAAGCTAAACTACAAACTAATAGGGGACACGGGGAAACCGCATCAGGGCTATTCCCTTCGACGGTGGCCTCTCCTTTGTCCGCGCCTACGGACAAGTCAACTGGGTGAGGCACACAGGTGCGTCCCTCGTGGAGTAATCTTCTGAGTTCTGGGAGCTAATCCTGCTGTCGATCGGACTCTGAGGGGTCAGGGAGATGCACCCGATCTATACGGGTCATAGACACGGTCCTCCTTCAACTACCTACTCAGCTAGGCGAGGACCGGCGTATGAGATCGCGCGCCTGAGGCCTATGTATTAATGACAAGCGATCACCTCTTCCTCTCCGACTGTCGGGAGGTCTGGCGTGCAACGGCGCGATGTTCTGGAGGTGAACGTGCGCCGACGTGTCCGCTCTTCGGAACATGTTGGTTGCAAGGCTGCTTATGAACGCATCCAGGCTCTCTACACGTAAGTCACGCGCAAGTACGTGGTTGCTAACGTATCGCGGTGCCCCCGCGATCATGCGAAGCGTGATGCTCTGTTGGGCTCTAAGCCGTCTCTTGTTCGTTTCCGATAAGCGACTGAACCATGCAGGGGCGGCATAGGTAAATCGTGACCTCAAATAGGTTTTATATAAACCAAGCCTCGTTCTCAAGGGTAGCCTTGAGGTGAGCACTGGACGCAGCATTCTCCTCGCCGCTCTTGTCCGCGCGATCACATCTCCTACATGACTTGAAAAAGTCAGGTTTCGATCTATAGTGACTCCCAGGTATTGAACTTTATCCTTCCACGGTATAGTCTTTCCCTGGAGCGTCAAGCAAGGTGGTAATCTACTCATCATCACTCTAGTCATGAGTGCCTGTGTCTTCCCTACGTTGGCCCGCAGCCTCCATCTCCGTAGCCATTCAGGAAGGGTATCTAGTAGTCGCTGGGTTTCGATTTGCGCATCTAATGGCGTGTTATCCACGTGGAAATAAGCGGCGTCGTCAGCGAATAGTGCGAGTTCTGTTCACCCGCGCACGGGCATATCGTTCGTGTAGACGGCGTAGAGGCTAGGAGAGAGGCAGCTACCCTGCGGGACTCCGGCTCTCATAGGGAACTCCCGAGACACTTGGCCTTCGACCACTACTTGGGCGCGGCGGTCTTCCAGGAAAGACTTCAGGACATGGAGAATCTTCCTAGGGATCGTGGTGGTCGTTAACAGTTTGTATAGCATCCCCTGGTGCCATACTTTGTCAAACGCCTTCTCCATGTCCAGCAGTACAACTGCGACGTATTGTCTGTTTCTTCTTGCGGTATCTATTATGTCAATGACCCTCGTGAGTTGGAGAACAGTAGAGTGATGCTTCACTGCGTTTTGGAGTACAATCCTGGAACACATTCCCACTTAACATCAGGTGAGACTGTAGTGAAAACACTGAGCCTATATTACTTAGGTATATAAAAGGTCACGTTTCTATTTGTCTGTCCGTTAGTTAGCTTATAACTCGTAAACTAGTGGACCAATTTACAAGATTTCTTATGTTAATACATAAACATAAACTCATGCCTGTTATCCCCGAATGGTTAGGCAGAGGTGAAATAGCGAACTACAACACCCACATTTCGCCGAGCTTAGTTCCGTCCCAGATGTGACAGGGGGCGAGCCTGTCACCATACCGGGCATAAATTACAAACTCCGGGATGATACTGAGTAGTAAAACCCAATATCACTTGACCCAAAGATCGAACCCGAGACTTCAGAACGACAGTCGTATCGTAATACAACTGCGCCACCGAGGCAGTCGTTATGTTTATATCGTGTACATATATAGGTTTTTAACTGGTCAGGTCTATGTTTTTGTTATGTTTAATTGAAAAAAATGTATTTTAGAAATGTTATCATAAGAATTGAAAATAAAATAATTACACAAGTGACATAACTTATGGAAAAAAATTCTTTGTTTGTCTGGTAGTTGACTTATAACTCGAAAAGCACTCAACCGATTTACCTGGTCATAATTTTTTTTTATTTTGCACATATAATATTACCTGACCAAATTATAATGATACTCGTACAAATGACTTCATTCAAATATAATATTTTTTTTTTTTACTAAATAGATATGAATGTATATATGATACCTATACCAGAAATGCCTTTTTTTTAATGTTTGTCTGTCTGTCTATCTGCTTGTAATGGGTAATCTCCGGAACGGCTGAACTAGATATTGACAGGACTTTATTTGGTAGATAGTTACTCAGGGCAACTTATTATAATTTGAATTTTCGTAAATAATTAGGGTTCCACGTAAAAAAAATAAAACTGAAAAAAAAAATTGAATAAAAGCCGATTCAATTAACAGTTTTGCGGGCAAGTGCTTGAATTTATAAGAAATATTTGAAAGAAAAATTTAAATCCAGTTTTGGAACAGAAAGAAATAGGGAAATACAAAGTGATGATTTTGTCTACATTGCATAGGCAGATATATGAATTCATCCTAGACTGCAATGGTGTCGAATATCGAATTTAACTTTAGCTTCGCCTCCATTACAGAAATATACGAGTCGTAAAATACAAAAAAAATCTAGGTAATAAATTATATACCTATACCTATAAGTAAATACTACTTAGTAAATTTTTGCATTATAATAGTACATTTTTTGGAAAATTAAAACTCTATCTCCGAGTCTTGCCACCCCTGAAAATTTTCCGCTGCCCTGAGGACTAGCCCCGAGTGCCTCTATTGTAAATCCAGCTCCAGTTGTCCTTGTCGCTCTTTACAAATCTTTTATTAAGGAGCACTATGATAGATATCAAAAGATTTTTGAATAACCTATTCCTTATATTTACTGCCAACCGCATTTCCTCTTATGATTTTGCCTACGTAAGCCATAAAAAAAAACAGTTTAATGGCATCTGTGTTATGTATGTGTCATATATTATATCCGTTCCTTGAAAAAATATTTCATTGAGAGTGGAAATCGCATAAATATCTGGTTCGTGTTTTAGGAGTTAACGGGTAAACAGACGCGGAAAGTGACTTTCTTTTAATCTACATATGTATAGATAGTAAATGCTGGTCTTTATCGTCTCTATGTGAAGCTATTAAACATTTAATATAAAAAAATTATCATTGTATAGATTCCTATTGCTTTAATCACAATCTCTCCTGATGTTAAGTGTCTATGTGCTCCAGGATGTTAATCACACAAATCCGGTACGACTCTCAAATGATGGTGCCGGAACACACCTATTGATATTTAGCAACAGCTTTTCAAACTTGGTGGTGGTGGGTACCCAGGCAGGCATTATTACAAAATGTCCTACCACCATGCTATGGTTTCCTCACGAAGTTTTCTATCACCGAAAACTCAGGCTGATTTTAGAGTTGGATAGGTGGGTTCGAACCCGCGTTCATAGACGCAGAGACCAACTGCACTATCATCACCTCAGTTACTAATACACCTAGTTACTCTTAGCATCTTTTCCAATGTAAACAATACAGAATTTAAATTAGTCAAATTAAAAAAAAAGGATATATAGGTATATCTAATAATAAATATTCAATTTTCAATTACTAGCCACTTTTTAAATATAAATCCTAGGTATAGATATCCAATGAGTTTTCGACTCCTTACGTAATTACATACCTTAGAAATCAAAAGGGCCGCTGCCCGTAGCGGCGTCTTTGTAGTTTATAAATTATTCTTAGGGTCTACGCTAAAATATGTCTTATTTATATTAGCATAAAGTTGAAGTTTAAAACGTTGTGTTACATTATTCTTAACACCTTAGTATATTAGAACAGTCTCAGTTAGGGATTTTGCCATGGATGTGTCAAAAAGAGGTTTTATTATGGCAATAAATGGAGGGACCTCACGGCTCGGACCCGAATTAGGTCATTCCTGTGTTATGCGTATTTGATGGGTGATTTACGTGCATAAGTTCTCGATTATTATGTGGCGTGTAATGATTTTAAGTTAGAATTTATTTGTATATTTTTCTATACGTACTATCTACCCATAATCATTTTCCACGTGATTAATAAACATTAGCTCTAATTATAACTTTAAGATAAAAAAAGTTTCTGTTGTATTTAAAAACGTATAAATAAGTTTACGGAGTAGTATTTTTAAAATAGATACGAAAATATGGCTTCATATTTATCTGTTCTTATTTTTTCTTTCTGTTATTTATTTATTATAAATTAATTTATTACTAGCTTATATTATATTATTACTATATTTTTCACTACGTAATAGATATCGTTATCATTAGAAGGTAATGTTTGATGGTGCTGTCCATGAAATCGTATTTCTTTCACAATTTTACGAGATTTAATTTTTTTTTACCCGGAACGCTAATTATTTTCTAAAAACAAAAATACTCTAAGTTACGCTTAGTAATTTCAGCTATCCATCAAAAAAAGCTCCGTCAAAATCGGTCAAATTTTTTAGGAGATTACCCAGAACAAACAGACAGACAGACAAATTTAAATTTAAAAAATTGTATTACGGTATAGGTATCGTATACTTGTTTATTGATATATATTTATTAAAAAAAATGTAATTTTAAAATTACAAACAGACACTTCAATTCTGTTTATTAGTATATATTGAGAGAATGTATTGTAAGAAAATTTACCCAGGGAATAATTTTTGAAAATAAGTAGGTAAGTCATTGAATGTACTTAGTAGATTTTTATTTAAAATCTTAAGCCTTTGTTCTAAATACTACTTAGTCAAAGCTATCTGTTTTAAGTTTCCTTACCTTACCGTACCTTGTCGTAAATGTGCGTTATAACTGAAATTAGTAATTACAATTAAAGTTTAGTTCAAAATTTGGGTAAATCAACTAAATTCTATCGAATGTTATTGATAAATAAAATTACAAAGAAATTGTTGTCAAAGCCTCATCAAAGCTACTTAAATACGTATTCATGACGCAGTCGACATTTCCGTTCTTAATTAAAAACCATTGTCATTATGATGTGAAGAATTAACTACAAGGCAGCGGGGGAGGGACGGACCGGGGGCGTGGTCTCTTTACTTCAAAAGAAACCGCCGCTTTACCACAAGTGATCTACGTATGAGCGAGTGACGGAGATAGATATATAGAAACATTGGTGTGTAAAAGAGAGGAGAGATGTGAGCTTGTAGTGGTAATCCATATGAACGGGTTGATTCAAGATCTTTCATATGGTGGTAGTGATGCGATTAATGGTTGAAGGTAAATATTTTATCGATATTTTAAAATATTTTTGCTGACCAAAAACATCTTTAATATTTTTAGGTAATTTAAATCCATGAAGAGATATTGTTTTAAGTGATTACGGGTAAACCAAATGTCTATTAATACTTAACTAATTAAATAATATTGAATTAAATAGTTTATATTATTGTACAATTTTGTGGTGTAAACTTAATAGGCAGGTAATTAAAAATGTTTTTTCGTTGTTTGTTGGAATTCATGTCGTTTATTACTTGATTTATTCATTATTTATATAACTTTATAAATGAATTTAGTTATGTAGAGCTGCTAGGTTTCGTTCACACAGAATTCTCTAGTTCAAAATACTGCAGCGTCTTAAGATGATAGTATTCGACCAGTGTGTGGTGCCAGTGATGACAGCTTGGGTCCTCTGGCAGTCTGAGGCCAGCCCTGGGTCATCAAATTAGGAATGAGAAGATCGGCAGAAGTAGTAAAGTAATCGTCATAGCCTGAAGAATTGCTAAACTTACGTGGGCTGAGCCCATTGTTTATCAAACCGATGCCCGATGGGGCCAACGGGTTCTACGTACTGGCTGAAACAGCGTGGGTAGACCCCCCCAAGAGGACCGACGACCTGGTGAAGGTCGCGGGAGTCCACTGGGTGAGGGTGGTGCTAGACTGATTGTTGTGGAGATCTTTGGGGGGGACCTATGTCAAATGGATGGATGGATTTGTATTTAAAATCTATAGTCTATTTTCACTATAGGTAAATGGATCAGGCACGCTTATATCAATTTTATTACATACATTGCATAATTATGTTGTCTCATTACAATAATATATCGTCACTTTAGATGTGCCACTTCGTAAGCATAAGCTAGCCGTCTGTCTCCCTGTTTCGGTGCCTAAATATGACGAATTGTAAATTAAACTTGAAGGAGTCAGGAGACTAGTTCACTTTTCAAGAGATATAAAATACTTGTATGATCATTAATTATAAAGCAAACCGTCGATACTTATACTGATTTCTGATATTTTACATTTAAGAGATATCACACCTAGAGCGACAATATAGAATTAGTATTTAAAACCTGAATTAATCTAAATCTCTAAAAATAATGTAAAAAAAATTAATTTATTTTAATATTTTCAAGTATTATAATAACATCTTATTTATTTACAAAATATTTTTTATACAATAAACGTCGATGCTGGATCACCAACATCGGATAAGTGCGCAGCACTAGCGATAAATCTTAGCCGATAGAGAAGCTTACGTCACAGACGTATTGTTTATAAATCAGAGATCCGCCTCGTGGGATGCGATCGCAGTTACAACAGAACATAGCGTAGTTTGTCATGGAGAGTTTTTTTTATTTTATTTTACTAAATGTGCTTTGTCGCCTTATATTTTCTCGCACTGATTATGGAATATGGATTTATATTATTCTGATTTGACACGTGGCAACAAAGTATAAAACATTTTTATACTCCCATTTGATTAGCATAAATAAATACAACATTTTAACGGGAATCGAAACTGTAACCTTCGTTGATTGACCTTGATGCTGATCACTAGACCGTTGACTATAATATAGGCGGTGCTATATTTATTATACAGGTTGAGACTTAAAAAAAAAAAACGTAGATTTTTTTTAAACGGCTGGATTAAATCTTTGTGAATTTCAATTCGGTAAGTCGATAGTTAATTGAAATATACCTCTACGTGTATTGAATGAAAACTAATGTCGGCGGAACAAATTATACCTACGGATTGGCATGAAATTTCGTGGACGATATGATTCGTAATTCTAGGATATCGAATCGATTTAATTAATAAAAAAATTAATAAGAAATTGGTACGTAACCAGCAAAAAAGTAAATATTCATTTACAAGCGTTTCACATTGCGTTTTACCGTATCGTATCTAATAATAATAAAGTAGGTAGGTACACGAAATCAAAAATTGAAATTTTATATAATGAATATTTTTAATATGACAAATATTCAATTGAATGCGTTCGTCAAGTAGATAGGTATGTATTTTGTCATTTATTATAGTTCATTCATTCATTCAACCAGAAGTCGTAAACTGCTTAACATAGGTCTCTCCCAAAAAAAAGAGGGGTGGATTGCCATAATCGCCACATTTGGTGGCCGGGTTGGCGATCGCAGTAGGTGTTTGTGGTACTCAGAGGATGCTGCTGCCCATCCCCTGGTTTATCCGTTAGTCGCCTTTTACGACACCCACGGAAATATATAGGGTGGTACTATTCTTAGCCGGCACAACACGGCAATTATTATTATCTATACTTCTATACTCATAAATATAATTGAAGTGTCTGCTTGTAATGTCAAAATTATTTTTTTTACTAAATAGATATGAATGTATACAAGATACCTATACATAAATGCAATTTTTAAAATTTTTGTATGTTTGTCTGTTTGTTCCGGGTAATCTTGAAACTTTTTTTGGTAGACAGCTGAAGTAATATACATAGGTAACATATAGTGACTTGTAAAAATATTTTCAATATATCTGGATATTTCGAGAAAAATTCTAACTAGGAATATTTTAGCCTTTTAATTAAATTAGGTAAATAAAGGAAAGAATATAGTCATTAGGTATTAATAATATGAGCATTTTGGATACCGTAAAATATATACATTAAAATAGTTTTTATAAAATACCAAAAATTTTGCAGAAAATATTGAAAATGTGATCTCGTGAATTACTTTCTAAGACGATGGAAGAAATAATTGCTGGAATTTTCAGCTACAGTATTGAAACCGGTATTGCATTTAATAATTTACTTTCGCGCACAACAAAAAAACAGTTTAAAGTTAGCATTAGCATGATAGAAAAACACGTCGTGTTTTTTTTTAACAATTCAAATGAAATTACTTCGATTCTATACGATGCAATTCGTAAATTGAATTTATTTTGTAACATTAGTATCTATACTATAGTGTCTGTTTGTAATGTCAAAATTATTATTTTTTACTAAATAGATATGAATGTATACGATCCTATACAATTTTTTGAAGATTTTCTCTGTCTGTCTGTTTGTTTGTAATGGGTTATCTCCGGAACGACTTGACCGATTTTGACGGGACTTTTTTTGTAGATAGCTGAAGTTACTTCGGGTAACTTAGGGTACTTCTAATTTTCGAAAATAATTACGGTTCCGCGTAAAAAAATAAAACTCATAAAAGTTTGAAGGAAATTCAATTCAATGTACAGAATTACGAGCAAATGCTATAATTTAAGTGAAATATTTTTACTTTATCTTAGTACTAAAATTGTTTAGGAAAATAATTAGGGTTCCGTATTAAAAAAAAAAATAAAAAGCTGTGAAGAATATATGAAACGCGGGCGCAGCCGCGGGCACACAGTTAGTCTTACTATAAGAAGAAGATGTTATAACAAAATACATAATACCTACAATTATATATTAGCCAAAACTATTCGGTTGGTACCTATAGAGAAAAAAATGACAGTTCTACGAAATAATGCCTACATACACACGGAGACTCCTAATTCGATAATTAACAACTTCGAAGCCATTAAATCGAATCATGTCCGTTCACATCGCAGAAGACAGGCTATCTTCTCATTAAACCTAATACGGCTTGCTAATATGGACCTTTCAAAGATCCCGCGTTACGTGGACGAAGGGACCATTTTAACTTGGTACCTCTTAATAGAAGCTTTGCTGAGTCATGGTGGAGGTCTCGATTATTTTAAAGTGGTCGAGCCCCCTTTCCCACGATCGCGAAATTGATAAAATATCATAATAATTCCTGATGTTATTTCTATTCTCACATTATTTCCTTTGTAGTTGTCGAAATTGGATCGGCCCGTAAATAAATTTTTATACTAGACAATAATTTGAAAGTAATCAATTAAATATGTTTAAAATAGAATCAAATTTACTTTACTATAAAAGACGGACAGTAAAATATACTAACAACAAGCGTATCTTCCAATGATATTTTATAGAAAAAAATATATCTTCGTATCTTTCTCTATTGTCTCTACCTATATCTATGTTTTTTAAAATCATAACAGAAAAAATCAGTGTGTTTTTTAGAATACGTAATATCTTTTAGAAGTTAAAACTTCTTTCGTTCTTCGATTCCCGGTAGAAGAAAAACTTACGCATAGATTTACGTCACCAATACTGTGACATCAGTCGTCAACATTCTACAGTATGTCAAGTATAAGTCATTTAAATGCTGGCGATAAGATAAGATAAATATTAAAATTAATAAATACACAGCCTATCGTATGTTTTGACTATGAATAAACTATATAAAAATATAGACATAATTATTACTCGGAGCGTCATTAGATGTAAAAACTTAGACAAACTTTAGATGTTAGCATAAGCTTATTAACATAAGTTAATAATTTTAGTTTTTTGACTTTTTACTTATGTAAATTGGCTGTTATATATTCTTTTTTATACAAGCGTTATAAAAGTCGACCAACTCAATTCCATATACGCTATATTCAACGGATTTTCAAAACGCAAAATAGGTGGGCCTTTACGTAGGGGCGGCAGGTGAGAATGACGTTCAGAAACAAAATTTCGTCATCAAGCCAAATGTAATTGCCTTTCATTCGTTTTTAAATTCTTACAAAGGGGCAGAATTACACTAGATGCTCTAAGGTTGTGAAGTTATAAAATTAGCCTATACTACCTTATAAATCAGAACCATCAGTGTGTTACGACAGACTTGTGTGGTCTATATTTGAATGTGATAAACAAATTGATTGCAAAACCTGTGTACCTGTTTTGCAGCTCCGCAGCAACAGCATATAAAGCTGCGAGTTAAGCTCTCTCCAGTGTCTTCAGATCCTTTATATTATTTTTGTGTTTAAAGTTGTCGTTAGGATTTAAATTCAGCGGGAGTTTTCACATTCAGGTAGCGGGCAAACCGAGGTTCGAACCCTTGTGCTAGTTACCTTTTGCGTCTGAGTGGCTTTAGCACTCGCCCACAAAGTTCGGTGAAGCTGTAAAGGCCCTTCCGGTCAACAGCATTAGATAGGTTAGAAAATAAAAGTGGTTGTCATGACAACGGCGAGTTCTACCCTTTTTTTCAAGCTTACTTTTGTTTTTTGGTTCAAGTGTGTTTTATGTATGCAACAAAGGTAAGCAAAACACTTAAAGTAACCATGTAGGTACATAATTATTACTAAAACATAATAAACTTGATTTGTGTCGCATTGTAAAAGAATAGTATAAAAATTTCTGACGTAATCATTATTAAAACTACTACATCCTCCATGTTATAAAAAAAACTAGATAGCCATGGGGACTGCCGACAGAAGTGAAATATCGAAACTTTGGAAAAACTGTTTTTTTAATGTTTCATTTTGTATAATCTGTAAATTGAAATTATTAACCTAACCTAACATTTAACACAACCTTTGGCTGGTTATTACATATCTAAACATAAGTATAAATGATATTATTTATCCCTGAGCGACAAAACTTAAACGCCATATTATATATATGTATTTGACAGACTGCATGATGACGGCTGACGTCATAGCATTGGTAACGCGAATCTAAAAGTTTTCCTCTGCCGAGAATCGCTCAACGTTACTGAATAAGTTCTAACTTCAATAAGCAAATCATAGACATTTTGGTGGTTAAATATTACAGATTTAAGTAAGGGCTTGTAATCTAGGAACATCTACCATCCTAAATAGTTATTACAAATAGTTCTGGTAACTAACTATATAATTTAAGAGCGTGATGGTACCCTGAACGCCCACGAAGACCACACGGACAGAAACACGGCTATGATAATGATTAAAGCCCAGGCGCGGCTCGGCTTTCGTCACGCCTTTAATAAATATAATGCAAAGCGGTAATATTGTAATTGCTTTAAATAATTCATCATATCTATGTACTTATTTAGAGTTTACTAACGTAATTCTATAATCCGTTGACTGTGTAAAAATACGGCTTATGTACTTACTTTACTAACTTACATTTTAAAACGTAAGTACTTCTCGTTAAAAGAAAACTTGGTATTGGGCTAACTAATTGATGCCCGATGGGGCTAATGGGTGCTCGAATGGCGGGAAGACACAGATTGGGTAGGCCCCTCACAAAGTGGACCGACGACCTGGAGAAGGTCGTGGGAATCCGCTGGATGCGGCCACCCGCACATGACTGGCGTTGGGGAGATCTTTGGAGGAGACCTATGTCCAACAGTGGACGTCTTTCGATTGAATGGATAGATGGATGTTCTCGCCTGCTTAATTTTCATTTACAGATAAAAGAGTACCATTGAAAAACCTTAATCATAGATATAATCGGAAATATTATTATATGGGCTACACATAAATTAGTTATAACCGGTTAATGATAAGGATAATTTATTTTATTTAATGATAATAATATAGTCAAATAGCTGTGCCTGCGACTCCGTCCGCGTGTAATTTACTAGTCAGATAATATATCAAAATTTTACTTAAATATAAATATATCCATCCATATGTATATCTTTGTGAAATGACAGGAGTTGATGAAAGGAGTGTATGGAAAGTCTTCAAGTAAATTCTTTTTATTACGGAGTGTCTACGAGATATATCGGGATAGTTGTCCAAGTCAATGGTGATCGTTCAGGTGACTCGTTTGGTTTGACTACTTTTTTATTTTTTTATAGCAAACGGCCGGCATAATTTTAATACCAAAAGTAATGACAAATTAGCTGCGCCATGCTTTAGGCTTAGTAAATCCAATAAACGTTATTTAGGTAATAGTGTCAGGTTCTACAACATGGTTCCAAAGCACATTACCGATTTACCTGACAATAAGTTTAAGCACTATGTGAAGCAGGTTTTAATTTCTAAAGGTTATTACAGGGTGGATCATTACGTGAACGATAGTGATATCTGGAAATGACACCCCTCTCTGAACTTCCGCTAAAACCGTTTTTTATTATTATAAATTGTGTAATTTATTTTATACTTTAAAAAAAAGTGTGTGTGTACTTATGTACGCAAGTAAGAAGTTATATTTCTTTGACTTAATAATAGAAAAAACTAAAACGTTTACAGCTAACTTCAGGGTGTCGTTTTTTCGTGACGGTTGCGCGTGCATCGTAAAAATTTACTCTCATCATTTTTCCCTAACGTGCCAAAAGAAGTATAACTTCAAAAACATTTAAAAAAACCTATATCTTGTTTTTTGTCGGTTCTTCTTCTCAGCTGAGTAGTTTTCCGTAACGGTGGTAATGTTTTGACGTTTATAAGCGCTTTATCAAGGCCCAAACGAAATGCGTAATTTATGATTTGATTGTGAATTTCTCAGTATACCATAACATACGCTTATGGAGAGATCGTAAGAGTTGCGAACGCATTAGCTAGATCTACGGATCCTGAATCGCCTCGCCCGCAGCCAGACTTCACAGTAATTATACATCATTTATCATCAACACCTCTCTGTCAAAACTGTGTCGTTTCCCTCCGAAAAAAAAAAACATTTTATAAAACCTGCCATAATTATTACGGACTTGATTAGTACGGTACAAACGAGTTCTCCATATGTCAAGACGTATTCACAGGGTCTTCTTTATAAGTGTGAATTAGACGTTTTTTCTCAATGATATAGGTTGACGGATGGAAAAAATGTGTGTATCCACTTTTGGTTTGTTAATTATTCACGGTTATCTGTTTAGTTTTATTTAATAACGCCGTTTGTGATGGCACGTCGAGATACCGCTTGATTGATGTGATAAGTATAAACGTATATTACTTTTATTAATTGTATTCAAATCGTTAGGACATTTGACTGGAGGACTTTATGCGTCTTTTAACGGAGCATTTTTTATATAGAGCCATGGAAATAAAACACTCAGAACGGCAGTAGAACGCGGAGTGGATCAATTTCAAGTTGACCTCAAAAAGCCAAGTACGCCTTTTTTACGTGCCGATGATTGCGTAATGCCTTGTTGCTTACACACATACATTTTTTTTTGGCTTCAATGTTAAGCGAGCTTTTGTATCGACCTAATACTCTTAACGTTATTATTCTATGGATAGAGCTATAATCTGTTTTTTTTTTCGAATCGATTACGAATTTGTGTCTAATACACAAACTACTAAAATAGTAACGAGTAAATGGCCCACGACAATTATAATTATATGATGATATTTTAATAATAATTTCGAACAAAGACCAAATGTATTTTATCTACCACACATCATTTTTTATAAATTATTTTATATTATTTAAATTATTTTATAAAGATTTAAAACTTATATCACGCAGTGAAGAATATATGAAATGCGGGCAGAGCCGCGGGCGTGTGGGTAGTCAAAAACAAATTATGACGATATATCTCGCAACCAGAGGGCTGGTCAATATTTTGCTCAGCGTACAAGCATTGCCATCCAACGTGGCAATGCAGCCAGCCTTCCGTTCCCATCTGGCGGCAAGCTCAATAACATTATTTATTTAATGGTTTATAATAATTAATTAGTTATAAATATTAAAGTGAAAAAATTATGTATTTGGTTTTTAATCAAGGGCTTTCAATTAAAAAAAAGTAAAACAAAATACTGGTTTAACAGTACTACCTACTTTTTGACGATTATTATTATTCGAAAAGAGGCTATGCAGGCTTAAACCGTCCTGTATGACTGTGATCTAGTGATCTATTTTGACCGCCCCTATATTGCTAAAGCTTACTGCCTAGGCCTACAACCTGAATAGACTGTAGGATCTTTTTGACAGAGAGCGTCTGTACCACCTCCGGGAGCAACACATGCTTACCAAGAATTTAGTTACGTATGGGTATTAATGGATCACATTCACACAGATGTGCTTTGGTGTTTCGTCTGCGATTTCACAGAACCTGCACTCTCTTGTGTTCTGGACACCGATGTTGTGCATATGCTTGCCCAAAAAAACAGTGTCCAGTTAGTGCTTTCACTAATACTCGTAGTGATTCCTACTGAGTATCAGAGCTTCTTCAGCTTTGCGCTGAGTGAATGCCCTGATGAGCTCTTTGGAATGTTTTTGTCCTAGAAATTTACTCCAGAATTCTATATCCTTATAGGTATATTGGTCCCTTATGGCCCGTCGAACTAGGCTTTTTTGGAATGCTATATATTTACCAAAATGGTTCAGGCCCAATTTGTGTTTCCATAGCCTCTGCTCTTGCAAACGCATCCACAGCTTCATTGCCGGGAACTCCTGCATGTCCTGGGACCCATCTTAAAATCAGCCTGTTATTCCTACCCGGGCTGTTTAGCATTACCACACAATTGGTAATAAGCTTCGATAACTACGTCCGAAGTCAGCGCCAAGAGAGCGGCTTGACTATCCACATGGATATATATTGTAAGGTTTACGTAGGCTTTCTCCAGATTTATACAGGAATATTCTAGAATGCTGTATGCCTCTGCCTGGAAAATGGAGGCGAACTACGAAGATTAGTTGTTTGACTAAACTTAGGTCGCTGTCCATATATTCCACGTCCTACGTTAAGTCCTATTTTGGACCCGTAAGTAAACCGTAGTAAGCTGGATTCCCTCCACGTTATCTCATTATTTAACCCTGAGTCCCGTGGAGGGATTTCGACATCATACAATTTTTTTAAGATTTGTTTCAAGAATCATCATATCTGATATCATCCCTAAAGTTAGTGTTTCTATCATTGAGTCTAAAAAAGATCTCATGAACATGGATATCCATTGACTCCTCCCGAGGACGTACATTCTGTGCATCGTTGACCTTGGCGAGGTTCTCTACGTGTAGATGAAGGGGCGTCAGATTTAACAGAGCATCCAAAGCCGCTCCAGGGGCGGTTGACATGGCTCCTGTCACTAAGATAGAAGCCATTATTTATACCAAAGCTAATCGGGTACACACTAACTGATGTTGTGCCTTTTTGGACCAAGCCACACAGGCATATGTTATTATTGGTCTGACAACTGTCGTATAAAGCCATATGGTTAGCCTGGAATGTAAACCCATCGCTTTCCAGCTTTTAAACTACATATCCCCATTGCTATTTTAGCCTTTTCCAATTTGGATATTCCAGATCAGTTTCTGGTCGAGAATAACTCGCAAGTATTAGACCTCTGGTGAGAAGTTTATTGTCTTGCCATTTAGTGAAGGTTTCTCCCTATCACTACTAAAACTGCACTTGCATAATCTCTTATATTGCCAATAATTGACTATGCTGATGCTAGTTATTTAAATCTGACTGAAGCTCAACTTGATAATCTCAAGCGAATTCAAAACCTCTGTATTAGGTTCATATTTGGTTTACGGAAATATGATCATATTTCAGAATTTCGCCTATGGCTCAAATTGCTTCCAATTAGACTCCACCAGAATACGCATACTCTGTCTTTACTTTAGAGAATTCGTTTTAATTCTGCTACTCCTTTTTATCTTAAAAAAGTTTCAAGTTCCTTCATGATATGCACACACATTATCTACGGTCTTCGGAAAACCTAATTCTTGAAGTACCAGTTCATTCCACAAACTTTTTAGATAAATCCTTTACAGTTATGGCAGCGCGACTATGGAACGCTCTCCCACTTACTATAAGAAGAACGTAATCGCTATACATATTTAAAAAATTGGTTAAAGAATATTTATCGCTTCAACATTGAATACTTTGTCATTGAATTGTATATATTTAATGTTTAATTTATTTATGACACACTTATATGTATGTACCTTTATGTGTATATATATATAACATTATAATTCTTCTTAATGGACCTATGAATATTACTTTCGCTACACGTATACTGCTCCTGATTTACTAAGACAAATCCATCCAAAGGTTGCTTGGAAGAAATTGCTGCCAACAATAAGGCCGCTCGGTGTACTATAATACATATTTATTATTATAAAATAAATAAATAAATGATATGATCATTCAAAGACAATACATTTTTGTTGTCGTTAATATATAAAAATGAAGTGTCTGCTTTTTGTTTTTACTAAATGCATACGAATGTATATAGGTGACTATAGCAAAAATGCAATTTTTATTTATTTTGTATGTCTGTCTGTTTGTAACGGCTAATATCCGGTACGGCTTGACCGATTTAAACGGGACTTTATTATTACGTAGCTGAAGTTAGTCCGCGTCATTTAGACGTCATTTAAAAAAAAATAATTAGGGTCCCATATACAAAAAAAAAACTATATTACGTAGTGAAAAATATATAAAACGCGGGCGCAGTTGCAGGCACAGAGCTAGAATAAGAAAAAAAATCATACGTGTGTATAGAACATATTTATTAAAAATTAAAAACACATAATACTATCAATCATATTCGATCATCGACATCAAATAAATAATAATATGTTTGTAGCAACAAAGCAATTCTTATAAAAACGACTTTATTCATACGACTTTTGTGGAGATAAAAACAATAAACTGGCGAAGTGTGAATTCATATTCAATATCGATATTCTGTATAGAATGGTATGTTGTTATTAGTTTATAAAAAAAAGTGCGTATGTGAATTTAACAATTAATCTGTCGATTACCCATAAAAATGAGATAATAGGAAAACAATGGAAAGCTGGCGTAAACGCCAGGTTAGTGCTCAAGGGGTAATAACATTTTTTCTTAGAGAAATTAAAGTTTTCTTCTTGCTATACGTACGACATAAGTTATATATTATAGAAGATTTTGCCTGTGACTTCGTTTTTGTGACATAAGACTCGAGTCCAGAGAGGAACTGTGTTATTATAAGTCAACCTATCTCTTAAGAAGGGATATGCGATCGCGTAGTTTTTGCGTGAATTAATGTTTATTATATAAATCAACATTCCTTGAAATTTCTTTTTAATAAAGTGAAAATTGTATCAAAATCCGGTGCGTGGTTCAGTAGAAGTTAGTGGATAAACAGACATACGCAGAAAGCAAGTATATTTCACACTATAAATTGTGTTTTACAGTGGATATAGCAAACTTTCTACACACGGTCATATTTGGGGGAAATACGCACGCATTTTTCGAAATGATTTTCAATATTTATATCTATAAATCTATTTATTTTAATGTAATTATTCAGAATTTCTTTAAAACTAAAGAAAATATTTAATTTTTAGTGTTTTGTCAATTCGACGTGTACGTTTTTAAGGGGGTCATGACCTGTACAATCTCTACCCTACAAACTTCATCAAACAACCACTGAAACTCTCTCAATGTAGATGTTGGACTTTTTACTTATTTTAACTGTTATGTGGACTGCGACGTGGTCCCTCACCATGAGTCTAATAAGAAAGCTCAAAGTTGCTCACAGGGCAATGGAGAGGGCTATGCATGAAGTTTCACTACGTGAGCGAATCAGGAATGATGAGATCCGCAGAAGAACCAAAGTAACCATTACCCTAAGAATTGCTAAACTTAAGTGACAGAGGGCTGGACACATTACAGGACAGATGCCCGATGGGGTCAACTGGTTCTCGAATGGTTGGCTGTGTACTGGAAGACGCAGCGTGGGTAGGCAAGGTGAACCGACGACCTGGTAAAGGTAGAAGGAATCCGCTGGTCGCGGGCGGCGCAAGCCCGTTTTTTGTAGAGACATATGGCCAGCAGTGGATGTCTTTTGGTTGAATGGATGGATAGATGGTGCGACCACCATACACATGATGAAATATGCATCATATTAACACGTGTTCGCTTGTACAACACGCATGGATGTATATAGGTTCAGTAACAGACCTTATTTAAAAAAAAAATATGGATTAACGGATATGTCTAGCTAGGATGAATTTAGGGGAATATACAGGCCGGTAACAGTCCAAACCGTCGTTCTTACCATTGTGGTAGATACCCTTATGCTAGTTACCATTTTCTAGCTGATTGCACTAAGCACTCGCCACAAAATATAGTGTGACTGCCAAGGCTCATCATATCAACAACGTTAGTAGTTTTAAGAAAGAACTAGGCAGCTATGCGGGACTACCGACAGATTGAAAAATCAAAATTTTGGTAAATCAATTTTTTGAATAATATAATGTCATTTGTTTTTTTTGACGAGGGGAAATGCATTTATGCACTACGCACTACGCACTACCAATGCATTTACGCACTACCGACATAACCTAACCTAACATTGTCTGGTTTTACATCTATTACTACGAGGAATAATTAGGTACCTTTTTATATACTTTATTAATAATGAAAACAGACGATAGACTGTATAAATATACGTTTTATTATTTATCTCTGAGCGCCAGCACTTAAACGCCATCTTATACTTGACATACTGTAGCAGGTTGACGGATGACGTCATAATATTGGTAACGAGAATCTATGTCTTTTAATTGCTCAAAGCCGGTAAATGAGATTTCACTTCAAAAAAAAAAAATAGATTCATCATAAATTATTATAATCGGGTTTCCGATTTTTGTAAGGAACTCCTAAGTTATGACCCGAAATATATAAGAAGGGTTGTGCAAATTATCGTGCACAATGGGCTGTTGTTTCGCGAACGTCATTTTCTTTTTATGCCGAATTATATCTTGGCCTATTGTTAGCGACGTCCAAATGATGACCCTGAGTGGAAGAGAATTTATAATCACATGACATCATGTATATTTTGCTGTATAAGTGGATTATTACTACTCTGCTAATTATAATATGTAAACTATTAAGTGGAGGAAAGATTTCGATATACGCCTTATGTGGCTCAAAAATAAGGAGACCAGGAAGTTATCTGCCTTTAATGTTAAAATTAAATTAAAGGAATTCTATAGTTGAAAAGAACTAAAAAAACACGCTTTATTAACTAGCCAAAAAGTATTTACTCGTTTCGATAAATTCAATAACTAACACGAAACCACAACATATCTAAATAGTTTTACAAAACAAATAATTTTGTAAAAATATAATAATAATAAAACATCAAAGATTTAGAGCTAATTGAAATCGGCACCCATTAGACATCGCGACCGCGACCAAATCAGATATGACAGTCGATTCTTTTCATCTTATAAGTACTATAAATCCTTATACAGACAATACGGCATATCTTTAAATTAAGTGGTCGTAGAAATCGTTATATACAAACTATCTTATAAGGCATTGAACATTAGAATAAATAATTGTGTGTTTTTATTTTCTTTTGTTTCGATGATTCATTATTATAATATAGGTATATGGTTATTTAATGAATGAAACAGGAACTATAATCGCTATGATGGTTCCTTGTAATTGATAATATTTAAAAACAGGTTCTCATTTAAAGAAAATAAACGTGGAGTTACGTAAGACAAATTTATTAGGATCCAACTCCATTGGAGTTAAAAGTTGCATATGGTTTATGTATGGCGAATGGTTTTTCTGTATACGAAATAATAATTTTAAAATTATTCATCAGCATCAAATGGTGGTTATAGATTCAGTCACTTGTTCATGGATTCATTGATCATTTTAAAACATTGAAATTTATAATTATAAACAATACTAACGAAATATACCATTTTCCTGGTCTCATATTAGTAATTTATATATTGACATAAATTTATACAAACATAAATATTACACTAGAAAAAAGAGTACAGAACTATAGAATTTTGAATTTGGATTTGGATTGGCTACGCGTAAAATAACAAACAAAAAAACAGACAGACATATATACGATTATAAAGTCTTTTAAAACCATCAATAATTACATAATTAACAAAAAAAAAAACATTTAAGGTCATAACTGTAAAAATAATTCAAATAAAAATAAAATATAATGGGACATTTAATCAACTCCTTAACAAGTGTCAAGTTATAGCTTACGATGTGACAGATACATCGGTCAAGCAGCACAAAAGCAAGTAATCGCTATTAAACCGGCCTTGTCAATTTATATTGTCTCGTAAGTAATTCCACATTCCCAGGTCGATTGTAAGGCGTTATAATGACAGGAGAATGACGTATGGATTTGTCGCTTACGGCGTTTCGAGGCGCGCGCCGACGGCCACATCAAAGAGGTGGCCTCGTTTGATGTTGCCGCGGTACCGCCCCCAGTGATGGGAACGGCTCGGCTCGCTGCGGGAAGCCGTGTCGATGGAATCGATATCGATTTTAAAAAAATAATAAATGCGTTAGTGAATACTAGAGTACAAGATTTTGTGTTGTAAACTTGTGAGAGATACAAAAAACAAATACCTATAAATACAAAAAAAAATATAGTTAAAAGAAACTTTTTTAATTAAAAACAAAACAACTTCAAAAGAATAAACTATAAAAATGCACTAAAAAGCCAATAATTTAATCTTATTAATCTGCCTCGTTAATTTTGAAATCGGTGCCAGCTTCTACGTCGCCAATTATATTCAGTTTTGATTAATTGTTTTATTTTAATCACCCTAGTCCTAAAGGAAATAAATTTAGCTTATGTGAAATTGTGATAAAGTTTAGCCAGTCATTTTCATTTATTAATTAATACATTGGTTAACTCTAGCTGGCACCGACTCCAAAATTAACGAAGCAGATTAATAAAGTAATTATTTATTGACTTTTTAGTGCATTTTTATAATTTATTCATTGGAGTCCGTTTTGATTATAATTAAAAAAGTTTTCGTGCTACTTTTTAGTATAAGTATGTACTTTTAGGAATAGCTGTGAACCCTACAACTTTTCATAGCTTTGGAAACGTATATATGAAACACGTGTGTGTTTATAATATTCGAGGGTTTTTCGCAATTTCCCTGAGTTCCACAGATCAGATCCTGATCTGGTGGAAATGGGACCACCTCGGAAGTTTACTCCTTCGATTAAAAAAATTAAAATAGGTCCACAAATGACGGTGAAATCGAGTAACACATATACAAAAAAAACAAAGACGAATTAATAACCTCCTCTTTCTTGAAATCGAATAAAAGCTAAATAAAACACGCTTTAATAGCTAGCCGAAACATTAAATAGTTAAATGGATTAATTAATAAAATTATACCAAATTACTGAAAATTGAATTTTCACGTCAACGTTGTTGGATACTATTTCATCAATATCATCATCTTCCTACCCATTTCCCATTTTCATTTGTGGTCAGCGCAACATGTCTTCCTCTTCCATTCCTCTCTATTTGTTGGACTATTTTCTGATACTTGTACCATTTTATCTAATATAATGAAAATAGACCTGATTCTAGACACAAGATTCTAACCCTGATAATGAGAAAAACGTACGTAACATTCTATTTATTGTATTTTCATAGGTTCTTGATAAGTGTGCAAAATTTCAATTTTAGCCGACGCTTGAAAGTCAATGAAAATGACTATTGACAGCATAAATAAACTTACCGATACGTGATATTTTTATATCTGTTTTTGTCATAATTCTATTGACTATTAAGTTTATTAGTTGTAGAAATATATTATGTGGTTTCCACCCAAAAGACGACACTGGCTTAGTCAGTTCACGATACATTTTTCTTCTTGATTTTGGACGATTTTATAAATCTGTGAAATCAGACTAATATCGGATTTTATAGGTTAATAAAAAAAATAAGATAATACTTTTGAAAATCCTAAGCGATACGCAAGCTTAAAAAATAAGGTTCTGAATTATAAAACACTGTTTTTGTTCATGGTTCTTATTCTAATGTAGATTATTTAAGTTTAATATATTTATTAAACTTAAGTTAAAACTATATTAATTAGGAGAAAATATCGATATCGATAAAAAAAACATCGAACGAGTCCAACAAAGTAATAAAACGAATGGAGCACGTATTTTGACGTGGAGCGGCGCTTCTGGTCACTCGTTGCTTTCTCACGTATCGCTCCGTCCTTCTCACACCCACCAAGGTGTCTGGAAGGCTATTATAGCGTTATAGCTCGGTTGGGCTTCGCTATAAATTATGGTGCAATAGTGCCTATTCTTCTGGACATAACCACGGTTAGGCGCGAGGCGATGTGGTATATACATTTCTTTAAAATCTCTGTTTTAGTTGAGCTATTTTCTTGTTTGTTGTTTATAATGGAATAGTGCTGACTTCCCACGATCTGAGTTTAGTAATATCTTGATAAGATATCCATTTAAATATAGAGCTACATACTGCAAATAATTTATTTGTCGCTAGAGTATTCAATATTCATTATCAATATGTTATAAACAGAAAGAAAGAATTTGATTACAATAAAACTACTTGGTATATACAAAATAAAACCCGACACGGGATTTGTGACGGAAAGGTTCAAATTGACGGATCGGATTCTCTCATTCCAAGTGTTTGCTCAAAAACTTAGATCGTAACAGAAAAAACGGCCCAATAAATACGGCGATTGCTCACCGGCCTTTGGCGGTGCGTAGGTGTCGTAAAAATGGCTATTAGGCGTCCTATTAACGCCTATTTCGACATAATTAGGATCAATTCACTTCCTAAAATGGCCACGAGTTATATTGTTGTTTTATATTTTATGTGTGTGTGTATTAATATTTAATGGAATTTTTGGGTGGCATCAACAATTTACAGCTGGTTATTGTTGAAAGGAATAATTGATTCTAATATATTATGCACATAGATATGTAGAGAAGGTAGTGGTATAAAAATATCCAATGTTATTTTTTTATTTACCTATATTATATGAAAAAACTGACATTGGGTTCTTTTATCTATATTTGTACATATATAAAACTAGTAGTGCGTTGCGCCCGCGTTTTATATACTGTTCACTTCGTTTAGTTTTTTTTATCCAGAACCCTCTTTTGTTTAATACTAAGATCAAGTAAAAATATTTCTCATAAATTCAAGCGCTTGCCCGTAAAACCGTGCATTGAATAGGATTTTATTCATTTTTTTATGAGTTTTAATATTTTTACGCGGACCCTTAATTATTTTCGAAAATTTAAAGTTACCTGGAGTAACTTCAGCTATGTACCAAAAAAAGTACCGTCAAAATACGTCCAGCCGTTCCGGAGATTACTCGGGACATACAGACAGACAGAAAGACAACATTTTTCAAAATCGCATGTATGGTATAGGTATTGTGTATACATTCATACTTATTTAGTAAAAAAACATTTTGACATTACAAACATACGCTTCAATTTTATTTATTAATATAGATGACTTGTCCGGATTGACTGATTTATTAACGCAGAACCTATACCTCTATAAGCTTGAAATTTTGGCAATAAGTACCTCTAATGATATAAGCATCTACTAAGAAAAAATTTTTGAAAATTTCACATATTTCTGGTTAGAAATAGAAGTAGACATGTATCGGCGTTTTTAATAAATATTACCTCTTAGGGTGAATTAGAGGTTATATAGTAAGTTCTTTCTGTTTAAGTTAGAACCTTGAAATTTTACTCCTAAAAGTATAATTTAGGCGAGAACATCAGAAATCGGCCAACTGTTGTGTCATCGTTAGATTTGAGTTGCAAGGTTTACTTGAAAACGTTCAAGACAAACAGACTATTTTTTTTATTTTATTTAATTGATATGGAGATTAATGAAAGCTTGGAGTAAAAAATAGGGTACCTACTTAAGTACTAATTCTACACAGATGAAGTCACATGGACCAGCTAGCTCTGTCTGTGTATTTGTTTCCTTTTCACACCTAAATCACTTAATACATTTCAATAAAATTTAGTTACGAGATTGCACCTAAAAGGAGAATATAGCCTATAGTCTATTAGAATATAATCGTTTGAATTCCACGCGAGTGAAGCCGAGGTCACAGCTAGTCTCCAATAATGCTAACTACCGGTGGATAGTAGGAGTATAAAATAAACTAAAGTTTAACATACGTTACCAGGACATCATAAACGTAATGCTATGATTTATGACTTATTTGTCGAATCAAAGGAACTACGCGGGCGGCGTTTTATAACAAATAACTGAGTAATTAAATGTTCACGTACGTACCTCACATCACAATCGCGGCCGTAAGTCGCTTTTGAAGCGCTATGTCTGTTTGTTAACATTTTGAATTAGTATACATCGTTAAAACTTAAAGGTGATATAACACAGGATAGAATATAATCCAGTTTATGAGCTATAAAACAGTTTAGATCTGCCGCGGTCTCGGGTAATCTTTGATAAGTTATTCCTATTGCTAAACATCCTATTTTGTGTTTAAATGATATTTAATTGCTTTTCATGTTATTAATTTCATATGGCTTAGTAATGACCTTAGGTTTTTTTTTTTTGTATTTATAAATTATTCTATGTCTGATATATATGCGTCATGAGTTTTATAATTCCAAGCTAGAAATTATTCAACAAACCCATCTTGTAAATTCTTATTGATTGGTTTCCCTTTGCGCATAAAATATTATTATTTCTATTAATTATTATCGGTTGTGCTAATTCAAAAGACAAAAGTTTTCGACCAATGTGTGTTGCCACTTATGACACTGAGACGTGGTCTCTTACAATGGCCCTAATTAGGAAGCTCAAAGTTACCCAAAGGGCAATGGAGTGGGCTATGCTCGGAGTTTCCCTTCGTGATCGAATCAGAAATGAGGCGATCCGCAGTAGAACCAAAGTAACCGATATTTCTCGAATAATAACCAAACTGGTATGGCAATGGGATGGCCACATTGCTTGTAGAACCGATGCCCGATGAGGCCAATTGGTTCTCGAATAGCTGCCGCATACTGGAAGACGCAGCGTGGGTAGGCCCCCACAAGGTGTAGTAAGTAAGTTTATTTTGATTGCTATATTTTTACTGCTGTAATTGTAAAAAAAAATGTTTTCATACGGTCGACTTTTTAAGGGTTCTTTTCAGTACCGGTCTATACCATACCAGGGTTTCAACCATAATCTCACCTGATGTTAAGTGACGATGTAATCTAAGATGGTAACAGGCATGTATTAGAAAATTACCTACCACCATGTAATGATCTCATGACGATATTATCTTTCACTAAAAGCTCCAGCTCTATATCAAATAGGAATGCTAGATTCGAACTATCGATATCGATGTTCTGCCCGATCATCCTACCACTGAGCCATCAACACTTCTTTTTTTCGTCCCATAATTTTATAGAAGAAAAAATATGATAATATTAAAACAGTAACATTTATATCTATGCTAATATTATAAAGAAGTAAGATTTGTATGTAACGAATAAACTTAAAAAACTACTAGACCGATTTGGATAAAATTTGATATGGAGATAGTTTGAAATCCAGGGAGTAACATAGAAGTTTTTATTTCAAAAATCCTACGGGGACGGAAACTACGCGGGTAAAACCGCGGAGAGCAGCTAGTTATATATACATAGTTGAAAGATTAACATTTTTTGAAGGGAAAACTTCTTTATCCGGCGTTGAGCGATTCTCGGTAGGGAAAAAAAAATTATAGATTCGCCTTACCGATGCTATGACGTCAACCGTCAACTTGCTACAGTATGTCAAGCATACGATGACGTGCGCTCAGAGATAAATAATACAATTTATACTTACGCAGTATGTGTTGATTATTAATAAAAACTATATGTAAATGTATAAAAACCATTTCTCAGAGCGCCAATTTATGTAAGAACCAGACGTTATATGTTAAATATTAAGTTATGTTAATAATATAAATTATGAAATTCAAACTCAAATATACATTTTTTCCAAAGTTTCGATTTTTCACTTCTGTCGGCAGTCTATATGCTGCCTAGTTTTTTTTTTAAAATATTATCTGCTATAAAGGTTAAGTCTCATATCAAACCGACGTTAAATAGACCCCGAATAATGTTATTACCGGCTTAAGTTCGTATTATTTTGTGTATAAATGTAATAGAGTTCTTATCTAGATGATTTTAGAGTTCATATTTCTTATAAGCGACAGTAATATGAGGTTGTATGGCAAATCTGTCGCTTGAAAGACGCCGTCACTCCGATCGAACAGGACTGTAGCTCATTAGTATTTATCCCTCGATCAATTGCAACAGAATATATAATATTAGTGCTTATATTAATTATTTATAAAGTGTGTTCACACTTATATGTTATATTGTTAATTTTCTTATATTTGAATTCAAATTGTGACATTATAAATATATTAATAGATACCACTTTAACTCCGCAATATTAATGCAAAACAAATGACGGCAACGGGTCCATAATTTTTTCAGTTATCTGTCCTCAAAAATATAATACTCCGGAGCCCAAAATTATTCCGTTTTCCAAAATCATGGTTAAATTATGAGTGTTATCGAAATTGCCCCAAATTTTTAATAAACCTATTTTAAAAATCTCAGCAATGTAAATAACTAAGGTGAATACAAACTAGAGCCAAGAATTTTTCCTACTTAATTTAAAATCATCAACAGTTTTATTAAAGCAAATTTAAATCTAAGAAAAAGTTGATGTCGCACAATATTTCTAGTGTTTAATAATTAAATTGTTTTTCTAAATGAAGAATATCAGAAGGTTTTTTTTATGGAATGTAAATCTTAATAATTGACGTAAATAAATAAATGGTCACGTTAGGTATAGGTAGGTAGTTTATAGTCCTTTGAACGTCGGTGACAGATTCTCTCCTCTTGACGACTCAAAGGAAGTATTTATTTTTGTCGGTAGGAGGAAAATACATTGACCAGGAGATGGATCATAAATCTTTATAAATATCAGATCACGTTCTTTCAAATCGCTTAAGTAGTTTTCCAGTTATGGACAACTGATGGACAGACAGACTGAATGTTGCCTATCTTATATTTATAGGTTTAAAAATCAAGTGTCAGGAAACGTTTTTTTTTTTGTTGGGAGAAAACTTTAAATCCACTTGACCGACCTGCATGTGATTTTGTAAATTATGTTTATTACACCTTGGCTATTTTATTTTTAACTTTGTAATAGAAAATTTTCTTTCAAATATTTTTTTATTTACATATATAAATGTTACCCGGGTAATGTCGGGTAGGACAACTAGTAAGTCATTAATATAAGTAATATGTAGGTAATTGCATGGTGATAAGGCATTTTGTAATAATACCCGCCTGGGTAGCTACCATCTTCAAGTCTGAAAACCTGTCGCCAGATACTATTAGGTGTGTTGCGGCAGCATCACTCGAGTACCAGTACCTTTAGGCTTAGTCTGTTTACCATCCTGGAACACATTGTTACTTAACATCAGATGAGATTGTGGTCTAAGCCTATACAGTGTAAAAAAATAGCCACGGGGACTGCCGACTTCCGTAAAAACTCAAATAACTGTTTATTTTAATATTGAATTTCTTTGGTTTGTACATCTATTGGCTTTGTACATTTTCGTATTATTTTATTATTATTTTTATTTATTTAATTACCAATAAAACATATTACAAAATTATACATCTACACAATGCCACTTAAACCTTCAAAGTTTGTCTGTAGCACTTATAATTAAAAATCGGTTACAAATATATATAGTTATTGGGGTTGCGGCTGTCTCAGCCGCAAAAGGTAACTAGCACTTATTAGTACTAATTAGTAACTATCTTATCAATAGACGACAACAATGTAATCGGTCGATAGTTGTTTTCATCATCTCTATTGCCTTTCTTGAAAACTGGTCTTATACCTCCTAGTTTTAGATCATTTGGATAAAATCCAGTGTTTATGGTTGTATTAATATAATGAGCAATGGTAGATGATGTTTTTTTTTTGCTGATGTTTTGTACGCCCATCACACTAATTTTGTTTAACCCTGGAGCTTTCCTGCTGTTTACTGACTTTATAAACTTATGAACATTCTCAGGTGTGGCCTTTTGGAACCGTATACTTATATTATTTGGTTCACTAATATGGTTAAGAAGAGGTGTCTTACAACTGGGTACCTTTCGAATCCGTACGCAAATTTGTTTGATAGTTGATTAGGAGACAAGTTATGAGAACCAAAAGCGCGAATAATGAAGTTATCTATAGACTGTTTTATTCAACCACATATTGTATTTATTATTGCCCAAACCTTTTTAGGATTACCATAATTGGCTTTTAATTGATTTTTGTGATATTTATTTCTGTAAAATTCGATAATTTTATTAGCTTTACTTCGTAATTTAGTATATTTTTATCCAATTTAGTTTATTCATAATTAAAAAATACTACAGGCTGCGTGAATATAAGTTTTATTATTTATCTCTGACCGCCAGCACTTAAGCGGCATCTTGTGCTTGGACATACTGTAGCATGTTGATGGCTGACTGACGTCAAAGTATTAGTAATCCGAATTTATAAGTTATTCCCATTGGGATACCTAGGATCGCTCAATGTCGCTAAAGCAGTTTCCACTTCAAAAAAAAGTTGAAGGCCTATTCACCATCTTACATGTTTTATGGTATGCTAACATATATCTTCTTTATATAGCGGAAGAAAGGTATAAGAAGGGTGGAAATATATTAACGATTGTGTGTTAATGGTTTTTCTATTCATATTTTCATTTGATTTGATATTAGGTGTACCTGTAGTGTAGCGTGCTATTCATTGGCACGATCAAATTGCCACATCAGTATAGTTTTATGAATCGAACACCATTATTGTGAAAGAAAGTGGTAGGTAGTAGTGTAATTCTTACGAGCTGTTTATTAACTATAATCTGTGGTCACGATGAAAGATGGTTATATAAACGCGAATGCCAGTTTATTTGTTACTTACTCAGTAGAGGATTGTGAAATTTTTGTATACACGATATCAGGGATACAGAAAATGATATAGGTTCCCTTTCACCTTCGAACTGATTGATTAATCTATATTAATGCAAGCGAAATTGCGGCCAAAACCTAGCATAAGAATAAATAAGATTTTAAATGGATTAGTTGGTGTAGAGTTTTTACATATTTTAAAAGGTACACGTTTTCCTTTTGTGTTATATTAGTTTGTTACATTACCTATATAATAAATGAAACAATATTTTATACTTTAAAAAAACTTTGTACAGTTTTTTTAACACTTTTAAAAGAAAGAAAAAATCTCAAAGTTGCTCAAAGGGTAACGGAAAGGGCTATGTTAAGAGTTTCACTGCGTGATCAAATCAGGAATGAAGAGATCCGCAGAAGAACCAAAGTAACCGACATTACCCGAAGAATTGCTAAACTTAAGTGGCAGTGGGCTGGGCACATTGCTCGCAGAACCGATGCCCGATGGGGCCAACGGGTTCTCCAATAGCTGCCGCGTACTGGAAGACGCAGCGTGGGTATGCCCTCCACAATGTGGAGCGACAACCTGGTGAAGGTCGAGGGAATACGCTGGATTCGGGTGGCGCAAGACCGGTCGTCGTGTAGATCTTTGGAGGAGACCTCATGCCGTGGACGTCTTTCGGTTGAATGGATGGATGGAAAAGAAACATCACAACGTCTCTAAGTTTATTCCTAGTAACTAGGTAATCGAGTATTAGAGAATGTTTATTTAACATGTATATAAGGAGAGAAAAAAATAATGCGGTCACTACTGTTTGCACACTTGTGTGTTTATACAGTCAATAATCTCCAGCATTGAACATTTTCGTCATTTCATAATTTTCACAATTTTTTATTATTTTCGATAGCTATTATACTATTATAAGATAGTCTACGTTACGTCGAGTGTGAACCGGACGTAAAGCGACAAAGCGAGGATTAAGCACGTGTCAGACGTACAACAAACGAGACGAGGCGACAATGCGCGCTCGCTTTGATTCTACCGAACGATGGTAACAACCAACTGAGTCTTGTTAGTTTTAAATCGTATTAAATTTTTAGATGATCTGATTGATTACAAATAAACACAATCATTTTTTATATTATTATTTATCGTGTCAATGTATAAGATTCTTCAAGCGTTTTATTGTAATTTAACATAGTTAAATATCAATGTCTCTTTGGCACGGGAACCAGACGTGTTCTGATTCTTAAATGGGGAAAAGCTCTTGTTGCAACTGTTAATCTGATACAATGATACTTCATGTCCTGGGAGCATTGTATATCACACAAAAGGTAGGTTCTGTACGGCACCTTTTTATTGAAGAAAATAGGGTTTAGTTAGGGCTAATTCTGTGGATTGTACATGTAGTAAGTAGCTCAATCGAGATTTGCGCTACTGTGGTGCGCAAGTGCTACCTACGATATACCGACTGAGTGCACAAAACGCTTGTCACAAAGTCCGAGTGTCGAGCCCTTCAGACCTGCAACATTTGTTTGTAGTTTGTAAAAAAAATACTTATAGGTATATATGGCTATATGTTTATTTTTATGTGAAGTTTAAGAACTATAGAGGTAGTAGAAATTGTGGGCAAAGTAAGAAATAGTCTAATAAGGGAACTTTGTGGTGTGATAGAGAATGTAGTGATAAAGATAGAGTTAGGATGGATGGTTGGTTTAGGCATGTGCATAACAATATGAATGAAAGAGAATTGACAAAACAACTTTATAAGGCAATGGTCTGGGCAAGTCGGTAAGGGTAATGTATCTCGACCAGATCAAAGATGTTCAAAAGAAAGAAACTCAAAATACCCGTAACCGAAGAGCATATATTAAGGTGTTCATGAAAGAAGAAGAGGCGAGACAAGTGTGTCAAGATCGTAGCAAGTGGAAGGATGTGGTCTCCGCCTACCCATGCTATATATAATATGATTATAAATAAACTTGGTCCACACAGCGCCTACCATACGGAAGCCTGGTTGAAAATTCAGATGTACATAGACCATTAATATGACAACATTGTATATTTGTGAGTTTTTAAAATAATGTATCTCAAACACTGAAGATTAGGGCGTCATTATAAAGTTGTTCCAAAAAATCGTAGATACATTGCTGATAACAATACGGAATATAAACACGTGTCTAATTCCTTTTATAATACAATTCTAAAGAGTTTAATAACTCAAGTTACGTTTTCTAACTTTGGTAAAGTAATATTTTAAAGTTAACATTAATTGAAGCCGGTCGATAATTAGTAAATTCTAGTTTCATTACGATATTTTATTTGTTGAAAGCTAATTCTCGTTGTAGACATCAAAAACACATTGTCACAACGCTTCGTATTGACATTAATTAAATTTAGCTGTTTAAAAAAATGTCTACATTGTACAATGAGCCATCGCGCAAAGAACTAATCGTTCAATTAACAATCATTTATAACATAATCGCTCTTAATATGCTCACATACAACAAAAACGCCTAAAACATGACAAAACCACTTCATTATGCCCCATTGTTGCGTTTTTACTCCAATTTCAATGGCAACCTCCGTGCATTTTAGCACGTCGAATTTTATTTCACATGGTGCTTTGAATTCACACGTTCAATTTGTATTGTCATTATTCTTGATGACGTTGACTTGACTAGGTACTGAATGATTATTCATTAATATTTTTTTTCTCAACAGATTTATTTTGTAATTAGTAAAAATACTTCTAAATTGACTTTCAATTGTGACAGAAAAAGTTCTAAAATCTAGTAGTTCATTGTTTAAATATTAAAGCAGTACTTACGTGTATGCATATTATGTTAAGAAAACCACAGTGATGTCCAATCTGATTACGGGGTTTTGGAGGTATTTTGGTCTGCCAATTCTGTTTATTTTGCATGAACTTTCAGTGTTTGACTTTATATTATGTAATATTGGTGGGATTTTACATAACTAGTTTGGTGATTGAGCTCAGATGAAGTACATTTATGCACATTACAGGTACATTCTGAGATATCGAAAAACTCCTTAGAAAGTCATAGCAGGATGGTTGTCCTTTTGCTAGAGTATTATATCGTTAATATAAGATTGAAACGTCTGACTTGGCTGCATGGCCTGTCTCTTCGAAGAGAAAAAAATCGAACCAAAAAAAATACTATACTCTTTTCCCAGTTATTTTATCTCTGAAGTCTAATGAGACTACCATAATGATGGTATGTTGGTATTACTAGATGTTACGTAGATAAAATATTTTATCAATCATTATGGATTTTTGTTTTACAACTAATGTATATCCGGCTCATTGACACACCAAAGTGGCCAGTAACTACGGAGTTTCTTTTGCTGTGATAACTGATGTTTCCGGTTGATCTATTTTGAATCTGACATGTTTATTAAACCTCTTTCAAATTGTATATTTAATCATATCATGGCCAAGAATACATATCAAACATGGTAACACAATATTCAGAACGACAACTTAACGGTTAGAGGTAAAATACTATGAACAGATTATACGAGTACATTAAATATCATTCCAAACTGATCACATGATCAATCAAAACTAGTAATTACAAGTAACTTATTTTTTCTGACCATTTTGATATTCATGTACTTATGCACCGTCTATATGTATTATTGCACTCGATTATGATGTAATAATATTTTTAATGCTATTTAAATTTTGATCTCTGTAGAGTTCGATAGAGAGGTGACAGTTGATCATCGCAATCTTTTCAAATGTAATAGGGAAGTGAATAAGCTAAACAATTTATCATTGGAGCGTATTCTAGTTAATTCGTTACGGCACGAACACTTCGCTTTTTGGGTCAATTCTTCGCCCCCGAGGGATGTTTAATATGAGAAAAAAAACCTTTATTACAGTCGTATAGGGGCTTTAAAATGATGAATTTGCGAGTGTTATTTATTATAGCTGCAATATGGTGCGATAAAATGGTTTTGTATTATACTTTTAGGTATAATATAAGTTATTAAGTGCTTAATTTTGTATCTAGAAAGTTCATCTAACAACTGCCTACTATATATTTTGAATTATATAACGAGTTAATAGTAATCTTTTAGTTGAATTATACATATAACAAATTATTTATATTTAGGCACATTTTTAGAAGAGATAGGCTAAGACGAATTTAGATATTTATCAAAGACTAGTTGTGCCCGCGGCTTCGTTTGCAAACAACAATTTATGTCGTTACTAAGCGTATTAGTATGTGCCAAAAATCGAACATAATGATTGACATTTGCAAGAAATAAAAGATTACAAACTTTTTTCAAGGACGTACGTACAATATAGTAAATACACAAGACTTGGCATATAGGTATTGGCTTTCAAGTGATATTATCAAATCACTTTTCTTTCACCGAAAGCTAAGGTTAATTATAGAATAGAATAAGAGGATTCGATTCCAGGCACATTTAAGGACGGTAAATGCGACCACAAACCTACTGAGCCATCGTAGTTATTAAACAAAATATTAGGCAGGTATACAGTGGTCACATGGTACGATTTCAAAAAAAAAAAAAATTTTAAACAGTTTAGTGGTTCTTAAGTTCTAAGCCCACTAATCGACAAACAGATATACGTTGCCTTGCATATTCTGTAAGGACCAGTTTTTTCCGGATCGTCATTCGCTTTGAATAGATTTGTTTTCGGTAAACACAGGAAACATAAATGGAAAAAACAAATTGGATGAAGGGTTCTCTATTCTCTATATCAATCTTATTCTGTAGTCCTGGTAGCGTGTACGCATAATATCATAGTAACTGGTTGAGTAGTTATGGTGTAAAAAAAGCTAGTCAGCCATGGGGACTCTACTTTGAGCAGTAGTCGACACACTCTTCTGGACAAGGGCCACGTAGGTCAATGTAAGGTACCACTGCGGGCCGCACTTTTATCGATTAGGATTAATTAGGTAGTTGAAACCATCTATTAAATGAGATATTCTTATGAGCTGCCATATGCGAATTCTCCATACATTTTGTGTGGCAATAACAACCTATAAAGTTATTTTTAACAACCTAACTCACTAACTATATATGTAAACTCAGTTTTAAGTCATTCTGTACCAAAACTATTCGTGACATCGCGGGCCATACAAATACCGTAAGAGAGCCGCATGCGGCCCGCGGGCCGTAGTGTGACGACACTGATCTAGAGAAATGAAAACAAGAAACTTTGGAAAAAGTATTTTTTAATATTTACATTTCATAACATGTTTTTTTAAATTATTTACATAACATTTGACGGTTTTTTTTACATCTATTGGTGCTTCGAGTAATAATTATATTGTTATATATGGTTTATTCATAATCAAAACATACTACGTAAGTATACATAATTTTATTTATATCTGACAGCCAGCACTTAAATGCCATCTTATACTTGACATTCTGACAGCTGACGTCATAGCATTGGTAACGCGATTCAATAAGATTTTCCCCTACCGAGTATCGCTAAATGCCGCTAAAGAAGTTTCCACTTCAATAACTCATATTAGAATTTTTAATATTATTTAAGATAATTACTAATTATATTGTACTCGTTATTGTTTTTATGCAAGTCATATACAAAAATTATATAGAATATATAGTAATGCCTACTATAAGATTTTGTAAAATCATTAAATTAATGTTTACACTTATGTTATTTCCCAGTGTGGACTAAAGACTAAACATTACTTAGTAACAGATATACAAGGAACAAATAAGCGGAATACTACACAGGTTCCATTCTTCACGGTGTCTTCGCAATTATTAAACTAGAATTAATTAATGTAAGATTACATACAAAGTCGTAATTTATTGTTTCTCGACAATTCGATACGATTCATTACGACGTAGCAAATTCCAGGCCCAAAATTTCCACAGCTCTTTCTTTCTTTTTCGCACGGAATAAGTTCAGGCTGCTTTGACGTGACGACGTGGTCCAGGATGGTAAAACACACTAAACTTAGAGGCAGCAGAGAATCTACGATTTTTTCAAACCGGGGCAGATACTTGATGGTTGTGCCCCTCTCTCCAGAGTTTGATTACTTTAAAAACTCACAAATATATATAATTTTTGGCATATTAATGGTCTAATTGTATTTTACAACATTTGGCGATGGCCTACCATCATGCTATGGTTTCTCCACGATGTTTTTCTTCACTGAAATCTCAGGCTGATTTTAGAGTTGGATTGGTGGGTTCGAACCCACGTCCATTGATGCGAAATCCGACCGTACTACCAACTGCACCATCATCGCTTTCAGGTAAAGTTGTTGACATGACAGACCAAAATGCCGTCAAAAACTCCAAAGTTGATATTTTTCTATTGAATACATAAAAGTATATATAAACATGAAAAGGTACAAATTTAAATAATAACTAACTGGTGGCCGCGGCTCCGCTCGCGTTTCATATGTTCTTGAGGTGTGAGTGAAAAAGTGCATATAACATTTCATTTATACCTAACCTTAAAAAAAAAATGAGAGTCTTTGGTTTTTGTTAGCGGAAAAATGTACATAAGAGTAAATTTAAAAACAAATGAGAAAGGGTCGATGGAATCCAAAAAACTTCGCATCGAATGGTGGTAGTCCCATCCCGATATACTCAATAGTTTTGAGGTGACGGTGCGTCAAAAGGAACCCCATTTTCCGAAGATAGATAGATATTCTAATAGGCCTACATAAATGTGCTTGCTAACGAAAAAAAACTCTTCTTTTCCAAAGAATAGTAGTGTCTGAGTTTGGTATTATTCAACAAAAAAAAAACATTGAAAAAACTAACAACTGTCAACGCCGTAGGCTGCGAGGCGGCGGGTTCGCGCGTGCCTTATAACAGAATTCATTATAACGACATTTTAATTATAATAAAGTGACGGTCGAATTAAAGAAACTATTATTTGTAAATTAGCTGTGGAAGTGACCATTTACAGCCTGACACCTAAAGCATGTGCAGAACAAAATGATAAATTAGATACTAATTTTACTTAGATACTTACAATATTCTTTAAAATATTTTTAATAGTTCTTTTGACTAAACGATGTTAATATAACGTTCCATTTTTCGTAGCATTCATAAAACGAACTTAAAGTAATAACACGGTTTGGATGTTTGCATTATTCTTTTTAATTATTTTGAATTGCTATTACATTCGAAATCGACAACTGTTTTATAACACGTCCAATATAAAATAAACCCCACCTGTAGTTCGACAAAAGGCGACTCGTAAGGAGTGTAACGCCTCGGGGTGTTTTTAAAATGGTCGCATTCTGCAAAGAAACATTACAGCCTGCGATCACGAGTGTCGACCTCAAAATTATAGTTTTAAATTGTGAACAAAGAGGTCGAAAGCTACGGTTTTAAATTTTAAATATCGGATAAAATAATTACATGTAAGTTATCGAGGAAATGAATAAATGTAGAGACTATGTTAGTATTAATTATTTACACCACTAAAGGGAACACAAAATTAACAACTCTTGCTTGTATTAAGTTTTCTTTTTAATGAAATATGTTTGAGTTAATCGTACGGTTTATTTCATTTGCGTAATGTGTTTCCTTTGATATTGTGTCGATGGAAACGTAATTCAACATGAGGGGGCTGTAATTACACTGTGGTTAGTGTAAATTACTATTGGTTCTTACGTTTATTCCGTATGAAATTTATTTTTCTTTTACGTTAGTAATAAAAGCGTAAAATATTCTAAAGGTATTATAAAAAAAATTGTTTGTTTTTATAATGTGTTTAAAGTTGTTGTATAAGCAATTATTTTATTGTTTACGGTTCATCATCGCTTGTGTAAGAATAGTTAAAGCGTTAACAACCACGAATTAATATTTAAAATGTGACTGAAACCTTTGCGCGTATTAGACTCTATCCATTTTATTATGATCTATACGCTACTAATATTGTAAACATATCGTGGTTCAGGTTTTTTTTTGGTTATTCTACGTAGATGTTAAAATCCATTTTTGCTTTACCTTTCAGAACTATACAAAGAAAGCAAAAAGAGGGTTCTTTGCAGGCTGGTATTCGATTAGTGATCGACCAATTAACGTATACAAACTTTGGTCCGTAACCAATTCTCCTACAGTTTTAACAATTTCAAATTTGGAACGTCCATGTAATTTGACAACGGCAATGTTGAGCGTAGTGTACATCTGTTGCAGGTTTTATTTGAATAAATCGTTTGAGATATATATTTTTTGAAAAGAGTGTATAATTTTTACTGAAATTTTACCTCTACGTCGAAAATATATTATTAATAAAACAGTGATGCTTTGGGTAAATGGGACCTTACGTGCTTAGTTTTGCTTGAAATGTACAAATGCCTCAAGTATATTGTATAGATTTTGCTCAAGAACTAGTTTGTATAACATCACATACCATACATAAATGTACTTTTTTCGATGTGACTAACGCTGTTGACAGGAAGGGCTTTGACAGCTTCACTGAACTTTGGGGCGAGCGCTTAAGAGGGCATGCTGTCGACGATAAGCTTGAAAAATAGGTATTTCAGAAATCCATTGCTATCGCGTTGCGCCTCAAAGAAAAAGGGACAATTGTAACTGTAAAGAGGCTCAGGCCGATTTCACCTATGCAAAATAGACGAAGGCATCACTTCGTATTCCTCTGTTTCCTCCTACAAAACTGGCTCGACTTTAATTGTTCTTTTAATTAATAAGAAATACTAACGTTTTCCTTTTTTGTTTTTGTATCCTCTGAAGGCGCTCAGCCGAAAATAGTAACTAGCATTAGGGCATCAAAGTGGTACGAATCTCGGCTTGAGGTACCTATGTTAAAAAATCCGTGGAATTTTTTCTACAGGCCTTTAAAATATTGCGTAAGCATTATTAGGGGGGGGGGGTGAAGAATCTAAGTGGTGATTATTTAAGCAATATGCTTATGCATAGTTTATTCCTAATCAAACCATACAATAGGCTGCTTAAGTATAAATTCTATGATTTATCTCTGAGCGCCAGCACTTAAACGCCATCGTATTTTTGACATACTGTATCATGTTGTCGGCTGACGTCATAGTATTAATAACACGAATCTATAAGTATTCCTCTACTTTCCTCTACTCAGGATCACTCAACGCTGCTAAAGATGTTTGCATTTCAAATAAATAAAAAAGGTCCCTGACAGAAATTGTATACTTGTGTGTGATGTGCAGGAGTGTATGTGCCATACATAAACGTATGTAAGTAGTTTTGCATTAGCTAAAGCCCAGTAGTGTAACCCAGGGTTTACCGCAATCGGTTCGGGCACGCGACGCCGACATCAAACACTCGTTCTTAATTCAAACAAAGCGAATTTAACACGAAAACTTTGCCGACGTGTGCCGAATTGATTTTATAGAATACCATGTGAATGTTAAGCCCGTGGATTTATTTCTAATAGGACTGAAGCATGTAGGCGTGAAGGTATAAAAATTTGCTTATATGGTATATACTGAAACCTCCCAAGTCGTTTCTATTGTTATTTCAACCAATTACTCAACAAAGAAATCGATCTACCAAAGAGAGTATGAGCTATGGAATAAAAATATAATGAAGGATCATATGCTTGGGGCTGTTTCGTTGGGTAAGTATCAATAGGGGCGGGGGTCTATGCTTTGCTTATTTTTGATGACATGGGGGACGGGGGCTCTGAATAGCGCATACATAAGCAATATTTACTGGTTAATCTTCGTTTCTTTTCAAAGTCATGCTAATGCTTATGTAACCATAAGGACGGTATAAGAGGTTTGCTTATTATGGCTGACAAATATGTTACTTATACGGCCCCTTACCTTACAACTAAAAAATTAAGTTTCAACTCCATATGTAATTAATCCTTACAGACATGTAGATAAACTTTGTCTTTTATTTTTAGTCAACCCGCTAGGAAATCTATTTATACTAATTTATGTGTGTTACTACTCGTATGTGATATGATTTTTTTGATTTGTAACACTTTCTTAATTAATTGCTTTTGAAGGCCCTTTCTCTTCATGTTCGAGTGTATTTAATTGTCTGTTTGTAATATACTAATAAATAAAATTAAAGTGTCAGTTTGTAAAATAACTTGTTACTAAATACATATAAACGATACCTATACCAAAAACATTAAAAATTTTCGTTTGTCTGTTTATTCCGGGTAATCTCGGGTACGGCGGGACCGATTTTAACGGTACTTTTTTGGCGGATAGCTGACGTTACTCTGCGTAACTGAGGCGTACTTTTTTGTTCAAAAATAATTAGCGTTTGCTTAAAAAAACTCATGAAATTTTGAACAAAGCCCGTGTAAAAAAATTAAAGTAGGCGCAGCAAGTGTTATTGTAAAGTAGAGACCAAGAATCTCCGATAGATTAGAATCTATCAACAGTCACCATTATCATGCCGGCCTACATTTGCACACCTAAAGCCTCTAGTTAGCTTGGATCATAGAGTAATCACGCTAAGAGTAGAAGTTTCATACAAAAAACTCTCTTAATATTGAAGCCAAAATATATGTAGGGACGTGTGCGTGTAAGCCACACGGAATCACGTAACGAAAGAAGTTCCTATCTTATTACTTGATAGGGATACTTGAAAAATAGCTTTACTCAACGTGCGACAACTACCGTTCTGTGTTTTAATTCTATGGTCTGGATATAAGTACACTTGGCTGATTCAGAAACGCGTCATTTATTAACAAATCACTATGGCGTGTTTTTCACAATGTGTATGGTATGGTAGTCGACCCAGGAAGGTACTAAGATATGGTATGAGATTATAGTATGTAAGGGATCGTTTTTTCGTTTGAGTTTTTGGCTTGATCTCAGTCTGTCATGTAGCAGTTTTTTTCTTTAATTCATCAAACTTCTGTATTTGACTCTATATCACGTAATATTGGTGGCCTTTTGTGTGATATGGTTTGGTTATAAATTTACTATAGAAAATAACGCGTAACATTTATTCTGAGATATCGACAAAGCTCCATGGAAAGTTCGAGCAGATTGTCATTATCTCAGAAGAAGGGATCGTTAAAGTATTACTTAAGCCAAATATGTGGACTTTAATGCGTTACCACTTTTGAGTACTTATATGAGCAGTTAACCGTGAGAGGGTATGCGGTCGACGGCAAATTTGATAAATAGATATTTACGAAGTCTATTGCTATCGCGTTGCGCTCCAAACAAATAATTATTATAATGCATAATAGATGAAAACATCACAATGTATTCCCCTGATTTCCTCCTTTAAAAAAACTGGGCTGATTTTATTTCTTTCAATTATAGATTAAAGAAGACTTTCGCTATGCTTTTTTTTGTTTTTATTCCTCAAAATTATCTGACGATAGACTATCGTCTATAGACGAAAGCGACGGTACAAACTGAGCTTTTTTTTTCTAATTTTTAAATGCTTCTATTTTCTATAATCCATACTAATAAATAAAATTGAAGTGTCTGTTTGTAATGTCAAAAATAAATTATTTTACTAAATAGAAATAAATGTCTATACTTAACCTATACCAAAAATTCAATTTTTACATTTTTTTACTGTCTGTTTGTAATGGATAATCTCCGGAACGACTGGACTGATTTTGAAAGAACTTTTTTGGTGGACAGCTGAAGTTCCGCCGGGTAATTTAGAGTACTTTTAATTTTCGAAAATAATTAGGGTTCCGCGTAAAAAAATAAAACGTTTAAAAATTTGAATAAAATCCGATTCGAAACACAATTTTACGTGCTTAAATTTATGAGAACTATTTTTACTTTATATTAATAGTAAAAAAAAAATATTTGACTTCCGTATAAAAAAGAAAAAACGAAGTGATGAAAATTTGAAACGAGGGCGTAGCCGCGGACTAACAGCTAGTAATTAATGTATATGGAAAAAGCAAAACATACGGATATAGCGGTGGTGAATATATGTTATATGTTACAAAAATATTTACCATGGTGGAAACATGCGAATATGTATATATAGGAATACGTATATTTATGAATATGTATGGATTAAAAGCCGCTCGCATATCCTCTTGAGCGAGGAGAATAAGGTCAAACACAAAACTTCGTTAAAAAAGATATTTCAATCAGGGATGTAATAAAAACAATACAACATTTGAGAACACATAATCGTTTATTTACATTAAGTAAAATTCACATATTTTCGACGAAGCGCACATTGTATGCCGTTATTTATGATAAGACAAATATACATAAGGTAGTTTCAATTGTAATCTGTAATATAGTAGGAACAACTTATTCATATGAAATCAATATAATCAACATTTATATTTAATATTGACCTAGTTTTAATATATTTAATACACAGAAGATATTTAAGTTTGCAAAAAATTCCCATGAGAAATAAAGTACTTTCTTGATAAGTATTTATTGTATATATTTGATAAATTTATTGACTTCTTGTATTTTTTTTAAAATATAATCACATTTTAAACACATTAACTGTTTCAACTTCAGATTATTTTGGAATAATTTAATATCATTAGGTAATAAAAATTCATAAATATTTATAATTAAAAAAAAATTGTATAACATTTTTGTTAGTTTAACCAAAAAAAAAACTCCCAGGCAAATAAAAAATATAAATTTTAATTTCATGAACTTACTAAGTAGGTAGGTACTCGCTAACATCGAAGTTCTATATTGCTGGTATTTAATTAGTCGATATTTACGATTTAAACTAATTTCAAATTAGTCGAATTTCTCAAAAGTTACGTCTACTCGTTTAGTTTATAAAACTACGTTTTTAAGTAAGAATTTCTACTTTAATTATCTATTAATCTATAATACATTAATCGTTATATACAATGTAATTTATTTAGGTAATTTAACTGATATATAGAAATTATATTTTGACAAAATTTTACTTGAATTTTGTAATAATTACTCTTTATTCAAAAAAAAAACTATTTTATCATTGGACAAATAAATTCGTTTCTAAATTTAATATTAACCTTAATATTGCTATGAATTATTTCATATTGCACTAATATTATATTGAAACTGCCCTCTTACTTAAAGAATATGTTTATGTACTATTTATATTTAAAATAATTATTGATAATATGCAGTTGAAAATATTAATTTTTGATACATTTTCTATACACCAGTCAACTTAAACCAATCCACAATAAATAATTTACGAATATCTCTATAAAATATTAAGTACTTAAATAATAAAATCAACTATCACATTTATTTCTCGAACGAAGCTTCTTCATGTAATATTTATTATGTACATTTAAATTAATTTACCAAATTTAGGTAATACATTTTTTTTTATTTACATTTATTATATTATTCGTGAAGAAACATCTCTAACGTCACTATAATCGATAAAGTTTAAGTTTAAACACAAACGATTCGATTCGATTATTAATCGATATGCAGTCCGATAATTTAAATCGATACGATTTAAAAATCGAGCGCGCGTCTCTCGAAGTTCAGTTCGGCGACGCGCGAGGCCTCGTTTCATTTCGAAGCGTTGACGACAAGGTTCGTGGCTGCTTCCTCGCTCGCACCTATGCTCATCGCTTTCTTCTTCAGAATACCCAAATCAGTCACGTTCTCCAAGAAACTCTTATGAGCGGAGAGAGAACTTTCGCGCTTTCGACGTCTTTTTTTAACTCTTCCATATCACGTTTCAGTTTTGCTCGTCTATTCTGGAACCAAGTGATGACTTGAGCGTTCGATAGACCGAGGGAACTGGCTATTTCATCTCTGTCTGCGGGCGATAGGTACTTCTGATAGAGAAATCGTTTCTCCAGTTCAAATATCTGATGGTTCGTGAAAGCCGTTCGTGATTTTCTTTTCTTTTTCGGCTGCGGCCTTGAGTTGAACAGATTGAGGTGATTCGACTGACCATCTGGAACAAACGGACATTATGATATTAGTCAGGGTATATTATACAATTAAAAAACCTTTGCTAAGTGGGTAAATCGGTGCGATGAACAAACGTTTTCTCTATAAAACCCATAACTGGAAACTTGTTTGTAAATAATTCGATACTGGTATATTGATTACATTTTTTTCGAGCAACAAAAAATAAAAATCCGTAAAGAGGATTAGATACATGAATGAGCCATAGTGACGGTGATGGCATATAGATAATTCTGACGGTGTTTTCACCGCTTTATCAGACACTAAAACATTATTCGAGTCTATGACACTGCAATAAAGAGCCCGCAGCGCTAAAATGTAACTCGTCCCTCATAAAAACTACAATAAAACACACCCGAGGAATCGTTACATTTTAACGAGCTCACAATCATATACGGGCCCTTCGTAAAAAGTGCTTTTTATAATGAAGAAAAAACAATCAATGCATACATTGTAAGGAATGTTGTAGTAACCGCCTTATGAAATCACTTTAATATGTCGATTACCCATAAAAATGAGGGAATAGGAAAACAATGGAAAGCTGGCGTAAACGCCAGGTTAGTGCTCAAGAGGTTAATATAGGTTTCATACGTGATTTTCTTCATACAATATGTAAAGAAAAAACAGAATAGTAATAAATTAATAAATGTATTCGGTGCAATTTATTATCTAAAAATGTTTTTTCTATTATTATTGTAATTACCTAATTTATATTGATATTTTTTGGATTAAAACTATAATAAAGTAGATGTATCAATTTGAAAGTTATTATTCTGGTTTTCGTACGCGGATTGTTGTTTTATTCATTTCATTAACTGTATTCTTTTTAATATACCTAAATACGGCCACTGGATACAAGTTTTTTAGTCCCTGACTTTGCAAAGTCTGTTTATATCTTTAATATTTTATGATAATTATACCTTTGTTAGAACTTGTCGGGGAGTTTTTGTGGTTCCCCAGAATTCAGGTTCTATTTTATTATTTTTAACATTTTCACTTATATTATGTAAAATATCAGGATTATAAATACAAAATGAAAACTAGTAAACGACAAATTAAATTTCTCAAAAAGTTCTTTTTTTTCGTTTCAATTAGTATATTAGTGTGTATAGTTTAGAAAATATAAACGGCATCATTTAAAAATATTCTGTGGCCATGAAGAGATTGTATTATACGAATTTCGACCTCCTTGAGAGTTTTCGAGATCAGAGACCGGCATGCGGTTCACCACAGAAATTAATAAAAATAACCCATTATGTTTAAGATAGCTGTCGTTAAGGCAAACTGCCTATGCATTGTCGGATTATTGGAATCCTCGACTTTGTACTAATGTACAATTATTGTAACCACATATTAACGGACGCTTTACTACGCGGTTTGAAAGTGGAACGTAAAATTTTTCGTTCTTGTATTCATGCTATGAAATATTAATATATTAAGTGTGGACATAATTATGACGTATTTGAATAATAGGTTCGCAACATTCTTACTTTGTTCATTAACTCGTATAAAAAATCTATTGCAATAATTAATAAAAATGCTATCAAAAATAAGTTAATAGAATTTTTTATTAATTATAATGAACAAATATATTGATTGGGTTATTTGTTACTTATGAACGACGACTAGATCCCACAGACAAACCGATAATACCGTTTTTTTGGTACTAGGAAATACACATTAAAGGTGTACTGTATGAATAAAAATAAAGAAAAAAAAAAAATGGTAGGTTTTATTTCATTCTTCATTTAACAACAAATGAATGAGTACAATTTTTTTAAAATTAAGTTTTCTGCTAGTCTGAAAAGCGAACATATTGCTAAATCGAATATGGCAACCATAGCAAGAGTACCATAATTAGATAACAAGAAGCGTTGTGGTTCTGTTGGTTATGTGGTCGGATTCCGCGTCGATGGAAGGAAGTTGGAACCCATATATCCTCACACAGGTAACGGTCAAGCCGAGGTTCTTACTACTGTTAAGGCCCCTCTGGTCAACAGCATTAGCTAGGTAAAAAAACCATCTATTCAATTCTATGATGATGAAGGAAAACATCGTGAGGAAACCATAACATGGTGTTAGGGCATTTTTTAATGATGTTCGTCGGGGAAGCTACCACTCCTAAAGTTTTAAAACCTGTTGCCAAGCACCAATATGTCTAATGCGGCAGCGCTACTTAAGAGCCAGTATCTCTAGCCTTAAGTGTGTTTATCAGCCTGGATGATATTGTCACTTAACATAAGGTGAGATTGTGGTTAAAGTTCCATTAATAGAAAATGCTGCTATGCTTTTCTCAGGATGTTTTCTTTCAGCGAAAGCCCAGGCTTTACATAGAATAGGATAGGTGGGTTCGAAGCTTCGTTCATTGACTTGGAATCCGATCGTATATCAACTGCGCTATCATAGCTTCATATGTTTAAAAGTAAAAATGTATACATTTTTGACGCAAAAAAAAAAGTTTATGATAATAATCGGCCCAGTAAATTTAAAAATTGGACAGAACAAAAAAAAAGGGACTTCTTTATATTATAGTAGGTAACTATACCTAGATAAATATATTTGTGTTCCAGGTTTATTAAAAAAAATTTTAACGGAAATATTTAATGTATAGTATCTCTGTATAGTTTAATATCTTTGGTAAAGTTGGCAAAACGCCTCGGTTTGTATTAATCACTGTCTAATCGCACCTAACCTTAGCTAATTCGTACCTCAATTAGACGCAAACAAAACACGATAAAGCGCCAAAAATATCCATCGACACACGTTCAAAGACATCGATCGTTAGTCGACGATGCAAATAAAAAATAAATGCAATCAGCTACGGTGATGCGTTAGCGTTTGGACCCACCTGACTCTTTGGTGTTACGCTGCATTAAACAGGTCGAAGTAATGTGGGTGGGTTTAAAAAAACTTAACGCGGAATCAAAACATATTTTAACCATATCCTTACATCTATACTAATAAATAAAATTGTAGTGTCTGTTTGTAATGTCAAAATTATTTTTTTTTACTAAATAGATATGAATGTTATTTACGACACTTATACCAAAGATACAATTTTTTAAATTTTTGTCTCTCTGTCTGTTTTTTCCAGCTAATCTCCGAAACGGCTGGACGGGATTTTGACGGGACTTTTTTTGTAGATAGCTGAAGTTACTTCGGGTACTTTTAATTTTCGAAAGTAATTTGGGTTGCGCGTAAAAAAATTAAATATCCTAAAAAATTAAATAGAATCCAATTTAAAGCACAGTTTTACGGGCAAGTACTTGAATTTATGAGAAATATTTTTACTTTATCTTAGTGCTAAAATTTTTTGGGAAAATAATTAAGATTCAGTATTTAAAAAAAAACGCAGTCAAGAATATATGAAACGCAAGCGCAGCCACGGGTGGACAGCTAGTTATAAATAAACAGCTACGTCTCTCTATTGGCTTGTAACTCGAAAACCACTGGACTGATTTACATGATTCTTTTTTAAAGTCGAACATACGTTATTTGATCAGGTTTTAGTATTTTGTTCGTAAATACGACGTATAAGTGTAAAAGAGAGCAGAATGATACAAGAAAAAAAATCACAAAAATCACCATTATTGTGTTCGTTCCTTACACAACGCGCTCTTTTTCATAACAATTATTTAACACGTATTAATCGAAACATCCTTAACTCAAAGATTAATAATTAATATTCAATTAAAAGATTGCGTTACTGTTTAGCGACTGTACTATCTATACTAATAACAAATCTTTAGGGTCTGTCTGTACATTTTTTTAAAGAGGTTTTGAGACTGATGGCTGTTTTAGACGTAGTAACGAATCTCGAATGTAACATTTTTTTTGGTTCTCTCTCTGGATTTGACTCGTAAACGTCTTAGTTATAGCTTTTTATAAAACTTAGTAAGCAGAAACTATTTATGTTAATGCGCTATTAATAGGCTAATTGACAAAAATAGTTGCAAATCATTTTTGAATGTAATTTAAAAACGGCTTTATCTGTCAATATGGCTGTCAAATTCATTTCACTGTACAAATTCAGGTAAAGGGCAGTCATATTGACGAATTTGAATATAAAAAAAAAAATCAACATATTGATTTCCGATTACAGTTTTAAATTGTAATATCTAATCTAAATTATTTCATTCATATTGTTTGATTTTTATACACTTTTTACTATTTCGGTATTAACAATTAATATTAATCACGTCAAATATATGAAATAAAAATCGAAATACATCATTTATAAGGTTAAACTGCTTAAAATGTCTTTCAAAGGTGGAGAGAATTGTTACTTCCTTCGACAAGTTTTATCGCGTCACGGTAGTTTTTGATATTTAATTAATTCCTTCATAGCATCACGTAGGGCGATGCGTGGAGGGCACACATTTGACCCTTACCTCATACCACGATACCACCAACAGACATTTTTGGTAGTAATTAAATGAATTGTTATCCATTGCTCGTTATTTTACTTGAACAACAAGAATAATATAATTAAATATATTTTCATATTATCTCTAATAAGGCAGAAATGAACGTTAAATTAATTGGACCTATTATTATTTGAAACATTGCTTTGCAAAATGCTTGTTTATACCGTGATTTATAAGGTGTGTTCCGGCAGCATCACTTGAGAAGTATTACCTCTAGGCTTAGTGTGAGTACCATGCTGAACCACATCGTCATTTAACATCAGGTGAGATTGTTGTCAAAGCACTAAGCCTATTCCGTGTGTAAAAAATATATTAGTAGCTAAAACGTGGTTCAGCTAATTATAATGACAACATTACACGAAACTGTTTTACAAATTATATATAAGGTGGTTTCAAAGGTCTCCATTTGGTTATTTTTATGTAATTAATCTCTAGGCGCTTAATGCTAGTAAACTTTATAAAGGTTGATAAGGCAAATAGAATTTAAAGGAAAAATACTTATAATAACTTTCTAGGTAGTCTAGACAAGTTTTATCAAAACTTGTGAGACCTATTCAGAGTCGATTTCTGTCAATATTAGTGTTATAGTTACGAGCTCATTTACCATCTTTTTCGCTTATACCATAACAATACGGACGGAGTAGCTAAGTAGTTGTGTGCCCGCGGTTGCGCACGCGTTTCATATACATACTCTTCACTGCGTTTTAATTTTTTTATACGAAACCCTAATTATTTACCTAAAAAAATTTTGGTACTAAGATAAAGTAAACATATTTAAATAAATAAATTCAAGGACTTGCCCGTAAAACTGGCCATTGAATCGGATTTTAGTAATAGTTTCATGAGTTTGATTTTTTTACGCGGAACCTTAATTATTTTCGAAAATTAAAAGTAACTTCAGTTGTCTACCAAAAAAAAGTACCGTCAAAATTGATTCCGGAGATTACCCGGAACAAACAGACAGACGGACAAAATTTGAAAAATTGTATTTTTGGTATAAGTATCGTGAATACATTCATATGTATTTAGTAAAAAAAATATTTTTATTACAAACAGACAATTTTATATATTGGTATAGATTGTGTGTCTTTAAATCTGCATTCAGCTTTTTGTAACTTAACATTTTTTTCTACCTTTACCGTGTGAGACTGCTAATATCTTCTTAGTCGTTAAGCAATTGAACGTAGCTTATTTATTTAGGATGTGTAAAAATATATTATACTAAATATAAACATGCAGTAATGAATATCAAATTCTAAGCTCGGTTGCAATGTCCTATTGTTAAATAGATCGACCTTTAGATTCAATTAAGTTGCGACATGCCAGTTCGAAGGAACGATACGCACGTACCTATGGCTCTGTATTAAAAGCGGGAAAAAATTAACAGCAACACAAAACATTTATAAAAATCCATTTGTCTCTTTTACTCCGAATCACGTCTTCAATCAATTGTTTGGTATTATGACTGTTGAATTTTAACATGACACGTTTTATTGTCGTTGCCCTGTGTGTTGTTTTTTCTTTGCATGAATAGTGTTACGTTGTAATTTTTTTAAGCTATACTGCGCGCGCAACCTTCTTGAAAAACAACACCCTGAAGTTAGCTAGTCAACATACGACGCGCGCGCACACCGTCAGTAAAATACCACACCTTGAAGTTAGCTGTCAACGTTTTAGTTTTTTCTATGATTACGTCAAAGAAGTATAACTTCTTACGTGCGTACATAAGTACACACATACTTTTTTGTCAAATATATTTCTATCAAGACGACATTACTAATAGACTACAATTGTTCAAAAGATTGCGAAGTGAACTCATAAAATCACAGACTATCTTTATATATGAATAGAAGAAGCCTATGGGCAAAGAGGTAGGGGGTTTGACACGTTTGAAAATGGTTTTATTCGGCAATAAACAGGTAGGAACACACCGAAATATTTTAAACCACAATCTCACCTGATGTTAAGTGACGATTTGGTCCAGGATGGTAAGCACACTAAGCATAGAGGTACTGGTTCTCAAGTGGTGCTGCCGGAACACACCCTTTGGTGCTTGGCGATAGGTTTTTTAAAGTTTTTGAAGGAAATGTAAGTGGAGATCTCTTCTACGAGTCTCATATCCCTGATGATGACATTGAGATCATTATTCATTTCTATGTATTTACATATTCTGATGTGAAACATATTATGGGACGGTGTAAATTGGATTTTATGAAACGAAAATGTGTAACAAAAAAGAGGCAACAGTTCCATCATTCACCAATAGATGTCACTAAATTATATGACTAATAAGTGCAACATATTTTTTTCTTAGTAGTACAAAATAAACAAACTAGATGTCACTAAAACGAAGTTTCACTTCTACCGCGAAAACTCACACTGAATTTTTATCATGGAATAATTTATTTACATGTGCATAAGAAATCAAGGGGTGTAGTGCCGGCTTAGAATAGTACCACCCCATATCGTTCCCGTGGGTGTCGTAAAAGGCGACTAAGGGTTAAATCAGGGGATCGGCAGCACCGTCCTCTAAGTGCTACGAACACCTACTGCGATCGCTAATACGGCAGTTTCTCCCTTTATGGGGGAAACCTATGTCCAGCAGTGGACGTTTTTCGGTTGAATTAATCAATCAAGAAATCTTTCACGAGAATTAGGACACGTTTATTGGAAGTAGCTGTATACAAGAAAGCCTTACCACCTATGGAGCTTTTTGACCGAATTGAATATTGTATCGACTTTTTCCTATAACATCATCATCATTACGTGAAATCCATGAGAATGAAAAGGATCAAGGCTTTTGTGCGAAAAAAAAGCGAGACAGAATTCGATTTCACGTGTATTAAATTTGTTATGTATTGATTTATGGATTTCATTTAGAGTCATAGACAGAGTAGATTTCGTTATTTTATTTATATGTTCTTCGCTGCGTTTTAATTGTTTTATACGGAACCCTAATTATTTACCTAAAAAAAATTTAGCACTAAGATAAAGTAAATAAATTTTCTCATCAATTCAGTTGCTCGTAAACTATGCATTAAATCGGATTTTATTAAGTTTTTTTTTTTTACGCGGAACCCTAATTATTTTCGAAAATTAAAAGTACACTAAGTTACCTGGAGTAACTACAGCTATCTACCAAAAAAAGTCCCGTCAAAATCCGACTAGCGGTTTGGAGATTACCCGTACCAAACAGACAGACAGACAAAAATTTAAAAATTTTAAACTTTTGGTATATATATCGTGTATATATTCATACCTATTTAGTAAAAAAAAAATTGACATTACAAGCAGACACTTCAGTTTTATCTATTAGGATAGATTAAAGAAAACATCTCTTTGTTAATTGGTTTATAATTCGAAAATCACTAAACCCATTTTTTCGTGAAAAAGTGAAGTACCTTAGTAAACAAAAAACACCATCAGCACATTATTATATTTTCATTTTTATTTAATTTATATAAAATTTATTTAAATATTATATGCGAGCGGAGCCACGGGAACTACTAGTATGTGGGTGTAACAAAATATAAAAAGTAGTATCGTTATTTTATAATAATGTAATAATAACAATAATTTCTGATGTAAAAACGGAAATAATACGGTATGCAGTAATCAAAGTTGGTTTGTATTCACGCAATCATTCAACGTTGTTAGTACATAATAATTACATGATTTTTCATTCATATTTCGGGTCTGTGCTATGTCATTACTAATAGTTCCTGTTATTGTGTTAGCGATGCATTTTGCATATTAATGAAGACTTAGGATCTTATCACGATCACATCTTGTTATTTAATCGACAATATATTATCTGAGGTAATTGTCTACTTGCTTTGCGGTGAAATTTTATTGTATACATTTGACGTAAATAACTATCGAATATATAACATTAGATAAAAATCATAGACATGAATTTTACGCTGTTTTTAAATGATGAATTAAATAAGAAAATATTTTCAGAGCTTTTTGGCAGTCTTTTCGTCTGTCATTTAATGGTTTTAATTTTTTATGCATACGCTTGCGGTATTCTGACTTGTATATTATTATAATTTTAATGACATTTTAAGTTATTTGACTTGGCATAAAAGTAATGACATGGAAGGTGAATTCTGAGGTGCCACAAAAATTCCCGGATAGTTCTAGCAATATGGCAAAGCGAGAAAGCTTTGATGTAACATTGGAAACACATTACCAGTAACTAAGAAGAAACAAGAAGATTATTAATATAACTAATCATTTTTAACATGATGTGTAGGTTGTTTACATGTCTCCATTATTACCCACTATAAAATGCAGAACATTTCTGTCTGTTTGTTGTCTTATAACTCGAAAACCAGTGTATTAATTAATTTCTTTTTGTCATAGATATAATATTATTTGGAAATTGGTTTTAGTATCTATGTTACTTGTTACAAATATAAAGTAATCACGTTTTGTTTTAATGTTTTATCTATGCTATTAAATATTGTTAAATACAGAGTCACTGGGCCTAGTTAATGTTCCATAGATGGAAAGGTTAGTACATAGGAGATAAATTAAAACCAAAGCTAATCAAGAATTAAACGTTGACGTTAACAGTCATATGTTTTGACATAATATCACCCGTTTGACGTATGTAACCGCGAGGCGCTGTCAAAAAAATTGAATGTAGGGATACCATGCTTTAAATTTAATAAAGAAAGTTCTGATATTTAATTTTAATAAAATGAAGTTTTTATATTTGAGGATTAGTTAAGAATATATTATTGTTATTTTAAGCAACAGTTTATTATTATAATTTTTAACTTAAAAAAATTGTGTAAAATTTAATTTAGTAAATACATTTAGTTGGTCTATCAGACCTATATTTCTCGTAAAATTTCGATTTGCAGTTGCAGTATTTTTATATAAATAAATATAAACGTATTTATGATATATTTTTAAAATTATATATGTCGATAATAAATTTATAATATTTAGTAAATTATATACATAAATACACATATTACGTAAATTGTAATATTTGTTAATAGATATTTTATTTCCAGGATAGCCGTGAAATCATGACGTAAATTATATTACTGTTGCGGTGACAAAACATTGTCCCCGATATCCAATTTATTTCTATGAGATGGTGACACGAGCTCAGCGGTATTATCAAAACGCATCCACAAAGCATCGTTCTGGCTTAACGGGTGGATTCATACCACGGCCTATTTACCGTGGACGAGTGTCTCGACTGAGAGACAGACATACACTGTCGCTTTGTAACGCCGACGCGTAATGGACCGCAACACTGGCGGTGTTTTTGCTTCTTAATTAGGGATAAATATCCGGTTAAGTGTCTTTTTGTGTAGTGTTTTGAGATTAGTCTTAATCTCGCTTGTATTTTGTGTATAAAACGGTGTTTTTAAGTGTTTCACTGAAGTTTTTGTGTATCCTTAACGTCACTCTATTTATGTACGTTATTGAGTTGGTACATTGGGCACTATTGAATCGACTTATATGATTCTTCTCTTAAATTATAGCTCTATTTTCATGTAAGATTATGTGATATTCGGTGATCTATATACAAAGTTTTATTGAATTATGGGAAAAAGTAGTAGCCCTGGGCATAGCAAATAATCGTACTTTATTTTAAATATTATTAATATTTAAAGGAAATTTAATTATTTTTGTTCAGCTCACTGATAGAACCATATCACGTAAAACTCCATCAAAATTACATAATATTCATATAATGGTATTAAAATAAGAGTAACATACAGGGTAACTATACAGGGTACAGGGTAATATTTCGCCTATTTATCCGCTAAATCCTCTTAAACTACGCAACGGACTTTGTTGCGGTTACTCTAATGTGATTAACACTCAGTTAAATATTATTTCAAAGAAAGTTAATTTTATAATATAACCAAATTAATGTTTCGCTAAAAAATAAATATTTTGTGACAAAGTCATCAAAAAGTAAATTATCACGGTTACAGGTTGGTTCAAATCTTAAGAAATACATTAAAATAATACACTAGAGAATTGTGTTTATTCAAAACTTCTTGAAGCACTTCTTATATCCTTTATCACTGACTCACAATAAACATACACACTCTCAGAGTCCATTTCTAAAGTCAACATGGACAAAGTCGCGAGCAGAAACTACTATACAGAATAAAACCATGGTACTACTTAATAACATACTTAAGATCACGCCAAACACTCACGATCAATTTGACCAATATAGAAATATGGTTATCACCACACAAATAAAAAACCTGACAAGTGACAGACGATATTACGACAAACAAATGAGCATCCGTTGATTCCAATGAAAATAAACAAGCAACATGGATGGTTGCGGTCCATGTTCTGACTACATATAAATTGCAAATGATATTCGTATTTCGCTATTGCCTTTTTTACTAACATTTCAAATTGAATTAAGTTATGTCAGTTGTTAAAATACGTAGGTATTTTTTATTATATTTAATACTAGCCGCGTGCCCGTTGAACCCTAATAATATTATTAATTATTATTCGGTATTGACATAGAGTGCTAATATTTATCATAAAATCAAACATGTGCCAGTAAAACTGAGCATTGAATCCGATTTCATTCAAATTATAATATATTTTTTTAAACGTAACTCAAATTATTTTTATTCGGCTACCTACCAAAAAAAGTCCCGTCCAAATCGGTCCAGCCGTTCCGGAGATTAGCCGACACAGACAGACAAACATTTTAAACATTGTGTATATGGTATAGGAGCATATAAACATTCATATCTATTTAGTAAATGTTGTTATTTTGATATTATTACTATTTACTTCAATTTTTTATTTATTAGTATAGAATCGATTTAAATGATAGTATCAAAAATTATAGACGTTTACGTAAATATCTACAATAGAAGAGGCCGTTAATAACGTAAGGAAAATTTTAAAACCACGATAAAAATCGAGAATTTGTTGTAAACAATTATTAAAAAAAAGAAGGAAATCTATAAATTTACAAGCGAAACTAGCAATATTGTATACAATTTCTAAATAACCAATATATTTCAGTTATTTATAATAAATACACGTGTATTATATTTTATAGTTAAATATTTTCGTATGCAATTTACCATACATTTTATAGGTACGTTAGTAAATATCTTTAATTATTTTTAATTTAGAACTAACTAACTAACGTTCTCGATGGTTTTGAATTTATGCGAGCGTATCTGGCATGAGTACAATTTACACCGAGTGTTATATTTATAAATGAAAAATTATTAGCAATAAATAACGTGTTCATTGAAATTGTAAATCAAAACTAATTCGTACGGATCCGTACACGAGTTTTGTTATTGCAAATGTTGTTAGTTGAACATGAAATCTAAATGCCTGTTATTACCTAATAGCTATTATAGAGGTGTGTAACATTGACAGTATCTTTACAGTGGCGTGGAACTTATCATAATAAAAGGTAAATAAGTTTTATCCAAACAATTATTTATATGGCTAAAATTGTTTGTTTTTTTACACAATGATTAGACCACAATCTCACCTGATATTAAGTGACGATGTGATCCTGAATGGTAAACACACTAAACCAAGAAATACTGATTGTCAAGCGATTCTACCGGAACATACCTATTGGTATTTGACGACAGGTTTTCATACTTTAGTGTGGTAGCTACCCAGGCGAGTATTGTTAGAAAATGCTCTACCACCATACTATGGTTTCCTCGCGATGTTTTCCTTAACCGAAAGCCCAGTCTGATTTTAGGGTTGGATAGGTGGGCTCAAATCTGCGTCCATTGACGCGGAATCCAGCCGGACTATCTACTGCGCTATCATCATTTCGTTGTAGTCTATATTAATCAAGCAAGCAATAATACTAGTGTTTTATTATGTGAAAATTTGTTTAAATATACGATATTCCAATTGATTTTTTAAAAGAATTAAAAGTTGCGCTAGTTGACGAAAAATATTCTATTGGTACATGATTCCCTTAGTTTGGCGGCCTTCTGGGTGCTTGGAACGAAATCAACTTGGGATGACAAAACTGCTTAGTTTCACATTATTCCAGACAGCTTAATAGAAGAATAAATACTGAATGGGACAACCCTATCTGATGATACAGGACGATCCCTGTTATGTAATGTAATAAAACAGTTGAAATCCTAAAACCACATTCTCACGGGCTGTTCACACGGTACGCGCACATTCGGGTGCTGCCGCAAAGCACGTAGGTCCTTCTGGTTTTACGGCCCGTTGATTGCGAGATTAAGGGAAAAAAATGAACAAATCGTTTTTATCCAAGAATCGTTTTTTGACATTACGACTCAATTTAAGTTAGTTTTGTTGTTTTTTTCTTTTCGTATTACCGGCAAAACGCTCGCCGAAACGATGGGAATTTTTTTATGGTGGAGTTACCGGCGAGTGACTTTGTGGATGAGCAAGATTATTTCTGTGTAGTAACGGTTTTTAAATCAAACATTGAAGATTAAATTACCAATCAACAATTTTTTAACAATTCATTAAAAATAATTTCAATAACTTATTTATGGTGTTGTACACAGCTATCTTTGAAGGAGGCCTTCCCCTGCAGAGGGGTTCTTGTAGACTAAGTAATAATAACAGAAGATTAATCAAACTTTATGTTAAAATCTGAACCAACAACTAAATGTAGGAACTAAACTAACAAAAAACTTGTAATACTAACATATAATTTTGTAATCTGCATGAAATAAAAGCCTTTTTATCTTTATTACTATCTGTATGCCCGTGGCTGCGTTGGCTGTTTCATATGTTCTTTACTGGATTTAAATTTTTTTTATACGGAACCCTAATATTTTTATTTTGTAATAATTGTAATGAGGTAAATATATTTCTAATAAATTCAAGCACTTTCCCGTAAAACTGACATTTGAATCGAATTTTAGTGAATTTTTACGGGTTTTAATTTTTTTACGCGGAACCCGAAATTTTCGAAAACTAAAAGTTTGTTACCTGGAGTAACTTCAGCTATCTACCAAAAAAAGTTCCGTCAAAATTTGTCCAGCCGTTCCGGAGATTACCCGGAACAAACAGACAAAAATTTTAAAATTGTATTTTTTGGTATAGGTCTCGTATTCTAATACATTCATATCTATTTAGAAAAAAAAATTATTTTGACATTACAAACAGACACTTCAATTTTATTTATTAGTATAGATTATTACACAACTGAGACTACACTATAGTATTGGGATTAAATTTCTGCATGGTTAGTTGTAAGCATTAAAATAAATAAATAAATACTAGTAAAATACTACCAAAAGATTTATTATATAAAAATATCTTTAATTTCTGGTAACAAATTCTACAAAACCTTTTTAAAAATTTCTTAACTGTAAACAACTCATTTTTTTTTTTAAATTATGATTCAAGAATTTTCTATTTAGATTGATATAATATTCTTTAAATATCTTATCAAAAATATGTATATTAACATTTGAAATTGTAGCTACTGTAGCTGAAATTGTAGTCATGTGTCGTGTGGTAATATAATGTCAAATCAAAGAAACTTTATTCCATTTAGTGTGTGTATTTTTGTCGAAACTATACGCGTTTACAAGTCGTTTTAGCAGATACATAGAGAGCGGTGTCATTTTCAGACATCACTATCGTTCACGTAACTGAATAACCTTATAATACCGTTTTAAATTTAAACTTTCGTAGGTGTAATTTACCATATTACACCAAAATCCGGGTCTAATATAAGTAATTGAACTCGGGAAACTTATAAATCATTCATGATTAATGTATAAGTTTCATTCAAATTAATGAAAATGTAAACACTAATAGCGTGCACAGACTCACAAGTCCGTTTGAGCCCACGCCAAAAGCGACAGTGCCTCATTAAAGTCAATTAGTATGACATAAATTAAGTGGGCTTGTGTCGAAACGACACGTTGGCGTAATTGCGATAAACTATTGTTTCTTGCTCACGATAATATTATATAATTACGTAGTTAAATATATGATGGTTTTAATAAAACTAAAGTATATTTGAAACTAGTTTTTGTGATCTTTTAAAAGACTTAGTAATTATTATTAAACTTGTTCTTACGAATATATATATTTTTTAATATTGTATAGGCTCAACGCTTTGGTCACAGTCTTAACTCATGTTAAATGACGATGTGGTTTAGGTGTGTAAACACACTGAACCTAGAAGTACATAATATCTCTCAAGTGATGCTGGCCGAACACACCTATTGATATTTGGCAACAGGTTTTCAAACTTGACGGTGGTTAGCTACCCAGGCGAGCATTATTAGAAAATGCCCTACAATTATGCTATGGTTTCCTTATAATATTTTCTTTCAGCGGAAGCTCAGGGTCATTATTGAGTAGGATAGGTGGATTCGAACTTGCGACCATACACGTAGAATCTGACAGCACTACCAAACATGCCATCATCGCTTCGCTATACTAATTAGGATTTTATTTGTATTGATGAGCTATTGAATAATGTCGGTCGTGTTTTATTTTAAACTCAATCCACGGTATTTTCTTGTTGCATAATCGATATTTTCTAGTTTTTTATTTGCAGCAGAACTGGATAAATATTGCGATTTCATAGAAATATTCCAAATATTATTTTTTTATATATGGTCCATAACCTAAAAAAATAATTTATGTTTACAAATGTGTTAGGTAGCAGTCATTTCTCTGTTACTGATAAAACTCCTATAATAGAGACACAACTTAAGATGACTTATGTTAGTGAAAAGAATGGAAAAATGTAAATGCTATTCTGATGACAAAGTTAATAGTTAAAGAAACTCTTTCAGCAACATTATTCAGTAGGATTTTCTAGATAATTCCACTTTATTATTATTTCAACGTAAATCATAGTTTGCTTAGCAATCGTATCTTCCTTTTGATTGGCCTTAAAAGTTTTTACATTCTAATACTAATCTCTAAACTATGATTTGTCAGATTATACACTGGATGTTTATTTCAATAATCTATCAACAACGCTAAATTTTCAATAAATGTCTCATTTAATTTGCCAGCCTTTGCAGTACGTAATTATCTTTCGTACAGATTGCCTTGATTTTTTAAAGGTTTTTTAAAAATGAAATGGGTACTTACCTCGCATTTTTTTTACATTTTCAACTAAAAGGTAATCAAAAAGATTGTATATTGGAAGAACTTGTCGTGAGAAATAAGTCTATTTAATAATTGGTGCATAAAAACTCGCACTAAAATCATTAGCGGTAACCTCAAAGTGGGCGCCAACATGCTTCCAAAACAAAAACTCCCCAATTCTGTTCCGCTTATATAAATCAAGGGCGCTCTACACTAATAGGCCAGATTGCATACCGAGAGCAAATAGCATAATTAAAAAAAAAAAAGAAGAAAATAAAAGAGACGAGAATTTAACTCACAAAAAGTCACGGAATATATTGGTATGAAATACGCATACGTTGGAAAAATGCACGCGTCGTGTACCGCAGTTAGTGCAGAACCCGTGACGGACTAACGAGCGATGGTTATCTCACTACGCATCCGCGTCTTATATCGACGGTCGAGTTGCAATGGTAATGTGATGTTTGCGAATTACGATAATATTAGGAGCTAGATGTATGCCCGTGGCTTTGCCCGCGTTTTAAATATTGTTTACTTTTTAAATAATCATTAGAAAATAATGTTTCGATGTTGCTGTCCATGAAATCGTTATTTTTTTTACAATTTCTGTGTGTTTTTTTTTTTACGGAACCCTAATCATTTTCGTGAAATTATTTTTGGTTCTAACTGATAGCAAAGCAAATACTTCTTACAAATTCAAACACTTGCCAGTAAAATCGTGTAATGAATTAGATTTTATTTAAAAATTTGAGAGTTTTCCGGTTTACACACTTGAAGAAACTTTCGCCAATCTATAGTAATAAATCAAATTAAAGTGTCTGTTTATAATGTCACAAAATATTTTTTTTACTAAATACATATGAATATATTTACGATACCTACACCAAAAATACAATTTTGAAAATTTTTGTCTCTTTGTCTGTTTGTTCCGGGTAATCTCCGGAACGGCTGAACCGATTTTGACAGGACTTTTTTTTATGCTTTTCGAAAATAATTAGTTTTGCGAAAAAAAAGAAATTCTGACGCACAATTTCACTGCCAAATATTTGAGTTTATGAGAAATAGTTTTACTTTATTTTAATACCGAAAAAAATGAAAGGAAAATAATTAGGGTTCCGTATAAAAAAAAATTAAAATACAGTGAAGAACATTAGAAACGTGGGGCGCAGCCGCGGGCACATATCTAGTAGATGTATAAAAAAAGTAACATCGGGTGTATAAATAAATAGAAAGTATTTTATATTATTTTAAAACTACAGCTATGTAGGTACCTACTTGTATATATTATCCGAAATTCTCTGAACATAATCAATTAACAATATCTGCATTATCTACTATCTTCTTATATAGTAACAAATATAATTGAAGTGTCTGTTTGTAATATAATAATAACAACCTTTCTACTCAATACATATGAATGTATACCTTTACTAATACATAATTTTTTTAAAATTCCTGAATGCTCTTACCGTATCTGGTTAGGTAAACAATTTAATTAAAAAAATAATAATAAGCAAGTATTGCTTACGTAATCAGCATTCAAATCCGTCCCCCCGTCTCCCATTACATCAAAAATATACAAAGCATGAATCCCTCCACCCCATATAAATTATTCACGTAATATTAGAACGGCCCTTAAGAAAATAAATAAAACAAGTGTGCTTATTTCGAATCATCGAATATTCTCTGAAGTAATTAGACATGTCTTTATAATAACAGAGTTTTATTTTTATTTTATCACATATAAATTTTAAATAAAATGACCTAAGGATAATTTTATATTAATTGGTTTGTCCGAACCATGAGAAAGGCTTGGCATGTAACCAAAGACGCAATTGAGGCGTCAAAGGGATAACTGCTTTTGGCAACACTGCTAAATGTTAAAAAGCTGCTAAGAATGACAATTAATTTTCGTATACTATAAGCAATTGAGTTGGGAGTTTTAAAAAAGCGCGTTAGGTGCACGGCGCGAAGCTACCGCGGGTCCTTTATACGCACTTAAGTGATTCTTAAGCCGAAATTCTCTTTGAAGTCGAGTAAGTTTAAAGTTGAAATGATAACTTTTTAATAACCCTCCCCGGTCGCGCGAGTAGTCAAAACAAACCATTTGAATATCCTTGAGCATGCCACTTGAGTTTATTGCCTGCCTGCCTTTATTTTATGATTTATTTATTGCATTTTTTTGTACCTTCAGAATGATCGTTTGGAAGAATGGGCGTGGATGAGTTGTCCTTTGCAATGTATTTGACTGCAGAATTATTATAATATCATTATCTATACTTCTATACTAACTATAAATAAAATTAAAGTGTCAATTTGTAATGTCAAAATAACAATTAAAAAACACAGTAAGTGAAAATGACTAAATATTTGTGAATGTATATACGATAATTATATCAAAAATTCATTTCAATTTTTTTTGTCTGTCTCTCTATTTATTGCTGGTAATCTCTTCAACTCTCTTAATCGGTCCAGCTGTTTTTAACGAGACTTGTTTTTGGTAGATAGCTAAAGTTACTTCGCGTAACTTAGTGTACTTTTGTTGTTTGAAAATAATTAGGGCTCCACGTAAAAAAATTAAAACTCATGAAGTTTGGAATAAAATTCGATTCAAGGGACACCATCATCAAAACATTATTTTACTATGATTATTTAAAAACTATATTACGCTGTGAAGAATATATAAAACGCGGGCGGAGCCGCGAGCACACAGCTACTCTGTACTAAATTATATTGCGATGTATTTTATTTTTATTATTAAAACGTTTCTTATTAACCTTGTTATGACTTTTTTCTTGTCACGTTTTACCCATTAAAACTGATTGTTTTTGTTTTGCTGATAATTATTTATTTTGTTTTCATTATGTAAGAAATAATTTACAATGGCTTTTTAGTCAATCAATTTTAATTAAATATTTAATCTATTCTTTGGTAAGTTTTACATTAAAAATACATATTCAACGAATAATGATATTACAGAAATGCGTTTATTGAAATCAGATTTGAGTGGCGAATCTTTTTTTAATTTAAATAAGCTGTGTGCCCGCGGCTGCACCCGCGTTACATATATTTTTCACTGCGTAATATAGTTTTTTTTTTATAGATAAACCTAATTATTGTAAAAAAAAAATTTTTACTACTATTAAGCAAAAATATTTCTCACAAATTCAAATACTTGCCATAAAAACTGTCCATTGAATTGAATTTTTTTCACAATTTCATGATTTTTTTTTTTTTTTTATCTTACATGTGAGCTGATAAATCATTCGGGACATATTTTTTTATTATATAGATAGATTTCGAACTTGCCATATAACCTTTAATTCACTTTAAAAAAAAACGCTTGTATACGTGTTCATTGATTTCTAACCAGAAGCAGGTATATGCAACTGTATGCCTCTTACTTCAAAAATGTCAATCTTCCCGTTTTAAATTGCAGCCGCTAATTCACCCCCTTAGGGGTAACATTTTGAAAAAAAATACTTGTTTATTTACTTCTAACCAGAAGAAAATGTATAAAATAAAATTTGTATGCTTCTGGCTTCAAAAATGTAGATTGATAGAATGTAGGTAGATTGGTCGGCAGACTGACAGAAGGAAATTTATAAAATTTTATACTTCTAGTTTCAATAATGTTGAACTTTTCATAGAAACTTGCTACCCCTAATTTACCCTCTTAGGGGTATCATCGAAATTAGTTTTTATAATGTAATAATTACAGATAGTGTATATTCACATAGTCAAGGAAAAAGCAAGAAATTTTTTTAAAAGTTAATTTACATTTAATTACAGTAGGTATTATGTGCCATTTTGTTCGATGACTTTCTGTCATTTAGTAGATAGTACTCCTGATCCCGTTGCTGTAGAAACTTTAGAACTACTAATGAAAAAAACGCGACAAGTAGTTTTCAGTCCTGGCCAGTTAATTTTTTTTTTATCTTCCAAAACTATTAGATATGGTCGAATTCCTTCCACATGAAATTCTTATAATTTACAATAAATAACTACGATAATAAAAAATACGATCATTATACAATATTGAGATTTTTATGAAATTTTAATTATAAACAGTCACAAAGATTATAGTTACCCGAAAAACTGGTAGCCGGGTATAAATCAAGGTAAGGCAATAATGTGGGCCGGGTCGCCCCCGGGGAATTAAATCCCCGTCACCCCCCGATGTCGAAGAGAAAAATGTACCCGACGAAAAGACTTCCTTATGTCACATAATTGCCCAAATTGTTATTAGATGGAATAAAGACATATTACTATGGGACGCGTCTAGTATTGAGGGTGCATTTGTCGGCTTCTTAACATACTTATTTAATGATTGCGGCGAATAGGGATGGGTAATATAATAATACCGTATGTTTTTTTGAATATCGGAACAATAGTATTTTTTATTTAAATCGATACTTGTTTATGCAAAAGAAAAACTTATTTATTATGATTTTTGCATATAATATTCATACCTACAGATAAATGCAGCTTAGATGTTGTTTGGACGTAAAAATGTAATTAAAAATGCATCCTAAATGAAAATTAGGTACCAAATTTCATTTCAAGTAGGTGATTGTGCTTTTACTCCAGTATATACATACATTATTTATGTTTGATTTCTGTCTGTGACGTCTGGTTAGGGGGCACAATCAGAATACTAGCGTAGCGCGTAGCATTATAGGTATCCTCCTGATTTCAGTGCAGTAATTATGTTGAAACTGGGCTATTTATTCCCGCACAACAATCTATTCATTCATTCATTTTATTATCTTTCTTTCTGCTGTCTTTCTGTATTTTGTTGTTTGGTATCACGAATAAACTACTTCCTTCTTGTATCTTCCTTTTTAATTTGCTAACTAATTTATATTTAGACAAACATACTAGATTGTAAAACGTTTTCTAGACCGATTCTCAAACCCTGTAGAGTATTTTCAAAGTTATTTCAAGTACGAACTTCGTCACTTAGCTATTTAATTAAAAGATTAGTTTAGAAGTACAATTAAATAAATTATGTGATAAATTCGTCTATCGATACAACGTATCCTTTCAATTGCACAATACGATAAAATTTTGGACATCACTAACTTACGAATGGATGAATATTTATAGACTGCGTGAGAGATGATCTTTTAATAGTGTCATTCGGTTGGTATGTTTAGATGGTAATAATTTTAAAGACATGTCACTTTTAATTGTTTTTCTGGAAGTGAGAAATTATGACGGTTTAGTGTTTCAAACTATGTTATTAATTTTATCTCAACGTTCCATGATAATTAGCATATTATTATTAGAATAAAAAAGAGTAATATGTAATTTCATTTTAATTATAACATTATATTATTTTAAGCTTTTCAAGATCAATATCATTATTTATATACGGGTCGCAGTTTTGTTCGTACTGTTTATATAAGTGCCTGTTAGATAATTAGTTACTAATTTTTTTTAACATTAAGTTTTATTAAATACTATAGATCACAGTAGTATAATTTTCGTTCAATGCGTATTTCATAATTTTGGTTTCTTGATATACATTATAAAAATTATTAAAAGTACAATAAAATTATATCCACGAACTACAATGGTTAAAATAAATATGTAAAAATTACACATCTGTAATAGTCTTAAAATAATTTATTTTCTTAATAACCATTACATAAAATCCACCACATTGACAAATATTAAGTACGTTTTTCCATTACAATTAATTACTGCTGAACAATATTTATTGCTCGAAACAAAGTCGGAACTTTCTTTATGTTACAATGTCACCGTTAAACTGAAAATAAATAATTAGCTTCTAATAGTTTTACGAGACATCAATGATGTGACAGTCACGTATGTATCACAAACATTTCGGCGGCCAATAGCAGTAATAAAAACGCAGTATTTTCTGTGCGGTCTATACAAATCACTGCCACATGTTCAAAACATTAACATCGTACAACAAAAAACACCCCACTGACAGATATATTAGTCGCATTGCATTCACGAAAACCAATAGAGGACATAACTGACAGAAACTGATTCAACTCACAATGGAATTTAGACCTTATGAAAATACGTCTGTGGTATATATTTTTTTTCACAAACGCAAAACAATCGTACAAATTAATTCAGCACAGTGAACCCGAACAGAGATACGACAGCTATACAGAATATCAACAGCCGAACTGTTAAGACTTAAGATTCAAAAATAACCATTTTTAATATCTATTCGCCTATTCTCTGGCATATTTATGTCGGTGACATCGATATTTTTTTTTTTATTTCTTATCAGACAAATTCGGACGTTTCTTGAAAACACTTGAAAATTATTTTTTTATTAGAGTAGACTAAAAAAAAATGAAGTTGTGTTTACAAATTGACGTATCACATACTTGTGACGTCTTGGGTGGTTTCCATTTCGCAATGGTTTGCACATGCGACCAATTGAAGATGACGATGATTGAATTAGGAGTTTTGTACGGGTGACGTTTTGTGTTTCTGTCTAGTGTGTGGTCTCGACACTATTGACATTTGTATTCAGAATGATATATATCGTTTAAAAGAGGTAATCAGAAACACGTGCTTACGATTATCACGGCCGGGTATTGTTTTTTTTTTAAATAAAAAACGGTAAATAATCAGGCTTAGAGCAATTGGATACGATAAATGAAGCAATAAAAAGTGTTTTATTTTCGGTTATTAATATTATTAAAAAACTTTTTAGTTACCATACAACGTTCTAGGAAAATGCCAGTCAAGATGTATCAGAAATCTTGTTCTATGATATCATTTTCACTTTCACTTGCACATTATAACTAAACTACATAGAGTAAATAACACCAAAAATAAATAATATTTGGTAAAATAATGCAACCCAATAAAAAAAAAAAAAACAAAAATAAAACTACTCCATGATAGACGGAAAATCCCACCAAAAATTAAAGTTTTTATTCAAAACTTTATGACAAATTTTAGGAGCTATATTAAGAATGCAAATAATCGCACAGACATATATAACACGAAAATTTTTTTTTTGAGAATAATTTATTCCAACTAATCTTGTTCCCTCCTTTATTCGTGTTTGAAGCATTGTGTGTTACTAATTGAGACATATTGTAACGTGTTACGCTCAGTCAGACTAAATTGTTATTCTCATATCGAATATGTGGGTAAGTGACAACACTTTGTGATTATATTTTTTTTCTATGAATTGAAGTTACAGTTGACGTTTACAAGACTCTTGTTGGACTGAACCTTTTTTTTTTGTTTTTCGAGGGGAATGCGTTTACGCACTAGCCGTCCAGCCAGATCTGATAGGGACCCCCCTTCCAGATCTGGCTGAAACGCGTCTGAAGATGTGTGACAGTCTCTCGCACGTAAGTACGAGAGGCTGTCACACAGGATTAGTGTGGGACTCGCGGCGAGAAGCGCCGTTGACCACTACCCACTAAACCCCCCGGTACCTCCCGCCACCAGGTTGGAGCAAGCACGGGATCGAACTGGTGCATACACCGCGAATGTTGGACTGAACCTGACCTCTCCATGAAATTCTGACTTCGATAACAAATACCTACGTTTTAGTAGAGTGTTTAAACTGTACTTTTCGTAAAATGTCTTTATCAATATTATGGCTTTATTATGACACTAGCTATCTACCGGCGACTCCGCCCGCATATAATATTTTTATTCCGTATAATTCTTATATGATATAGTTTTTAAATAATCATTACAATATAATGTTTTGATGGTCACTCTTTGTTGCCGCTAAATTTGGTCCAAATATTATCTACTGTAACATAATTACTAGGCCTAATTACATAATAATAAAACTAGGCTATATAATTAATTTATAGAAAATATATTTTAAGAAGTTATATAGTGATTTGGATTTTGTGATAGTCACTTCTAGAATGAAAATGATTATTGTCATTTTTATAATTTGCTTGTTTTTAAGTTTATTCCAAACATATCTTGATGCAAAAAGTGACGTGTATTTTATTTGCAAATTTTTGGTATTAAAAATATTATTTCGTTCCTTGAGGGGGAGCCCCTCTTTTTCTGTAGCATATAATAGGTACAGGGTTTTGCATTAAAGGTTGACACTAATGACTCGAAAACGAAAAACAGTGTAGCCTTTCAATCATCATGTGGGTACCCGAAGTTGACCTTTTGGCCGAAAATCGAAACACGAAACAGACTCTTTGATGCGATAATGAGTTTTTAGATAAGAATATAGTCGAACACTTGAGCGCGAATGTGTATACACATGCTTTCGCCTCTCTATGCTACGGATTAGTTTTGTTAAAAAAAGTTAGTTTTTATTGTTTTTCTAAAGATTTCATCTGCTGTTAAGCGTTAATTTGATTGAAGACAATAACACGTGAAATTTAAAATATATAAGGTAATTCTTAATTCGACAAGTAAATTTCAATTTGCGTGAGTTAAATATTACTTATATTGAAATGTCAAATTCATTGCAGCATTTGAAATTAATTTCTATGGTAGTATAGGAGGTATACTATAGGTATAATGCCATGCGGTGCCGACTAAGAATAGTACCACTCTATATCTTCCCGTGGATGTCGTAAAAGGCGACTAAGCGATATAAACCAGGGGATGGACAGCAGCATCCTCTGAGTACCATAAACACCCGACTGAAGCCGTGAACACTCCTGCCAAGCGTGCCGATTATGGCAATCCCCCTCCCTTATTGGGGGAGACCTATGTCCAGCAGTAGACGTTTTATGGTTGAATGAATAGATGGATATGAGGTATTGACTCTATCGTTTACTGGAAAATAGCTTTATGTTCACAAACAAACAAACCTCTTTGTCTATGACTTTAAGATTAATTAAAACGAAGCAAGCATTTATCAATTAAAGTACCCATTAGGCGTACGTGGATTTTTTCGTAGATTTATTTTGTGAATTTAACAGAATGCTTAATATTCTCCGGTGTATGTTGGTAAATAGTGTTTAAAAAATTATTTTGAGTAGCCAGTATCTATTTGCAGATAGTTTGTAATAAGTAATTTCTCTATGTCAGCGTATGCTAATAAACTCAAATTCTCATAGATTACAGACAAAATTTTAACTCCCTGAGTTCAGGATATCAATACATTCTTAGGTTAGATAGTAAGAGCAGAGATAGAAAGGTTACAAATGTAATTATTTTAATTTCATTTCAAATTTAGACTAAAATTAGATCTAAGTGGCATGTCGCTTTTTAAATCTGGCAACTAATTTCTGAAATTTACAATATTAATTTTAATATTAAGTACTATATTTACTTATTTATATTTGAGTTCATATAATAGCAATTTTTGAAAATTAAACTAAATCTATAACATATTTATAAAAAAAGGCTAACGAGACGAATTTTGGACATTGAAGATATTTAAGAAAAAATACTGTACTGGGCTTCAGAATCGGCAACAGAACACATTTTGATAGTTTGAAATTTTTGTCTGTCTGCCAGTTTGTTAATTTATTCGCCAATCATGCAAAAAACAGCTGAACCAAATTCGATAAAAGTTGGTAATGACATATATTGCATGCAGGCCGAGAACATAGGCAAATTGTCTAAATTCCAAGCGGGTATAGCCGCGGGTATATCTAGTCTATAATAAATTTACTAGTATTAAGTATTATACACTAATATTCAAAGAGATTTGTCTTTCATGTCAAGAAGGATCCTTAAGATCTCGTTCTGATTACCACAACAGTTGCACATAATGGGTACTATTATGAGTTTGATAACATAAAATAATGCATAGAAAAACTATAATAATTATCATAGATGCTTGAACTAAATCAACAATCTAATTAAAATGTAATTACAAATGTGATATACTTAACACATTAGAAATCGTGCTTATCGAATGTAAGAATATAACAAGACGAATAGTTTAGATCTAGATGTTCGATCGAAAAAAAAGTAGTCTCCAATGACTTGCATTTCTTACTCAGTATAGGTAACCAGACTATCGATAGACAATAAATAACTTTGACGTAAAATATAAACAGCAAAATACAAACAAATAGCAGCAATTTATAAGCCGCAAAGCGATGTTTTACGGGAAACAGTGGGAAACAATCGATGCGGTGTCGGGCAACAATTTAAATGTCGCCGCCGATTTAGATTTATTCCCCGGGCACGATTTATTGTACCCCCGCGACTCGGCCGTGCACGTCGTGTCACCCCCCACCGCCATACACGTGGAGAGGGGTGGCCGAACGATAATCTGCTATGTTGTTTTATTAGAACGAATTGTTAAATCGTCAATGTAAATAATAATTCACTTTACTATTGTTAAAAAATCTACTCAACCGTTCAGTTAGTAGTCCCAAAAATTGTTATGGTTTGTTTTTTTTCGTAGAATTTATAATTTGCCCCTATGAAATTATCACCTAAATTCACGTAATACCAAATATATTTTTACAAAACCTAGAACTTATTGCATTTTTAAAACGTATTTATAAAATAATAAAAAAAAACCGTTTTTTGGGAACACCCTTTTTAGGAAACCTCGCACAAATGATTTCAACAAATAACATATACTACTAACTGAATTCATTCATTATTTTATTACAAGTCAAGGTTTAACCCCTTGCGCACTAACCTAGCGTTTACGCCAGCTTTCCATTGTTTTCATATTGTCTTATTTTTATGGGCAATCGACACATTAAACAACATTTTCAAAATGTCTACGCTAAATTCTCATATAATAACTTCTCTTTCTTAGTCATAATGCCAATACGTGAATTACATACACATTTCTACCAGTATCAAGTTAGTAGAGTATTTTCCCGATCTTGTATCAACGCATCAATGTTCTCTCAAAATTGTGGCCATCAATGTAAAATCCATAATATGTAATTAAATCATAAAGCTTATGAGTAACAAATAAAATTAATTAAACCACCTACCAAGATACTGCACGAAACTCTACATAGTTAGGGGCCTTTCATTAATTACATTGGGGGGTAAAACCTTTTGTTACGTAATATTTTACACTACAAAATGTATTATTAAAATTTTACTTCTATCTACATCTTATTTTAAAATCTCAAATATGTTCGTTTTCATCCATTTTAATTGTCATAAATAATAATTATATTATATTGAATTCTTACCGCGTATACATTTTATTTTAACTATTTGGAAAATAAAAAAATGTTTTAGTATTCAGAAAAACGAGATTGAATCTTACTTAAGAAGAGGGTTTGAGAAATCTTATATATCCTTATATGGGGGTAGGTGGATCAAAAATCGTCAAATCATCCTTACGTAATTAATGAATGAGTCCTTATTAATGTATCGAGTACCCATAAAAATAAGACAATAGGAAAACAATGGAAAGCTGTCGTAAACGCCAGCTAACTGATCAAGTGGTTAAAGTTCAGTCCATTATTAATTATCATTTCAGTACTGTCGACGGCTATGAAAATCCGCCTTAACACTAGATTGAATTGAAAGAATTGATTTTTGATTTTTGAATTGAACAGAAATTTTTATGTTTAGAGTTGTGTTGAAAAAAATGTTCCTTCAACGAAATATCAAAACAGTACATAGTCTTCGTTGAGAGCCAGACTCTATAGTAACCTTAGTCTGAACGAACAGCAAGTAAGATTGGAAGGCTACCAGTTAACATAAAACTAAGACGATCGAGTCAATAAAAAGATCACGGCAGTTAAAATAAACAAACATACCCAATTATCGTCAATAACGGAATAAAGGCGCATATAAAATTAAACATTACAATCGATATGTCCTCGGCGTTGCTGACAAACTTTTAATCGATATTACCATGGAAACCGAGGTTTGACTTGGGTTTACAATCTCCATGTTTATATGACACGAAAAATATCTCAGTTAAATACAGATTAAGTTAATCAACACAAGATCTGGCCTTTTGATGACCATCTTATAAGTTAAGTGAAGGGAAGATGGATGCCGAAAGCCTCAAGAGTATGCTCAGTTTCACGGCCTGTGTTAAAAGACAATAAATGTCGAATCGTCTATTTGTTGAGACGAATGAGCTTTTTGCTTGTCATTTATTTAAAATTGCATCAACTAAAGCAACGTTTCTTTAACGCTCGTACGTATTGGGTAAGATTACTACGTATAAACGCAGCCGGTTTTATGGCTCGTGTTACAAAAAACGCTGTAAGATAATAAGTCTTTGAAAGTATGAGGTTTTTAATGGATCGTTTGCTATTTGTTTAAATATGCATTAACTAAGATGAAATGATTTTAATACCCTTGCATCATCATATACTTTAACTTATCCTACGTAAGTAGGGTCAGCACAACTTTATCCACTCTCCTATCTCATTTGTCATCTCAACCTTTTATAACCATAATTCATTCTTCATACAATCTGTCCATACCTTCTTCGATCTTCTACCTCCATATCCATCAATTTACAGACTTAACACTATTCTAGTTACCTGACTTGAATTTCTCTTCATGACATATCCATACAGCGCTAACCTTTACCTTCTGTAACTAAGGCTACTTTACAGCTTCCTTTGATATAGGTACTTATTTCTAATCTTATCTATTCGTAATGCCCTTACGTATTGTGTTTAAAACTACTGGTTGAGTTTTAAGTAAATCTATCGGAAAGTTTAAATGAAAGGACTCTCGAATTGTTTCTTATAAAATTATGATAAGATTTTTTTTTGTGAAATAAACACCGACTCGTCTACTCCGACACAATAATACGTAAGTCACGTAGTTTCGTCGCGAATGTTCCGGGATCCCTTTAGCAAACAAATGGGCTCCGTGCCGGATTAGGGTGACAATTTAAACGGATAACACGGTACCGAGTCGAGGGTCGTGGCCCACGCTTTCAATTTGTAACAATTACTTGCCCACTGATTTTCAAAGGCATTCGTGTTGTTTTTAGTCTTACCATTTGCGATATTTGTTTTCAACTCTACCGCGTTGTTTTAGTAATGTTGCGATAAATTACGCAGCTATAATTGTAATATAAATTGTGTTACTTTGATTAGATTTTTTATCGTGATCGGCGTAGTTTCAAAATTCAAAATAAATATTACATTCTTTTCAATAACAGGAATTGTTTTTGTAAGAAAGCAGTGGAAATTTAAAATACTTGATTATGATGAAATTACAATAATATTGATCAATTACAAGTTTACATTGATATAATAAGAAACACCTGCTCACTTTTTTCAAGACAATTTTTTTTTCAAAAAATGCACCTTATTATACTCTAAATTAAATCTGTATCGACATATGGAGACATAATAAATAACAACAAACTAGACCGAGAATCACTTAAAAAACAATTAAATTAAGTTGAATGTAGTTTTCTATATCGGTAAAGAATGAATGATAACAGCCCATTTTAAATATCTAGATTTAAAATGGGCTGTCTACAAGATACCTATGTAGCTGAACAACTAATTTTTTTAATAAGTAGTAAATCATATAACTAAAATAAGAATCTATCGACAATACATAGGTAATATTAAAAATGTAATGCAATTTATTTATCCACAATAAACACAAGTAATCAACAATAAACACTGATTCACCTATTTGGACACATCAAGCGCTCGATGAGTTTCGCGGCAGAATTAATCCGATAAAATCCACTTGACAAAGTGAAATTTCGTTAGCGCACGTTAGGTGCTCGGGGGGGGGGGGGGGGGGGGGGTTTCGAGGGGGTTGGTTGTCACCGGAGGGGCGTTTTCCATTTCACGCTCCGTTCACCGCTGATGACACCGCATTCCACTGAGCAAATGGCTCGACAAATGAAGAGAGGGCGCAGTCGCGGACACGCCCTGCGATGTCATAACTGTCACATCTAGGGCGACTTATCCGCTCCTGAGCTCAAAGCCAAAAGCTTTGTATTCACAAAACTGCGTTTGATATAACACAGTTGATTTTATTCAACAAATGCTTTGCTGACTTTCTTTTATTATTTAACGGTGTGTACCTACCACAAGGAAATTGTGCGTATAATATATCCTTGGTTATAGATATTATACGCATTAAAAAATAAATTATTCTTATTTCACTGCCATTCATAATTAGGGTATATAGGAGAAGTGGCACTAAATTATCATATGTCATAAATAATTTTGACTAGGTTTATTCTGTGTTGCACAAGGTGTTACTTGTGATAATCGAAGTTAATAAAAAGGTTAACGAAATAACTGACGTGATTTTTAATACAGCTTTTAAGTCATTAAGCTTGAAAGATTCGCCTGGAAATTTGCAGTTTGAGTGATTGAAAATGGCAAAGCAAACTATGCTTTGGCGATTAAATTTCGAATGCAATACTTTAGAATATTTCGAATGATTTAAATTATTTTGGTTCCGGATAAGAATAGTACCACTCCATCTCTTCCCGTGGAATTTACCCTTGCTGTAGCTAAGTTAAAGAAAACGACGGATCTTATCATCATCTGTCATGTACCTGCGTGTAGCGTGCAGGAGTAAGTGGCTTAGTAAAATGCGTGCTAAGCTAGCGCATGCGGTGTCACTGTTTCACGCTGGTGACGGATACAAAAGCCTCCCCGGCTGGGCGATCGGAGCACGTCCCGTTGCTTTAAGCTAATCGAGTTAATCTTTTCTACTCCCATCTTATAAATAATTTAATTTAAATACGTATAATAATCTTAAGAACGCAAGAGAGTCAAAAGAAACAAAGAGAAGGCTTGGAACAAATACTAATTCATGTTTTACATTTAAGTAATTAGTAAAAGTTTTGTTTAAGTGAAACTTTTAAACGTCGTGTAAAATAATAATAAATAAATAAAATAAACTAATTTTATTACGAGTCGTGCATTAAGATAACTGTCATTTTATTACATACTAAAACTGTTTATGGCTTGTTATAATTTTAAAACAATTTCTTTTTTTAGGTATTTGAAAGGGGAAAGTTTTAAACCAATCTTATTATTCTGATTCTAGATGAGAGTATGACGGAACGGTATTATTTAATGATTACAATGTAATATCTTTTTGCGCGGTGATAAAGCTCGAATTTCTAATTTGGTTACAATAAGGTGAATACTTTGAATGACTCACTTCGTTTTGTCATATTTCGGGATCGGTGTATATCTAAATTTAAAAATTCTGGGTTGACATCACAGCAGCTACCAGCGAAGAATCGTCGATCTGTTGGTAGATTATAACTACTTGCTTATGTTGCAGTCATTTTCTTAAAGCATAATAAAGATAAAACAGCTTCTCTATTCGCACTAGAAATTAAATGCTAATTAATTATGCTCAAGAAACAAGTTCGAATTATATTTTTTATTAATCTAAAAGAAAATATTAACGAATAAACACAAAGTTACAGCAGACTCTTACAAACATTAATTGCCAATTTCTGAAAATTTCATTTTTTGTGTTAGATCTCTTTCATCGTGAAAGTACGATATCTCAACTTTATTCTCACACAGTTAAATACCTAACTCAACAATATTACGATAAGCATAACTAAAATCTATACAGTACAGTTGCATGTAAACGCATAATGGTTTAGGAATCCGCCTGAAAAACGTCTTATGACGGACCCATGGGTATTTGTTACCGATCAGTCCGTATCGGAAGGTGCTTTCTTATGGACAGAATACAGCGTTCGCCACGGTTAGCCTGCGACAGGAGTGTGACCTTGCGATGTGCGATCGGTTGTCAGAAAAAATATAATTGTCTCCCTGAGAAAACATAATAAATACGACTTCGTGCTTCTATTTAGTCTTATATCAACTGAAATACGTTGGTAGATCAATGTCCTTTCAGGATTATTCTTATACTAGCTTTATGCCCGCAGCTGTGCCCGCGTTTTATATATTCTTCACTGCGTTTTAATTTTTTTATACGGAACCCTACTTATTTTCCTAAAAATGTTTTTGTACTAAGATTAAGTAAAAATATTTCTTATTAATGCACTTGCCTGTAAAACTGTGCATTGAATCGGATTTTATTCAAATTTATGAGTTTTAATTTTATACGTGGAACCCTAATTATTTTCGAACATTAAAAGTACCCTAAGTTACGCGGATTAACTTCAGCTATGTACCAAAAAAAGTCCCGTTAAAGTCCGTCCTGGGGATTAGCCGGAACAAACAGATAGATAGACTAAAATGTTAAAAATTGAATTTTTGGTATCTATCTGTTTAGTGTAAAAAAAAATTTTGATATTACGACAGATAATTTTAATTATTAGTATAGATGATGATAGTATATATGTAGATTCAATAATGAGAATTAAGTATTTTTTGAGGATTTGTATTGATTCAAATTAAAATTAAAATAGTATTCTATTCGTCTCTTGGGGAATTATTTTTAAAATTACGTTAACACATGCCAATATAGTATATAAAGGTTCGGAATTAAAACTTTTTTTCCTATGATTTATCTACCTATAAAATTTATTTTAAAGTATTGAATCCTAAAATGTCAATTACATAATTCCAGAATCGTTACATTTTAGTAATAATGTATTGTTTCTGTTTTTAAATATATTTATAAAATACATATTTAATAAAAAATTGTTCAGCTTTATTAGTCGACAAATAAAAATGCAGGTACATAATGATTTATAAGTTTTTAAAGGCGTCTCCTTTCTCACTCCTATTACTATTATAAAGAAAGACATTTCTAGATGACTATTTGGAAACATATTTTAATTCTACGTTCGTCTTATTCGATTAATTTTGAATACGTCAATACCGCTCGATCGTGGTAATTTTTTTTTTTTCCAAAAGCAATAATAGGTCCTTCTACTTCGTTCTGGATTATGAACAGTAATGACAGGCGTAGAGTCCATCTGATTCCCGGCGGGGCGCTGCTAGCGACAATTCCCGTGACGGCCGCGGTCCTGGCATCCCGTAAATTCCCGTGTACAGGTGCACCACAGAACAGTAGGGTAACCAAAACTCGAAACAAGAAACTTTGAATTCTTTTAAGTGAAGGCATCAAAGAGTTTTTTTACTAATACTACCGATATGATGCGCCCATTGACATCCGACTTGGCTGCATGGTTTTGGTATCTTTGCCTATTCCTTAGTAAGGAATGAGCAGAAACAAAAAAAATGACGCGCACATGATAGACTTACGATCTATGTACAATGAAAGAGGTTACATGTTTAATGTATTCTAGTATCAAAAATGTTATACGTAACTCTAGGCAATGTTTCTACATACAATCGACTTAATATGTCGATTAACCCATAAAATGAGACAATAGGAAAATAATGGAAAGCTGGCGTAAACGCCAGGTTAGTGCTCTAGGGGTTAATGCAGCTTGACTTCTTATAATAATAATCTGTGTTTTGGTTAAGTTCGAGTTAGATCATCAGTTAGTTTTGTATGCAATCACTGATTTCTTCAGGTTTAAATTGCACATCATCAGCATAAAAATGGTAGTTGTATGATTGTATTTTTGAGACTAACGTGTTAATAAATACAGAAAAATGTAAATGTATTAATCGTCGTCGGTTCGAATCTGAGTCAATGAACTTTCAGTGAAAGTAAACGATGTAATAAAATCTTACAATGGTTCTTTAATTCCTACTATTTAGATTGAGCGTTTTCTTTAAATCACCTTTCGATAGATATCCATAATTGCTTACTTGAGTTAGGAAATTAAAGAAAAATCTTATTATGTAGTGTTCCCTCATCGAAAATTCACGCTTGTAATAAGTTGTTCAAATAGATAAAATTAGTACATATCCGCCTAAAAGAAAACCATATGGTGAACCTACTCAATGTCCACTGTACAAAGAAAAGCAATGATATCGTTTCTTGTTTTTTTTTGTTTATAAACGCTTCTGTTATATAGTTACTAAGCATTTACAACAAGTGTCTCAAGTTGGGTATATTGCATTCGAAAGTTTCCTGAGAAAAGAATCTGCTTTGAAAAGTCAGAAACCGTTATTGGTAAGTTTTGAGAATCTTTTTGCATACCGATATAGAAATGGATAATTTGACTTATTACTAAGCTAAATTAAGTTATTGAAGTTTTATTTTAACAGCGTATATGTAATTTTTTTATTATGAATCATAAATATATTTCTCTGTAATGTAATATTTATCGTTAGTTAACAAGAAGACTAGTATACAAATTTGACTTCATTTAAACTTAAATTCCATTCAGACTACAAAATTCGTTTTCAATTTAATTATTTCATTAAGATTTGATTTTCGAACTATAACTTAAAACAAACACTGTAATTGTTGTTTTGAATTGTTCAATAAGATACGTAGATATTTCATTGTTATCTTTGGAAATAATTAAATAATAATGTATTCAATTTTCGCTTCGAAAACGCAAATACAGGAGTTGTATTAATGTGTTGAGTACCCATAAAAATGAAACAATAGAAAGACAATAGGAAAACAATGGAAAGCTGGCGTAAACGCCGGGAAGGTGCTCAAGGGGTTAAGGAGCTTTTATTGTATGTCAAAACATCAACTAGAAAATATAGAGATGACATTTGAGTTATATCACGTGACGTAATTATAACATTAACTGATTTCTGTAGTGAGAACAGATTAAATCAAGTACAAATGAAATTGCTTCATTAGATCCGTGCAAGATTTAAATCAAACACCTGTACAGTTAAACTAAAGGATATTATGACCAATTAAAATTAACAAAGTGTTAGTTTTATTTTTAAATTTCAAACGAAACTGTTATGACATTTAACGAGCTGTCACACGGATCAGCAGTGACTTATATGTTTGTTACGAGAAAATCATATTTTCGTTCTACGGACGTGATTTGCATACCTATTTGAAGTGTAATTATAAATATCTGCATTTTAAATTAACTAGAAGAAATTTTTAACTACCCCTTCCTCTTTGTCAGCGATCTCCCCTGTGCAACGTGAGTATTGAAATAAACTTTACAGTTTTTTTTTCAATCATAGTAATTAAAAGTAGATAAATAAACATTCCTTATGTAATAAGCATTCAGATCTCCGCGATGTCATGTCATCAAAAATAAACAAAACATAGACCAAACTGATCCTTACGTAATAGGTACTTAAATGGCTACATGATGATTTTCGAACATTAAAAAAAAAGATTGTTCTCAACTTCTTAAGTGAAAACTTTTTTTAGCCGCTTCGTACGATATTTGGTAGAGGCAAAACTTATGGGTTCGCGTCATCGACATAGTATGTACCAACCGGTTATGTATAAAATGGAACAATAAAAAGTAGCACTTATTTTCGAATATTTCCAGTATTGGTATTATAATATTTGCATTGAAATTTTTGATATTTGAGATTAATTTTCTAATATTTAATCTCTGTAATACATCACCTAATGAATATTTCATTGTGGCTTGGAAATTATCTCACCAGCGGGGTAAACAGATTTCTAGTTGTTTCATAGTATTGTATCGTGGATTAAAAAATATGTATATTATTTATTTATTTATTAGAGAAATCATCAGCTCTTACTTATATATTCACTTAAAAAATTATTAACATGTTGGATTAGCCAAAGACGATTTCCAAATTTACTTAAAAAGATAAACAGTGAAACCTAAACGAAACACCTATAATAAAATAAATTACTTGAATATAATACAATTGTTTTCAATATGATGTCATATAACAGTTATTTCATAGTTTTGAGTTTTCATTTCCATCGGTAGTCTCCATGACTGCCTATTTTTTTTTAATTGATAACATTAACGTTTATTAAAAGTTACTAAACTGTTTTATTTACCTATTTCGACTTTTAAATACTTAATTAAATATATATTTCTACTGACTAGATATATTATAGTAACAAACATATTTATAATGTACTTACAATATGTCGGTCTCTTTGGTCTTTAAACACATTAGAAATTTAATTCATGGTAATGCGATTAATCATCAATCAATAGATGTTAACTTAACGACGCATTTCATATTTTGCGACCTCTTCAGCAACTTTTTTTAGTTAAGTCGGCACCTTGAAGTTTTCCTCAAATAACACATTGTTTTGATAAAATATATTCATATCACCAGACCGTCCGTTTCGGAATCAACGAGCGTGAATTCAAAGACGAGATAAATTGCCGGCAGACAGTCATTCAGTTATGTAGAAAAAAGTATAAATAAAACCTAATTAAACCTGACATTGCCATTGACGAACCATACACGTAAGAGCAGTAAGGCGACATTTAAATTTACTTAGAAATGTATTTTCTGATGTGTATGAGATAATAAAAACATTTTTTATCTAAATTAGAGAAGATAAAAACTACCTGCGATATCAAACGGGTTAATTATAATTAAAAAAAATAACAAAACCCTATGAGTAGTCAAAGAACAATGTAGTTGAATACACGTTAAAAAAAAACTAAATCGAACCATTTTCTTTTCAGCGGTTACTTTTTACATGCAAACAGATAATATTTTAATAACATTATTAAATAAATAATAAGTAATAATTATTTCGATGTCAAACTACATTTACTTCGAATATCTTTAACTGACTGCCTCGTTAGCGTAGTTGTATTACGGTACGGGTGTCGTTCTGAGGTCTCGGGTTCGATCCCCGGGTCGGGTCAAGTGATATTGGATTTTTTAACTCAGTATCATCCCGGAGTCTAGAATTTGTGCCCGATATGGCGACTGGCTCGCCCTCTGTCACGTCTGGGACGGAATTAAGCTCGGCGAAATGTGGGTGGTGTAGTTCGCTATTTCACCTCTGCCTAACCCTTCGGGGATAACAGGCGTGAGCTTATGTTATGTTATGTTTATCTTCTATAATCTTAAAAAAAAAATTAAGAACATTACTTGAATATGTAAAATTTCATAATTATACCTGGTTAACAAATGTAGAACCGAAATTTCACTACTGTTTTCAAAATACATTATACCCGAATGGAAATGTGCCAAAGATCCTTAAGAACGATGTCGTGAAATTAATGAGATAGTTTAGATCACATTACAGATTCGGTGAGGACCATTTAGATTTTAGATTGCTGTACCGTTTTCTCTTATTATAATTTATTTTAAGGATATTATAAGTTAGTTGTTAGCAAACGGATTTCTCGTAGGCAAGTGGTATAATTAGTGATTGTAAACCTACTCATGAAAATAAATAGAGTATTATAAAACTACTCAGCATTTGTACGTTAGTCATTAGTAGATAACGGACGTGATGATGATGATTCAACCGAAAAACGTCCACTGTTGGACATAGGTCTCCTCCAAAAAGGGAGTTATTGCTATAATCACCACGCTTGGCAGACGGTTTGACGATCACAGTGGGTGGGTGGGTGTTCGTGGTACTCAGAGGATGCTGCTGCCCATCCCCTGGTTTATCCCTTAGTCGCCTCTTACGACACCCGCGGGAACTATATGGGGTGGTATTATTCTAAGCCGGCACTACACACGGCTTAACGGATAACGGACCTGCTTTTACTATACGTATACCAATGTATTTGGAAATTAACTTGTGATAATACGGACATGAACATGCAATTGCAAGTCAAATAATAGACGTTTTACTGTTTTCTAAAAAAAAACACATTTCACAATTTACACCCGTAGAATCAGTTATCAGTCCAGCTGTTCAGAAAACATCTCAGTCATCGAAAAGAATCACCAAGACACTTGATCTGGCTTATTTGACTTAATTAAGATATAGAAATTCATAGTTAAAAAGCGTTTTATAGCGTATGTACAGAGAGTGGTGTTTCTTCCAGATATTATCATTTCGCACCTTTCACCTTTCACATAATGATCTCATTTGTAATAACTATTTTAAATTAAAACTGCCTGACAGAATTCTATATTTCGAATTGTATTGTAATTTTGTATATAAATAAATTATTTTTGTTGATAAACAAAAAAAAAACTACAATTTCACTTGATGTTAAGTGACGACGTGTTACTCTCAAATGACTGGGTAACGTATTTTCAATTTGAGCGTGCGTAAATGAATTTCCCACGTTAAAAAATACGGTAGCCTAAAACTATGCTATAATTTCCACATGATATTTTACCTTCAACGAATATTCAGACTTAATTGTAAGATACGATTCAACCTACATCAATTGACATACTATCCGATCACAATACCAGTGAGCTATCATCGCTACTTTATAAATAAGTTGTCTGCGTAACGTCTTAAATATAGTTTCGATAAAAAATTGAAACTAAAACCTACCAATTGCAAATTTAATTATATATAACATACGTTGGCGTACTTTTATCCATTTTTTACGCATTTTAGACCCCGAATATAGGTACAAGTGCACGTAACAAATGAAATCATTTACGATTCACTGCGGCTTATGGGTCTGGTTTATTCTTTTTAGCCCCTATCCTCAGATATGTTCCGAGATTTTATTTACATTCATTTAAATGTAGCTTTATTAAAATCTCTATACTATTTAGTAAAATCTCTAATAATGTGTATAATATTGAGGTACGTACAATTTAGCGGGTATTGGAGTAGGATTTAAAACACACATTATAGATATTTTTGACCCTGTATAAGCTTAATGCTTTACCACAATTTCACCTAATGTTAAATGAGGATGTGGTCCAGGATGGTAAACACCATAAACCTAGAGATATACATTCTCAAGTGATGCTGCCGGAACACACCTATTGATATTTGGCGACAGGTTTTCAAACTTAAGGCTGGTAGGTATCCAGGCGGTCATTATTAGAAAATGCCCTACCACCATGCTATGGTTTCTGCGCCACCATCGCGACACTAGTCTGTATACTTAATTGTATAATCACAATGTGAACAAACTAATTGTTCTAGTTATGAGTTAGAATTATGAGTGACAATTATAATTGGGCAATTATCAACCGTGGGAATTGTTGTATAGCTGACATAGTTTTTTTAGAAATACTAAGTGTGAATGTAACAGTATAATGTATATTAATAACTCGGTCTAGGGTTACGGTAGACTCGATTGAAACCTTATCTGAATAATAAAACTTAAAAAAATAATGATTTCGAGTCGACAACAAAATTCTAATTGTCGAGTTTTTTGTTAAATTCTAATTGTGCAAATGACAGTCGCCATATTGGCTTGAGTTCGTTAAGTCCGATTCACACATATCAGTGAAGTTACAGTTCCTATCTCCTTACATTTGGTAAAAGATTGTGTATTATGAGTCAAATTGTACCCGAGCGAAACCGGGTTTTTATCTAGTGCAATAAAAATCAAGCGCGTTTTTAGTTTTATTAGAAACATGTTTATCAATTCTATACTTCTAAGACACATATTCAATTTAAATAGTGATTTTAAAGTATGAATTTCAATGATATTTATAGATTTGACGACCTCTACGTTTTAGGACAGTTTAATTTATTTACAAAAGGGTCAACTGATGTTTTATGACAGCAGTCATATTTATTGTAAAATAATGTATATTACCTAATTATTTTTACTTGAATGCCTTTGTATTTATAGGTGTCTGTTAAATATATAGATACGAGCATTAAGGGCCTTAGTAACAATATTATTAGCATTTCATGGTGGTAGGGCTTTTTTGAATGACGCCCGTCTGGGTAGCTACCACCCTCAAGTTTGAAAACCTGTCGCCAAATACCGATAGGTGTGTTCCGGTAGCATCACTTGAGAACCAGTACCTCTAGGCTTAGTGTGTTTACCATTATGGACCACATCGTCACTTAACATCAGGTGAGGTTGTGGTCAAGCACTGAGTCTATTCCGTGTTTTAACAAAATTAGATGTATTTTTTAATTATTAATGTATTAGAAGATTTTTTTATGATTGAAATAGAAGTTATAACGTATATAAAACTAATAATATAAAATTAATAATAGCATAATCATAAATAGTGCGGTCGAATTCCGCTTTGACGTTGGTTTGAACCGAACTAACTCTATAAAAATGGCTGAGCTTTCGGTGAAGGAAAACATCGTGTGGAAACTATAGCATGGTGGTAGCGTGGTGGTAACAATATATAATTATTCCTGCTTGAGTACATACTACACCAATTTAAATACACCAATAGGAAGCCAGTATCTCTAGGTTTCTTTTGCTCACCATCCTGGACTATGGGTTTTTTACTAGGAATACCTATAGGGTATCGTATATATCATATCGTATTGAGGATATATACATTTTAATTATGTAATTTTTATTTTGTGTAAATAGCATGCTGTGCGTATTGTTCATATTATTATAAACTTAAAATCATTATACCATATTATAATTTGTATAGATTTAGTTTTTAGTTATTGCATAGATATGCCTAATAAAAGAATATTTAAAAAAAATCCATATCATCACTCAAGATTAGGTGAGATTGTGGTCAAAGCTTTTCAAACCTAAAAAAATCGATTCATTGTAACGTTAACACCTCAAGAAAATTCTTAAGTAAACATAAAAGTTAGTTATCACTATGTAACTGTATTATAACGCGTGAATTCACTCGCACAGCGTTCCTTTGTGTCCCGGATCGTTGTTATTGTGTGATTTTCCGGGCCAGTAGCCGGACATATTGAACCTTTTATCTGGCAGCTCCTGTGGCGAAACGGCTTTTAGTTCCCCATTTTGATTTCCAAGTTAAATATTTGTTTTAGTTTCGCATCGAGGTGTCAATGGATCGGTTAATAAATTCTTTACGATTTTTAACTGTTTCCATTTCTACCCGATTTTATTATCAATGTTGTGTTAGGTGGAATTTGTTAATTTAGTTAAAGCCCCAGAAGTATTCAATCTCATTCACAATGAGCTTAATAAAAAAAACTCAAAGTTGTTCAAAGGGCAATGGAGACGGATATGATTAGAGTTTCGCTGCGTGATCAAATCAGGAATGAAGAGATCCGCAGAAGAACCAAAGTAACCGACATTGCCCGAAGAATTACTAAACTTATGTGGCACTGGGCTGGGCAGATTACTCGATGGGGCCAGCGACTTCTCGAATGGCTACCACGTACCGGAAGACGCAGTGTGGTTAGGCCCCCCACAAGGTGGACTGACGACCAGGTGAAGGTCGCGCGATTCCGTTAAATGCAGGTGGCGCAAGACCGGTCGCTGGGAAGATCTATGTTCAGCACTGGACGTCGTTCGGTTAAATGTACGGATGAATGTTCAATCTAAAGTTACAGCTGACTGTACTGATTACTGATAATGACTATTTTCGCATGATAAAAGTGAAATTTTATTAATTATTATGAAATAATTTGAAAACTACAATACGTGAGTATTAAAACATATACGTGCAACGTAACTAAGAAATCAACCGTTATAGTAAGCAACGAATTTTGATGCTGTTTCTGTAATTCGAACTGTCACAGATAAAATAAATAGTTGGAAGGGATATAGCAAGGTTATCTTACACGTTTCGATTAGGTATTCCGTGTGATCTATATAAAATATTTAATACAAAATTAATGTAAAGATATTTCCCACCTAAACGTGCTAACTAGAGAAATTGCATTCGCAGCGAAACATATAAACAAGCCGTGCGTAATATGTTTCCGAACATTCTAAATTACTATTTGAAATATTGTTAAGTAATTTAAATAAGTGGTATCCATAACTCGTGCGGGCTAGCGAGAAATGCACGTCTAAACATCTCTAGAGATACCTAGAGGGAAAGAGAGAGATTATTTAAAAGTTTTTTTTATACAACATCCACCGTTTTACGTATATGACGCAATCGGTATACATCAGTGCCTACTCTAACAAACGATTGGGATGATAATGTATAGGTTTTCAACGGAAGGCGCGCTGTATCCGCAAGCAGCCTCGTGTTTTATTGAACTGGTGAAAGAAGTTCATATGAATTTTCTTTTAGTCATAGGTATAAGTAATTTTAGATCGCATGAGATAAATTTAGAGTGTCTTCTCTTTTTAATCTCTATATACGATTGACTTTAAAATATAGAATTAGTGTATCTAGATTATTAAACAATAATTTCATTTCGGAAACTCACTGACTAAAAATGAAACGTCACAGAAATGTTATTAATTCTCTAAATAAAATGAATGCGATGATAGCGCAGCGGGTAGTGCTATGAACGCGGGTTCGATCCCCACCTATGCAACTCTAAAATCGGCCTGAGATTTTGGTGAAGGAAAACATCGTGAGGAAACCATAGCTGGTGGTAGGGTATTTTCTAATGATGCCCTCCTGGGTAGTTACCACCGTCAAGTTTGAAAACATGTTGCCAAATACTATAAGATGTGTTACGGCAGCATCATCTGAGAACCAGTACCTCTAGGTTTAGTGAGTTTACCAACCTAGACCACATCATCACCTAACATAAGGTGAGATTATGTTCAAAGCATAGAGCCTATTCCGTGTAAAAAAAATACACGTTAAGAGAAATATATTTAAATTAATGTAAAAACATTTATCATAAAATAAGATTGATTATAAATTAAGAAAAATATTAAAATTTATTACATTGTTAATGTTCTATTCATGATACAATTGAATCTTATGCAAAATTTCATTTTAATCCGAACAGCCGGTTAAGCTTGATTGAAGGACAAACATTCTAAAATGCTTTCCTAATTGTAATTCGAGTATATACCAACTACGTACTTATTTTAAATTAACATATTTTAAAAATCACAGAACACAATATTCCATTACTTCAAATTAAAAAAATCATTTCTAAAGAAGTTTCAATTAACTTAACCCGTAAAGGAAAAAAGTTTTTACGCTTCTATAGCGCCTAAACGAATAAAAAACAAACATCTAACTACCTATTTTTAATGCAACTAAGACGTACACAATTATATTGCAATTTAATTCCACGTAATTACTTAAATATCTACGTACGAATGGAATACCCATTTATTACAGAGTTATAATATGACATGTGCTTAGTAAACTATATTTATATAGATGGCATATCTCTGATAAGACTGTCAATTGCACTTCCTACAATCGTTTATGTTGGCCATTTGTAGATGCAATTATGGAAAATATGTAGTATCGACTACTAAATTTTTTTTGTATAATTCGTATTTATACAAATACGATTTATTGAATAATAAATCTGCTAAGTGACATGAAGCTATTTGACAATTAACTTTTAAATTTAGAAAACTCATATTGAGAGTTATAAAATAATAAAGGCAAAGATCACAACTAAAACAGCCTTATTCAGTAAATTAAATGTAAAATATAAAATAAAACTTTATCTTCAAGGATTTACTAAAATCAGAAAAATATTAAAATAATTATTTAACATTGCAGGCATTACAAATCATCCTTTGCTCGTATTTTCTCTACAGAACAATTAGTAAAGGATTACTGATCAGCTTTAAACCCCTAACACAGATAATTCAGCGTCTTTTTCTAACCCCTACAATTAGTAAGAGACAATACAGGGGGCTAAATCGATTTCACCAAAAATAATAGTGTTTTACACCCTTCTTGTTTATTTTTTGTGATTATTTGCAACTGTGTGTACATTCATTGGGATTTTAACGTTTATATGTGATCAAATCGATAAAAGGTTGTGTTGAGCGTAAAATTAAAAATAAATTTACCGAAGTAGCAACTACCTAAGTGTTAAATATTTTCTTATCTGTGATAATTGTATTTTCGCGCCATTAAATATCTTTTTATGGTTTTTACCGGAATTTAATATGTGATTATTTTATCGATTAGCATACGTATGGAAAATATTATACAGCGTAAAAATGTAATCAATTCACTTTTAGAAGCTAATTTAATGTTAATTTATCAAGTTTAATAACGATATGCGAAATTCGGCTAAATCTTTATTTATTTACCAGCCGGTGTTTAAATTTATTAAATCTACTAATCTACTATAATAATAATAATAATCTACTAATAATCTATTTTTAAATATGAATAGTTTGTTCTGTTATGTAATTATTATATAATTGTAGGTAATAATAAATCCTGCCAACAGGTACAAATATCAAGCAAACAACGTTTTTTTAAATCAAATTCAATCACTACACCTAGAACGAACTTTGTATTTTCAAAATATATTCTTTTTTAGTTAGGCTAGATATTAAAGTATGTGTGTTTTAAGCTAACATATATTTGATTAATACAAAGTGTTAAATCAAGTGTCAAACAAGCTAACGAGAAAAAAATTGTACATAGAAGATATTTAAGAAAAAAAAAATACTACGCGGGGCTTTAGAATCAACTACATAATACATTTAAATAGTAAAAAAAAAATATCTGTTTGATTATTAATTTGTTGGCCAATCACGCAAAAAATTACTGAACCGAATTCTATGAAAGTTGGTAATAACATCCAAGGGAGAACATAGGCTGGAAATTGTCTGAATTCCAAGCGGGTAATGCCACGGACACGACTAGTAGAAAATAATATCACAGTTCATAGTAAATAACTCATTATTTAAATCTACTCAAATTGGGTACAGTGGTAGGGGTGAGAATAGCGTGTGTTTTAAAATTATCGCGTTGACGATCGCGAAGGAAAACCGCGTACAGGCGCTATACACGTCGCGACAAATCACTACAATTACGAACTAGGTCTCATTAGTGACCGTATTTTAGCTTAAAACAACTGAAACACGAACAAATGTCCGCTTTACGCTACACATTAAATTCTCTCATAAAATAAATTATCACAATCAGGAACGCGGCCTAATATGGGTCATTAGTGTTATTAATTATCACTAATATGAATAATTATTGTACCAAGGTTACATTTATTTTCAACTGTAAAGATTGACCTTAACATTCCTGATATTGAAACCTCTCGCGTGTTTTAAACTTCTTTGATTTTATATTAAGCTAACGAATAAAAAACCAAAATGCTTTACAAAATTACGAACTTCTTGTGTTCTATGTTGAGTTTAATTTGTATAATAATTACAGTAAATCACGTTGATTTTTTAAAGCGAAATGCAAATAAATTTACGCAAGATAACCTACCTACTTCGTAGAACGGATGAGCAAAACCTAACGTGGGCTGATAATGAACACAAACAAAAGTTTAAAACATAATATTTCTGTTGTATTTATCAATTAGATACATCGAGTTGAAAAGAATTTTAAAAGGAAATTTAAATATTATATTATAAATGACGCAAGTCCGAGGCTGATTAACGCCGGACACCCAAGTATGGCGAACAATAAACGGAACAACAGGACATTGTGCACCTCCCACTGCATATGAAACGATTTTTTTTTAACTTCTTAACATCCTACACAAATATTAGGCTGGACACACACCGCCGCGCCCGACGGAAAAAAAAAAAACAGATAACGAGTTGCATCGCTACCGGTCAAAGCGCCCGTGCCGCTACAAACTAACATGGGCGGGGCGCGTCACGCACAAAACAAACTGACGGTGCGACAGAGACGCCATTATGCGACCGGTAACGGGACGAGCGCGACAGCAACAGCCCGGTGGTCGCACACGGCTAATTCGAAACTCGAAAATAAATTGACGGTGAACTAAAAACAAACAGATATGGCTGACAAAAAGGATGGACGTATACGAAATCTTCATTAGCGAGCGAGCTAGTTCAAACGGTGAACCTAATTTAAAATTGTTTTTCATAAGTAACGGTGATGCGACATAAAAAAAGAACTAATTTCAGATAATTAATTCGAGGAGATGATTTTTCATAAAACGAAAACAAAATAGAATGACAGAGCTAAATTTTGATTTTAATGAACGAGCTGCGCTGGTGGATTACTGGCAGATTGCAAGCGAGACCATAAAAATGGAATTATATTTCTTTTACTTAGTTAATGGTGTAATAAATTTGTTGAAATCAAGTAGTAATGGATCAGTTAAATAAGATTTTGATTGAAAATCAGAATAGAAAAATTGCGAGTTTTACGATTGTATACCGATTTTTTTTCTCTCGATAATTAGAAGGTAAATAATTGAAAAATTAAAAACTGTTCAATAAGATAATAAAGTTTCTCGTAGGTTTACTGTTAATTTCAGTTATTTCCGTTGTATTTAGTTTTATTATAAATGGTATGGTTATTTGTAATGGTATTCGTTATTGAAATTGTAATAAATAGATTTTTATATAGCTATAGGTATCAAACAATTAATATTAAATTATCTATTTAAAATTGTCCACGTTGATGTTAGTTGGTTGTTTGGTTATTGTGGTCCAAATAGGAAGTAAGAATCGACCAGTACAAAACGTTATCCATTTTAATAGGTACCTATTTTCATAATACACTGGATCCGTTAAGATTAACGTTACAAATTAACAATCATAGAAATGTATATTTCTGTGGCTAAATTAACCCGCTACGTAGTTCAGTGGTTGTGCGTTCTTAGCTCATTTTTAAGGGCTTTGGTTTGAAATAATAAAAATTAAGTTGAGTTTTAGGTTTGGACAGTTTTTGGTCGAGTTAAATGATTTTCAAAACTTGATTTCAATTATAGATTTTCTTCTTCTTCTCATTTAATCTAATTCTGCCAGCATCAAGTGAGTAGAATATTTTTTCAATATTATGTAAATCAACAATCTAGAAAAACTATCATTGTAACTTTTCATGGGGAGATTAGTGGCACCTCCAAATTCACATTAGGTACATCTTATTTTATTATTTCTAATGGAATCTATTAATAACTAAACTATAGAACGTAAAATAGCAACAATATTATAATAAAATACTATCAAATACTGTAACTATGTGAATCATAAATAAGAATCCTCCACAAAATAGACTAAGATGCTATCAAAAAAATACAGCAAATGATTAATTTAATTTAATATGTATAACCATTATTAAAAATATATTAAAGTTAGTTTTCGTTTTCATATATCTTATTTGCTAACATGTTAATGTTAAAAATAACAAATACATTATTATTATTTCACCATTAAAGAATAAGATTTCATAAGATGCAATACAAAATTTTCTGATATCTTTATTTTACATCGTATCTCAACGGTCTGATAACATTACCAAACGAGATACTATCACAGGATTAATATTGCTTAAAATCATGCACATAAAGACCAATAGGTATTATGTACAATACACATATATACGTACGTATTGACCGTTACCATTCTAAAATGGATATAACTAAAACGCGATACTCTGTCCTATAAATCAATATGAATCCATTATACAAAGATCAACACAGGTTACATGAAGCGAGGTATCTTTCGAGGAATAATATCGTTATCTAAATGCCCACTTTAAAATATTAATATGTATTTCGTTATATATTGCTTGTTTGACCTTACAGTATGGATTGACTAACTGAACGGATTGTTTGTATGTAGACTAAAATGTAGTTTAAATATGATTTTTTTTTATTCTCTTTTTATAGCTTGATTCTTGAAGATTCTCTGTTCATACTTAATGCAAGGCATGAATGCAAGGATTTTCTACTCTGTATTCAACGTATAAAAAGTCGTTAGTAAAGAGTAAAGATGAATTCTGGACTTTTCAGAATCAAATCAAAAATACTTTATTCAATTTAGGCTAAGATAAGGCGCTTGTGAACGTCAAAATACTACCACCGGTTTGGTGAACAGTCCAGTCATCGAGAAGAATCGGCAAGAAACTCGCTCTGGTTTTTTTCATATGTTTTTATAGAATTATACAGTTTATTTAATTTATTAGTATATGCACTGAGAAGGGTGTTATTTACAGACAACACCATCGTTCACATAATGATCCACCCTATAATAACCTTTGCAAATTAAAAGACATGGTGCCTAAACTTATCGTCCGGTAAATCGGTAATGTGCTTTAGGATTGTATTGTAAACTCTAATTCTGTTTATTACCTAGAAAACTGTTATTAATTTTACTAAGTATGGAATTCGAACCATTATGAGTAACTTACCGGCGGTACTTTATTACAAAGAACTTTCTTAAAGGTTACCAAATATATATCAGGAATCAGAGTTTTTACCATACAGTCATTTAAATTAGCATATGGTTGAAGGTGATAAACACACTAAGCCTTAAGGTACATACAGGTTCTCAAGTGAAGCTACCAGGACCTACTTATAGATGCTTGCCTATATATTTTCAAATTTGAGAGTAATTAGCCATGCTATAGTTTCACCACGTGATTTTTCCTTCATCAAAAGCTCAAGCTCATGATACAATAGGATCGATAGATTTTCAACCTAGCTCTATTGATGCAGACTCAGACCACAGACCACACTGAGCCATCTCCATATATAATAATTTATAAAACTGAAATGAAATTGCGATTTTCCCGATGATACTTAGCCAACGTGCGCCAATTATGAAAAATTACTATAAATTATTCAAATTTATTCCTTTCATTTACAGAAACATTAAAACAAAAAAAACTTATTAAAAAACCTAAAATATTATGAAAACTTAAGGGATCATATTCAATTGTGTATAAATGCTTTTCAATATAGCATAAATAAAAAAAACAATAAAATAATACCGGATGCCGCACCCAATTGTTGTTAACTAGAATTCACAATAAGTCAATATTTTCTTAACGAAAACAAAAGCTTTGGTCAATAAGACCACACAGTTTGTGCAATCCCGTAACGACCTCTGTGAGTTATGTCTTTCTTATGGGCTTTGACTTTTTGCGTCCCGTCACCCGTGGGTGTTAAAGTTTTGACAAAAACAATTCTCGAATGGACCTCAAGTGGACACACGCAAGCTAAAAATATTGATAAACATTATAAATTATTAAAGGAATCGGTTTTTATTTTTATTGTATAAATGTATAATATGTATAATGAATAAATTTAGTTTATTTCTTGATGTTTTTGATCAGATTTTTTGCTGGTCACTTTTAATGATTAGCCGTCGTATTCGTGAGAAATTGTAGGTAAAACGTATTAAAGATTCATCTATCCAACTCTAAAATCAGCCTGAGCTTTCGGTGAAGGAAAACATCGTTAGGAATCTATAGCATGGTGGTAGAGTATTTTCTAATGATGCCCGCCTGGGTAGCTACCACCCTTAAATTTGAAAACCTGTCGCCAAATACTAATAGTTGTTTTCCGGCAGCATTACTTGAGAACCAATACCTCTAGGCTTAGTGTATTCCCATCTTGGACCGCATCGTCACATAACATCAGGTGAGGTTGTGGTCAAAGCACTGAACCTATACCTTGTAAAAAAAGTATTGAAGATAACTATAACTATGAATTATCATACTTTTATTGATGGTCGAATATTATCTGTCAGCTACGATATAGTTTTTTTTTTTGTTTTGTTTGTAGTATGCAATAGTTTTGTTGTTGTTTAGTTGAAGCTCAAGTTCACTGTAGATTTGATGAACTTCAAACCTACTTCCTGTCCTATTACCATTGAACCATAGCTACAAAGTTTTTTATATAGTATTTAAAGCGATTATGAAGGCTTACTGGCTTTTAAACCATATAATAAGTAAAGAAAAATAGCCGTATACACCTCTATCAAATTACCCGATTTCTAAGATTTTATTATTATTTAATTCATTTTTTTAATTATTAAAACAAATTACATATAATATAAGAATAATATTAAATTATGTTGTAGAGGTCGTATCGAGTAAGAAATATCCTGGATATCAATTAGCGTGGAGTGCGCCTGTAATGATGTCTGGAAACTTTGTATGTGTAGTAATGAGAGATAACTTGATACGTTACCAACATCCCTTTTACTTCATGAGCGGTTTATAATACAAGCGGAAAGCGATTTGATTATTTTTATTAATATGTTGTTTATATTAATTTTGTGTAGAAAATTTGATGTCAGCGTTTAATAACAATACAATGTAATATAGCATAGTAAGGCAGGCTAAGCCTACAGAGAGGTTACGCTAAGGACTTCTGTGATATGTGTGGGAATTATTTCTTTCAGTAGTTTAACAAAATTTAATTACCCTATGCTGTTGTGGCAATTCTTAAAAAACTTAACTTTTTCTGTGATTTGTATCTTAATCGCTTTTAATTATTAATTTAGGGTATATTTCTTTTTATAAAGTAAGCTTAAAGTTTAATAATCTTTTATATCAGTCCTTATGATTAGTAATTAATTTTTGATCGGCTTTAGGTGTAATGACTTGATCCTTTTTATAATCAAATACAATCGTTATAGAACGAACTATACAAATTATAAAACTGTTTTCAACATTTTAGTTAGGCTAATTATTCAGGTGTATTTTTAAACAAATGTTATTTAACAATAAATAAAATAAAATAAAAATAAAAAATAAAATATTTAACAATTATTCTTCTCTTTTTAGTGTCGAAATAACATCAAAAGTAATAACATTAACCCACTTGAAGACTTGTTATAAAAAAAAATATAACGCTTATAGTGCAAATTTCACTTCATAAAAATCACTAACCCTAAAGATCCTGGGCAGGGTAATAGGGTAAAGTTATTATATATTATAATCTTGTAATCGGTTCTTGATAAGTGTGCTGAATTTGAATTTAATCTGACATTTAAAAGTGGATAAAAATCATTTTCAAAGATATATACAGATAAAACTAAATAAAAGCGTGTTAAAAAAACAAAAATTTCAACACAATGATGATTGTTCCGACCTTTTTCAGCCATGGCGGTCAGATGCACAGGATATATTAAGGTGCACAAGTGTATGTGTAAGACACAGATGCACACACACTCATCCCTTTCCTTCTAGACCCGGTGGCACGGGGACCGTTACGACCGGAGAAGGACTATCACGGTGAGAAAGTTATAAGAGGTAATATCTCATACTCCCTTAAACGCCTTTTACAATATCCACGGGGTATTGATATGATTTAGATATGGGGTGGTGATATTCTACTCTGCCGGTACTATACGGTATTACAATAGAGTGACATAATCGCTGTCTCTTATCAATTAATATATGTGGAAAATTCTAATACACGTAACTTACGAGTGGAAACAGGTAACCTTTCGGAAAGTAAGGGCATCGTTAACTTGCATCGTTAACTGTCAATTATATCTGCGCAGTTCCGACAATTTAATCATCATTTCACGTAAGAAAGGCTCGGGTTACGTGTGCTCTTGTATGACCTTTATGCATACTAAAGTTAAATATGTATAAATGGCGACCCACTACTCCGGTGGCTCGTACGCAGAAGCGATTTAAAATTTCCGGATTTTGTTTCCGCGTTCGTTCTTTCTTTAGATTTTTGATTGATCTTCTTTGTGTGGCATTATCGGCGATTTACGATTTTTATCATACATATTTCTTTTTAAATTATTATTATGATTTTTACAATTCATATGAATTTTCTTTTGGTAAACCTATTTAATTTACAAACAAACATTAAAATCTATTAGCATTGTTTTAAAATTTAGTACAATAACGCTTTCAGTTTATTGTACAACTATTATGCACCTAATATATTTTCAATTTTTCTATCCGTTCAACATTTTTCCAATTTTTAAGGACGGTTAAAAAAGTAGCTAAATTGCTTTATTCTATTTGCGTTTTTAACACGGGATATGCTAATGGTGTTAGTTAACACACGTACGGACCGGACCGCGGACATAGTACGGCGGGCGGCCGATGTTATCAGTCCCCTAAGTAGGGGTAGGAATCCTTTACGAAAAAGAGCGATTTTGAATCAATTCGAATCTAAGTTTGATGGACGATACAAAAAACATTGCGGCCTAAAAGATCTTTCAAACTAATAAAGTATCAATTATTAGAGTGTCCTTTTTCTTTTCTATAATATGATGATATCTGTAAATCAGCAAAAATAAAACAGTTCAGTGTCATTTTTCCTTAGTAGGTTAGGTATTCTTCTTTTTTTGTTTAGTTGCTATTAATGACCTTTAGTACTGTTAATAAAAAAAAACTGGAAACAGTTTTTGCAATAAATGATGATTATAGTCTAAATTTGACCACTGGAACATTACTATTTATACGAATTAAAAGTCAAATAAAACAAACATTGATGTCTTGGACCAAGATGTTTTGTGAATCAAAAAATAGTTTTTTTTAAATATCTTATTGCCCATCCCTATTTAGGCGACTAATGACCTCGGCAGCTCGACATACCATATCCGCGGTCCGGTCCGTACGTGTACAGCATTACACAGGCACAGCTTTTATTTGTGTGTACTAAATTAATCTATACTGAATAGATAACATTGATTTTTCGTTTGTGATTGATAAACGCATAAAGTATAAATCGATTTTAAAGATTTTTTTCACGTGTAAAAAAACTACATGATCGATGAGTAATATAGGGTATTTTTTTTTAATTAGTCATTTCCATTCATCCCTATCAAGCCGCGGCTCGTCGTTAGTCTATATATAAATACGCAACGGTAAATCAGTTCATTACCTTTTTTTCTTCTGTGCTGATAGCACATTGAATTTTTTCCTTTTATTTACAAGTTATAGACGAAGTTTAATTATCGCATTTTTAATATTAACAAATTTAGACTCCGCAGCGAACCCTAAAACGAATAAATATTTGACTGTAGCGTTTTCGACTACAAAGTTCCACGGATTTTACAATGATCCTTGTCCAATACCGTTGATTCTTAACTCGCCTGGAAACGTATGCTACATGTAAATTACAAGCAATTACGATTATAGCGCAAAGAACGGCGCAGGTAATTGGATAAAGAGGCAGTTTTTATTGATACCGCCTGTATTGATTAATCGACCATTATGTGGACCCGTTTAACTTGTTTCATTATATTATGGTAGGTTTTAAGTATAGTTTCATTAGTATAATGTTAATTATATGAAGACATAAAGTGATAATGGCTCAGTGGTATTGCGGTCGGATTTTGTTTATAGATGTAGGTTCGAAGCAACCTATCTTATTACGTGAAGTTAGCTTTCTTTAAATTATGCAAATGCAAAAGTTATGGAAAGCATTTTTTATAAAAAGAATACATCCTATACTTTTTATTTGTTTACTAATTTGGTAACTTGGTAAATTGTAATATTGTTAAATATTTAGGTATATCATAACGGTAGATAAAAAACCTTATGATAAACTTCCTAAATTACAAAGAAAACCATTTATTTAGTACAATTCGAGGTTTACTTGAGCACAATTCTATGAGTATCTGATTTGTTTAAACTTTAAGTATAGAGGAGTCCATAAAGGAATTTGAGTTTTGTTCCTATGACAAGAGAGAATTACAGGCTAAAATCAATGCAGACATTCCACATAACTTTGGTACATTTGGCTATAATACTGAGTACGCGGGAATTATTTGCATTAGCTTATCTAATTCAGTATCTCGTTAACAAATGTCTAGACTGTCTAGACATATATGTATATACATAAATCTAGTTACGATGTTAACAAATCGAACGTCAATACATGATAAATAACAACACCCACACACATGTAGAATACTAAAGACCTAACGTTACACTAATGTCTTAAAAACAAACGCTTGGATTGCCACACTAAAATAGTCATTATTACATAGGGATTAGATTCAAGTATATTGCTTGTGTTAAATTGGCATAATTAAGTGATCTAGTACCTATATAGGAGATCATGTCGACCGCCTAAGGCCAAAGTCATTTAAGGGAGTCATTTAACGATATAATTGGAAAGCTGTTTTACTCGATACAACATAGTTCATGATGGAATTAGGTAATTTGTGAAACTCGCTTATTATAAATTATAATTTTAGATTTAGAATTATAATTTTAGTATGTCGTAAATTAAAAGATTAATCACGTCATTAATTAATTTCTAATTCGTATTTTGATATTTCATCGGTTTACGTCAAATTCAAGCTTCATGTACCTTATAATACCTATGTGAACTAAACGATACAAAATACTGGATTTATGGGAATAAAATCTAAGCACGTGTTTGAAATATAAAAACAAAAACCAAAAAAAGAAAAGAAATATTTTGTTTTTTTTTCTTGGTTCCATTTATTCCTTTTTAAGGAAAAGGCTAAGGTACTAGACCATACAGCCATGGCTGACGTTATTTATACGTTGTAAATAGTTTAAAATCGACAACGCATGCGATCATACATCAATACTAGAGTCAATCCCGTGAAAGTTTCCATAGGATTGCATAATTTACACATCACACAAAACTCATAGGTACCAATCAACCAATTAACTAAACAAGCCGACGATCACGTTGGATAATTCGACGGAGAAAAAAAACACGGCTCAAGTGAAACGAACCTCATGAGTCCCATAACCGCAGCTTTCTATCGACAAGTTATTATAACATAAAGCAATTATTAGCGTCGACAAAAATAATCTGGCCTTTATCTTAGGGCTGTCAAAAAACTAAATGCATGCTATTATTAGCACATTATCACATAGGCTTAAAAAAGAGAAGGTTTATCACCGTATTTATTAACATAGTATTAGGAGATCGCGTCAATGCGGGGATGGGGTCCTGTGATTTGCTGACTTTTGATAAAATGGGTTACAGTGGCCTTTATGGTTATTACTTAAGCAATATTTACTTGTTAACTTTCTGTTTTTTTTTTTTAATTATGCCAATGCTTGCGACAATGCTCACGATCATGAGAGGACTTTGCTTATTATTGCTAACAAAAGAGAGGGGGGGGGGGGGGTTCAAAATTGCTTAATACTTAAATGGCCGTAAAGCATTACCGTTCGATTGAACTGTGACCACCACACACGTAGTAGACAATTTATTATTATTCTAGCTGAGACTGTAACCTTAAGCGATGTTAATTGATAATTATTGTATATGAACGGTTGATGTGGGATTATACTGAGGTGCAGGACATTAGTACATAGTATCATGTATTACATGTTAAAAATCCAATCATGCGATGGCTTAGTTGGTAATGCGGTTAGGGTCTGCATCGACTGACGTAGGTTCGAAGTCACCTATCCAATTTCATAATAAGCCTAAACATTCAATCAAAAAATACATTGTAAAGAAACCATGGCATGGACTGATATTGCCTAATAAAGCCCGTGCTATCACCCTTAAGTTTCAAAGCTTGTCACCGAGCACCAATAGTTTAGCAGTTCCAGCAGCGTCACTTGAGAACTACACCCTCTGGGCTTAGTATATTTATCACCCTGCACCATATGGTCACTTAAAATCAGATGAGATTGAAGTCAAATTGCTGAGCCTATACAGTATAATAAAGCATAGCTTATATTAAGAACTTTTTATTATTAGTACTCTAAGTACTCGCCACAATATCCTCATAAAGCTGCCAAGGTCATTCATATGAACAGAATTAATCAGCTTTAAAAAAAAAAAACCTATCACCCTCAACTTATCGTTCACGATCATCAATGTTCGTAATAAACATCCCGTAGCAGTTAAATTATTACGTTATGTTAAAATATTAATAACATTTTTACGTAGGTCCTATGTATAGGATTTCCGTTTTAACAGTATCATAAAAAAAACACATTCGAAATGGAAATTTTATAATTACAGAAACCCCAATAAAAATATTATATTCTTTAGTCACAAAGTACCAATAAAACATCAATCACATTACGCAATTGGCCGATTAGAACAAATTATAAAAACCAATAAACATCATATACATTTTACGATGCATAGTTTCTTATAATCGTAATTTTAAATCTTTTATAACAATAAATTAATTTACGAGCTGGTCGCTTATACCTAACTCACTAATTTGCAAGATATATCTCTCTCATTTAATACTTTGATACTTTAAATAAAAACATTCATTAATTATAGCCGTATTATGTTTCTGATAAAAATCATTAAAAAGTCGATTTTAATAAACATACCTAAAGTCATTGGCAATACCTATGTTCATTTCAAAATATAATTAAAAACTAGACTTGGTTATCAAACAACGAACAAACATTTAATTACCAACAAAGATTTGTCTCTCTTTTGAAAATAATAACCCGTATATATAGTCTACGTGAACTCACTCAACAGAATAATATTTATGTTTTTTTTATTTCTAAACTGGCTAATGCTGTTGACCGGGTCTTTATAGCTTCACCAAACTTGGTGGGCGAGTGCAGAAAGCACCCAGGCGTAGAAAGGTAACTCGCACAAGGGTTACTAAAGTGGTACGAACCTCGCAATGGCCGTTACCTGTGTGTAAAAATTCCGCGGAATTTTACTCCTAGCTTATCCCTACATTATAATATTTTAAAAAAAAAAAATCGGTTCCTTACAGGAGATATGTACATGTGTGTTATGTGCAGGAGTGTGTGTGCAGTGTTGTGCATGTAATGCTTAATACATAGTCAGTGTCACTGTATCGCGCTGGTGGCGACGTCAAGAGCCACCCCAGTTGGGGAACAAGGCACGTCTTGGGCCAACACCGTAGGAGGAGCCGGAGAATGTGTGGGAGCAAAAATGGCCGGATATCCTCGGCGGCGGGAACGGCGGTTTCCCGGGCTTGGGCGCTAACACACAATTTTTTTCGATTGGAACGGGAAGATACTATTTCGAAACGCGATGTCGTCCTTGAGGTCGGTTAAGATGTTACGCGACCTCTGCATCGATTGCGGGGCACTTCGGACGGGGGAGTAAAGCTGCATACATGAGATGTAAACTGAATACCTTTCAAATATATTTCTCTGTCTTTCTTAATCCTCGTAGTCACTGTCAAGTTGTTGTTGAAAGCAGATGCCTCTAGACAGTCTAGACTTAACGTACCTTTAACCACGTAATCACTTAACATCACGAGAAATCAAGCTGTAACATTAATCAAATACAAAAAAAATATATCTTATGTTGCACGTATTTCCAATAATTTCTCGTAAAAGGCACTATGATTTTTAATAAATTAAATAAATTGGATTGGTACAATAAATAAAACCTGTAATCATTCTATACCTATTCTATCAGAGTATGAAAAAAAAATAAGATATTAAATTATGTCGAAATAAGATAATTAATTAATTTAACTTCCAGTTACAGTTCTTTGAAACGGTCGCGGTAAAATTAACTAGACATTATATCGTAAATAACGGAATTAAAATAATATAATAAGCTGAGGGAAGCATTTACGGCGAGTAGCAAAAGCCGAGAATGCTAATAATATTATTATTAATAATATTATTCGATTTGTGACGCGTTCACGTTATTGACATGCGACTTTATTCATATATTTTATGTTGTTAATTAAGCAGTGACATCATTATTGCGAAACATATAATAGATGTTTTATACGTTTCTACTTACGTATATTTTAGAAAAAAAATACCCGCAATTTATAAAAAAAGATTTCATATAATTTCTTGAAAACATTTTTAAAACAAGTTAGACCTTATAATCCTTCCCGATTACCTCCTTGATCTATATATATATATATATATATATATATATATATATATTGTATGCAAGTTTGTTATGGATAACACTCAAAAACGACTTAACTAATTTTTTCGCCAATGGATAGTTTATTAGTTTACATTATTAGCGAGTAAAATGGGCTGTACTTATTTTTAAAAATTAGTGGTCACTAGAAAATTATTGTAATGTAACACAATGAGTCTTACAAAACAATAGAGGCACAACAATATATGAACATATTAAGTGTTTTATTCGATAATTAATTTAAAAGGTTACCTTGAATTAAAAATAACCATAAGCTACTCCTATAACATTTGTGATTTTTCCTGTCATGATAAGTATCGACTACACAACAAAAAGTCGATTTTAGACAGTTGTAAAAACGAAAGTGGGAGCCGCGTGGTCTCTTGGGGTCTGAGCGCGGCGCGGCGCGGTGTCGGGGCTAATCGCACTTTAATAGCGGCGGCGATTTACAAAGCGATGCGCGCTTTGCCATTGTTCCACCGTATCGGAGGATGTCTATGCTTCGACACGTGGCGTGTCACAAGTTATTACATTTTTTTTTCAACTTGCTCAGTTCAACTTTTGACTTTGAAAACGTTTGTTTTGTTAGATTTTGAAGCTATACTTTTATTGGCGGGTTAGGGAAACATTTTTACGATACGCAAGCAACCGTCACGAAAAAACGACACCCTGAAGTTAGCTAGTCATCAACATACGATGCGCGCGCACACCGTCACGAAAAGCCAACACTTTGAAGTTAGCTGTAAACGTTTTAGTTTTTTCTATTAATACGTCAAAGAAGTATAACTTCTTACGTGCGTACGTAAGTACACAGACACATTTTTTGTTAGGTTACAAAATGTGGTATACGCAAGTCTATTGCAGCATACTTCTTTAGATACATACAGTAGACTTTACAAAAAAAAAACGCCTGTACTACGTATATATACGTATATATATACGTGATAAAAAGAAGTTATAATTATATAACCAGCAGTGATAGTATATCTATTAATGTAGATGCCTCCGTATTATTAGTTGAAATCTGATATGACGACCGTCATTCTCGATTATTATTATTATTTACAAGTAAATGTCACTTTTAAAATACATATATATTGCACCCATGACCATTGGAAGATGATTTAATTTCTAATTAAAATAAATCGTTGCAGATGCATTAACTAATGGCCGATTTCAGTTAACAATTTCAATCTGTTTTTCAGAAATTTCCGAAAAAATGTCAGTGATCAATCTTTACTTATATGATTTGATATTGAATTAATAATACTCATTCCACTAAAAGTGTTTTTATATGTAGAAGCGTTATGTCATTCATCGGTGATCGGATTATTACAAATTCTGCTTTTTTGTTCTTACAAAATCTAGGTCCATGCCAACTTTAAATTAAATCGGTTCGATCATCTGAGAGTTCTTAAGGAACATATAAACTAAAATTTACAATTATAATATTTACAATCAAAAAATCAAAGATAAAACAAGCGATTTTCTTCTATTTTTAGTTTGTTAGCTATAGACACCAGCTTTAGTTGTTATCAATTAAAAGAATTTCGGAAACAGTTTTTAATTGAATTTCAACAATATTATTAGGTATAGCCGAGTTTTGACCATTAGGCCAATCAAAAAAAAATCAAATACATCTTTATTCAATTTAGGCCATAAGAAGGCGCTTTTGAACGTCTAAAACACTACCACCGGTTCGGAAAACAACCCAGTCGAGAAGAGCCGGCAAGAAACTCGATCTGGTTCTTGTTTTTTTATAAATATAATATATATAATTTTTTTTTCATATAAAAAACTATACAAATCGTAGTCTTAATAATGTTAGCGGGTGCGCACAGAGATGTGGGTTAATTCCAGACATCACTATCGTTCACGTAATGATCCACCCAGTAATAATAATTAATATATAAATATTATATTTAACCCCTTGAGCACTAACCTGGCGTTTACGCCAGCTTTCCATTGTTTTCCTACTGTCTTTCTATTGTTTCATTTTTATGGGTACTCGACACATTAATATATATGAATAATAACAATAAATACTAATTATAATAATTAATTGACGTTAATATTTAATAAACCGCTGTCTTGTGTCGACACCAGTGGTAAACAATAGCAAATATGTATCCATTGGTCGCACTGAATGGCTTGTTCATGGTGCTAGACCGAGTCACAAACCAAAGGCGGCAGACGCACGCTGGAATGCACATCAAGGAACGTTGACTCACAAATATAAACATTAAGTTATCAATCTTAATACACAAATATTATAAAAGCAGTACAAATCATTAACAGTCAAGTTTCTTACCCTCTTATCAACTTATGATTTTTCAATTAACTACGTTAATACTAATTACATATGTGACACTTTCTTTGACAAGGTAGACAATGTATATTGAATTCCATAGAATCTAGATATGTTTAATTCATTGCCTAAAAGAAAGTTAATCCAACCAACACGGAGTGTTAACAATGGATTAGCGAATTAGTTCAGCTTTTCTATTATTCTTAATTTAAATGTCGCATTCTTACCGATTTGGAATCTCTTTATAGTTTTTTAATTTCTCCGTTGGTTGAGGCCAAAGCGGCCGGCTCCCGCTGCTTTCGTCATAACCAGCTAGTACGTGACCGCGGCAACTCTTTGATAACATCCTTTTTTTCTCTTACCATTTACACTTTTTTTTTTCATTTTAATTTATTTTGTTATTGGTTACAATATTATCTGTCGGCTACCGGGCGATGCAAAGGGCTGTGTTATAATTTAATTTTTATTTATGCAAAATAAAAGTGATACACCGCGTCGTAAAGATTTATTGTACGGACGCGGGGTGGCCTTCGGAACAATCTTAATGTTGAGCGGTTATTCGATTTTATTCCTTAGTTATTACTGTTATTTTTTTATATTTCTGTGACAGTTTTAATCCCTTACATGAGCTTTGAATAACAGGGAATTAATAACAGGGAGTATCTTTTAAGGATGCCTTGAAGTCTTTTTAATTAATTGTGCTTTAGTTTTCCTAATTGTAATGTTTTATTGCCATCATTATAATTATAATATGTATTTTTATACGATTTATAGAAAGCATATATAAAGCGTATAATACATGGGGGCAGGAGGTCTATGCTTTGCTTATTTTTGATGTAGGTTCTAAACGGTGATTACTTATTAATTTTTTTTTAAATTATTATTACTTACATTATCATAATGGCTTTGCTTACTAATGCTGACAAGGGGATGGGCTCAAAAATATCCAAAATGTTGTTTATGTAATACTGGAATGGTCACATATTAATTTTATTAACAATAGGAAAATAATGGACATCTTATTACATTTTGAGATCGTAAATTTACAAGTATCAAGGAATTCGTAGACAGATTTTTTTAACTTACATATCTTTTTTGTGAAGTAAAATTGAACCATGTCTATATATATATAAATAAAATATTAATATGTCGCTTATCCATAAAAATGAGACAATAGAAAGATAATAGGAAAACAATGGAAAGCTGACGTAAACGGCAGGTTAGTGCTCAAGGGGTTAAAAACACATAAATAATGCTAATATTTTCAATAATCTACAGTAAAAAACCTATCTATAAACGTATCTATCGTATTGCGCGATTACATTAAATAAATCAATATTAAAACACATTTAATCGATTAAAAAATTAGATCGATCCGCTAAGAAACACGCACAAAGGCACCCACGCGGAGGCTGCAAGGCGGAGCGTGCGAGTGAGACAGGCTCAGTCGTGCGAACGAGACGGTAGAACCGGGATCACAGAGCGGGCGGCGGTCGCCAAAGGCGGCGGCGCGACCACTAATTGGAGAGCACATAAACATCAAAGCGCACCGCCATACAACGTTTATATTAGGCAGGTACACTCCCGAGAGGCGATTGATTAATTTCCACCGGGAGATCCGCGCCGAGTAATTAGTGTACCTTTGTTGTGCCCAAGCTTGATACACCACTTTTGTTATGCTCTCTCGGGTTTAAGGGTTAAATATTTCGTTCTTATTGGAAATTAGCATTTTTGTTGCTATTGTATCCTTTTTTTACAATCGAAGTAAATTGGACTTATAATATCTCCGGAGACACACATAAAATGTTTCGTTTTTGCAAGAAAGTATTACAAACTCACCATACCTATTAAGCACTTTAGATTTTGTTACGATGTGAACTTTTCCAAACTTTGGTATAATTATAAAATGTAATCTTAAGTTTTTCATCGCTTTCTAAAGTATAGGTATTTAAAGTTCAGTCAAACATGTTAAATATAAAGCGATGATGGTGCGGTTGTTATTGTGGTCGGATTTCGCCTCAACGGACGTTGGTTCGAGCCACCTATCCAACTCTAAAATCAGCCTGACCTTTCGGTGAAGGAAACATCATGAGGAAAGCATAACATGGTGTTAGGGTGTTTCCTAATGATGGCGCCTGTGTATCAACTACCCTCAAGTTAGAAAACCTGTCACCAAATACCAATGAGTGTGTTTCGGCAGCACCACTTGAGAACCAATACAATCTAGGCTTGGTGTGTTTACCATCCAGGACCACATCGTAACTTAACATTACATGAGATTGTCGTCAAAGCACTGCTGAGGTTATACCGTGTAAAAAAATCCATTAAATTCTGAAGATTGTTTATTCTATGTAGATATTCACACTAGCCGTGAATATACGCACGCCCTTCAAATCAAAATTAACTTCAATCACCCTAATATATACCCTACAATTGACACCGTAATCCAATTCTCTCCTCACTTTAAATCTTTTGGGCCCTTTATCAAAAGATCCGAAAGGAAATTGTTACTATTATACTTTGTTCTATATTGTTTAAACAATTTCCAATTCTATTCTCATATGCATAAGAGTGTATAGAATAGCATATGTATGTTGGTAAGTTAGATGAGAGAAGCCGAATCGAATCGGTACGAAATCGGACTTAGTGTCAACACTTCACGGATGATGCCAGGTTAATGAGGACATAGAGGCACAATGCGTCGGCGCGACCCTTTGTTGTTGGGAACAAAGTTACACGGTACTCTCAGAGTGTTTTCTCGAAATCGACTAAGTGAATCACTTTTATGTCTCTTTCTTTCACTAATTTTACCTGTAGACAGACTTTATCACTAACTACGCAAACATTTTTTTTACATGGTATAGGCTCAATGGTTTGACCACAACTTCACCTGATGTGAAGTGACGATATGGTCCACGATGGTAAAGTAAAGACACTAAGCCTAGATTGTACTGGTTTTCAAGTGATGCTGCCAGAGCACACATATTGGTATTTGGCGACTGGTTCTCTAACTTGGCAGTGGTTATTAGTAGATATTTAGCGGGCGTTTTAGATAATGCCCTACCACCATGCTATGGTTTCCTCACGATGTTTTCTTTCACCGAAAGCTCAGGTTGATTATAGAGTTGTATTGGTGAGCTCGAATCTACGTCCATTGATGCGAAATCCGACCGCGCTGCCAACTGACATTTGGTAGGTAAGGCACCTTTTTTTAAATTCATCCGTAGAATTATCTTATTGTTCTTACCATCCAAGCTCGGTAAAATGACTCCAGTACTTTTCATGTTAAATATAGTCCAAAACCGATGACGACAAGAATTTATTCATCGTTGTATGGTATATGGTATAATGTCACGGCTAAAGGCCTTTGGCAGGTTTAGATCCCATCTGGTTGATCCCAAACAAGTCACTATAGCGTAGATAGTTATATTTTTTGGCATGCAGTGTTGTGCATAATTGTCGCGACGTATTAGGGCACGATATCTTTATCGCCTTAGCAAATTTAATATATTAGCTGTGCCTTCGACTCCGTTCGCATGAGACTCCACGTTTGTAAAATGACGATTTTTATAATTATTTAAGGAAGCGGTCTTGGAGGGCTTTGATTTTCTATAGATTAGTTAAATATGATTTTAGTATACGTATTATTTTTATTATTTAGTTTATTAAAATGTCTTAAATATTCGATAATTAAGTTAAAATATGGCAACGAATACAAATGTGGATAATTTTGTGTTGGTTACATTCACTATTATTCTAATAACTGTTCTTATACCAAATGTAACCACATATATACTAAAACATGACCAGATATTTTTATATATATCTATAGATGTACGTTTAAAAAAATAATTATGTAAATTAACTCAGTTGTTCCCGAGTTATAAGCCAAATAAGGGGCAATCAAACAGATAGACAGAGCAACGTTGCCATTTATATAATGTTAGGATTCACATACATTTAATGTATAAATACGCATTTAAATTATTCATGTGTACTTGTCGTAATGTGTCACGCAGTTTTATCACGAATATGTAAAAGCGCCCATTAGCACGGCTTCATTGTAAGATTTAAAAATTACTTTAGCCCATAAACTACCGATTGCTTAGTTTAAATGCGCAAATATCTGTATTGATTATGAAATATTTCCAATACCGTTAGCCGATAGTGTTACAAATTGTATCCCAATTAGTAAATATATACGAAATATGATCAATTTTTGATCAAACACTCCATTGATATTAAATAACACCATTGCAACTCGTATCTTCATCAATATACAACATGTTTTTCGCTGGAAGTTATATTTGCTTTCATATTAAAACCATGTTACTAAACGACTACCGACCTCCCCCGGCTTCGCACTGTTATACAGAAGTATTCGATGTAAAATAAAATATAGCATATGTCACTCAATGATAATTTAGGTTTTTTAATGGAGAAAGAACTATTCAAGTCAGTTAATTAGTTTCCGATTACAAAAAGACAAATTTTTCCATTTATTTATAGTAATTACTCGCTTTATAGTATAAGATAGTATAAATAAAAGTTACGACTTGATGAAGGTGGCGGGGATCCGCTGGTAGCGAGTAGCGCATGACCGGTTGTTGTACAGATCTTTGGGGAAGACCTATATCCAGCAGGTAACTTTTTATGGCCGAGTGCCTTCAGCACTTGCCCCCAAAGTCACGGTGAAGCTGTAAAAGCCCTTCCAGTCAACAGCCCTAGCTAGGTTAGAAAAAAATATGTTCCGTAGTGAACGTTTTTCGATTGAATGCATAATTTTTTTTTTTTCATTTCATTCAAAATTTTTTTTTGCTAATATGACAAAAAATCTTGATACAATTTTTATGAGTAGTAAATTAACTAATTAATTTTGAAAATGTACTATAAATACTATAACTTTCTATACTGTACTCTAAGTGACGTAATAAAAGCCGTGCAGACCATCTGCTCATGTTCAATCGAGAAAAAACCGAATTACCACCCGGCATACTAATTACAGCTCACATAAAAGCGGCTCTAATTCATAATAAGAGGTGGGCCAGCATCAAAATAAAACGCAAAACAATAAGAAGAAGACGTCGATCTAGATAGCGGACCTCGGGCGTCGATGAAATGGCTCAATCTTCTGTTTACAAGAGTATGGTGACCATGAAGTAGGTACATGAAAGTTACTTTTTATTCATCAACCTTTTATTATTAATATTATTATTCGAGAAAGAGGCTATGCAGGCTAAGACAGTCCTGTGTCACTGCAACCTAAATAGATCTATTGTAATAAACCTTCTAAATTGATCATTTAGTATAGTTTGTTTTATAAATAAATTTTAAGTACTAGGTACCTATTTAAAAAAATGTAACATCTGTAGAGGCATGTAAAGTCGGATTAATCACACCATTTATTTACTCTAATTTGTTAGCTTTGTCTCTACACCGAATAGCAAAATAATTAAAACAAAAGAAAAAATTACGAAAACAAAAATAATGAAAAATATTGATTTTTCATACAGTTTGTAGGGAACGGCTACTTGATGATATAAAAAAAAAAGGAATTTACAGATATCGATGAATTTATTCGCCTCTCGAACTCGAGAAATTTTCTTGTAAATTAGAATAAAGACTAAATTTAATTCAACTAATAACACAATATTTATTGTTTCTGAGATGATACGAAGTTCGCCTCGACAGTTAGTTTAAAATAAACAAAAAATCTAACTGTAAAACAATAGTTAATTATCGATACCATTATCAATTGAAAAAAGAAATAAATACTTATAATCAAAATATTCGCAGTGTTCCTAGTAGTTTTTTTTAATATGGCAGCGGTAGTATTCATTACATCATACTTTGTAGTATATGCAGAAAAAGTGTTCAGTAATGAGTTCAATCTGTTAATATTAAATAATGGTTTGAACCATCCATGTATTTTCAAAATGAATCTGGAACCCTTGAAATTATTTCAACAACATTAACCGTAGAATAAAAAATAAGTTTACCTCTTATTGATTAGAATCATAGTCGCCCTAGTGATGTCGAACTCTGCGAAAACCTAAATAAAACAACGCTGACTGTTGATCACGATGCGTGAGGCAATTGTTATTGATTTGTTCACTCCATGTTATATTTATGGTTAGCTCGATGATTGGTGCAAAAAAAAATCTATTATTACAACACTACTTTCTATTTACTTTTTTTATATTAACATTGTAAAATATTTGTCGTATATTTCGACAGTGGTTACATAAAAAAAACGTGCAAGAATTAGTCACTTTGTCTAAGTAGAATATTCACCATGACATGTCTTCTCTAGATAAATGGTTATTCTGTGGTTGATCTTTTCGTTTACGAAATCACAACTAGAGTACCTATCTATATCTATACTAATAAATAAAATTGAGGTTTCTGTTTGTCATGTTAAAATTATTATTTTTTTACTAAATAGATTTGAATGGTATATGCGATACCTATACCAAAAATACAATTTTTAAAATTTTTGTCTGTCTGTCTGGCTTTTTGTTCCGGGTAATCTCCGGAACGGTTTGTCGGATTTTCAGGGGACTTTTTTGGTAGATAGTTGAAGTTACTCCGGGTAACTTAGGGTACCTTTAATTATCGAAAATAGTTAGGGTTCGCGGAAAAAAAATTAAAAGTCATAAAAAAATTGAATAAAATCCGATTCAATGCACAGTTTTACGGGCAAGTGCTTGAATTTATGAAAAATATTTTGACATTATCTTAGTATTCAAAAAAATAAGATTCCGTATAAAACAAATTGAATACAGTGAACAACATATGAAACGCAGGCGTAGCCGCGGGCACACAGCTAGTATAATATATATTACGGAGAGAGAAGACGAATTAGAAGTGTTTAAGCATATTTATTTATTCATAAAATAAAAGTACATAATATCCTGTTTCAATTGAGTCATCGTTACTCGAACTTAGTTGGTACGGGCACGTGGAGAGGATGGATGACAGAAGATTCACGAAATAAATGTACAATGTGAGCGTGACTAGAAACGTTAGTAAGAGTCGACTTACGCGAGCGTATCTCAACCAGATCAAGGACATCTTAAAGAAAGGCCAGAGGAAAAGAACATACACGACGAGCATCTATGAAAACGCTCATGAAAGCGGAGGAAGCGAAATAAATGTGTCAAGATTGTAGCAAGTAGAAAGACGTATTCTCTGCCTACATCCATGGGATAGAGGCGTGATTATATGTACGTATGTATGTATGTATGTGATACGTACATGTATTAAATTTAGAAATCTAAAGTAAAGATGATTACATATAACTCCTTCATCGTTTGCTATTTCTGAAAGTGTCAATAAAATATATTATTTTAAGGCCATAACAGCTATAACCTAAAAAATAAAAAATAAAATTATATATTCCCTTTATTTATTCATGGATTAAACTGTTCTCATGTTTATTTATGTACATAATTAAGAATCTACCTTGGCTTCGAATATCATTTGACCCAAGAATATTATATGTACTATGATTGCACTGTATGTATTCTTTTGGGGGCTTGCAGTTTAATAAATATAATAAATTGTACATACTTATGAATTTGAACGTAATGGTAATTTGCCTTCATCAATAGGTAATAGAGAATTTATTACAAAACATACCTATTTATTAAAACCGAATATGTACATGACGTTTAAGGAATGTGTGTGCATTTAACATTATTATTTTTTTAAATATGTATTCGCAAAAAAAGAAGCGAACAATGTTATATCCATATAGATAAATCTCCCGCGACTGTACTAAGAACCGGTTCTTCGAAACCTCTCACAAGATAATACGTTGTTCACTGTCGGTGGTCGATCTCGGAACTAATTGTGAACCATTAACCTTATTATTCCACATTTATACTCACGTGTCAGATTAAATAGGTATTTAGGATACCCCCCTATCTTTTATTAATGTTTAGCTGTTGAATACTGTTTATCATAATTTTATTTCGTTTTCTACTTTTTTTATACATAGCTTAATACTTAAAGTTCTTTTTTAATATTGTCTGTGGTCTGTGCTTGCACCACAATCTCACCCGATGTTAAGTGAGTTAAGTGGGTTTGTTTGATTACCATCACAGATTACTAGTATAAATGGTAATAGGCTAAAATGTATTTGGTAGAATACAAAGAGTAATACTAGCTAACTAAAAATTAAGCGTTTCTTTTTTTTAATTAATTTTCAAACCGTTTTTATCTGTAAAATATCCCAATTCGTATACTTCACAACAAAGGTTACAAATAAAATACTTTCATTTCATGACTAATTGACTACGAATAGAATCTTTGTATTACATTTAACTGAACTACTAAAAAAAGTTAAATGTTTAAACTCATTTATCATAAATAATAGTACAACAATGTGCCAAAACGTACTTAAATATCGTATTATCATTTCAGTCTTAAAATCATTACAAATATAGTAAAGAACATTTTTGTTATAACCAGCAATAATAAAAAGCTAATTTCTTATTCAGGTGTAAACTATAAACTTCAGTTACTACTTTAAGCAAAATTAGAAGCATAGGTTTATTTAAAAAAAAACCAACGAATGCATTAACTTTTAACCCAAGTAATCTCTACCACTTCATGTAATGTACCGTACATTTCGGTTTATTAATGGCTACAAACATTTCCAAATGGAACAAAACGTATTGAATAGTGCCAACTGCTGCTTTAATTAAAACCGTCTCGATTGTTCTGTATGGTTGGTTCCGTGTAAGGTTTGGCACTCAGTGTATGCTCGTCATTTAAGATTCTGACGTTCAATCCGAAAGATTGACAATTAATTAGATTCTTTAACTTGGTCTATTCGCTGTTCTTACATTTCATTTCCATTACTAAGTATCTATGTATATGCAGTGTGGTGGCGGCTAAGAATAAAACCACCCGATAAAAGATGAGTAAGAGATAAATCAGGGGACGGACAGCAGCATTCTCCGAGTTCTACAAACACTTACTACGATTGTCAACCCGCCTGCCAAGCGTGGCGAGTGTTGCAATCCGCCCTTTTTGGGAGATACCTATGTCCAGTAGTGGACGTCTTCCGGTTTAATGGATTTTTATGCATTAAATGCACAATTGGTAACCGAATATTCTTTACTATGTTTCCTTCTTCAGCCGTTATACTCTTCAACATTAAGCGAGATCGCAACGTTATCCACCACTAAAAAAAAAAAAACCAATTCCTTCTAATATTCAAGCACATATCGACGGACGCTTTGTGTATCTGCTCTAGCTCCTATCCAAAATTAATTTAAACCTATATAAAAACTTGATCAACATCAAATACATTTAATTAAAGGTGTAGGAAACCTTAGTAAACACAAAAAGAATTAATAATTTCAATAAAAGTTGTAACAAACACATTTTTAAACTCATTGTATGCTTTGTATTATGTACGTCCTTATATAGATAAACGGATGGTTAAGCTTATATTAGAACCAATGTTGTGTGTACACAGCTTTAAATTGTTTTAACTCCAAGCCGAGCCGATTAGCCAGTGCAAGATTAGAACAACAATGGACTATTTATAACTATGGCTCTCCATACACGTCGGCCATGGTGTTTTGTGCCCGGCAAATCGACTCTTTATTGTGATTTGTGCCACTGTATAATACTGTTTATGAAGTCGATTAATTGGTGTACACGCGAGATTAGTCTGTATAAAGTTTTAAATAAGGTCGAATATAATTTAAATGTAGTTGATTAATCAGTAGGTATAGTGTATGTATCGAAAATAAATAATATAGAGGCAACGCAGTCTGTTAGTGATTAATGTGTTTCGACTCGATTTTTGAGACGTAAGTGGGGTTCGTTTAGTGCTCTATGTTAATGTGTGTATTGTATAAACAATATATTAGTTAACTCCAATATTATACATATAGGTATTATGTACTTATGGAGACGAGATTCGTCGGGAAATTAGAAAGCTTGTTCGGCAAAATTATGTACGCAGATAAGTATAAGGTTATCACACACAGTGTATTGGTAATTTGATATTTGCTTCTTTAAAAGTTTAAAATGAACATTAACACCGGTGTGGAAGCCTTAAAAGTTCGATTAGTATGAAAATACCAGTACAGAATATTGTGTATTTAAGGGCGTTAGGGGGTAATAAGTTTTATTTCAATCTTTCTGCGTCCATTGATACAGATAGAACGTGATAATAGATAGATAGAAAAAGAAACATTCTGTAACACACTTCTGTAGATTCCTGGGCGTTGTCCAGATTTGCTTAGAATAGCTATTCTTATAGATTATCTACATAGTAAATTAATGTGAAAATTAAAAAAATATATAAACTGTTTAAACATAAAAAAACCACTGACGCCCAAATTATGGATTCTACAATTTAAATAATTAATTCATCTAGATGTTTTAGAAGTTATACACTTGTAAAGAAAACCTGGAGTAAAATAGCCAATGGAGGTTCAAGGGGGTCGTAGGAGGTATGACCCCCACCTCAAAATCGTAGACGTCGAAATGACAAACCGCTTCAAAATAGACAATTGACAAAAGATTTAAATAACTTACTAACTATCTGCTTAAATCTTCTACTTAAACGATGAAACTTAAAAATAGGTACTCAAATTAATTTTACTAGAAATACGATAACTCCCCCCTCCTAAATATGACCCCTTCAAATTCTTTCGCAGTTTCCGCGCCTGAAATTAGCCTTCATAAACATATAAATAGGTACAAAGTTAAATATATCATATATTATCTTTATCATATTAAATGAAGAGACCTTACCTACTGATTCCGTTTCAATAATTTTTTAACAATATTTACGTATTTTAAATTTGTAGTTTCGTATATATTAGTAACATATTTTCTAGATAGTTTTTCAACCATAATATTTTCAATTTCGCATTCCTAAGGCACTGAAACGAGAGCCAGACTCTCTGTAAATGAAGCAACTAATCCACTAATTTGCAATGTAATAGCCTGTCAAATATTTAAATTATACAGTCGGCTTCCTTGTCTCAAATTGAATGCGGTTGGCGTTATGAAATACGACGCAATGGCCCAGCTTAATGCGGTTTTTTCCAACTATCAAACACTGGGTAGCACTGTGTCGCAGTCATATTCTAAACATTTTCGATATAATTTCTTCACGGAACACTGTGAATTTAGTGCGTTCTCGTCGAGAAGACTCTTTTCTGTGTTTAATAGTGCAATGGGGTGGAGACGTTTAATTTCGTCATTTATCCTTAGTTGAAAGTGCGGTTTCAACTACATTTTAGGATAACTATCTAAATATTTGTAAGTAACTCCTAAACAAAAATCTTTGTTAATGTTTTTAGTGTGTAAAATACATTTGTATATATTTAATACATTTATGATAGATCAGCAGTATCGCAGTTGAACATCGATCTGGATTCATAATTCATATCCCAAAATCTGCAATAAGCATACATAGCACCATGGTATATTTTAATTAATTAGGTAACTAAATATAAATCTCGAGTTAAAAATGTACATATAATATACGATCAAGTACCCACTGTTGTGTTCTCATTTTAAATTCAGCTACTAAGACGTACGTAACTCATGTAAAATTATGACCAATAACTCGATTCCATCCGATAATAAAACACAAAAATTCGGTAAAACTGTTAAGGCCCTTCAAATCATCACCGCAATCATTACGACAAAAAAAAAACCAAATCAACATAGACATAAATAGTAACTTAACTACGTGCAGATTTTCCATAGCCTTATCAAAATTAATTTAAAACACCGTTAAAAATCGTTTAAACATATTGTTTTTCTGTTTACATTTTACTGCCTCCTACACAGCTTTATCGTGATTGTTAATGCGTGTGACATGTCCGCCATTGTTCTAAATACGAACGGGCCAATCAGCGGCGAGCTGTCAACCCGCGCCTAACCGCTACGACGCGGCGATGTTGCTAGCGCTCGTATTCTGTAAACATAATTCAATTAACTTACACACACGAGCACACACACAACTCTTTTCTATTCCACGTAGTTATCGAGTGTGAAAAATTGACGCTAATAGATTAGTCTTATCAGTTACAAGTGCAGAAAAATATTTTAGTTCATTGTAATAAGGTTTACTGTAACCATAAACGTATTGAGTAAGTAATTAAATTTTTTAAATTGCTATTGGAAAACAATAAAGAAGTAATGGCGTTTGAAAATTAATATTTTTCCAATTGCTTAAGAGAATTTCAAACTTATTTAAAATATATTTACCAATTTTTAGACAAATTATATTTTATATTTGTTTGAAAAAATCTAATTCTTGTTACATTTTTTGTTTCAATTAATACATACTCGTTCGCTGCTTTTGGTATAAATGAAAGGAGCAAGTAACTCGCGGCGATATTTAGAGTTATAAATCTTATTCTTTACTAGCTGTATGCCCGCGGCACTGCCCGCGTTTCATAGTCTTCACTGTGCAATAAAGTGTTTAAATATATGTAATATTTAAAAATATTATTGGAAAATAATGTTTTGATGGTGCTGTCCATTTAATTCTGTTTTGTTTACAATTTTATAAGTTTTATTATTTTTACACGGAACCCTAATTGTTATACTGAAATTGTAGGATATTAGGACTTTTTGGGAATGCAAAGATATTTCTTATAAATTCAAGCACTTGCCGGTAAAACTGATCATTGGTTTTCAAAATTGTTTGTGCAAAAATAATGCGGGAACCCTAGTTATTTTCGAAAAGTAAAAGTAGTCTAAGTTACGCGGAGTAACTTCAGCTATCTGCCAAAAAAAATCCTGTCTAAATCGATCCGGTCGTTCCGGAGATTAACCGAAACAGACACACTGAAAAATACCTTAAATTTTGTGTTTGTGGTATAGGTATTATATACATTCATGTCTTTTTAGTAAATAGTTTTTAATTGGATAATACAAACACACACACTTGAGTTTTGTTTATTAGTATCTATCTATAGATTAGTCTTAGTAACTATTTATGTGAAATGGTTCGGTATATCCTTGATTAAAGCGTGGTGATAGCCAGTGGCGGGGCAAGACTATAATTTAACATGGGCGAAGTATATTTCGCGAGCCCCCCCCCCGCGACAGCAACGCAGTGCAAATGAAATATATACAACGCGGGCACTCAGTTAGGAAATAGTAATATATATTTGGGCTCTGGCGCGAGGCCATAGGAGGTCCCGCTTATCGCCCACGCCTTACGCCGCCTCTGGTGATAACTTCCTAGATATTTTTCTTGGTACTGTGCTATAGGCAATAGGAATAGGCAATTTTTTTTAGTTAGAGTCTCAAAGGTCGCAATCTCCTAAGTGGACTATAAATGATACGTTTTTAATAACCACTAATGGACGATCAATTTAACCCGATTACCTAAAATATAATATCTCATACCTTTTGAAATGCGTATATTTATATAAAAGTACGTTTATTTATAGTGAGTATTAAAATACAAAGAAAATTTGTATTAAAGGATACACGATTGAGTTATTAAGTTTAATTAATACTGACGAAAAAAAAAAACAACACTCCTCACATATCTTTATGTTTCTCGAACAATCGAAATTGGACCAAATAATCGAACCGAAAGTGTGTGATTTAAATAAACACGGAGGATTGAATTGAAACTCTTTTGTTATATGTAAAATTCGTTAATTACGATTTATTTATTCTTTATTATTATGATGATTATTAATACCAATTCATTCCATCCGTAAACTCGGTGTTAATAAAATTTCAACGTACATTGAAAAGCATTCGTGACTATGTGTGTGATAGGAATAATGGAGTTTTTTTTTTGCTTTGTTTTTTTTTTAAAGTGAACACCAAAAAATAACAAAAACGTTCGTCGTTTTATCATACCAGTGAGTCACGACTCGCAGGTCCTTGTGAGTCGTATCGTATTGAAAATGTATAATTAATTTAAATTGAAGTTAGTTTCTGTACGGCTGTGAAAGTGAATCGTTTGTTGACAATGAATGGCCTTAAGGAACTCTGGTATATTTTAAGACCGCAGTAGGTAATGTAGGATATCAATTGCTTTTGATTTTATTTACAACAATTACTTTTAATCTTAAGTACAAATTTGTCTCGAAATAATAAATAAAAAAAACTTTCACTTGTGACTGCCTGATCATACAATATTGCAGGCAATAAATTTCAAACTATTTTTTTTAATACATGTGTAGAAAACTAAAATATATTTGAAAGGGGTTCTTTGCGGAATCTCAAGTCTTTCATACAGTAGTCACTTTTTCCATTCGTAATCAGTAACAGTCTTAGCTGAGTCTCGTACAACTGTGATATTTTTGGTGCTAGTGACTTTCTTAACTCTCTGACCGCTGTTGACCTGAATTAACTTTGACAGCTTCACCGGACTTCGGGGCATGTGCATAAACCACTTAGTAAAAAATGGTAGCTAACGCTCCGCAAAGTCCTCCTGTATCTGTCAAAATACTTTAGTACAACAGAGGTAGTTAGTTCGAAAAAAAAAAAACTACGTATTATATGTACACTAAATCGTAAACTCACTAAGTAGACTGATTCTCAAGCCGGAGCAAGCCTATTGGTATTTCACAACAGGTTTTGAAGCTTGAGGGTGGTAGCTACCCAGGCGGGTATTATAAGAAAATGCCCTACCATCATGTTATGGTTTCCACACGATGTTTTCCATTACCGAAAGCTCGGGGTGATTTTAATGGGCTGGAATCTGGCAACACTACAAACTGCGCTATCATCTATATAAACGTTATGAAATGCTTTAAGGTACAAATCAATCGTTGCTAAATGATATATAATTTTTACTCTACGATATTTAGTTTAACTTAATTTAAACAGATCTAGGAATTTGAACAGATTATAAAGACAAAAATGTCGACCACGTTTAAATTCAGATTACTATGGGCCCGACATTAATTTTGCCGAAATAACATCCTCGCCGAAGCCGTGGCGGTTTATTTACAAAAAGGCCCTATAATTCAGCGCTCGGGGTGTTCGCCCAAATGTTGGGTTATTAAATAATGAACCGCTGCCGACGATCGCTAATACTTACTGCCAATACGATAAAACATGTTGCACGCTTTAATGTTAAAATTATTTTAACCACTGTAGCGTAAACTTCAATGTATATATTACGATTTGATTTTTTATTTATACTACTGTAATATAAACAGGTGATATTGATTTTTTTTATTTGTTATGGGTAAATTCAAAAATTACTTGACAGAATAAAAATTCTTTGACGTGTAAATAGTTATATTATCAGTGAAGAATATAGGTTATATTTTTTTGAGATATCTATATGCCCGTGTAAAACCATGGCGTGTCGCTGGTATTATCTATACTAATAAATAAAATTGAAGTGTCTGTTTTTAATGTAAAAATATTTTTTTACTGAATAGTACCTACACCAAAAACACTATTTTTTAAATTTTTGTCTGTCTGTCAGTTTGTTCCGGGTATCTTCGGAATGGCTAGACCGATTTGACCGTACTTTTTTTACTCCGTGTAATTTAGGGTACTTTTGATTTTCGAAAATAATTAGGGTTTCGCGTAAAAAATTTAAACTCAAATAAAATTGAATAAAATCCAAATCAATGCACAGTTTTACGGGCAAGTGTTTGATTTTATGAGTAATATCTTTACTTTATCTTAAAAAATCTTAAAAAAATTATGTAAAAAATAACGGTTCCGTATAAAAAACAAACGCAATGAAGAACACATGAAACACGGGTGCAGCCGCGGGCACAAAGCTAGTGTATATTAAAATGCTCATGTTTTACTCACTATCTGTCCGTCCGTTAGTCGGTTTATCCTCTCAGAACAAGTTATGTATGTACTATTATTTCTATATCATAAATCAATTATAATATACTATACTATTTATAATTATATTGGTATTAATTATAAAGATTACTCATTAGTAGCTTCACATTTACCTTATCAAGATTAACCAATGCTCATAACTTCGTTCACGAAAATACTCTACCTGTCTGGCCAGGTTATAGTATGTATTTTATTAGATTAAGTTGCCCGTGGAAAAATATACAACTTGCTGTTTAGGCCACAAGGCTTATTGATAAGTAAAGTATTAACCTATTGTTTAATTTAGCGTAATATAGTCTTAAATAGAAACTGTACTTTTTTGGTTGACCTTCGCCTCGAAATTTCATATATTGTATTTTCTATTTTCTCAAAGATCAATTATGAATCAAACAGCAAAACCCGTATATTTATGTAAATAAATTTTAATTTATTTATTTAAATCATTAATTTCTACAATAACTAGTGTCTGCCTTATGGTGGAACTTTGATCGTGATTATAACATATTGATAATGTTAAAGACAATATTGTTTACAAAATTAAATTTTGAATCAAAATTGATAACACCAAATAAAGCTCATTAATGCAAAACAAAAAATAAACTGAAAATTTGATTGATAAACAAATGTGAAATAAATATCTTCAACTATATTATATACCTATATCTATTTAAATAATTAAAATATAGATAATATATGTTAAATGTGGTACCTTATTTAAAACAAAAAAAACAACTATCGTAACGCGAACAAAAAAAACTACAAAAGAGCGCACCTTTGTTTCTCGAACATTCTATACTATCTCATTCCACCTCGAACACAGATGGACACGAGATAAGATACGGAGATCAGGATAATATAATTAAATTAACTTATTCCTCTATCACCTGTCCCGCTCCTTTATAGCGTCAGTGACAGAGACAGTTATGTGCACCTTGCTTTAATGTAGGGGTTGAATTGACTTAAAATGTTTCAAACCTATTTTTTAACATAATAGTTACTTATTAGTTATAGAATATATAAATTAAATAATGTTAATGTTTACCGCATTGGCATATAGATAGGCAAAAGGTTGTTAGTAAGTTTGTATGTGAAAAGGTAAAATAAAGAGTTACTGGCAATTTTATATTCTGTAAAAATAGTACTAAATTGATATGTCAATTTTTTTGGTTGACAACAAACCATCGAGATAGTGAAAATTTTAATATTGACGACTTATGATTAACCAAGCGCTATGGATTTTTAATTTAAGTGATATATGTATATGGGTTTAGATGTTTTGAACAATAACAATATCGCGTCTCATAATTTCATTACATTTCTATACCAATACTAAGCGACACATAATCCACAGTCATCAAACCTTTAACCCCTTAAGCACTAACCTGGCGTTTACGTCAGCTTTCCATTGTTTTCCTATTGTCTCATTTTTATGGGTAATCGATATATTGATATCTGCGTGTTTATATATTCTATTAAAATTGTCAGTATTGATAATAGTTACGATAAGAATATTAAAAAAAAAGGAAATTAATTAAAAACCATTAGATTAGTTTCATTAATTCCTCTTGAGAACGTTAAAACTTAAATTTTCAAAAGCACCCCTCCGTTTTCAATTTTCTAAAGCGCCCATTCACAATCAATTAGTCAGCATTTTGGCTATAAACGCCATTATTCGTGCAAGAGCCGTGTGCGATAGAGTTTTTATTATACCGAGTGCGGCTTTTCGCCTTCAACGAAATTTTTTTTTATAACGTTTTTTTTCCATAATGTTGGTAATATAAACGTGTTGGGTCTGACACCTTTGCGGACCCCACAGAAGGCTGCGTATAGGAACGCAATAATTTGTGGTATAATAAAATATAATTCGTATAGAGAGGCGCGCTTTTGAGTGTTGACGGTGAAATGAGGTTTGATTGCTTCGAATTTTCGTATGGATTTTATTTATTTAAATACTCTGTTTGTCGGAAAACCTTTTTATAAAAAAGTGGCATAATTATGTCATAGTAAAATTAAGATATTTTATTACGTTTAAATATGTAAATATTTTGAAGCAATGTAGTCTAGAATATTTTTTTTAATACCTATAGATTCATACTTATTTAAACCAAATTGGTTTTGGAACATTATAAATTTTATACCAATTTGTAACCTTAGAAAAATGGTAAGCACCTAGGTAATATTTTATAAGTCTTCTTTTCTTATCAATTTGCCAATTATTAAAAAAAAATTACAATTAACCAAAGCAAAATCTAATTTAATAAAAAAACAATACCTATAATTTATTTTATTTTGTTGTGTCAATTGTCAATAGGCGATAATAATCATTTACCATCAGATAGGCAGTTTGACTGTCTTTTACACTGCTTTTAACATACCTATTATAAAATTAACATTTACGTATAAATGTTCTATATAAAATATATCTAAAAACAGTTTTAGAAATCAAATGAAAATCTCTTCAGTAAACAAATAACACAAAATTTATCCATATTTAATCACATATACACATTACATACACTCGCAGACACATATACACACACAAATGTAAACATTGTCTATTGTTAGTATTTAAATAGTGATAAATTCATTTTTGTCTCTTTATTTTATGTATCGGCTTAGTTTATATGTATGTTTTATACGAGCTGTGAATTTTAATGTAAATAAATAAATGTTAAATACACTGTTATATCATTACTGTAATTTTATTTCTACTATTCCAAGTACATAGCAGATTCGATAGATTAGGTGTACTAATGCTTCGGTTTAATACATCAAATATATATATATTTACGCAGCCTATCGTATGTTTTGTTTATGAACAAACTGTGTGAAAATGTACTTATTGCTCGGAGCGGCAATAGATGTAAATACCAGACAAATGTTATATGTTAAATGTTCGGTTATGTTAAGAACTTTAATCAACAAATTATAAAATTTTATTTCCTCTTACTATCATTTTACAAATTAACCTAAAAAAACTTTACCCAATGTTTCGATTTTTTTCACTTCTATCGGCAGTTCTCATGGCTGCCTAGTTTTTTTTTATCAGTATCAAGAAGCAGATATATAATTAAAAACATATTTATTCAAGAGGGAAACTATAATACGGCCATTAAATTTCAATGCCATCGATGCTTACAATGTCAGTTTAATGAATGCGCGCGCGACATATATATCAGATCTACCATTCATATCACATCGCTGTAACGACCATAATGTCATATTTAACTGCATGTTATTATTTTCAAAATAACTAGTTTCAGTACCTCTATGTTGTTATTTTAGATGAGATCTCAGCAATAAAAACTGTATTTCATCTGATAGTAAAAATCGCCTAAAGACCTTGCCGCAGATTTCAGTTTTACCACTTGCATTAATTATCACCGTAAGCAAAGTCTATGCTTAATACACCAGGGTGTACACTCCCAAATTTTGTATAATTAAATTGTAAACATTAAGTATAGATACTGTAGAACCTCGACAACTTAAAAACCTATATACGTTAAAATACGAAACCTCGATAATTTAAAATAAATATTTGCACTCTTATATACAACGTCGATGACGATATTTTCTCTGTTTTATTCAGTATTGAAAATACATCAATTGTTTAAAACAAAAACCAAAATCACCGACTTCTTTCAATAAAATAAAAACAATATAAACTATATACGTTTGTGAAATTTGAAAACAGTTTTTATATTTAATCTAGTCCTTCTATGTACACACATATGTATAAAATAATCCGGAAACAAATCATAGAAACGAACATCTATAAGTTAAATTATGATCCAGCAAAACCTCTCAAATGCAAGCCCTCGGTAAGTTAAAAACCTCGTTAACTCAAATTATTAAACATTTCCCCTGGTCTTTAAGTTATCGAGGTTTCAGTGTACTTATCTATTTATTTCCTACATTAATACCTGATTACATTTATTGATATTTATATAACAAATAGAAATAATAAATCACAGTTATCTGTCTATACAGGCTAGACACTCTTTAGTATAAGCAGTGAGTATAGACCAAATTAAATGTAAAAAAACTATCTTAATAACATGCGTATTGTACATCTTGTGGACGCGACAATCTTTTTATATTTCTTATGATGTCGAATATTTCAAAGGATATTTCGAAACTGTCAGTCAATTTCCTCATATAATAATAGTAATATTTAATTAGTAAAGGAAAGCATCGTAAATTATCTATCTTGGAATCTCTATTTTTGATTGTTTACACTAACCACAATTGTCCAGGACTTAATGTAAACCTTTTTTTTTTTTTTTTTTTTGACGGGGGGAAATGCATTTACGCACTACCCTTACCCATTGCATTAGTGAGACCGAAGTTCCCCAATGCAATGGATAAGGGGGCACGGAGGGACGTCTCCGTGCCAGTGTGGGACTCACCCGGGCAAGAGTCGCCCGGAAATACCCACTAAAACCCCCCGGGGCCGTCCACCGCATTTGGGATGGGGGCGATACGGGATGGCTTTCGCAAGCACCGCGTCGCCCCCTGCGGCGAACCCACCGGGCCTGGTCCGTGCACCCCTCCTCATCTCGTCTTGCAACGGCAAGACATAGCGAGGAGAGGCCACCACCAGCCCCCCATCACCCAGCCTTCGCCATTACGGCGGAATCCGCGAAAACGGTGCCCTCATCGACGGAGGCCGGCAAAACACTCCCCCCCCATGTGATGCCGGTCCTCCCTCCCAGCATCAGCACAAACCGCACACTTCGGCGTCTCCGCTGCGCACTCCACAGCCTTATGGCCGTGGACCCCGCAGCGGAAACACTGTTGCCCTCTATCTACAACCGCCGCACACAACGCCCGTGTGTGCCCCAGGCCCATGCACCTAAAACATCGCATGGGCTTTGCCTCAAGTGCACAAACCCGAGCCACACTCCAGCCAACCACAATCTGCCCCCTCTGTATCAATCTTAATCCCGCCTCTACCGGGAGCGACATAAATATCGCCCTGGCCCCCCCTCTCGCAATCCTGACCGGACCCGCCTTCACAAACTCCGCCCCTATCGCCAGCTCCTGAGCAACCCGCCACACAACCTCGTCTGACGTCACTGAGTCCTCCAGGCCCTCCAAGCGGACCTCGATCCGCTTCGTCGGCCTGGAGACCTCAGCCACACCCTCCATAACCCCCCGCAGGCTGGCAGCGAGGGCATCCGCACGCTCCATGCCACAGGGACCCGAGATCTCCAGGATCCGAGCCCCTGCCGCAGTGGGGCGACACAAAACACCCTCAATCCCCAGATCCTGCAATCCCACCTTCGACTTGGCATCAGACAATACCTCCTTATACGTAACACCCCTCGCCACCGCGTCCGGCCTCAATGTGACGACCACCGCTGCCGTCCGTGGCGGCGACGGGAGTCTCACCCTCCTCTGCACTCCTCTCGCAACCCCTGGCTGCACCGTCCTGTCCCCCGAAAGAACAACCACCTCACCACTCTTCCTCGTCCTCTTCCTCCCCTCTACCCTCACCCACCCAGAGCTCCTCTGCCCGCTGCACTCCCGCTTCCACGGGGACTGAACCCGGCAAAGGTGCCCAGTCCATTCCCAGCGGAGGCCCCCTTGCAGTACCCTCCTGCACACTCTCCTCCTCTACCCCCCTCCCACCTGCCACCCTCGCACTCATACGAGGCAAAGCGGCAGTCGAGATATCCCTCTCTTTCAACCTCTGCTCCACTGCCCCCAGCCTCGCACTTATACCCTCCAAGACCTCTTTGAGGGGTGAGGCAGCACTTGCTGTTTCATCCCTCTCTGAGGCCACCTTTTCCTTCCTCTTCATCGCCTTCCCATACTCCTTCCTCACCTCCACGACATCTTTCCGCAACCGCATCGCCTCCTCCTCCAACTTCCTATTCCTCCTCGTCATCACCCTCAGACGCTTCGCCAATTCCAGCGCAAACCTGGCCAGTCCCCACGTAAACTGCCCCGTCTGCCTAAGTTTATCAATAGTCGTCCCTTTTTTCCGCCACGGCCATGGTCTTCACCACATTATCCGCCGTCACCATCAGCTGTTTAGGGGTCATGCTACACACTCCAAGAGTAACAGACCCCTCCTTCTTCAACAGATCCTCCACCAAGGTCCCATCCTTCTCCTTTATCCCAGCGTAGTACCCCGCTGGATAGCAAGAGTCCCCCAGCCCCTCATAGTCTGCTTCCTCCTGAAGCACCACCACAGAAAACCATCTCTCATCTTCCTCACTACCTCCTGCATCATCCATCACTTCCAGCTCCTAGACACAGTCGCACTATTCGCCCTCCTCGACGATCTTGTTGCCGCAGAAAGCGCCCGCGTTCGCCGTGAGACAGTTGCGCTTACGTCCGTCCCGGACGGCGTCCAGCACGCCACTCAGGACTTAATGTAAACCTAGCTATTCGATTTACGAAAGTCCATCTCGTGGTTAATGAAAGATTTCTAACTTGAGTATAACAGCCAGGGAAGCAGGCATAATAAAAAAAAATATCTAACCACATAGTGGTTACCTTCTTATAATCTTTAAAGGCTTTGCGACGTCACTGACTTAATTTTGTACTTAAAATGTAAAAATACTGTAAAAAAAAAATGTTCTGAAACTGAAGCAAAGTTGAAAGACGCGCTATGTGGTAAAGCTCTGTCGTGATGTCAAAATGTTTGAAAATATATATATATCTATATCTATACCTAGTATCTAATATTCTATAATCTTTTTATGGCAATAAATAATTAATTAATTCAAAATATGATCCATGTCGCTACATTATTACATTTTTAATAAATCAATTTATCAATTATCGTATAATGAAATACCTAGATAATATCCCGCAGAGAATAAAAAGGGATGTAAAAAATAATATTATTTCCGTTCAGAAATGGATGAAATGACTTCCTTAGTCAAGCGATTTACACAACAGTGACAAATGAGTCTCTATATATGACTTTTATAAGTTAATCTCATAACATGTGGGCCATAGACAACCCCGCCTTCTCTTTCTGTTCGAATTTTGAATGTGATGTCTTCTTTGTAGTGTGGCAACAATAGATTTTTTGCAGTGCGTAAATTACGTTAACTTTTTTCGTCTCGAATGAGTGTCGGTAAATTTTGGGTTAAAAAGTAGGTTCATTGATTCGGTGCATTATCATATTAAGTGGTTAATCTTTGGAAATTTCTGTAGACAGCGTTGAATAGACTTTAATTATCCCTTAATTTACGCCTTTTATGTGAATGCTACTTAGATAAGTAGGAGAAATGATTAATTGCATTTAATATGGTGGGACATCGCGCCAATTGATGTGATGTCTAATTTTACAATAATTTTGGTTTTTGTTTTGAAACCATAGCATAGTGGTGGGATATTTTAATATTCGTTTGCCTACCTACCATCCTTAAATTGAGAGTTTTATCACCAAACACATGTAGTAGGTATTTTCAGATAGATGCACTTGAGGACCCTGACCTTATCATATTTTGATTTCAAGTCTGCGCAACATATCTTACTCTTCCAATTGTTCTTATTTGAGGTCAAATTCACTCTCTCTTTATAAACATATCATTTATCACACAGCCCGTCCATCTTTGGTCTTCCCCTTCCCATTTTTTTTCTAACATAGCTAATCCAGTTTACTGGAATTGCTTTTACAGCTTCACCGAAATTTGTGGGCGAGTGTAGAAGGCACTCAGCCGCAAAAAGTAACTAGCACAAGGGTTCGAACCTCGGCTTAGCTGTTACCCGTGTGTCAAATCTTCCCCTTTCCATATAAACGTCCACATTAATATCTGACACTTTTATTAAAAACATCCTGGTTCCTCCCTTTGCGTCACATGCCCGTACCATGGCAGATGACTGTTCCTTAACTTCTCTGTCACTAGCGCCCTTTCAAATTCCCTCTAATGTACTGATTCTTTATCCTTGTTATTACGCACATCCATCTCAACATTCGCATCGCCTTTCATGCAATACTTCATATATTACATTATTTATGGCAACATTCTGATCCATACAAGACGGCAGGCCGTATCAATATCTTGTGTATCATCCCCTTGAAGTTAAGAGGGAGTTGTCGATTACAAGTGGTAACTGTAACCTGCTGCCATTTCATCTATCCTGCGTTTATTCTATGTTTTACTGCCTGGTCTATTTCACCATAGCTATGTAGGCGCAAATTCAAGAAAATCCGATGTCAACAATGTATTATAATATATAGAACTAAGATCAAAACTAAAAGGCTCATATTGATTTCATCATAACTAATTACTATCCTTCTTAAATACAGTCACACATTAATAATATTACTGAGTAAATAAGTAGCTTGGTAGATAAGCCATAAAGTTAATTTTGAACCTACTTTTGAAAAAAAATATACATCTATTTTTTATTATCCTTTAAATTGATAAAACGGTAACTAAGAAAAAAATGTGTGTGTGTTTTTTTGTAACGAATTTATCATTTCATCAATAAGAATGACATTTAAGAAAGTCCGGCACACTCGGATATAATGACAACGAGCGACGACGCGGCCGTTTCGTCCGCGCGCCATCGTTCGCTCCTGCAGCTTACAATTACAAAAAGCCGATGTATAATCATAACAATAATCTATTTTTGAATTACTCGCACACCCTGTATTCAAACTATTAGTGTTGTTGTCGATTACTAATAACGTTTTGTTTTTTTTCTTTTTATATTAATCACTACTTGTTATGAAGTTGATTCAGTGTTGTGTCAGTTTTTATATTATATGTAGTTTTTTTAAACAACTAAGTGTTCACCTAGTCTTCGAAATTCGATCATAATCATTATATTAATTTCATTTCCAAAATTGTTTTAATAGTAACACTGAATCTCGTCAATAGTTACTGAACAAGAAATAGAAACAAAAATCAGGTAATAAATAGAGCAGTAAAATGTCTTCCTCTGTTTAAGCTTTGCATATTTATATTTATTATTTTAAGTCATAGACTGAACCTCCCTACGATCCAAGTAATCCATTGGACCCATCGGGCATCGGTTCTACTAAGCAATGTACCCAGCCCACTGCCACTTAGGTTTGGCAATGTCGGTTATTTTGGTCCTTTGCGGATCTCCGGATCAAATGCATATAATTTTGTAATTAAATAGTGATGTAGACCAATTGTTATTTTTAATCAAAAATATAACACAACGAAGGATGCCCACTGAAAACAAAATTATAATCGGATTAAAAGGAACTTACGAGGGTATCAATTTTACCCTAGAGAGAGACCGCACTATAATGCACTATGACGTCACACTTTACATTTTTCAAACATTCGTTTTTATCGTGTACTTATTTTTTCAAATTTGCAATATTTTTTTTGCAATATACATATAAATAAAAAAATTAGCTTTGCAATATTGTAAGAAGCATAACAAAGACAATCATATGAATATACAAATATAACAGCTCAGTACTTTTCTGCTCTATCTATCAACTGATTTTCTTCTGTTTATCAGCTGTTGACGAGCTTTAGTGTTATCAATAAAAAAAATAAAAAAACTTGTCTTCCTCAATTATTTTTAATTTTGAATAGTAACCTATAATCGAATTACGGTGATTAGGCGAACATGAATAGACAAATTAACTGATAAAATCCGAAATTACAGATGAATTAAATAAAGTGTGTACCACGAGTGTAAGTCTGTGAACGTCGAACAAGAATGTTTACTACGCACTACAGAAATAACTCGAAACTGTATAAAAATCATTTCTATATTTAGAATAACTAGCGGTGCGGTTAACGTTCTTGACTGAGATTGCGCGTTGATTTATTTCTCGGTTTGATTCCTTTTTAAGACGAAATCAAATGCATCCTTTCTATTCAATTGAAAGATGTCCACTTCTGGACATAGATTTTTCCAAAGATCGCCACATCCACCTGCCCTGCGGCACTCGCTTCCGGCGGATTCCCTTGACCTTCATCAGGTCGTCGGTGCATCCTGTGTCTTCCGGTACGCGGCAGCCATTAGTGAATCCGTTGGACCCATCTGGCATCGGTTATACAAGCAATGTACCCAGCCCTCTACCACTTAGGTTTGGCAATGTCGGTTATTTTGGTCCCTCTGCGGATCTCCGGATCAAATGCATATAATTTTGTAATTAAATAGTGATGTAGACCAATTATTATTTTTAATCAAAAATATAACACAAGTAAGGATTGGATGATAAGGATGAAAACAAAATTATAATCGGATCAAAAGGAACTTATGAGGGTATCAATGTTATCCTAGAGAAAGATCGCACCATAATGCACTATGACGTCACACTTTACATGGTTCAAACATTTCTTTTACGGAAAGAGCGAATGGGCATCTCTTTTCAATCCCTAACACCACTTTAAATGCTTAGATATAGGTACCTCTATATCTTTAGGTACCAATTTTATCAACATATATTTATTACAGTGTTCGTATTATTTGTGATTGTATTACATTAACCCCTTGAGCACTTACCTGGCGTTTACGCCAGCTTTCCATTGTTTTTCTATTGTTTCATTTTTATCGAAAATCGACATATTAATACAGTAATAATTTAAAAAAAAGACACTAGCTTATCAATAATACACACATAGATATATGTTCCTTACATCAAACAATGATACACATAACTTATCATAGCGTTATTTATGTTTCCGCCAATAATAATGTCTCAGTTTAAATATAATTTAAATTGTGAATCCGAAATTTAATTTTCATTTTGCATTAATGTTTATTCAAATGTATAAAATCAAAGAATCTGTTAATTTTATTTACTATTCTACAGGATAAAATCCATATAAATTCGTTGAGAACATAATTGTTTTTTACATTAGTGTTATCTATACTAATAAAAGTGTCTGTCTGTAGTGTCAAAATTTTCTTTTTTACATAATAGATATGAATGTATAATATATCCGATACCTATACCAAAAATACAATTTTTAAAATTATTGTCTGTCTGTTCGTTTGTTCCGAGAAATCTCCGGAAGGGCTGGACCGATTTTGACGAGACTTTTTTGGTAGATAGCTGAAGTTATTACGCGCGTAACTTAGGGTCCGTATGTTTTCGAAAATAATTAGGGTTCCGTTAAAAAAAATTAAAAACTATATTACGCCGTAAAAAATATACGAAACACGGGCGCAGCCGCGAGCACACAGCTAGTTCTTAATAAAAAATTAAACATCTTGTACATAAATTAATATCACATACAGTATTTGCTTTGTATCTACGTATAAGGATATTTATGGTATGTTTCGGTATACCTACCTTAATATTTTTAACTAGCCATGTGCCCGCGGCTGCGCCCGTGTTTTATATAAGTATTCTTCATTGGATTTTATTTTTTTATACGGATCTCTCATGTTTTCTAGTACTTAGATAAAGTAAAAATATTTCTCATAAATTCAAGCATTTGCCTTAAAACTGTGCCTTGAATCGGATTTTATTATTTTTTTATAACTTTTCATTATTATTACACGGAATCCTAATTATTTTAGGAAAATTAAAAGTACCCTAAGTTACTCGGAATAACTTCAGCTGTCTATCAAAAAAAGTCCCGTCAAAAACCGTAAAGCCGTTCCGGAGATTACCCGGGACAAACAGATAGACAGACAAAAATTTTAAAAATTGTACTTTTGCTATAGGTATCTTATATACATATTATATTATATCATATTATATTATATACGTATTCATATCTATTTAGTGAAAAAAAATTGACGTTACAAAAAGACACTTCAATTTAATTTTTTAGAATGGATAAGTAAATTTCATAGTTGTGGAATCAATGTGAAAAAACTGTGCAACTCAGCAATTCATTAATGTATGTGCAATATGATGTAAAATAAATTTATTCACTAAATAATAAGATAATAAACTCACACAATAATTAAGACATACATAAGACAAATTCTATTATATTCATTTACCTAAGGAGGAATTAAGAAAATAAATAGAAACATGTAATTATTTTACACGTTTAATTGCATGGAAATAGTAATTTTAAATAGAATTATAGTCAATTTAATATGGCTACAATGTTAGTAGTTATCAACAGAAATTACTAATTATTGTATATTTATGTAAGAGCAATTTTAATGCGCATAATATTTAATTCGACTGAATTTTTATTGCCAATAAACGTTATTGTTACTGTTTATGAGTTTTACAAAATTTCCAATCTTATTAAGGGTAAAAAAAACAACAAAAACAAATTCCGAATTTCGTGTCTCCATAACAACGAAAAAGTAATTGATGTGTTTGTCCTTGTAATATATTTTAATCGCCTTTTTTAATTTATATTTTTTTTTTTTTTTTTTTTTTTTTTTTTTTTTTTTTTTTTGACGGGGGGAAATGCATTTACGCACTCACCTTACCTATTGTATTAGTGAGAGCAAGTCTCTCCAATACAATAAGTAAGGGGGCACGGAGTGACGAGTTCCGTGCCAGTGTGGGACTCAAACCCGGGCGAGAAGCGCCCGGGAAAACCCCCCGGGGCCGTCCGCCGCATTTGGAGTGGGGGCGATACGGGGTTGCCAGGCATGTCGCCGCGTCGCCCCCTGCGGCAAACCCACCAGGCCCGTCGGTGCAATGGCCCGGCGGGGGGATGGGGGGAGAACATAATTTATTTATATACCTACCTATAGGTATGTAACTTATTATATAATGTATTTGTTAAATACATATACAATACAAGTGTATATAATATATACTTCATTGTATTAAAGTACATAAAACAGAAATAAATATTACCCAATGATCATTAATCAAGTTAAAATAGAAACCTGTTTTTCTGACGCTACCTTATTTTATTACGTTGTGCTGTAAAAACACAAATACTTACATAAAATACATCTAGTTTATTATAAATCGTATCTAAATTAACGTTCAAGCCTAATTGGGTTGATAAGTTAATACATAATTATACGATGTAAAATTGTAATTACGATGATATAACAAAAGATGAAAAGTTGTATGGAAGTATCGTCATTTTAGAGCTAGAAGCTCGAAACTTATTTTTTAGGCTGTTGATTCGATAAAAATAAATATGACATCATAGTTTGTAAAAGTTTTACCCTCAAGGGTGCAAAACGACAATAGGGAATAGGGGATGAAAGTTTGCATAGAAATATGTAGGTTTATGTGACTGTTTTTATAAGTTTGTGACAAGATACAAAATATTAGAGCTATTCTGATGTAACAATTACAGTGGGGGGGGGGGGGGGGGGGGGTGCAGCGAGGGCAGCGGAGCGCGGCGTGGTACTGCGCGGTGTAGGTGGGGAAATATGTCTAAGTGTGCTTACCCGAACAGGCAGACACGTAAAGGCAGACGACTGCGTCACACGCATGCGAATAGTGATGGCAAAGGATGGGAAAACAAAAAATGTACTTAAATAAACTCATATTAATACTTTATACCTTATAAACTTAAATAATAAAGTGTCTATACGTATGTGTCTTATTTGTAAAATAATTCGCCTAAATAATTTAAATTGCTAACCAAAGACACTATTCAACGCGGACGAAGTCGCGGACACAGCTAGTAAGGAAATAAGAGGGTTACAAGCGTCATTGCTCGTCTGCTCCGCCATACTCGTTCAGCTGCTCATCTGGCACGCTCAATTAAACCACGGATAGCCACAAATTAGCGTAATTAATTTGCGTATAAACAATATATAGTGTCCATTACCGTTGCATCGTTCAATCTATCACAACATTAGTGTAATTTTAAATGCAATTCGTACGCATATATGTTTTGAGTTATAAATAATCATAACGAACTTTAATTAAAATTTAATTCTATAGGTACCTAATAGCTAATCCAAATCAATTAGTGCGCCATCAATAAAAACGCACTATGTATTGTTGTTTTGAGTTACCCTGGGACTTATATCCTTAGTTATTAGCTAGTTTTATATTGTAAGTCTTAAATGCGTGATTTTTTTTTTTTAGTAGTCAATGAGCAAATTGGAAGAAAGTAAATAATAAACCTACTCAAATAGCGCGCAAATAATTAAAGGAATCACGCATAAAATAATAAACTGCCAAGGATTTTACTTGTATTCGGAAATGATTAAATAGTTTTGGTAAAATTAATTACATACATAAAAAAAAAACATGAGGTTTTAAACATAATATACTTTTACGCTATCTTTGGATTTAGGGGTTGGCTAAGGTGCTCTACCACTTGAAGTGGCTAAGGACTAAAGGCCGGGTTCAGTATCCGACTTCAATCTGTTTTACTGAAATTTCAATTCTTTTTTTTTAATAAATTGTCAGATCACTATGAGTGACCAATCAGAAAAACCAATATATGTATTATTGGTGTGATCTCAATCGTAGATTTCAAGATTCGATATTAAAATCCGCCGTATGTGGTAAGTTTGTTGACATCACATCAATCGACTTGGATTCAAAAAACCTTACCAACAATTTGCCTGAGGTTCAGTTAAAGGTCAACATTAGATACGAAAAAACCAAAGTATGATTAAGATTTAGGATTTAAATTTACTTTAAATTTGATATTTTAAGTAATTGTTAAGTATTAGATTCGTTAAGTAGAATATTTTGAATCCTTTATACTTATTTGTTTAAGTGGTGGAATCTTTTTAAAATATGATTGCGGATGTTCCAACGATACACGTTTTCAATCACAAACCAGAAATAGACAGTAGTACGATTTTGTCCCGTTTGAAGAATGTCGTTAGCCAGATGTATTTATGAGTTATTTTAATTTAGTATGCAGAAATACCAACTTAGTTACGTACGTCTTTAATACTGCATTCCTGTTTGAATTTATTTATAAACGATCATGGCATTGATTAACCATTGAACGTTACTTATTAACGTAAACTTGTTTCTACTCGTATATTATCGTCTGTAATCAGCATCAGGCCTATCCCTTAATCAAGGTAAAGCTAGATTGTCTTTTTTAGTGTCCTTATTATCTAGATTGATGCTTTTAAACTATCAATCAATTATTTTTCAATTCCTTTTAAATAAATGATACGCTTACCAACACTTTTGAATAAAATAAACTTTTATTTAAAAAAAAAAAAATCAACATTATTTTTAAATTTAATTCGTTATAGTTTACGTATGAATTTATTTTTCGCATTCGGCATTTTGACGCCCCTTACGACCTGAAGCTTAGAGCGACCCAGGGTCGCTGCTACCTATACCTATCGCTTAGGCAGATCTCCCATAGAAAGAAGTAAGCTGTAGCCAGGAGCTCCAAATAGAAAGGGCCCTGCTACTAACTAATGCCTGCTAATAGCGATATTTATTATTTATAAAAAGTACACAATAAATAAAAACTATTACTCCTTCAACCTGTTGCTTACTGATTACTTATAGTTCTTACTATTCGTTTAAGTAGGTATAAATTAAATTTATCAAAGCAACTTCTTAAAAATATACAACATTCTCTACATATTTAAATGTTAATATTAATATAAGTGAATTTACAATGTGTATATTGGTTTATGGCGGTTGAGCTCTAGACATGTAGATAACGTAGAGCCGCTGAAAAACGTTAGCGTCGGGCCCCAGAAAAGCAGTTATCGTAAGGCCCCAAAAATCACGATCAGCCCGGCTTTCACAAACATACTTTTTAACAACTGAAAAGCCTATAAAAATCACTCATTATAAACTGTAATTGTACTTTGAAATTCTTTTTAACATATCTACAATATTCAAATCCGAAGACAGATTGAATAATAAGTTTTTGAATCTGTGCCAAATTGTTTCAATCTGTTACGATGGGCGTATTGCGTGTTGTGACATTTTTGACAATAAACTGACAGTTTTGTATCATTATTGCCGGGACCTGTTTGAGAGATGACATTTTTAAATGTCTTTTATTAGCGGACATAGAATACACACCTTTCTGTTTGATTATTTTGAAACATTCTTTATGTTTTGTTCAATTTATTACATCTATATTTTGTATGTTTATAAAAATTAATTACATTTGAAAGAATGTTTAAGGAATAACGATTGATTTTATTGCGATTTCTATCGTTTTTTTTTTTTTGTGATTTTTTAAACGTAAGTTAACATTTATTAATCACAATATTTTTTTCAAAATGCGCTAAACATAGAAAAGTCTAGCTTTCACGTGAAGTCTGAAAACGTGATAAGTCAATGTAACAGATTTATAACTTAACTTTTGATATGTAATTCAGTTAACATTAACTAACTTACTAACATACAAATGTTTAAAAACGGTTGATTACTATATTTAGTCAATAAAACTGTCAGATACGTTCAATATTATTTTTAATTTTCATTTTTGATACATACTGTGGACATTTTTTAATATTATCGAAAAAGATTAATTCTACTGTGCATTATACTTATGTATATTTTGAACTCTTGTACTGACTAAGGTTGATACGATGTCGACGATTTAAAACATGTATTTTTGTTTAGTCCATAACGTTAATTAAACTGCATGTATATAAATACACGCGTTAATATTATTGCCGTCGCTCTAGATTGCTACTAAAGACACGTTACATTCTTACTACTAAAACTAACAACCAACAAATCCAATAATATTATTAAAATATAAAGTGTTTTGATACATTCAATTAAATTAAACATCATCAACAATTAATTTAATAGGAACTAAAAATTAAATTAACTACAGAGTAATACTCCTTATGAATTTTCTAAACGAAGTCATGTTTTCCTGGGATTATAAAATGTTATTATATAAATATGTAGGTGCCTATAGTATATGTGCGATGTATAATAGATATTGTGTATTTTTTAAGGTTTTATTTAAAACATTGGCACAGAAATTAATATGTATTGACACAATATAAATGTGGGTCTATTCATTTACGATTGCTTGCATTATTTCCGTCCTTATGAACTTCTATTACTGTAGCGTTTAATTTGTAATAAATAATAACTATTCTGCAAGATAATACCGAATTGTAAATTTGTTCATATTTTTTCAATCTCTCTATTATGTCGAAACTTATTACCCTGTCTTATAAGTCACTTAAAATGTCATATTTTAAAATGATCAAGGAACGATCATGTTATGAAAATAAAATAATCTGGTCTTAAAATAACACAACTGAATTAAATCTTTGTGTCCGCCTCATATTTGATGTCATTTTTTGAAAAATACTTAAATAATCAAACAAAATAATCTTTGACGGAGCGTGATTTCTTCTGCAGTTAGTAATTGATTTTGTAGTTTTTCGTTTGTAAAATTGTGACTGATTTATCATTAAATATGATGATTACTTTCATTAATAATACATATCAGATATTTAAAAGTATTTAATGAGTAAAGTTGAGGATAAACTTCCATTAATTATGTACAATTAAAGCCGAAAGTTTAAACAAACCTATTTGTACTAGGCCTAATTAGAATCCGACTTGTCAGTCGCGCGTTATAAGGTTTTAAATTTCGAATTCTTTTATTTTCATTTTACACTGATTATATAAAGAGGCTAAAAATGATCATGTCCATGCTCGAACTCTTTATTTAGCTTTCATTTCATGTGAAATATGTAATTTTGTGTAATCAAGATTTATTTTAAAATTACAATGAGATCTCGTTAAACCACGAATTATCCGTCATTAAACGTAATTAATTGTTATTTGTGAGTTTCAGAACGGTGGTTTTTTTCTTTTATTTATGTGAAATTATGTTGGTTTTTTTTGGATGTTTATTATTATTTTTTTTATCATCTTTTTAACTTATTTTTAGCTATTCCGTAGTAGATATAACATTAATTACAGGATATGTTTTAATTTAATATTAAATTATATATCTAAATTATTTATAAATTAGTACGTATTGGTAACGATGTTGTTAATAAACTAAAAATACTTAATATCACTGTTGTTATTAGGAAATTTAACTTACCTCCATTGTCAGCATTATTGGCTTCAAAAGTTTTACTAGTCATGTGAAAGAGAGCATCTAGGGGCGTGTGGGGAGCGTTTGAGCCTTGTTGGGGCGCTCTTCGGGGTTCCGAACAGCAGTCTGACGCCGATGATGATCTCTCTGACGCTGAATCGCAGCATTCCGCAGAAGCCATATCTCTTGGCCTTAAAAGCCCTAAAGCTGCCAGTCTCCATCTCTCCCCGTCTAATAAAGCGGCACCGGCCAGCCGCTGGAGCCGCTGCAGTCTCTCGAAACCTGACGCGTCCCATGGTCTCACTATACGAGGCGGTGTACGCGGACTGTGAGATAGAATGTCCAATATAGAAAAACTCTTCACGCCTTCACCGCGTCTCTCCTCGACCGGCTCGGATGCCATCTTCAGTCGTTTCAACGGTCTGAAGTAATCATGCGGTGAAGGCGAACGCGACGGAGCCGGCGACGGCCTCCCGACACTGATATCGTCCTCTGAACAACTATGACCAGACATCGACTCCTCCTCCATCGTTCACAAATCCATCACAAAACGATAAGTTCACACAGATCGAGAGAGAGAAAAAAAAAAACGTTCCGTTGTATCAGATGTGTTTATCTCACAAAACGTGAAAGCTAACGCGGTAAACGGCTGACGGGTCGACGCGCCTCGGTCAACTGACGTGCCGTGTGACAGCCCTGGTACGGGCGTCGGTGGTGGGCGTGGCTTGATATCGATCAACCAATAGGAGTGCGGTGTTTTATTGGTACCACTATACCATTGGTGAGTGGCGACTTGCTAGGCGCGTCGTTCAGTCAGATTCGGTTTTCGAATAAAAGTTTTTAATCCGGGCCCTGGATTGGGGGGCGAGATTCGTGGTGTGATTAATTTAGCTCGAGCCGGGTGGAAGCGGTGCGCGTTGTGGGGACCGGGCAGGGGTGAGGATGAGACGAGGTGGGGGAGGGGGGTATCCAGTTAATTACCGGGATGAAGACACGACTCTAACTACTCGCTCCATTATTTAGCGTCGATAATGTCGACGTTTTGTCACCGGAGAAATTGCCACTTTCCTTCATTTATAGTTCGCCAGTTAATTGTCTTGAAAAAAAACAGCGTTGAACTGGTAGATTTATTAAAACCGACAATCGATTATGTCCACGGCATTTACGGACACGTATTGTAGTAATGATTTTATTATCGCAATTCAGTGTTTTTTTTTAATAGACAACAACTCTTATAATCATGTTATAAGAAATTTAATAACTTCGAGCGTATGGAATTAATTGACTTCTTGATTATCGGACATAAAAATAAGATACGTAATGAGTTATATATTTGATTTTTTTGCAAGGATACTTACCTACAACTAAAATTCTTGATAGAAAATGACATTTAATACTATCTTTCTTTTAATTTAATCCCCAAAATATATTCTGCCTCCATTTCGGAACTACTCAGGCTAAGTAAGTTCTAATAAACTCTATGTTTTGGAATTGAATTATGCTTTATAGATAGGTAAAAACTATCGGATAAATGTAGTTTATTTCGTATCTTATTCCTACTGTTTTTTTTTCTAATTACTTTTGGTATGAACCTAATAAAAATACATAATAATTAGTTTACCGCGAATTTTTTTTTTTTGTCTGAAAACAGTTGAAGTATTGTAGTCTTTGAATAAATAAAAATAAACGAAACTTATGTTTGTCAAGTTGTCAGTATGTAGATATTTCGAATACTTACTGTATTGGCGAATGGTTAAGTTTTCTAACTATATATAACTATACTTTGTTACGTATTTCAGTTTACTGATTATATAAATACACTAGCTGTGTGCCCGCGGCTGCACCCGCGTTTCATATTTTCTTCGCTGTATTTTAATTTTTTTATACAAACCCCAATAACTTGTTTAGGACCTACACTATCATAAAATAAAAATATTTCTCATAAATTCAATCTCTTCGCCGTTAAACTTTGCATTGAATCGGATTTTATTCAAATATTTATGAGTTTTAATTTTCTTACGCAGAACCCTAATTATTTTCAAAATTAAGTTAGATGGGGTAACTTCAGTTATCTATCAAAAAAGTCCCGTCCAACCGATCCGGTGATTAGCCGGAACAAACAGACAGACTGACATAAATATAAAATATTGTATTTTTGATATAGGTATCGTTCATATCTATTTAGTAAAAAAAATCGTTTTGACATTACAAACAGACACGTCAATTTTATTTATTAGTGTAGATTAAATACAGTTGAGACTCTCGTAGGAATATTAACGGCCAAAGAAGAGGCAAGCAATACGTCCTGTATTATACTCGTATACCTACCTACAAACTTCATATATGAACACCTACTATATATATATATATATATAAATAAATATATATATGTCTGTGTGTGTGTGTGTGTGTGTAAAAGGTTTAAAATTAATTAGAATTTCATTAAACGAATTGAATTACCCTTACGTTGTGTACAATATTATTGAAAGAAAAAGACTGGCATAAGTATTAACTTTTTTTTTACGTTAGATTTTATATGTTAGATATAATCATGTAGATTTTATAACAGTTAATTTTTTCATAATTCACTTCGTTTCTTAATGCGATTAGATTAAAGTTGACCAACCAACCGATCACCAAAGGTATTAACGACTATACGGTTCAATTATCCTCTGAATATGTTATTGAATTATAGTTCCCTTTGGAACAGTCAAAAGTAGCTACATAAAAAATATTTACAATCATTAGAAAGAAAGAGAGAAATTGTTTATTTCCACCACATACACAATACATATAAATATAAATAAAAGAAATGATGTCCATTTCAACTTTCATTTCAACTGTATGCGCTGTGCTACGCTAGAAAAAAAATACCCCAGACTCAGCTAAATGCTCCCGGAACTAAAATTTAAAGCTAGTACAGAATACAATTGTAAATTATATGTATTATATTTCCAGTAAATGCTGTGTAGTTGTCTAAATTACTTACTTAATTTGAAGAGTCAGCGCTAACGGCGGCTATAGGAGAATCCCCGAACTTTTGCCGGAATCTTAGTTTGTCATGTGGCTGTTCTAGGTTTATTTATTATTATTACTTACTCAAAATCTTCCTTAGGATACATTGTATCTATAAATTCTTTCCAAAAAAAACTTAATGGAAGTGCTGAACGTTTCAAGAAATTTTGCGTGGTCAGAGTTAGTGGATGAGACAAGACAGAAGCTTTATATAATAAATTTGTTTTATATAATGAATATATATAATCATAAATTTTCTGATCTGAAACTATTTAAATTTTTATTGCAAATTAGTTAGTTGACTAACGGAAACATCTGTTAAAAATATTATTATATAGGTATCTACTTACATGTTTAGAACTAGATTTACCTAGATTTTATTGAAAAGTAAATCTCAAAATTCCAAAGTTGTCTAACTATAGGTATCAGTTCATTTGTAAGTAATCAAAGACTATTATTGAATGAATAGATGGTTGAATGAATGAATGGCCGAGAAATGTTTTTAGCGACATCTTGATCGATGTAAATAGTAGTTTTTTTTAATTTTTATTCATAAACCTGAAGTATTTGACTCCATATTATGGAATATTTGTGATATTTTAGGTGATAGGTATAATTGTGCACAAGAATATTTATGAAATGTGAATTGCGAGTGAGGCAAAACTCCTTGGAAAGTTCTAGTAAAATGAATTTTGCAAGAATCTTCTATCCGAATTACACTGACTGAATTATTTACGATGTAATTAATTTATTACATTAAATACAGTAGCTTTTATCCGCCATATTTGTTTACATGTTTAAAATATAAATTCGAACTGAAACATGGAACAGATATATGTATCTAACCGTCAGCGGTTACATATTATTACAAAAAACAATGTAAACTTTGAAAGGTGCCCGTTTTGAATTCGACACACTGTTATTAAGGCAGCCATTTTGAAATATTAATGTTTACATACCGCGTTACTTCACGCCCTGCGGATTTGGACCGACTCATGTGGAAAAAGTAATCTAATTTGACATTGAAATTTGTTTTTACGAGGGTACTGACTGACACTATTTTTTGGGGTAATGTAATGTACAATTTTTATTATGAGATGTTTTTACTTTTCACATGTAATAGGTACCTAATTTTATCTTGTTTGTGTACATTACATTTTTCACTTAAGTTGAAAAAATTATAATATTTTTTTGTTCTGTTTATCAAACGATTTTTTTTTACAATTATTATTTAGTAGCCAATCATTAATTTTCATGTTAGGATCAATAAAAGTATGTAACAAAATAATAACTTACAAATTAACAATTGTTAATGCGTAGCTATTGGTCGAATTTCAATCACTAAAGGAAAATTAGTAAAAACAATATTTTCTGAGTAAAAATTACTTAAGTATATTATGTTACATAATGTGTTTTACTTTACATAGGTACTGTGTACATATACATTAAAATTTCCTACTGAAAATGAAAAATTTTTGTTGTTTAGTACCTAAATGTCATTTCTATTATAATGTCTAATAAGTTAAAGAATAATACATAACATTTTAAATATATAAACATAATATAAAGTATATATAAAATCAACCAGAAAACAAATTTTTAACAATTAAATGCTTATTATTATTTATCAATGCTAATTCCCATAAACGTTACGACCGGAACCGACGCCATATTGCTCGATTTCTCGCATCTATTATCTATTGGACGAACATTTCAATTTCCGGCTTTTAGATGTCCTGTCTCAATAATTATTTATTATCTATCACTGTTTTTTGTAAATTGTTTTATTTTATTATTTGATATTATAATTTCATTTCTTATTAAACTTTATAACGGTAATATACTTAAATAATTTATAACAATAGTTGGTTATGTGAACGTAAACATTAATTTCACGATTTATTGCATTTTCTATAGTTAATGGCAATCTGCGATTTACATATACAATTCACGCAGAGTCATGTAAATAAATTAATAAATTATAATATATCAAATAGGGAAAGATAAAACGGTTTCGGACAGTTTTCTTCTTTTTTATCAACTGGTTTTTTTTTAATCTTCTTTATTTAATAATTATGAATGTGCTTTAATGGTATTAATAAAAAATGTGGAAACAGGTGTTTTTTACTTTAAATTTGTAATTATTATAGGTAATAAAATTAAGTAAGTCCTGTAGGTTTTTTATATCTACCTATAGGTATATATTTTTCAAAGTTCAATCATATCATATTAGCGGTTTGGTAATTGTAACATATAACATTGATGAGATCTTAATCAATTCTCTCCTAATGTACTACAAGAAATTAAATAAATAAGAGGCATACAGGACAGAAGAACATGTCCCGGTATTATTGGTTATATACCTCGCATAGCTAAGCCCACCCCATGAGATAAATCTTTAGCTAAAATCACGAATCACTAAAATGTAATCAAAGGGAAGGAAATGCAACCATTTCACGTGCATATCGAAACCCGCCCACTTCCTTCCAATGTATCCAACACGATATATAATATTAATAATATACAACAATTCTGCAAAACGAACTTTAATAGCATCCGATATTTATGAACCTTTTCCGTTTCCTTTGAAATATAAAGTAGCACAGTATACGACGATATATAAGGTACCTATTTATAAAACATTATGATTATAAATTCTTTACGTATTTTTTTAGTGTACCATACATATTTTATGTTACGGAATCGAGTGAACGGGGTCCTACGCAACTTTATATGTAGCCAGAATGTGAATGAAAAGGCACGTTTGGCTGTGTATCTTAGTCCCTATACTTATGTATGATAGTGAGTGATGGGTCTGAAAAAAGAAACATGAAAGCAAGATTAATGCAGTAGAGATGAGACGTCTAACAAGTATAGCTGGCATGAGAACGATACAGTAAGGAATAGTGTGATAAAACAACGTTCTGGTGTCATAGAGGATGTAGTGACAAAGATAGAGAAAGGGATGCTTCATTGGCTTGGACACGTAGAGAGGAGTGGGCAATCTGATGAGGGTCGTTCTAGGCGAACGTATTTTGATCAGATCGAGGACGTTCTGAAGAAATGCCAGTTCAAAAGGACCCGTAACTGAAGCTTATAAAGTAGGAGAAGCGAAAGACGTGTGTCAAAATCGTAGGTGGAAGAATGTAGTCTCTGCTTAGAGAAAGAGGGTCGTGACGTTATTTATGTATGCATATATTATAAATGGGCAGAGATAAAGAATCTAATATTTTTTTCTTCTCTGTATTTCATTTGATGTTTTTTTTTTATGAGAACTGAAATTAAGGGGCGTCACTTAGGCTACATTTATTTTTGGAGAATAATTAGAGCTTCGCGTAAAAAAATAAAAATCTTGAAATCGTGAACAAAACCCGATTCAGTGAACAGTTTTACTAGCAGCAATTTGAATCTGTGAGAAATATTTTATGTATCTGTTAGTAGCTAAAATAATTTAGGGCCATAGTAAAAAGAAATAGGAATTATTAGTTTTCAAACATTATCTAAAAAAACTATAATACGCAGTGAATAATGTACTGGAATAGAAAATATAATACGCAAGTGGAGCCGCAGGAACAGCTAGTTTTGAATAAAGTTAGGTAATTAGTAGATATTTTGAATTCCAGTACCTACGTAGCATACCCATAGAGTTACATTAAAAAGGTTATGTGAATTCAAAAATCAGAAAGCGTTAATTTATTATTAGATATCCTCAAAGGTATTTTTATAGGAATTGTCCTTCTATAGCTTACCTTAGTTCTCACATGTGTATCAATTCACATTTTATTACGGGAATAACTTTATTTTGTAACTAGCTTTGTACTCGCGGCTGCGCCCGCGTTTCACATGTTATTTATTCACTGCGTTTTAATTTTTTTATTCGGAACCCTAATTATGTTCCTTAATTTTTTTGCGGTACTAAGATAAAGTAAATATATTTATTTCAAATTTAAACAATTTCCAGTAAAACTGTGCGTTGAATAGGATATTATTCGAAATTTCATGAGTTTTAATTTTTTTTACATGGCACCCTATTTATTTCCAAAAAACAAAATATTACGCGGAGTAACTTTAGCTATCTAACAAAAACAGGTCCCGTCAAAATCGGTTTAGCCATTCCGGAGATAATCCGCAACAAACAGACAGACAGACAAAAATACCATTCGCTTACCAAAACCGCAATTCAAATAAACATAGTAATGTTATATTCCTTCAAAAAGTATATATTAAAAAAAGTACCCCCAATTTTAACAAATGACATCTCCATCACGTATAATTACGCTAGGTAACATTTAAAGGTGGCGAACTATTACGTAAGAATTGATAACGGAAATGGGCACTATGCATTATTATATCGGGGTTGTGCCCGCCGTCATTAAGGGTCCGGGCTTCGTAGCAACTATGTATTCACGGTACGGTCGATTAAATAGATCCATATTAAACATTCTATTGTAAATTGTAGAACGTATTTTAAATTTATTTTTGGTAGTTTTAAATTGATCTTTTTATTGATTCTTAATTTTTTATTTTAAGCATATTTACAACTATAGACAAATACTTAAATGTATATTACATTTATAACTTAAGTTATTTAAATATTGTTCGTATATTGACGATATAATATCTAGTTAAACCTTTGTAAATTAGACAAAGAAAAAAATGGAGTAAGTACCTACATATTTCTCCTCTGTTTGTAATTCAATTTCCTCTTTTTATTTAATACCTATTAACTATTTTTGATGTTATTAACAACAAAAAAATTGGAAACAGATTTTGTTTTTAACAAATTATTTAATATTAATTATGATTGAATGTCGGCTACAAGACGAATAATAATGAGAAAAAATAATTAAATAAGTAAATCCATCCATCCATCCATCCATTCAACCGAAAAACGACCACTGCTGGACATAGGTCTCCCCCAAAGATCTCCACGACGAACGGTCTTGCTCCACCCGCAACTAGAGGATTCCCACGACCTTCACCAGGCCGTCGATCCACCTTGTGGGTGCTCTACCCACGCTACGTCTTCCGGTACGTAATAGCCATTCGAGAACCCGTTGGCCCCATGGGGCATCGGTTCTGCGAGCAATGTGCCCAGCCCACTGCCGATCTCCTTATTTCTGATTCGATCACGCAATGAAACTCCAAGCACAGCTTCTCCATTACCCTTAGAGCAACTTTGAGCTTTTTATTAGGCCCAATGTGAGCGACCATGTCTCAGTGCCGTATGTCATCACTAATAACACACACTGGTCGAAAACTTGCGTCTTGAGACAATACGGTATTTCAGACGAGAAGGTTCTGCGTATGTTCCCGAACGCGGCCCAGCGAAAAATAGAACCGAGTTTTATAATTACAAAAAATAAAACTTACTGTATAAAAATAACATGTAATATCACAGAAAATAATATGGGAGTGAATTCTACGACAGTAAAACAAGAATACTCATAAACTCATAGTCGTAATTTCGGCTGCGGTCATTATGGCACATCTCAATTTAGTTCACACATAAGTCGTTACAAGTAGCCCTGTCCCATGCGGGTGGGCCGTGGGTTAACTTTATACTAATTATTTAACTTACGTTATTAGTAGGCTAAATAGTTCAGCGTTGGTCGTTTTATGTTTTACTCTAATTTTAGAGACTATATAAAAAAATTCAAACGTACGCTTTCATGGCAGTATTTCAAGCTCTGTGACGAAAGGAAATAAAAAGTTCCGGTAACTTAAAAAAAATACTAAAAAAAATACAGTATAATATATTTAAGTTATATAAGTAATGCATTAAGGATTGGTCAGATGTTATGTGAGCATTGCACTAATTTTAAAGAAAAAACGAAGATTAATAAGATAATATTGACAACGTAATCACTATTCTAGCGTTCCCTCTCCCATGACATCAAAAATTAGTAAAACATAAGCCGTCACCTCCATGGATGCATTGCGTAATATATGAAAGGTCTCTAAGGAAATACGTAATACTTCTTATATCAATTTAATAAATCTGGACCAGAATACTTTTATATTTTAATAGTAATTATTTTTTTACAGTAATTATTACTAATTCCCTATTAAAAAACGGTGTCACAAAACTTGCAGATAAATGTTAAGTTAAATTGAACATAGGTTTTCAGATTTACTGTGCTATTATGTTGTGTTACTAACAGATTATCAATCTGATAACTGTGATTATTATTAAATAAAAAAAATACCTTGATAGACATTCAATTAAAGAAAATGTATAAAGATAAGTCCATAACTTAGGTCATCCTGCACATCACTTATTTAGCTGCCGTAAAATTTATAGCATTTATCTCTATAGATCGGTTCTCTTCCGTGACATTATAAAGGTCTTACTTGATAATTTTTTTTTATCTAAAAACTCTGAGAAAGTCGTAGGAAGTGAGGTCCTCGGGAATACCTACATAATTCCTGGTACTTGTGTGCGACGTGAAATAGCGTGGCATCCTGTTCCCAAATCAATGTAAGTTCCAACGTAAGGTATTATTACGAAACACCTCTGTTTGTGTTCGTAGCTAACGTGATGTGTGGCCAGCTCAAGTTGTTAAACATTTTAAATGTTTAAAAAAACCGAAAAAATACACGCTACTTTGTATTCGAGTTTGGTAAAATAACTGCAATTCATTTCATGTTATTTGTAACTAAAGTGCAGTACGAGAACGATGCCGAACATCTACCGCTGCGTCTAGGTAGTGATGCCAGCTCCTATAAATTGAAGTCGCCAGATTCAATATCAAAAGTCGCTAAAACTGATTTTACGCACTCAGGTTTTTATCCTGGGATTGGCACAGGAGGCTAGAGGCAGTAATTTCATTATAAGTTATATGTATATAAAATGCTAATGTGTCAATATTCTGTGTACACGTTAACAAAAATATACACGTTACTGACCCTAAAACTGTTTTTAATGTGTACTCCAAAAGTCGTAAGGTGAGCCATTAAAATATTTTTGTCATCATTTTTTTTTACAACTTTATTTCTAGAAACGTCTGTATATCGATAAGTGCATGCTCAAAGGGTGTAAAGGATATTTTGGCGAGACTGAGTTATCAATGGATTCTTACTCAGTTTTTAATTCTCTATCAACCTGTCTAATCCGTTTTGCAAAACCCACAAAAAAAATTCTTTTTACGACTCATGATTTTAATACACTAAACACAATTTATTGAAAATTTAGATGCTTAAATGACAAAAAAACTATCATAGTGTTCTCATTTTAATTTTTGAGCGTAAATCGCAATATTTTTTTTCACCAACTGTCCTATGTATTGCCTCTTACGACCACAATTCCATTCAACCGTAAAGAGGTTCACTAGTGGACATAGGTGTCCCTAAAGATAAGGGGGGAAATTGCCATAATCGCCATGCTTGGCAGGCGGGTTGGCGATCACAGTAGATGTTTGTGGTGCTCAGAGAATGCTGCTGCCCATCCCCTGGTTCACCCCTTAGTCGCCTTTTACGACACTATAATGCTATAAATTCACGAAAATGCTATAATATTATGATTTTCCATTATATATGTAAACTATGTATTAATAAATAATTAACGTATAATCGCATACACCTTAGTAATACTTACAAGAAATTATTGTTGAAAAAAAACTGCATTTTTTTTATAAATCCTATCTTTATATAGACCTCAGTATTTCCATTGTTTTCCTATTGTCTAATTTTTATGGGTAATCGACATATTAAGTTATGTGAAAAATTGAGTCACGTTTTATATTATTTTAATATGTTCAGAGAGAAAAGAGAGAAGCAATTCTAAATATATATAAAGCCTTATTTATAAATAATACTTTAAGCAATCATGGGGTTAGTTGTAGAGATATCAGAAACATTTCCTTTGATTCTAATCTTATTCTGTTAATCTTAATTTAAGGAAATACAAGGAGAGTATGGTGTAACATGAATGTAGAACAGTCACTAATCTTTATTTGATATTTCGATTAAGAGGACATGCGGTCGGAAAAGTAGGTATTTTAGAAAACTATTGCTATCGCGTTGCGCCCCAAAGAAAGAATTATAAACACGAAAGGGACAACTGCAGCTCGGGCTGATTTTATCTACCTACGAGTACCTATATGCTAAATAGACGAAAATATCACTTCGTAGTACCCTCCTACAAAACTGAACCGATTTTAAATTTTCTTTCAGTTTTAGAATAATAAAGACACTGGCTATGCCTGTACGTTTTGCTTTTTTAAATTTTAACCATCAAATTTGTTTGGCGAATGTCTGTAAATGACGGTAAAAATCGAGCATTTTATTCATTTTCCAAGGCTCCTAGTTTCTACAATAACTAATTTATGGAAAAAAAAACAAAACGTACGGGTATGGCGGTGGTGGATATATATTATTTGGTATAAAAATATTTACCATAATGGTATTATCGAGGATGAAAATATGGGACTACGTTTGTGTGGAATAAATGCCGCTAGGATATCCCCTTAAGGCCCGTCTAGAACCCGATTCGTTGGAAATGGTAAATTCCTGAAAACACAATAATATCATTATTACAAAACCCACTGACATTTTGATTTAACAGTAGCTATCCGGCGAGTGCATTACGTGAAATTGCATTCAATTTGCCGTATGTTCCGACTCCCAGGATTGAAGACTGTTTGCACGTAATTACATTGGTAGCATTAGGTACGTACTATGTAGGTATGGAGATATTATACAATGTAAATTATTAATATCCTAACCGTAGGTAATCGATTATTTCTGTTAAGAGGATATGCGACCGGCGTTTATTCCATACAAACGTATACAAATAGCTTTTTAATAATACTACGCTAATATATAGCTGTAAGTAAGTTATTTTAATTAAGTAATTTACTTCATATTACCTATGTAATTTGTATAAAAAGAATTACAAAAACGTAAAAGTATTCGAATTTTAAAAAGAAGTCTACTAATGGTTTTAACACACAGCGGGAAAATCGGGACGCCAGCGTGATTTTACTTTAGAAGAGGTCGCAGCTCTTCTATAGAAACATATCCCTGGCGTCCAGATCCGACCGCTGTGTGTTGAAACCATAAAATGAAATAGATAACAAATCGATTGAATAATCGCAACCGGTAACGCCGGTAAGGCGTGACACGTCTATACTGTCGTCGGTTATAGAGTTGCGTTGACGCGACGACAACGCCACACCGCGGAGGATAGAGGCGACAAAGCGGATAGAATCGTCGGACGCGGCTAATCACTTCTATTGTTCAGCTTGCAGATGTTATGTAGCATTGGGATGACAATAATAAATGTTTTAAAAGTATTACTCATTATTCCAAAGAGTTTGTATACTTTGTACATACAATTATATCTTGGCATTCATTTACATCAAAATGTTCATCGCGTTTCTTAAATGTAACAGGTCTGTATTTTTATAACAATGTGTAGATATTGTCTATCGTATGAAATATTAAGGAATATTAAATATTTGTGATATTCAGGCGGCTAATATATATTAAAAATAAACTATTTATTTACAAATTGGTTACAAATATATAGTTTTGTCTGTAGACTACAAACTAGTTTACATTCACTATACTAAATACTTCAATATTATTATTTTATTATTTCTTTCAAGGAATATTTACCAAGCAATATATACATTTTTTTTTTCTTTTTTGGTTAAAAGTTTAAATCTCTCGTTTTATTCAAATCAATGTCACCCTACGTGTGACGGTCTATGGTCTATGGGCTCTTGTAATTATCCGTGTCCAATATACTTGGAGTTATTTAGTGTCACCATTCATGTTCGAAGCGTGATAGATGGATGATGGAGTGTCACCGTATCACTGTGTATTTGGATGAAAGCTTGATAAAGGGACAATAACTTAAAGTCGATAATCGAGAACAAATATAGTTTAAATACATTTTTCTATGTATCTTTACATCTGCCGTATATTTCTTACCTGTGATAGACTTGTTGAGCTCTTTATAATTTCCGTCGTGCCCTTTATTATGAGAGGTGTGACCAGTACATGTTTTTATAATGCACAAGCTCTTCTACCTAGTGTTGTTTTTTTTAATATCAAAAATCGATTAAAAGATATTAAATAGGACTGGCCGTTATGAAGATCTTTGGAGGAGTCCTATGTTCAGCAATGGAGGTCTTTTTTGTAAACAAATATTAAATTGATGTAAAATGTTTCGTAAAAAAATATGAGCCCAGTTTTGTATGATATATGTGTTCAATTATACTAATAAATGTTATTAAATAAAAGACACAGGAAATAAATGAATCATCATCGCGTTTGAAATCAAGGCTGGATCTCTAAATAGCATTCCCAAATTATGAAAAACTAGCTCCACGATATTAGCCGCGTAGTTCCCGTTCCCGTGAGATTATCCTAATAAAAACTAATAAACTAATAAAATCCTATTTCACTCGCTGGATTTTAAATTATCTCCATACCAAATTACATCCAAATCGGTTCAGTAGTTTTTAAGTTTATTCGTTACATACAAAAATACAAATCTTTCCTGTTTATAACATTAGTGTAGATGTAGATTATTATTATTAGATAATAAATAAAAAGCAAACAAAAATGTAAAGATTCCAGTAAAACGAGCATCGCGTTTCCTAAGCTAATGAGTATACTCTTTATTTTATTGTATAAATTATATAACCCCGCTACCTGCTTGCATGCTCCTTTCCTTAATTTTTTGTTACAGGTATATTTTGTATATTGACCGCTAATTCTCACGAAACAACAAGAAAATAAACTTTAAAATACTCATGCAAACGTCTTTATACGAAAATTTAAAAAAATTATAACGGTTATGCCAAATAAATATATTAATCAGGGACCACCTTTTAGCGCCTCCGTATTTTGGAATTCTTTTCAAAACCCTTCTTGTATTGACTGTGTTATTTTCGCTGATATTTAACTCGAAGTGTTTACCTTATCCCATCCAGATACGGATCAGGTTTGCATAACAAATGTTTATACGTATGATTTAATGTCGTAGTTTCCTAACAGTCATCTGTCATCAACGGATGTCACATTATAACCATTTTTTTGGTAGAATAAAAAAAATTGGTTACGTTTCTAATCAGGAGCATTCTTCGTGTCTTCTTAGATAACATAGGTACATTGCCGCTTATACCATAAAGTTTAAAATGATTAATCGAATAAAGCAAACAATGCACAAAGACTTTCACTTTTGTTGTAAGCCAAAGTACATTAATACTGATTTCAATTGGTCGACTATTAAGTTTTATTTTGTTTCTCAGTACCTATATTACTGGTAATAATAAAAATGAATCACTGTCGATCGCATAATTCACGAGTCAATCTTCTATCAACAATAGCAGTTGTTGATCGAAGGAGTCGATTCTTAATTTATCCGCTGTCACGAGCCATGTGTCACTCAATCAATACAAAACTACCCAAGTCATATTTAGTAGAGATATAACTACTAGTAAAAAACCACGTACTTTCAAATATTTAAATATTTCGCATACTTTGGGCAACTTTTGATGTTTTAAAAAGCTTTTTGTTACGTTATGCTTTTTCGTTAATTACTATTATTATTGTTACCAATTTTTATATGGATCTATTACAATTAACAAAAGATATAAGTTATTTTCTCACACTCTTTCTTTTTTAAGTAATTTATTCATTTATTTAATTATCTTGTACATTTTCTCCGATGCTGATGCGATGCTGAGAAAAGATGACTGCTTCATGAAGGACGTCAAAATGTTAATTAATGTTTTTTTTTGTCAATGGTACTGATAGTTATGACGGTTTATGATATCTATCGGGGGATTTTTTTTACACGAAATATGCTCAGTGCTTTGACCACAATCTCACCCGATGTTGACGATGTGGTCCAGGATGGTTACTGGTTCTTAAGTGATGCTGCCGGAATATATGCACCTATTGATATTTGGCGACAGGTTTTCAAATTTGAGTGTGGTAGCTACTCAGGCTGGCATTATTGGAAAATGCCCTACCACCATGCTATGGTTTCCTCACAATATTTTCCATCACCGAAAGGCTGATTTTAGAGTTGGGTAGGTGGGCTCGAACCCGCGTCCATTGACGGAGAATCCGGCTGCATTATCCACTGCGCCACCATCGCTTCAAACGGTCGACGTCGACAAACCTGAGAAGGAAAAGTTATAATTGTGTTTGTTGAGGTACATTTTTTTACTTACCTATCACCTGATTTTCGTAGTGTCGTATTTGTGTTATGCAGATGTGGCATTTTAAATACTCATAAGTCAAAACCTGTGAACTGAACGTTTTAACTTCCTTTGTTATTTGAAACCGAGATGCAAATAAAGTGCTAAAATGTAACATAGATTGAAATAAAATCTACCTATTCGCGGAAAATATTGAAACGGTCGGTAACAGCTATCCGATATATATTATGTAATCTATTTTTTTAAAATTATCTATGCTTGCAGTAACCACTTATAAATGTAGAGTCATTTTTTATTACAAATTAGTTGTTAAAATTTATAATGCCAATAAAATTATGTCTTACGTAAGTGAACCGTAATAAATAAATAAACAAATTAAAATCATGAACTAATTAGTACACGTTTTGCTTTCATTAAAGCTATACCTACCTACATATAAATTACAACCGATAGTCAAGAGTTATTGGAATCTACGAATTAAGTTCATATATTATATGATTAATGTTTAAATAGATTTTATTCAATAATAGTAAAAAGTATTTAATCAATCATGAAAACTTATTCTCTTTTGTTGAAATTTTCATAGAGATTTTTGACATGTGTGTGTTTTACCTATCATAACAAAGATGTTCATATTTTAAATATAATGGTATCTCAACAGTAGTTATCTATTATTTACTTTCAGAAACAAACGTAATCCAACATCAGTGTATAAACATAAAAAGTAGATTTTCTATAAACTCAACCGGACGTATCTTTTTTTTTGACATAACCCCATCATAACCTAAAATTAATAACAGTAAAGATTGATTTCCCTACACACATCATCTTTCATAAAACCTCTTTCAGTGAATTCACATAGCATTTTACTAATCTCATTAGTAGGATTTACTAAAATTCTATGGAACATCCCTACATCTACTTAATTTATTTAGCTTAAACTTATCAATAATGCACACGCTTCGATCACACATTTCTCAGTATAAAAAGTGCTCATTAATTGTATGCAAAAATTGTTTTGAAAAAAAGAACAGAAAATGTTATAAGACTTTTTGAATTGGATTACGACTGGTGTAAAAGAATGCGCGGATAAAGGTTTACGGTTGGGCTCCTGAGTTCCACAATGAGATCTTTGTAGGGCGCGTCAGCCGCTGAGCCGAGGCACCGCGCCCGATTAGCGGTGGTTGTGTGTCGCTCCTCTCATTACTCTGGGGCCCTAATTGCGCCGCAATACGCCTCTCAAAAGCGCCGACGACTTTCATCTCACCGCTCTTAGGTAAAGGATACATTACGCGAGCAAGCGGACGTATTAACGAACGCTAGTATTTATACCAAAGTGTGAGATCAATATTCAATAATATGTTTCAATTTAATATTAATTGTTTTTTGAAATGAATTGCGACTGCAGTTATTTCCTTTCGCTTTACGATCAAGACTAATTATTTCTAAAAATATAAATTTTATTGTAATATAAACCAGTCAGTATGTCTTTAATTAACTATGATCTAATTCTTAAAGTTTGTTTTAGTTATATAGAAGTATTAATATTATTAGATGAATATAAATTACATATACCTGTAATTACAAGTTATTAGATTCATGAAATTAAACAAATTATTTTCGAAGTAACGGATGTATTTTTTGTAACACATTCTATTAAATTTATCTTAGAGAAAGTCATAAAACAAATTAATATATTCATGAACATTCTTACATTTTAAAATAATAAGCGGGTATTACAACAACTATTATATTCAATTAATACTGGTTCTAAATTTTATTTTGCATTTATCGTGTTGTTACATACAACATACGTTGCAAATAAATAATAAAATCAGAGCGCATTAAAATGCCAACTAAATCGAAAAAACTTCAATTTAAAACATTACATTAAATTTAAAACGACATACAAAAAATAACATCAACGTATTTACAATAGATACGAAATCGCTTCCGCTCGTGTATACAGTAATTCTACTGACACAATGTTCATTATACAAAATTAAAAAATAGCTCATTAACGAATTTTCTATCAAATGTTATTTATAAATTCAACTCTAATTACAAGTAATAAAGGTGTTAGATATTCGAGGTTTACATTCAATGGTTGTAATATTAAGTTTGTAATATAGTAATTGTTTTTATTCATTTATGAGCCTCGGCTACAGGCTGAAAGGTGGTCGTAATAGCATGTCTATTAGCATCAGTGGAATGATCTCCGAGCTAATAGTGGATTTGTACTAATTTTATTATGTAAAGTCGGTCCACGATATTATTTGTATATATGTGCGTCGGAGAGTGTTTAGGGGAAAACTTGATGCGGTTAAAAGTGCTTTGATTAGGACTTATATTAATCTTATATCGTGGAAGTTTCGGCTTCGTGGGCGATACACGACAATGCGGCTTGTCATCATTTTTTTTTCCCACGTGATATTCGTATGCTTATAATAAAGTTCATTTTAATTTACAATGCGATGAATTGCGTTTTGATGAATTATCTGACTTGGTTGTAAACCATTTTTACGTTGGTTACGTCGCCCTGGATAAAAAAAATACAGCCCCTTAATATGTCGATTACCCATAAAAATGAGACAATAGGAAAACAATGGAAAGCTGGCGTAAACGCCAGGTTAGTGCTCAAGGGGTTAAATACAAATATTTTTAAAGTAAGGGTAGATATTTTTTATCAAAAACAAGAAACAAAACTTTTGTTTAAAGTTTGTTCAATGTATTTAATATTTTTTATAAAGATTATTTATAAAATTAGTTATCCTGATTGACAGATTCATCAACGCAGATCCCAAACCGCTGAATCTACAAACTTGAAATTTTGGCAAAAGATGTAAAATTCCATAAAGAAACTATTTCTGGAAATTTTTAGCGATCGAAGAAATTCATATGCGAATTTTTCTCTTTATTGGTAAAATTTACAATATCAATATTTACAACCAAACGGCCGCCGTGGTGCCCCCAAATTTTGTTAACGCTGATACAAAATTAAAATACAGCTTACTCAAATGACACTGGCACAAATCGTATGTATTGCCATTAACTAAGAAGAAGAGAATCCACTGAAAAACCGTAAAATTAAGTCATTCTTCAATTAATTCAATGAGTTTAATAAGTTACACTAACCAGTTATTATCTGTTCTAGTTTCTTCTACTATGAAGTAATTCTAAAACTTTAAGGTGTTTAAGAACGAAGTTTAAGAAAGCTCAAAGTGAAATGGAGAGGGCTATGCCTGGAATTTCACTGCATGGTCGAATCAAGAATGAGGAGATCTGCAAAAGAACCAAATGTCTGTTACATTGCCCGAAGAATTGCTAAACTTAAGTGGCAGTGGGCTGGACACAATACTCGTAGAACCGATGCCCGAATGAGCCTCGCGGGTTATCGAATTACTGCCGCGTACCGGATGAAGCAGTGTGGGTAGGTAGGTCGCGGGAATCCGCTGGATTTGAGTGGGGCAAGACCGATAGTTGTGGAGATTTTTGGAGGAGACCTTTGTGCAGCAGTGGATGTCTTTCGGTTAACTGAATGAATAGAAAGTGTTTCAGTTTTCAGTGTATCTGTCTATCAGTCTATTATACATACTTCTGTTTTCTTAATAATTCACCGCCAGTGTAATACAATTAAACTTTCATGAGTATAACACGCATTACAAAGCATCTCACACGGAATACAAACAGTAAGGGACATTGAGATCCCTAGTTTCCCTTTAACCAACGTAGGTTTAACGCGATGTAAATTACGTGAAATGTACATACGTCTCATTCAGTAGCCCAAGCTAAAGTCCGTATTACTTTGATGCTCTTGTGCTGGCTAACAGTCTCCAGGCCGACCGCTCGAAGCGCTCGCTTCAAAAGTTCGGTGAAGCTGCGCCAAGTCCATTCCGGTCAACAGCATTTAGTCAAAATACTATCTCTAACAATATTTGAAGATATAATGCAGTAAATAAAGTTAAAAAAAATTGAAACTCCGTTTGTAGTTTATTCAAATACTATCTGTGCCCGCGACTCCTTCCGCGTGGTATATTTATGCCCATTTTCACTCACTCTGGGATAAGCTAAAAAAATGTAATCTCTTTGTTACTCCGGGATATAGACTTTTTCTTTCATTATTAAGGCCTTAATTCATAACATAAATATATAGAAGAAGACGTTATTATGCATACACTTCAGTATTATTCTAAGATGAACTTTATACCTTATGAGTTACAACAGAATATAAACTACTATCATGCCAAATTTCATCGAATTCAGGTTAGTAGTTTTTGCATGACCGGTGAAAAAAATTCTTTTCTTTAACCTTTTATTAAAAATAAATAATCGAAAGACATTGTAGGAAGTTTTCGTCCAAACTTCAAGTTCTAATACCTAATATACATCTAGTGATATAAAACTTAACAATTAATCTCATTAACCACGATGCTACCATGACTCTTAATTAAGTTTTAAAAGGTTTTATAGTATACGAATATTAAGTAGACTATACAATTTACTTAATTAGGATTGTTAAAGATATAAAAAAAAACAAGCCGAATAAATTAATTTTAAGATCAACTACACCGTTTGAGATTGTATAAATTTAAATGAAAGAGTTTTTTTTAATTCTCATATTGATGTTTTATATAATATATGCAATATATGATTAATATATATAGCTAAAGGCGTAATAAGTCCTAATAAAAGCAAACAAAATGGAGTGGTTGATCTCGAGGTAAAACAAAGTGGAGATTAGTGTGCATTTATATAACTATTTAGTCCAATAATATAATTATATGGGCATAATCTGTAGATACATCCTGTTCTTAATATTACCCTACACTTAGTGAGCTCGGCATAATATGTTTTCTTCTTCCATTCTTCTCTGTCAGTTGTCATTTCTACATTCACTCGTAGGTATACCTTTGTATTTCGCTGCCTACATGTTTCTTGTAAATTTGTTTGGACTGCACCAAACTAAGGGTGTTTTTTTATAAGTAATAGATTGTTAGTAGTTGATTGTATTAGTTATTTAATATTTTTTTTGTATAATCTTATTATTATTATAACAATGTATAATTATTATTGAAACAGAAGACTTATTATTATTATTACTATATCATTTTCATACAATCCACCCATATGTTCTTCAGTCTCTCGTCTACCTTTATATCCGTCCACCTTCACACTTAACTCTCTCCTATAGTTACATGACTTTCTTCTGTCCTCATAACATGTCCATATCATGCTTTTTTAACGTTGGGGAATGCGTTTACTAACCCCCCTTTTTTACGTGGGAAATGCATTTACGCAGCCCCCTTGCCAACTCTACTTCGGCATTATAATATCACCGAATTAGAGATGCCAGGGGGGTATGTGGGACTCACCCGGCGTGAGGTGCCGGGAATACCCACTAAAACCCACGGTAACATGCGCCGCATAGGAGGGGCGATACGGGATTGAGCAGCATGCTCTGCGACTTCCCAGCGGTAGGCCCGAGCAAATGGCATATCAGGCATAATCTGCCATGCTGGGTCAGGCCCCTCTCTATCTTCCCTTCAGGAGGAGCTCGGTACAAAGCAACCCCCATTTTCCCTTCTTTTTTCCTGCCGCCAGTCGAAAGGTCCCACCCCTCTCCTCTTTGGGTTATTGAAGTGACGAGAACTCCGCAGAAGAGAAACTTGGGATGGGTGCCTGGTGTTTTTTTCAGCTCTAACCCGGGAGTAGTCCTGGATTAGAGCTGATAGGGGTATATGGAACTCGCTCGCCGTGAAGCGCCGGGAATACCCACTAAACCCCATGGTGCCGTTTTCTGCCATTCACGGGGCGATACGGGTACCACGCTAACCTAATATTCCTTAACTTCTCTACCAGTGATGCTACTTTCAAGCTTCCTCTGATATACTAATTTCTTATCCATTCTCTTTATGTCACACATCCATCAAACGTTCGTAACTCCGCTACGTGCAGTCTTCTTTCATAACTTCTTTCATAAGATATCTATAGGTAATCGTTTAAGTCTGCTTAATTTATCACCATAACTTTATGTGTTATCTAATTAATTCAAATATATCTAGTAATAGTTGTGTGCCCGTGGCGGAACCCACGTTTTGTATATTCTTCATTGCGTTTTATTTTTTTTATACAGAACTGTAATTATTTTTCTAAAAACATTTCTCATAAATTCAAGTACTTGCCCGTAAAACTGTGCGTTGAATTGAACGACCAGAGAGACATACAAACATTTTAAAAATTGTATTTTTGGTATATAGGTATTGTATGTACATACATTCAAATCGATTTAATGAATAGAAAATATTTTTGAAATTACAAACTGAAACTTCCATTTTATTTATTAGTATAGATTTATATCTGTCAAGAAATCGTTATCTTTGATTAATTTGACTGAAAGAGTCCACTGCTGGACTCATAATCGGCGCGCTTAGCAGGCGGTTTAGCGGTCGCAGTAAGTATTTGTGATACTCAGAGGATGATACTACCCATCCCCTGGTTTTATCCTTTAGTCGCCTTTTATGACATCCACGGGAAGATATGGTGTAGTGATCTTAGCCGACACCAAACGGAACAGCCGAGACCACACGTCGACGCAACCCAGTATTATTGGTTGGGCAGAAAGATCCTTCGCATTTAATATGAAATCTCAAGACATTTTTCCGTAGTTTATTTACATTTAATTACTCTATATGCCATACACAAATATGCCTCTGCTAATCTGCAGCTAATGCTCCTGTACTCACCGCTAGCGTGATACTGTAACAATTTCATGTAGTAGCATTTAACTGCACCCAACGTTCCTGCAAGCTACACGCTTGCGAGCTACAGCTGAGTTCCGGTCAACAGCAATTAGTGAATTCGAAAACAAAAATGAAATTTCGAATTTCACTAAGTAAACATAGATTTAGATCTCATATTGAAACAAGCCGCTGTCTTGCCCGCGTAAAACTTAATAAATTTGTCTTTCATTATTAAGAGATATTCGAGCGGCATTTATAAGAACAAGATTTACAAGAACATAATACGACCTGTCGTCTTGTATGGATCAGAATGTTACCCCATAAAGGTGACGGACGAAAGAAGATTACATGCAGCTGAGATGCGAATGTTGAGATGGATGTGTGGGGTAACAAGAATGGACAGGATTAGGAATGAATATATTAGAGGAAGTTTGAAAGTGGCGCCAATAACAGACAAGTTAAGAGGCGGTCGTTTATCCTGGTATGGACATGTGATGCGCAGGGAGAAAGAGAATGTTGTAAGAAAGGTATTGGATATGAATGTGGACGGTTACATGGGAAGGGGAAGACCAAAGAAAAGATGGATGGACTTTGTGAAAGATGATATGTTTAGAAAAGGAGTGAATGCGGAGATGACAACAAATAGAGAGGAATGGAAGAGGAAGACATGTTGCGCCGACCCCAAATAAAAATGGGAAAAGGGTAGGGAGATGATGATGATTCGAGCGGCATTTATCCCATACAAGCGTAGTTCCCTGTTTCCTCCTTGGATAATAGCATTATGGTAAAGATTTTGTTATCCATCACCGTATGTTTTGATTTTTTCTACATAAATTAGTTTTTGTAGAAACTAGGACCCTTTTAAAATGAAAAAATGCTTGATTTTTACCGTCATTTTCAGACGTTCTCCAAACAAATTTGATGGATAATTTTTTTTTTAAAAAGAAGAAAAATATTGAGCCATAGCCAACGTCTTTCCTATTCTATAACTGAAAGAAAATTAAAATCGGTTCAGCTTTGGAGGAAGATACAAGGTACTACGATGTGATGTTTTCGTCTATTTTGAATACATAAAATCAGCCCGAGCTACAGTTGTCCCTTTCGTGTTTTATAACCCTTTCGTCGGGGCGCAACGCGATAGCAATAGATTTCCGAAATACCTACATTTCAAATCTGTCGCCGACAGCATGTCCTTTTAAGCAACTAATCGATAAAACATCATACAAGATTGTTTTATTCGTGATTATTTTGAAAAGTTTAGTAACTGTAGTTTTTTTTACTATTTTATTTATACGACATACAATCTAACAGTACAAGTAACTACAAGTGCAAAGTAAGAAAACAGAAACATTGTCATCATTTTAAAGTTTCGCCTTCCGAGCCATACTAATTAATCTCAACCTACTAATTCTCGAGCACAATGTAAGGCTCTGCGTTCAGTATACAACGATACTAATTATATACACCGCACGGACCACACGCAATCGTATCTCTGTTATAACTAGACTTTATACTGCGACTCCGTTTGTATTTAGGAGTCGTTTAAGTTTAACATTTTGGATCAGCCATAGTAAGTAAAGCTTTTACGTAAGTATTGACATGTAATGTATTATCCTTTATTCAGATCAACTTAACCTAATAACGATTACCTAAAAAATATAAAAATGTATTTTAATATTTGGTATTTTTTTTTTTATTTTCCGTAGATTTGTTTGCCAATCGGGAAAGGCATAAGTGCGTAATTTTGAAAAAAAAAAGCTAATAAGCAAATATTGCTTACGTAATTACTGTTTAGATCTTCCGTACCCTATGTCATCAACAAAGAATAGACCACCTCGCCCACCATGAATCCTTGAATGCCATCTTACATAGTATTCAAGATTAGCTAATAACTATGTTGATTGATTTTTACTCGATTGAAATAACAGTCAAAGTGAAAAATATTATAATTAAATATAATACGTAGATATAATTATTAAAAACTATCTATTTTCGGCTAATAAAATTCTAAGATATAAACGTTTAAGCTTTTTGTGGAGATTGAGGGGCCTTTCCCACATAAGTTAGTATAGAACTTCTCCTAAACATGTAAAGTGTATCGTTTTACCTTATCATAGTACACTCTCACTAGTTTAAAAATAGTTATATAAATTATTGCAACAATAAAAAAATATGTATCTCCAAGTATTTAAACAAATCATGGATCATTTCAATAAATACGAAATATTGAATCAAAGAAAAATATATTTTTTGTCTTCATATAAATGAAATAAACATCTTTAACATAAATTGACGATGCGGGGGAAAGTTCACTGAAATGATCTACCAATCACATGATCAATATAAATATTCGCACGTGGCGGAGACCAATCAGACTTAAAAGTCCTAAGCAATCGCAATCGAGGTCAACTATCAACATGTTTACATCTTTTTTATAGTTATATAAGTTCTATCAAATTATATATTCACATAAATATATATATCCTCTATCTATCACGTATCATATAATTGCTGAGATATGAATAAATGCATTATTACTGATATCGTACAAAATTGTAGGTAATATCATTGCGGTAATAGGTAACAATTTTATATCACGAACCAAAATTGCATGACCTCCCACTCCCCTAAACTAAAGTCATTTACCAACTTATCATTTGGTATTACGAAACACATAAATATAATTGTTTTGTTTATAATTTTAATTTTACTAACAGCATATTACACGTTGTTTATTACGGTAAGAGTGGTACTTTGGTATGATACACGGGTTCATTTTATTATTGGGTGGAAGAACATTAAGTTATTTAGTCATATGCCAGCAATTTCACTATTAGCTATTATATAATTTTGAAATATCAATTTGTACGTTTTCGATTCTGAAAGTTGTAATCTTCGTTTGCTCTTTATTTAATTTACTTTCATAATTAATTTCATACATCTGTGTACGTATGTTTTAACCTGGACTCGTACTATTGGCTATTTTAAGTTTGAAAATAATAGCCATATATTTTACAGCAGTGACTGAGCAAACATGCGTTTTTAAACCCACATACATACCTATTATCAGTTATAATAAAAAAGGGAATCATAAACTTGAACGCATTAGGCTTTAGTTCCTAACTGTATTATCTAAATATTATTCCTAGTAAACAGTTTTAGTTAAGTCTAAATGAACTGACTCTGAGGTGATATCACCGGATTGTTAATACAATCTGAACTATACACACCTTGTTGGCTCTTAGAGATAGAGTTTCGAAAGCCGTAGCTAGCAAGATGGGGATTTAAGCGGTGGTCGAAATTACACAATAATCATGATTACAAATTTGATGAAAATAAAATAATATATGCACCTATTGATTGATTGGTTCAACTGAAATACGTCCATTGCTGGACATCGGTTTCCCCAAAAAGAGGAGAGTTGCCATAATCGCCACGCTTAGTAAGCTTGATTTGGTGATCGTAGTAGGTGTTTGTGGTTCTCATAGGATGCTGCTGCCCATCCCCTGATTTATCCCTTAGTCGCCTTTTACGACACCCACGGGAAGATATGAGTTGATACTATTCTTAGCGAATCCAGGCGAAGCCGGGGCAGATCACTAATTTTATACAAAGAAGTAAAATTGATTTTTGTTTTTATGGATTGGTAAAGCGGAAATGTGTATATGCTTCTCGTGCGAAGCCAATATTTTGTCGCATAAAATAATATTTGAAACATGTTCTTAGTACAATAATACCGAGTTAGTCAAATCTACAAGGATATCTTTATACCAAGGCTGCTCAACCCTACGCCCACGGGCATAATGTGGCCCACTTACGATTTTTAAATGACCCGTGTGATCAAAGTATATTCTCACAAAGTTGAGAGCCTCGGGTACACGGTCACTAACAGATGTTTATAAAAAACTCTACTTAGATCTTAGTAAATAAATACGCACATTAGTAACAGAAAGACATATTTGTGACCTATTGTTACTATCAACAACTAATTTAACTCCTGGCATAAACTATATATTACAACAAAAGCTATGTCTGAAATCACATTGATCATAGGATGTATCGGTTACAAACCATAGTTTTCATTTCAATTTTCATTTTAAGATGCAGAAACATAAACCTTTGGTTCTTAATTTGGACTAAGGTGAATTAAAAAATCGACCTTTTCGGAAATAATCAACATCCCTAGGATATTGATTAATCAGTGACGTTACGAAGTAAAATAACATGGCGACTAGCGTGGGAATTGATTATTTACATTACTTTTTAGAGGATTTAACGTTATCTAAAAAAAATATATAATTAATTCAAAATCTTATTATTATTGAAGGATCAAAATAAGGTACAATAACCTATTATAGTTAACAGCAGTAATAGTTATTGGCCCGCCAAAAATTTCTAATTCGTCCGTTTGGCCCGACTTATTAAAAGTTGAACAGCCTTGCTTTATATAAAATCAAATCAAAAAATTCTTTATTCAATTTAGACCATAATAAGACGCTTATGGCCGTCAAAACATTACTAATAGGTATCTTATTCGTTATTTATACCTACATAGTATCATAATCAAATGGATCACAGGGTATTATTATAATTACTGTCAAACAATGAACAACACTTCAACAATTAACTTACAAAATGTTACGTTTTGTTGACAACAATATAATTACGATGTTAAGGGCTCTACCATTGTTTGAACAGATAAGTTCAACACAATTATGCAACATTGTTTATAATTAGTTGTTTAATTACAATGTACAATGTATTATATACATATATCGTGCCTACTAGTTCTTGTAGTTTGAAACAAATGTTGTTTTTTATAATTGACGCCAGTGACTTCGTTCACGTAGAAATAGTTTTAAGAGGAAATACGATCATCATCAAATTTGAAGAAAAGGTGTTTCAGTAACATATTGTTATTGCATTGCGCCATAATGAAATATTTATAAAGCGAGAAATGCAATTACACCTACGCAAAGTACATGAATTCTTCACTTCGTATTCACCTGTTTCCTCCTTCAAAAACTGCGCTGAATTTATTTTTTCCTTTATAAGAAAGATGTTTTGGCTATATCTCTATGTTTTCCTTTTTTTATTTGTCAATTTTTTTTGAGGGACGTCTGATAATGACGGTAAAATCTGTTTTTTTTTTTCTTATTTTCGAAGGCTAATTATGGAATTAACTGATGAGCATATTGAAAACGCTATAGCTGTGGTGTGTATATATATATATATATATATATTACATAAAATATTCAATATAACTAATGTCATTATCCAGGGAGAAAACAGAGGAATATTTTTGTATGGAATAAATGTCGCCCGCATTTTCTCTTAATGCATACGAATAAGTGTGAAGTGAAGATGGTTCAGTAATTATGTGTTTGGATACCTGTCGATGGATGTAGATTCGAATGCATTTACCCTATTGCCTTTTTAAAACGTTGCCTTTTACAGTATGTAAGGGATAAATACAGAGTATATACTTTGTTACGACTGTGGTAATAAAAGTTTGGAATGAAATCTATTATATTTTTATTATATATTGGTATTTTTAATCATTTCAGAATTGGCATACTCTTAACAAAGCATTTTCTTTACCTTATAATGATTACTTGAAGTTATAGCAATTATCTCTTACCAGCCCCGGATCTAGGGGTAAAGAAATCTCGGCTTCGCCGGCGGCAATTTCAGCGGGCGCCAAAATCATAATGTGGTATGAATAAAAATAAACTTACTCCACACAGCGTCTAGCATGCGGAAGCCTGGTTGAAAATTTGGATGTATTTAAACCATTAACTAATAACATTTTTTAAGTAATTTATGTCAAACGCTGGAAAGAGAGGCGCCACTCTCCAATTTCTGCCCCGGTCCGAAAAATCGTAGATCCTCTGCTGTCTCTTACTTGGTAACCATTTACATTACGAAATCACGTGTCTAGTAAACTTCATTGTGTTCTAATATAAGATACGTGTTTATCAAACGAACATTTTGTTGTAGATTTGTAATACGCTTTTCAAATTTTTAATTATTCATTTGCATATTTGACTTTATATTATGTAAGTTTTGTGGCGTTTTACATTATATAACTGCTATAAATGCTTAGGTACTCAAGTATTTTCATTTCATTATTTGTTAAGCTCTATTGATATTATTATCATATCGACATTTGAACGTATTCTACTATAGTAGACAATAAAATGAAAACAAAAAGTTGGTTTGTAAATTTGGAACTAATTATCGCCTTTTACTCATGTGCGTCGCAAACGATGTTAAATCGTTTCCATGGCAACGCACCGTGACCGCACCAGAAAAACCAAACGCCAGCTAATAATAATATATAAGCTCATTTGTTGTTTTCATTTACACATAAATAAATACACATGTCTCTTTCATTTGTAAATGCTTTCCACGCGTCTACTAATACGGTGGATGGGATGGTAAAATACATAAACTACAGAAATTAGTTAAGCAAATCTATTTTCTACCCCCTGATCGGTAACATTTTTTTTTTCTAAGTGAGAGTAAAAGAATTTAGTCCCTGATTAATTTTACACTGATTTACACAAAGCAGACATAAGGTTCATATATTAGACTACTATTTAATACATTTTGTGATTTCGGTAAAATCGTAGCAAATTGAAGGATTTAGTCTCTGCCTACTTTCCTGGGAGAGAGGCGTGATCCTATCTATTACGCATGCATGTAGTTAGCAGAACTCTGTAGGTATAGGTCCATAAGATAGGTAGGTATATATTTTTCTTTGAGTTTTTGCCCTAAAGGTTGCCAGTGCCATCTATTGTTGTGTATAGCACATAAAAACTTGTCTTTAGCGCCATCTATTGACAGAGTGTAAAACTTTGATCGTAATTTGAAATTGTTGGCAACTGTCAGTTTTGTTTGTATAGCGCTAACTAATTGTATCAAACACTATCTATTTTCTAATCACGGAAAAATAAACTGTATGTAGCTTGCGATAAGGTAACTGAACAAAATTATCAAATGTCAATAGTACTATATTAAAATAACTCGGATTTCGATTGACATTTTATGACGTATAGTCTTATAAAACTTGTCGCGGGAATGTAGAAAGAATCTCGTTTTTTGATTCGAAGTGATTGTAATTTAGCGATACGCGACGTTATAAATAAAATTTGTCTGACAGAATGCCACCAAGTAGCTTACGAGTAGTGTACGCGTTCGCCAGAGAAATGCATCCGAAGACCAGTGATATTTTCATACAATACGGCACAGCTGGATTTCGAACCAAGTGAGTTTTTTTTTTTAATTTCTTAACTTATTAACATTTAAAGGTCATATTACAGCGAAATTTATCATATTTAGCGGCACACCTTTCTCTTATGGCCCTCTATTGTCACGTAAGCAAATTCTAGGGCGTCTATTAAGTATTACAGTACATAAATCGTGAGTCATCTGAGGATCATTTTATTATAAATTCATAACGGGAAGCCGCCGGCACGACAACAATTTATGGTCAATGACTTGTCGCGATTTATAAGGAAGAAATAACCTTACCGCATTCTACAATGTACCAAGAGTTGCATAAACTGCATTATTAGGTTCCACATAAGTGAATAGACCTTGGCAGTTGATACATTTATAATTAAAACGTTGATGATTATTTCAATAACATAACTAGTTAAGTTATATGTCCATTTATATATCAAGGTTTTCTCTATAAAAGTTGAATCAGAAACACTTCCAAGAATTACTTACTAAAAAAAAAACTATATAGAGCTAACATTTTAATTCTTTATAGAATTGTTTTCACTATTCTTAAAATAAAACACTTCTTAAGACCCCAATTTATCTAAACTTTACAAAAATAAAAAGATTATAATAATAACTATTCATGAGAATTAAAAATATTGAAATATTAGGAACAAAAGTCAGCTAATAGGGTAGTATGCAGATCTATATAAGGAGGTCTATTGATGAATTAGAAATGCTACACTAATCTTAAAAATTAAAAAAAAAAGTAATCTGGAATAAAACAAATTAAGCATGATAACATTATAATATGTTATACTTTATGTTATTAGCTACATGTTACACAATTATTTGAATTAAACTATTTTTTTTAGGTTTACCTAAGGCACCCATTATTAATTCATAGTTGAAGCTTTTAAGTATCATGTATATTAATAACTAGCTTTGTACCCTAGCTCTGCCCACGTATCATATATTATTCACTGTATAATATAGCTTTTATAATCATTGGAAAATAATGTTTTAATAGTGCTGTCCATTGAATACTATTTTGTTCACTATTTTAATTTTTTTATGTGAAACCCTAATCATTTTCAAGAAATTATTTTTGGTAAGTATTCAGAAAAAGCAAAGAAATTCAAACACCTCACCAGTAAATATGGGAATTGAATCAGATTTTATTCACTATCTCATGAGTTTTAATTTATTTATATAGAACCTTAATTATTTTTAATGTTTATGAAAGGGTTACATTAGAAACAATAAAATGGGGAGAATACTTGATGAACATAAACTAAATTATTTATTCAATAGTAATATATTATATTTCTTAATTTTTTTTAATATAACAGAAATATATTATTATATACAATCATACAATTACATTGTATTTAATGTAATTTAGAAAGAATATTATTTCCAGTACACAAAGTTTAACATAAACCAGGTTAAACAAATAAACCTGAATGAAAACTAATAAAAATATGCTTTGATCTGAGAGTGCATAACATTTATGTGTGATTTTTTTGGCACCAAGCCAAATATTGAGAGTAACCAATTCTCTTTATTGCTTGTTGTTCAAACATATTTGATTTATTAGTTCTTTGGGCAGATAAAATTGAACTGGAATTGAAAGTTCTGTGAAGCAATTACTTTAAGGTAAAATAATATAACCTGGTACCAGATAGAGTTTCTTGCCAGCACTTCTCAACTGTATTCTTTTCCAAACCAGTGGTAGTATTTTGATGTTCATAAGTGCCTTATTAGGGACTAAATTGAATAAAGAATTATTTGATTTGATTTGAACCACTTTTGAGACATAATTAATGTATAAAAACAATAAAGTAGTAAAGAATGTTGTATAAAAAATTATATAATTACATATTCAAAATCTTTTATATTGAGAACTGAACTTAAATGCATTTTTTCTTAAATAATTAAGTATTTGGTTCTTACTTGGTTGGTCTTATTTGGTTTTTTCACAGGAATTAAGTGCCTTAACTAAATTAAAACTTAAATATTTATGATTACTTCAATCACATGATAAAGCATAATCAATATTAAATATACATATTCATCCCTGAATTCACTCATGTATTAAACTGACAACGTCATTAAAATTAGCCTCTTAGTTGTTCAGTTATCTGTGTGAGATAATCACATATTATTTACAATTACATTATTATTGTATACAGATTAACTTTAATTGATAAGGGCATGGATTACTTTAGATATTTCCTTTATAATAAAACTCTATTGATATTATCATACTATGATACACTTAGATTATAACTGTAATTTTTTATTTTATTAAACTTAGAATAGGGTCTTACAGATTTGTTTGACCTGTATGACAGTATTATTTTCAATATTAATGTGTTGAGTACCCATAAAAATAAGACAATACGAAAACAATAGAAAGCTGGCGTAAACGCCAGGTAAGTGCTCAAGGGGTTAATTTAAGAATATGTATAATGCTTTGTAATTTGTTACAAATCAAAAATAAATCTATTGTACAAATATTAGGTTGAATTATAAAATATAACATAAAGGTTTACATAGATTTTAATATAATAAGGTAATTGTTTTTCCAGAGCCAATTTACTGGAGCATGTTGTTTATCGTATGGGTCTCCTAGCCGTCCTTCGTTCCAGAGTAAAAAATGGTAAGTACAGTACACCATACGCCTTAAATTATAAAGGTATTTATTACAAATAACTTATTTTAGTAATTTATTTAATTTAAAAAAAAAGCTGAAAAGGCAATGGAGAGGGCTATGCTTGAAGTTTCACTTCGTGGTCGAATCAGGAATGAGGAGATCCACAGAAGAACCAAAGTAACTGATATTGCCCGAAGAATTGCTAAACTTAAGTGGCAGTGGGCTGGGCACATTGCTTGCAGAACCGACGCCCGATGGGGCCAACGGGTTCTCGAATGACTAACACGCTCCGGAAGACGTAGCACGGTTAGGCCTCCCACAAGGTGGACTTACGACCTGGTGAAGGTCGCTGGAATCCGCAGGATGCGGGTAGCGCAAGACCAGTCGTCGTGGAGATCTTTGGGGAGACCTATGTCCAGCTGTGGACGTCTTTCGGTTGAATTGATGGATGGATGGATGGAATAATTAATTTTATATAACCCTGTCATAATTTTTTTATACATAGCATACAAAGTTGCAAAGACGTAAGCATCAATTGGGGTGGAGCGTCTATGTTTTGCTTATTTTGATAACGTGGTTTCAATGGTGATAACGTAAACAAAATGTAGTTATTAATTATTTTATTTTAATCATGCTAATGTTTACGTAAACATGGGGATAGAGCCTTGCTTACTATTGCTAACAAGGGCGAAGGGATGGGGTCAAAATTGTTCAAAATATTCCTTACGTAATATTTAATGGTCTGTGTCCGTCTCTTTATCCGCTATCTCCTCCTAAAACGGATGCTCAGTTAGATATCTTTTGATGAAGATTTATATCTATACTAATTAATAAAATTGAGGTGTTTGTTTGTAATGTCAAATTTTTTTTTTTTATTTTTACTAAATACACACTATACTTATACCAAAATACAATTTTTAAAATTTTTTGTCTGTCTGTCTCTGTTTGTTCCGGGTAATCTCCGGAACGATTGAACCGATTTTAACGTAGTTTTTTCGTTAGATAACTGAAGTTACTCCGCGTAACTTTTGGTATTTTTGTTTTTCGAAAATAATTAGGGTTCCACATAAAAAAATAAAAGTCATGAAATTATGGATAAAATCTGATTCAATGCACTCTTTGACTGGCAGGTATTTGAATTTGTGAGAAATATCTTTGATTAATGTTAGTAACAAAAAAAAAATAATTAGGGTTCCGTTTAAAAAAAATAAAAAAAAGTATATTACGCAGTGAGAATATATGAATCACGGGAGCAGCCACGGGCACACATCTAGTTTAGTCAAACAGATTATGGAGTGTCAATGTTATAATTGTTATAATATTATTCATATATTGGTTTCAGGACGCACCATTGGTATTATGATAACAGCATCTCAACTTGGAGCCTGATAATGGAGTGAAACTGATAGACCCCGATGGTGAGATGCTTGAACAGAGTTGGGAGGAGATAGCCACTAGGCTGGCTAATGTTAGGTGATATATATTTATTTCTTCAAGAACAACATATATCTACTTAGGATATTCATCATCATCCTTTCCCTACCCTTTTCCCATTTTCATTCGGGGTCGGCGCAATATGTCTTCCTCTTCCATTGCTCTCTGTTTGTTGTCATCTCCGCATTCACTCCTTTCCTAAGCATATCTTTCCTTAAGGATATTATTATTGTGAATAAAATTTAATGAAAACAAGACGCTGTTAACCTTGTTCATTTGTACTTGTAATGTGATTTTACAAATATCCAATAATTCATTACTTTAGAACACATTATACTAACTGTGCTCGTTTCATATAACTAGCGTTCGCCCGGAGGTCGAAATTCTGTGGTAATTATTATTGCAAATTTTGAGAAGAAAAAAAAAGGAATAATTCTTAATTTTTTTATATTGATAATATCTAAACATAATATGTATGTAAAAACTGTTTTGAACTGTTTACTCTTTGCCCATTTATATATACAGACTAGCAGTGTGACCCCGGCTTCGCCCACGTTTCATATATTCTTCACAGCATTTTCATTTTTTTATACAGAACCCTAATTATTTTCAAAAATTAAATGTATCCTAAGTTAGCCGGAGTAACTTCAGCTATCTACCAAAAAAAAAGTCCCGTCAAAATCCGTCCAGCCGTTCCGGCGATTGATTACCCGGAACAAACAGACAGACAGACAGACAAAACTTTTAAAAATTGCATTTTTTGTATAGGTATCGTGTATACATTCATATCATATTTGTATACTTCAATTTCATTTATTACTATAGATAGATAAAATAAGAACAATCTATATATAAATGGACAAAGAGAAAACAGTTCAAAACATTATTTACATATATTTATGTTGCTATAAAGCACTCTTTTAGCTACAAGTTTAATTGTATTGCTTTAAGCTTTAACTGTCTTCTAATATTGAAAATTAATAAATATAATATTGATTTCTAGTGATAATGACTTAGAATCAACAACAGGTGAGATTATAAAGCAAGTCAACGCTGATATGTCTCTCAAAGCGAGCGTTTTCATTGGAATGGATACAAGGTATGAAGCATCTATATTTCAAGTTAAATAAGTTATTGGATTTTTTTTTCTGATGTTTTTAGGTGAGATTTTTTTCGTACATTGATAAGTATGATATTAAAATTTTAGTGTTTTTCCATCCTATTTAGTGATATTTGTTGTAACACTTTAGAATCATTGTCATAACAAGCGATGAATCTTGTTTTATATAATAATTTAAATAAATATGCGCCATATAGGATATGATCTAAGGTCTAAGGCGTAGTTTAAATTAAATCCGTCATAATCATTATTTTAATTATGTAATTAAAATACAATACTATATTTTTACAATGGAATGTTTTGGTTAATAAAACTAATTTTACGGCCAAATTTTAATTATTGTTTAAATGTATGTTACGTTATATAAAAATAATCATTTTATGGTTTATAATCATTTGTGTGGTTTATAGTCATTTTATGGTTTTTAATCATGTTATGGTTTATAATCATTTTATGGTTTTTAATCATTTTATGGTTAATAATCATTTTATGGTTTTTAATCATTTTATGGTTTTTAAATCATTTTATGGTTTATAATCATTTTATGGTTTTTTAATAATTTTATGGTTTATAAACATTTGTGGGTTGTAATCATTTAGTGGTTTATTACCATTAGATACACAAGTCCCCGGCTGGCTGCGGCTGCCGCTAACGGTGTGATAGCTCTGAAGGGCACTCCCAAAGAATTTGGCATAGTCACTACACCCATGTTACATTACTGTGTTAAATGTCGCAATGATAACACATACGGCACACCTACAGAAGAAGGTGAGGAAGTTTGAATAATTTTGAAGAAGATTAATTAATAAGTATTCTGTAAATGGTTATAAAAATCTCGAATTTATTATATAGATGAAACAAAAGATACGGATTCCGAAATCTTGCAAAATTAGCTAATCTTCGGAACGGCTGGACCGATTTAGACGTGTATTTTTTGGTAGATAGTTGAAGTTACGACACGTTATTTAGGCTACTTTTATTTTAGGAAAACAATTAGGGTTCTGAGTAAAAAAAAACACTTATGAAATTATGAACAAAATCTGATTCAATTCATAGTTTTATTCGCAAGTACTTGAATTTGTGAGAAATATCTTTACTTATTCTTAGTCTCATAAATAATTTAGGGCATGTACATTAAAATATGGTCTATTTATTTTATCAATGATTATTTAATAACTTTTTAACGCAGTGAATAGATATGTGATACGCAAGCCGAGCCACGGGTACAGCTAGTTTTTATATAAATAAACAAAATATGATTTTTTAAGGTTACTATGAAAAGATTGTCGGTGCATTCAAGAATATTCGTCAGAAGTTGCCAGTGTTTGGCAATTATAGTACAACGTTATATGTGGATGGTGCCAACGGTGTTGGAGGGAAGAAACTGAACATCATTAAAAAGAGTCTAGACGGAGAATTAGATCTGAACCTCTACAATTTGGGAGGAAACGGTGGAAAATTGAATCTGAATGTAAGTCATAACGGATATTATTTTTTTAAGATTAGATAAGTTTAACATTTGATTACAATCTCACTTGATATTATATGAGGATCGTTGACACTTAATTGGAGGAACTGGTTCTGATGAGATGCGGCTGTAACACATATGTAGTGATAGATTTTTAACTTAAGAGTGGTAGTTAACCCTGGAAAAACTTGTTGGTAGTTATCCCTAGAGAAACTTGTTTGTAGTTAACCCTGGAAAAACTTGTTGGTAGTTATCCCTAGAGAAACTTGTTTGTAGTTAACCCTAGAAAAAGTTGTTGGTAGTTAACCCTAGAAAAACTTGTTGGTAGTTATCCCTAGAAAAACTTGTTGGTAGTTATCCCTAGAAAAACTTGTTGGTAGTTAACCCTAGAAAAACTTGTTGGTAGTTAACCCTAGAGAAACTTATCGGTAGTTAACCCTAGAAAAACTTGTTGGTAGTTATCCCTAGAAAAACTATTAGGTAGTTAATCCTAGAGAAACTTGTTAGTAGTTAACCCTAGAAAACTTTTGTTGTTAGTTAAATAGTTAGTAATTAATATTCATTCAACATATTTTTCCCCTAATGTAGTAGGAGTATTAATTATAATTAATTTTATAAGGTCTTGTCACTGACTGTGTTTGTTAAATCATAAAAATAATGAGCTTACCTGAACCTGATATTTCGTTGTATTTTTTTGATCGGTTTCTGGACTGATAAAGGTTTGTTGTTCAGTATCCGGCAGATAGTAATTTAAAGCCTGATAGTTACCGGATATTCGTCTCTTATCTACTTATTAAGATTATAAATAACACAGACGAAGTTGCGGATTATCAACTAGTCTATGCATATAATAAAACTGTAACAAAACTAAATCTGTACATTAAATATATTTTGAAAATTGTAATCGGTGTTGACTTTGTTGTTTTTGTAGATAGCAGACAAATTATCTAAATATTTAAGCTATATTTCATATCTCTATGCTTTAAAAAAAAAGCACACATATCTAATTTTTGAACCGATGTCTTTTGTCTGTATAATGAACGCTACAATTTAGCTACAATTAACTTAGTGTTCCTTTGCGAAATTATCAATCAGTTAAATTAGAAGCATGCAAAATAATAATTATGGGGTGGGTTATAGATAGAGAATATATTGGTAACGAGATAGATATCTAGACTGAGAATATAGGCTGTCTATGAGAATAATTGTGTGAATTCCACGCGAGCGAAGTCGCGGGCACAGATAGTCTTTAATAAATATGTTATAAATGTAAGATTGTAAGTTAATAAATATACACAGTGTGGTGCAGACTATGTGAAGGTGTCACAGAAGCCTCCAGTGGGAGTGGAGCATGTCCCCTTCCAAAGGGTTGCTTCACTCGATGGTGATGGTGATCGGATCGTCTACTACTATCTTGATGATAAGTGAGTGACATATAGTGGGTTCGATCCCACCTCTATTCAGCTCTAAAATCGACCTAAGCTTTCGGTGAAGGAAAACATCGTGAGGAAAACCTAGCATGGTGGTGGGGTATGACCGCCTGGGTACCTACCAACTTCAAGTTTGAAAACCTGTCGCCAAATTCCGATAGGTGTGTTCCGGCAGCATCACTTGTATCTAGATTTAGTGTATTTACCATGCTGGACCAAATCGTCACCTAACATTAGGTGAGATTCTGGTCAAATCAATGAGCCAATACCCTAGAAACAAAATGTATATATAACAAATCATCCGGTAATCAGCCATGTACTCCAAAGTACTAGAATGAAAATCCCGAAAAGTCAGATTTCCTCTCCACCCCCCACCATGCACATCGCACATGAGAATAATTACAAGTTTTACTAAAGAGAGATCCGTAACATACGAAGAATGTATATCAGCATTTTATTAGCTTATTTAGCGGCGTTGAGCGATTCCTCGGTAAGGAAGAAAATTCGCGATGCCAATGCTATGACGCCAGCCGTCAACATGGTACAGTATGTCAAGTATAAGATGGCGATCAAGTGCTGTCGCTTTATAAGCTTTTTATATTCAATTATTTATATTATAAATTGGACCATTAAAAAACAGTTTTTTTTTCTAAGTTTTGTGTTTTCACTTCCGTCAGCAGTCACGATGGCTGTCTATTCTTTTTCGGAATTTTGTAACACATGTGTATTTTAGCAGTTCGTCTGACGTCATAGCATTGTAGGTGACGCGAATATATACGTTTTTCCACTACCGAGAATCGCTCAACGCCATTAAAGAAGTGTTCACTGCCAAAAATTATATATTTAGTACAAGCACGTCTTCAATATTATTATTAGTATAGATTTTATATGAATAATTCGGACAAGGGGTACCGGTATACTCGATTAAAACCTTACCTATATAATAAAACATAAAAAAATAATGATTTCGAGTCGACAACAAAATTCGGATTGTCGAGTATTTTGTTAAATTCTAATTGTGCAAATGACAGTAGCCATATTGGCTTGAGTTCGTTAAGGCCGATTCACACGTATCAGTGCCGATTCACACGTATCAGTGAAGTTACAATTACTATCTACGTACATTTGTAAAAGATTGTTTATTATGAGTCACATTTCACCAGAGCGAAGCCGGGGTTTCATCTAGTAGATTATATTATTTCGATGGTGCCTACTAAATATAGTACCACCCCATATCGTTCCCGTGGGTGTCATAAAAGGTGCCTAAGGGATAAACTAGGGGATGAGCGTCAGCATCCTCTAAGTACCACAAACACCTACTGCGAAACACCTACCCGCTGCTAAGTGTTCCGATTATGGCAACTCCTCCCTTTTTAGCGGAGACTTATGTCCAGCAATGGACTCTTTCGGTACAATCGAACATGGTGTTTAAATGAATTTAATACAATTTCAGGGATAAAATGCATTTATTAGATGGTGATCGTATAGCGACTCTATTAGCCAGTTACGTCACAGAATTACTGACGGCTTGTGAAGTGTCTGGTTTAACTATTGGTCTGGTGCAAACTGCATACGCTAATGGTGCATCTACCACTTATATTACACAGCAATTGGTATGTGTATTTGTTCCAAATCTTTACCCCCTCACACATAGGAAGCCCTCTTTCAATGTTTCCCATTTATGATGTTTTCAAAGCGATGACATACAACTGTATAATCAGCCTGAGCTTTAAGTGAAGAAAAACATTGTGAGGAAACTATAGCATGGTGGTAGAGCATTTTCTAATCAAAATCAAAAAAATCTTTATTCAATTTAGGCCCTAAGAAGGCGCTTATGAACGTCTAAAACACTACCACCGGTTCGGAAAACAACACAGTCGAGAAGAGCCGGCAAGAAACTCGATCTGGTTCTTTTTTTTATAAATATAATACATACAGTAATACCCCGCTTAGCGCGACCCCCCGTTACGCGCGGTTTCACTATAACGCGAATTTCAAATTTCGCGCTCAAATGCCTCGCATGACGCGAAAGAGTGCGTATAAACATAATGTAAAGACAATAGATGTATTTTTCCGTAAAAAATAAGAGTATGTATTGCATAAAGTGTTCTTAGAATTAAAGTGATTGATTAAAATGATTTGTATTTTTTTTGTATTAAATTTTGACTATGTTTAATCATAAACGCGATTTTTTTCGGAACGTATCCCTCGCGTAAAGCGAGGTATTACTGTATATCATTTTTTTTTCATATAAAAAACTATACAAATCATTGTCTTCTTCTTCTTCTTGTTGTGTTTTTAATGGCTCTGTACGGCTTGTGTCTTAGCCAATGTCAAGTAAATCTTTCCTTGTGTCAATTTATGGCTTGACAAGGTTTGAGAATAAAATCGGTTTCAAACATTCTGTACCGATTTACAACAAAATCGCGAATAAAATAAGAATTTAAAAAAAATCAGAATAATTGAAATAAGTAACCAAAACATATTTAAGTAACTAGTCCTACAGTTTAATGCTATTATATACAATAAATTTATTTATTACATTATATACAGAAGGTAAATCATAATCTTAACTAATGTTAGCGGGTGCGCACAGAGATGTGGGTTAATTCCAGACATCACTATCGTTCACTTAGTGATCCATCCTGTAATAACCTTTTGAGATTAAGACTCACTTGACATAATACTTGAACTTATTGTCAGGTAAATCGGTAATGTTACTTGGGATCTAATAATAGCTACTACCATCAAATTTGAAAACTTGTTACCAAATACCGTGTATTCCGGCAGCATCGCTTAAGAAGTAGTACCTCTAGGTTTAGTGTGTGTTTACCATCCTGGACCACATCGTCACTTAACACCAGGCGAGATCGTGGTCAAAGCATTGAGCTTATAAAGTATTTTAAAAAATGATTGAAAAATAACCTTGTATGAGCATACTAAATGTTAATAAAAAATAAAATAAAAAAAACACCACATGACGGACTTGGATATGTGTATGTAAATCGCAGATTGCCATTAATTAAAAAAAGAAATTAATTTTTGTATGATGTTCATACAGATTTAATAATCAAACATCCTCAAAGAGATACGTCAAAATGGACTTCTTATTGGAGTGAAAACATATTAAGCGGCGTTGAGGAATTCTTGGTAGGAAAAAAAACTTGTAGACTCGCGTTACCAATGCTATGACGTCAGCCGTCAACGTGCTAAAGTATGGCAACGTATAAGATGGCGTTGTAGTGCTGGCCCTCAGAGATAAATAATAAAATGGACATAATTATTGCTCGGAGAATTAGTAAATGTAAAAAATCGACTAATGTTATACGTTAAACGTTATGTTAGTAATTTCAATTAACATATTATAAAATTTAAACATTATTAAACAACCATGTTCCCATGCCTGCATACTTTTTTTGTCCAATGTTTATATATGGTCCAATGTTTTTTTTTTTATTTGCGATATTCTACTGAGTATCATCCCGGAGTTTGGAATTTGTGCCCGATATTGCGACAGGCTCGCCCCCTGTCACAGCTGGGACGGAACTAAGCTCGGCGGCATGTAGGGGATGTAGTTCCGCTACATCACCTCTGCCTAACCCTTCGGGGATAACAGGCGTGAGCTTATGTTATGTTATGTTTTATATCATTAATTTTAGAAAGTGCCAGTGACCTGTGTGAATACTGGTGTAAAACATCTGCATCACGCGGCTTTGTCTTACGACATCGGAGTTTACTTTGAAGCGAACGGACACGGGACAGTTGTCTATAGCGATAAAGCCAAAACCACCATAAGGAAGATCGCTGAAGATGGGTGAGTACTTATTAATTATCTTATCCACTATACTTACTAACTATGTCATTTATAATAATATCTCCATGAATAAAATAGGTATGCTCATTGTCTATCCTTTAATATATACTAATGAATAACATTTTTGTCTGCCTGTTCCGGCTAATCTCCGGAACGGTTCGATCTTTTTAGACGGGATTTTTTTTCTTAGATAGCTTAAGTTGTTCTGCGTAACTTAAGCTACTTTTACTTTTCGAAAATAATTAGGGTTCCGCGTAGAAAAATAAAACTCCTGAAATTGGAAGTAAAAAAACGATTAAATGGACAGCACTATTAAAACATTATTTTCCAATAATTATTTAAAATATTATTTTTCATTGATGATTTAAGGCAACTCAACAAAGTTGAACCGGTTTTTTATCTAGATTTGTGAAAAGTCACAAGGTTAATCCGTCAAGTTGAATTTTTTTGTACTTACTTTTAAAAAATACCCACTTAAATATTATTACGTAATTTATAATTATATGATTTTAATGAGAAAATGATGTCACGCTTACTTTACCAATCGTAAAGTTTTAAAATTAGTAAGTATTTTGTATCAATAAGAAAAAAAAAAGATTGGCTTTTTATAAATAATATCGCTATGAGGGTCTATAGGCAGGGGTCGACAAGTAGTTTTAGATAGGGATCGGATACTGTGGGTAAATTTTAATCATGCTAAAAAAAAACAACTATAAAAATCAAACCTATCAGTTGTAGGTACTTGTTAAATAAAGGTATAGTATACCTTATCTACGTAATAATTTATACTTGGTACAAAATATTTGGCGGTCCGTCTGTTCATTTTGAAAAAGGGACACTTGACAAAAATAGTTTGGGAACCCCTGGTCTATAGTTTTCAACGGATTTAAAAAGCATTGAATATTTACAGTGGTCCGGAACAACGTAAAGCTGGTCAGCTGCTTTTGAACTTCATCGATATGACAAATGAGACAGTCGGTGATGCCATCTCTGACCTGTTCCTAGTCGAGACGGTGCTCTGCGCTAGAGGGCAAGATGCACAGCAGTGGCTTAGCGCATACACGGATTTACCTTGCCGACAGCTCAAAGTTACTATAAAGGTATTTTATTTGTTTATTTTGCACACACTTAGCCCTAAAAATAAATAAATTTATTTGGCTCCCACAACCATCTTGTGGGACCAACTTACGTCGACGGTGTTTCCGGACCGATACGACTTGGGAACCTTTAAGCGAGCCTACTCATATCTTAAAGGCCGGCAACGCACCTGCGACTCCTCTGGTATTGGTGTGATCCATGGGCGCCGATGATCACTTACCATCAGGTGACCCGCCTGCTCGTTTGACCCATAAAAAAATCACAGCAAACGAAATGACGGCTCCGTGTCCCACTAAGATTTTTTTTTTTTTGACGGGGGGAAATGCTCTCGAAGTGGATGTTAACGACCCGTGTTGGGCGTTACTGACTTTCGGGGGGGGTAGAAGGCCCAGAGAAAATTAGGGGGCATTGAGATTTAACACGCTTACATGTAATCGTGGCGAATAGCTGTTTTAAATTTGCGGCAGATGGTGCGTAAAATTAAAGTAGGAAGTGGGGGGGAGAGTAGAAAAAATAAAACCAATTCTCAAAGTGTGTGGTGAGGAAAATAATGTTGAGATGTATACTAGCTGTGTGCTCGCGGCTGCACCCGCGTTTCATACGCTTTTCACTGCGTAATATAGTTTTAATTTTTTTATACGGAACCCTAATTATTTTTTGATACTAACATTAAGCAAAGATATTTCTCTCACAAACTCAAAAAACCTGCCAGTAAAATTGTAAATTGCATCGGAATTTTATTCACAATTACATGAGTTTTTTTACACGTATCCTCTATTAATAATAACTATTTTCGAAAAACAAAAGTACCCTAAGTTACCCGGAGTAACTTCACCTATCAAAAGTCCTGTCAAATTTTGTCCAGCCGTTCCGGATTTTACCCGGAACAAAAATTGTATTTTTGGTATAGGCACCGTGTATCATCGCTTGGAACGTCTCACATTACAATTTTGACATTACAAACAGACACTTCAATTTTATTTATTAGTAATAAATTACTTGTTTATACAGGATCGTAACATAATATCGACTACTTACGCAGAACGTCAGTGCACATCACCAGAGGGTCTGCAGACCAGAATCGATGAGCTGGTGACTGGATTCAAGAGTGGAAGGTCTTTCGTGAGACCGTCAGGCACCGAGGACGTGGTCAGGGTCTACGCAGAAGCAGACACCCAGGAAGTAAGTATGCTATTAATTCCATAACATGACTGAAAGTAAACTTGTAAGACTAGCATAATTTTAATCCATACTAATAAATAAAATTGGAGTGTCCGTTTGTAATGTCAAAATTATTATTTTTTACTAAATAGATATGAATATATATACGTTACCTACACCAAAAATACAATATTTAAATTTTTTGTCTGTCTGTCTGCCTGTTTGTTCCGAGTAATCTCCGAAACGGGTGTACGGATTTTGACGGGACTTTTTTTTGGTAGATCCGTAAAATCCGTATAAAAAAATTAAAACGCAGTGAAGAATACATGAAACGCGGCCGCAACCGTGAGCGCACAGCTAGTTTACATAAAATTATTTTTTCTCAAACGTGTATGGAAATATTTTCATTATTTTTGAAAAAAGAACACACGAAATAACGGCCAAGGAAAATCAAATCCATAGTAGGAGCGTTTTTTGAATTTAGAACATTAAAACGCTCCAGCAATGTTGTATGAAAATGCTTGCTGGGGTTATTGAATACTCTTTGATTGGATCTCTTTTATCATTCTTGGCATATCAAAGTAAGTCTCTGCTCAGTACAAATTGCGTTCACGTGGCTGTATAGCCATAAATGCGCTTGCCTTTCGGCACAGATGATAAATAGAAAATTGACGGCAAAGCTGAAAATTCGTCTTGATACTAATGTAACCTTGAACATTAATTAAATGAAATGGATAATATAAAAAATAAGTTTTTTTTTACCCTACATTCTTTTGAGAAAAGTACTATATATGCCTCGGCGGAAATGGCAATTTCCTGTCTCGTATTAGTGAAGTCCTCGCCTCATAGTAGACCTGCAATTGCCTATTTCACGTTCTTTGCAATAATGTACTATTGTTGACTATAAAGTGTATAATTTAATAAAGTATAAAAGCTTTATAGAAAGTTTTGTTCTTGTCCCAGTCAGCTGATATGCTCGCTGCACAAGTTGCACAAGCTGTGCACGACCTCGCCGGTGGTGTTGGTGACCGTCCTGAATTACCTGCATAAAAACACCATTGAGTATTGTGTGTGCGTGTGTGTATATTGGACAAAGAAGTGCATTTTCGAACATTCCCAATATACTACCTGAATATCCAGAGATGTCTCAATGACAGCTGTCATTCTAATTAAAGCTTAGATTGAAAGAATATTATATAATTTTTAAAATATAAGAGAACCGTAACCAAGTTGGATTTTTTTTTTTTTTTTCGATTACCAATAAACTGGATAAAGTTTTCTGCTATTTTTTTTTGTAAATTACTTTTTATCACGTAAACATTTTTAAAATAATTATTTGGTATAAAATTTTTAAAGCAGATATAAAATTAAAATACACACTAGTACACAAGTAAAAACCCACGATCCCTCTATTATAAAATTCAATTATTTCGAAAATGCACTTTTTTTTTTTTTTTTTTTACATTTGTATTTTATTGAAAACTACAACGCACTACTAGTCGTGTGTCGGTGTTGATTTATTTTATTTGCGGGTCTGTTATTTTTTACTTTGAATTTAGGACAAATTTTATTTCGAATGCCAAATTTTAAATTACATTTAGACCTAAATCGAAGGTCACAACAAATAAGGAAACTATTTAGAACCCGCATTTAAAGTTACATATATAAGTAAAAAAAAAGCTGTCATATTATGTTTGTAGCGCCATCTATTGGTATAATTTTGAAATGTTGATTAATTTAGCAAGTTGCGCCATCTGTTCGTCTATATTGTTAACTGGACATAACTACTCTATGAAACATGTAATAATTTAACACTAGATGGCGCACTCAAATCTATACTAATTCATAAAATTGAAGTGTCTGTTTGTGCGCTTCTGTCTGAGAAATATGTTTGATTTCTCTTAGTACCAAATGAAATAGGGTTCCGTGTAAAAATAGTCAAAACATTGTTTTCCAATGATTATTTAAAAGCTTATATTATGCAGTGAAAAATATGTGAAAAACGCGGGCAGAGCGGCGGGCACACAGTTAGTTCTTAAATTTATTAAGGTTTACAAATTATTTTGATGGCTAATTCCATACTGTCGGATTTTATAGTAACGCTATTAATAAAGTAAACCGCGCAAAAAAATAGTGTAATATTTAAAAATAAACATAATTACTTAGTACCTAATATATGAGATACTAGCTGTGTGCCGTTTTCATATATTCTTCAATACGTTTTAATTTTTTCATACAGAACTCTATTTTTTTTAATTAATTCAAGCACTTGCCCTTAAAACTGCGTTGAATCGGATTTTATTCAAATTATTATGCGGAACCCTAATGAATTTCAAAAATTAGAAGTTACCCGGAGTAACTTCAGCTGTCTACCAAAAAAAGTTAATATCAGTCCAGCCGTTCCGGAGATTACCCCATTGCAAACAGACAGACAGACAAAAAATTTAAAAATTGCATTTTTGGTGTATTCACCTATATACATTAATATCCATTTAATTAAAAAAATACTTTTGATATTACAAACAGACACTTCAATTTTATTTATTAGTATAGATTGTAAGTTCCGAATCAAATATTTTATAACTTGTTGGATGCTTTATTATGATTATGAAACTCACACTGCCTGATTTTATTACACTTTTTTTTAAATTGTACTTTATAATAATTAGTATTTTATTAATTTTTACTGAATTTATTAATACACTTAATGAGCATAATTTTATTTAGTTAGTTATAATTACGAATGTTTAATAATCGTAAATACATTTTTATATTATTTCTTAATCACTATGGCAGATTTTTATATTTTCAATATTTTATTAACAAGGTTAATAATTTGTTCGATATTAAAAAATCGTTTTTTTTTTTTTTATTATTTTGGTTACATACGTTTATAGACTTGCTAATTCACAGTAAACCATTAATGGGAAGATTTAAATGCAGTTATTTAAAACGGGTTTTCACGCGTTACCTTTCCTTATTTCGATCCCGACGTTTCGGCTGGGTTTCCCAACCGTGGTCACGAGCTGACTGGCGGTGCGCGGCGTCGCCTGACGCGTTGAGGGATATTTTGTTGAGCTACCTCCGTTTGGTCTTTATATTTATATTCATGGCTTTAAATAACTGCATTTAAATATGGAACGTGAAAATTAAAAAAAATTACAACGGGGAGATTTGTACTATAAGCGAGATAGAGAGAGACAATTTTTTCAAAGACTTATAATTATAAAATCTTCTACTACTTATTGGATTTTTCACAGTCCTGATTTTTCCATTTTCTTGATCTATTTACTTTTTAAAATTGTTGTATAGTTGAAGTCAGTTGGTTGGTTAAATTTTGGGAGCTCGAGTTGGTTGGTTGGATCATGTTTCATTTGGAGTTGGATAGTTGATAGATAAAGTTTGGTTGGTTAAAATAATTTAAATGAATATCCAAAGTGGATTGGTTGAAAATAATTTTGAGTTAATTTGAGTCGGTTGGTTGAAGTAAATTTGAGCGGTAGTTGCTAAAGTATGTGGGTAATGGAGAATAATAGTACGTTTGTGCTCTTTTTAATTTAATTTCATTAGACATATTTTATATTGGACCAACTTTTTAATGTGTTATGTTGATTTCAATGAATGGCTAATATTTCAAATTGTCATTATGTTTTTACTTGATCAATGTAAGTATGATTAATTTTAATGACATGATACCCTTATCAAATTATTTATGTAAAATTATATTTCTTTACATACCATAATATCAATCTACTTTTAGTTACCATTCTACCTAATTATTATCTTTCATATGTTATATTATCACTAATTATAAATTTTTATTTTCATATTATTAAATTACACTTTCATTAAAGTCTGTTGTCTTTATTCATAGTTATTTAATATGAAGGTACAAATTTTTTATTGCAATTATTACTATTTTCTAAAGTCTTAATAATATTTTTATCTCTTATTAGATTAGGGTATTAACAATGTAAACTTAAAAATAAAAATACCATCAAATAAAAGGTATTCACATATTTCTGAAAATTGTATATTTTTTTTATTTATATAAGTAACCAAATTATTATATTTTGTATAAAATTCAAACAACTGTTAAAGACATAAAAATAATACATCATAATTATATCTGGGTGTGGATACAGTAAAAATTGATCAGTTGTTTTTATTTTCTAAATTGTAAGCAAATATATCTCCTTTTGATTTTAGATTAATTTAAACCGTATAGGGAAGTTTCAAACTTATGACCAAATCGCTAAGTAGATAAAATTGTCGTCACTTATCGTTTTACGTGAGAATTAAAGAGTTATAAAAATGTCAGATAAAAATTTCGTATCGTGATATCAAAATAATAATAAACACGAAGCCAAAGACGACGGAATTACGTAAAACTAAATGTTTGTTAGAAAATCCTAGTGAAATACGTATTCCACGGTATTATAAAAACTCATCACTTACGTAATATAACTTTTAGGGAACGCAGAAATTCGAAAAAACGCCGTGTAAATAATTTTTTCAATCTAGCCCCATCTTAATTTTTCTAGCTTAACTAGCGCACTCGACTAGAATTTGTATAAAGTGATAATGTTATAGTAAGTGGTGTCACCACACACAAATATCTGAGGTAGCACCAAATACAATCTACCCTGTTCAGTTGGTTAGGTTGAATTTATGTGAGAAAATCGTAAATGTGTAAATGCATGTGTGTATGTATGTGTGTAATTATGGCCGACGGTGTAGTGACTGTTGTAGCCTGAAAGTTAATATCATAATCGAATGTGAAAGTTTTAGTTTACAAACTGCAAACCAGTCTGAGACTAAAAATTAACAGTTTAAATGCAATATATAATTATAAAAATTGTCTCAATTCGGAGAGCTTTTTAACGTTTTACGCATAACAGTATTTCGGTCCTTTGAGATTTAATATGTCGATTACCCATAAAAAATGAGAAAATAGGAAAACAACGGTAATGGCGTAAACGCCAGGTTAGTGCTCAAGGGGTTAATAATAAATGCCTTGAAAGGTTGCCTTTCTTTCAATCGTCACGGTGACATGATTAGCCAGGTAGAGTTTAATGGCTGGTGAATTAATTACGTCGGACATATTTACGTTTTCATATATGAATCATGAATAATAGTATTGAAACTCGTCCGATATACCCCTCGAGATACTGTAAACATCTTTAAACAACCTCTTCTGAAGCATTAGATAACATTAATATTGAAGTATTTTGTGTACATATTTCAGTTTCATATCTTATCGCGTTTTGCGCTTCATATAAGTTTTATCGACCTATAGAATATCGGACGATTTGGAACCGTAGGATTCTTCACTATTACCCAATCAGATTATATGTAGGTAAACAATGTTATATACGACATTTTGACCTCTTTAAATTTCTTGTACTTTAAACTTTATTAATATGTCGATTACCCATTAAAATCAGACAATAGGAAAACAATGGAAAGCTGGCGTAAACGCCAGGTTAGTGCTCAAGGGGTTAAACGTAATAGAAGTCACTAGTTTTTTTTTACAACAAAAAATGTTGTAAATGTCTTTATAATTTTGCAGTTATTGAGATTTAAAAAAACAGTTCATACTAAATTGCTAATCCTTTAGGTTTTACGTTTTATAATTGTTATTAAACGCGATTAACTCAAAGAACTATTTTAAATTTATTAATAAGCGTGATTTACAATATTGTGAATTGACATTACTGCCTGTCCCATAATCAAATTGGGTTATAAATAGATATAAAAGTATCTTGATGAGTAGTGAAATTATTGTGTAAAAAATGATTCTAATGATAAGTGTGCAAAAAGGTGCTGGATTACAGAATGCCTTAATAAATAAAAATGATGGTTATGAGATTGGAAATTATAAAGACATAATTAATTAATTATTGTAATTATCTCTTATGATTGTTGTGTGGTTTATATTCTGTTTATGCTAATGTTCTATCAATAAAATGTATGTATATCAATAATAATAAGACTTGTTTTATTAATCAAAATACTTTCTTATCCTTACTAAAAACTCAGGTTTATCAAACACAAGGTTTTCTTTAGATATTAGTAGTCGAAAGTAAGCCAGAAGGATGTTTTTATTTTTATAGAACCAATCGATCTTGTTTCTGAGATTACTACATGCTTAAGGGGTTGATTAAAATAAAACTTCGTAGATAACAAATTAAACGATTTATTAATAACAAAAACAATAATATTCCGGAAACGGAAGATAATTATGTTTATAATATTCCTTATGCAAATCGAACACAAATGCATTAAAAGTTATTTTAAACTTTTATTTGTAAAAGTCACAAGCATCAACCATATCACCTTAGATCATACAAAGCATATGGGTTTATGCGAAATAGAGCGTAATTACTTATCTAGAAACTAACATTCAGAAGTGTGTATATTCCACATATGAATTACAAAATATTGATATGCATGATAGGGTTTATTTATTGATCAAACTACATATAATCAATCATTTTTGAAAAAAAAAAAACAAAATAAAAAAATCTATACTTTTCGTACTAAGGATCCCTTAAAAAGATTCAACTCTGGAACCAGAAATGTTGAAAAATTATAACAGGATCTAAATTTGCATTTGTAAATGAATACCTCTCAAAATGTTTGGTTAAGTGACAAACATTTAAATTTATTATATATTACTATAATTGAAACATAGACATAGACTTTTTATAATTATAAATGCATTTTAAATTATAGTTCTATACTAGATTCTTAATGCAAATACTTTTTAATATGGATGTTAACATCACCATTATTAATATTACAATATTACCTAATCACATATAAATTTTAGAGATCGATATAAAATTCGTTAATATTTTTGTGCACATCATTAAATCTTAACATAAAAATTAGAGAACTTACATTATTACTGTGATAAAATGAAATGCAATAGTTACATTTTTTTGGAATGTTTCCAATCATTCCACACCAATAAAAATTGCTTTGAATATATGTATAGTGAAATTTAGCAAAAAGTTTAAAATAATATGTACATGTTAATTTATAATATTATAAATGGCATATTTAAAAAAGTTTAATTTTCTGGAATTATCAGATTATGTATTCTTGTATTCAAGATTTGATTAGTCTTCATTGTATTTCTATATATTTGAATCAAACAACTACCAGCATGACAATTGTAATAAAGTTGGATAACATCAAATACATCAGCTATAGATCTAGAAAAATTCATAAAAAAAACACTCTTTCATTACTTATAGATGTGGAAAAGACAAGGACAAAAGTCTTATGAATTTGTTAAGTGTTAGTGTCAAGTTTAAAATGATGAGTTCACGCATAAAACTTATTCATAATTTAACATAATAAACTGTTTTGAAAAACAATAGAAGTCACAAGTAATTCAAATGTTATTTTAGATTGATTCTTTAGACATTTTGTTTGTTTCTTATGAAACTAAATTTATTTATTATTGCTCATTACATTAAATTAGATAATATTTAACTGACACAAACTTTACAACTATATTATTTACTAGCTGTGTGCGTGCGGCTGCACCCTCGTTTCGTATATTGGTCACTGCATTTCTTTATACGGAACCCTAAATCTTTTTAGTACTGAGATAAGTAAAAATATTTCTCATAAATTTAAGCACTTGCCCATACAACTGTGCTTTGAATCAGATTTTATTCAATTTTTTATGAACATTATTTTTTTTTTTTGCCGAACCCCTTATTTTTACACATTAAAATACAGTAAGTTACCCGGAGTAACTTCAGCTATATACTAAAAAAAGTCCCATCAAAATCCATCCAGCCGTTCTGAAGATTTCCCGGAACAAACAGACAAACTGACAAAAATTTTAAAATTGTATTTTTGTTATAGGTTAATAACTAAAAAAATTAATCTTGACATTACAAACAGACACTTCAATTTTCTTAATTATTACAGATAAATCATTAATATTGTTACAAAAAAAGTCAAATATAAGCGAGTCAGAGATTTAAATTATACCCTAACATTACAAATTGTAAAAACATTTATAATTATTTATTATAATATTACATATTATGAATAAGCAAGTTGCAAACATACATAACTCATTAAGGTCAATATTAATACTTTGGAATATTTAAAAATAGTTTGTAAATAATGTACATGATGTGTGCAAAATTGAATATAATATTTATATGGTTTTCATATTATAATAATGTTATGCATTGTGCCATGCAAAATAAGATATGCCGTACATTGGCATAGAAAAGTCTATGTAGTATATATTGCATCTTCAAAATGAAAGTGACTCAAGTCAAAAATCGAGATATTGAGTAGTAAACGAAGTATTTCAAATAAGTTTTATTAACTATTAAGAAAATATTGCTGAATACAATACAAACACAAAGGTGCACACTTTTAAAAACTTTAATCACCATTATCTCAAAACTTAATTTTTTAAGTAGAGTCACTTTCACTGATAAGGTGCGATATGTTATTCCCAATTTTCTTATTCAGTTATTAACTAAAATGGCTTGTTGAAGATGATAACTATAATACAGTTTTACTATAACTACAGTTATAGTATTGGTAACTTTAAATAATATTGAATTATAGAGTATAGGGTTGTCAAAATTCTAGAAAAACTTATAACTCCATATTGTTATAATATTGTAAAAATACTTTAGTTTTATTGATTTCCATTTTATTCCCTGTTTCTTACAACCAATGTCTCATGTCTTGAAATTATTTGGATCTTTAAATAAAATATGGTATATAACTGCCAGAATTGAAAGATAACATGTTTCCTTCACTCTATTTATTGAAATAAAAAAAAAACTTTGAAAAAATATAAATATATTTTTTATAAATTGACAACCCCAGTTGAATGATACATCTCTTGAAGTTTATTTAAACTATTTAAATATACTTATTCTAAAAATATATGAAAGGCACAAAATATTTGCACTTTTAAATTTCCTAACTCTAATTAAATTGGAATTATTCATTACTTTTAGGCTCAAAAGCAATTAGCCAGCTAATGTGATTCTTCTGAAATTGAAAATAACTACCTAATTTTATGATACATTTTGTGCCTAAGCTAATATTGGTCCTAAATATGGTGCTTGATCACAATAGAAACATTTTGGCACTTCCACCTCCTCTAATTCAACCACATTAGTACTTATAACATTTCCTACTTGGTAATATCTACACCTTCTTGGACCTATATCTTCTATTAATGTGTCATATGGAGGTGAGAGAATGTCAAAGAAAGCTGCAGGTAGATCTAAAGCCTCTATTTCATGGTAGTTTGATGATGTTGGGGTAAGAAACACAAGTTTCAGAATTGGCTCTACAAACACGGTCACTAGACACTTCAGCAAACAATTTTCTTTTTTATGGATTCCTTTTGCCAATCGCGCCGCTTCGAATTTAGCGCGTAGAGCAAAGTCAAAAGAACTTACCGGCTCTTTTAAGGGATGTTCGGAGAAGCTTCTTATATTTACGGCACCAGAGATCACCTTCAAGAGACCGTGCATGTGGGGATGATCGTGAAGCGGCATCTTGAAGCCAGGTTTTAAAACGAAGATACTCATATTTATTAGTTTATTCTGGAACACCTCGATATATGTACATGGAGCTTTGTTAGGTTGCCGCCAAGTTTCAGGGTCACTTAAAATCTTATCGTAACCCAAGTCTTCGGCTTTTTTAAAGCATCCATCATAGTTTTTAATTTAACCAAGTTTGTTGTGAGATCACATTTTGACTTGTCATCGAATGTTCTTAGCGCCTGTCGGTATGTACAAACGATTGGTGGTACATTAACGATCTCCATGGCTGACTTCACTTCATTTCTAATTTCCATGTGAAATTTGCCTGCACTGATACACAAAACTTCTTTTTGACGAATAATGACGAAAATAATCTCAACGATAACAAAGCGCAACTGTCAAAAACAGTCATTTTTCAGTTGTTTTTTTTTCGGTTCCATTTATTCCTTTTTAAGGAAAAGGCAAAGGTACTAGTAGACCATGCAGCCAAGTCAGACGTCATGAACACTATCAATAAATGAATGGCGGTATCAAAATGGTGGCCTTCTGTTACGACCACAACGGGAATGGTTGGGACATTTCAGAATTCATGCTCAGTGTCATTATTTTCACTTCACTACACATGCTCATCATAACTACACTGTATCACGTAAAATACCACCCAAAATTACATAATATACAATCAACTACTGCAAAATAATGAGTGAAATATAAGGACGACATCATGTCATACTTAAATCGCCCCAAGGTCCTTTTCCAGTTGTATTTATCTGTCGTTCCTTTACACCCTAATTAAATATAAGAAAAATGAAGTTAATAAAATTTAAATGAAAAAGCAAAACAGACATTGCAATATAATTATTTGAAATATATAAAAAATAGTTTTCTAAATTGTAAGTCACGGAAACTTTTTATTCCATGATGTACAACAACTTCTAATTATAATTTTTAGTAACACTATCTATCAAATGGAATAAAGTGTCTTTTGTTAACATGACTAAAAATCTAAACAACTTTTTATTGATTAACTAATTTTAGGTCAGTATTCTAATTAATTTGGAATTAGGAAAGCTTGACAATATGTCTGTAATGATAAAGTTCGCCAAATTCATCTCAGTGGCACTAAGTTATGGGCGTTACAAGCAACTGTCTGTATTATACATACCTATGTATAGATAGTACATATAAATATTTTTGACCTGTATATAAATTCCTATTTTATAATTCATATAACATAGTTAAAAATTAAGAGAATGTAATCTCTGAATTTCTAATTATGTAACATTTACAAAATTTATATATAAGTAGATGAGATTTAAAAAAAACCAATTATATGTATTTGTTTCATTATTTATTATAATAATACTCCAGTAGTCATCTAACAAAACTATAGTGCCACAAACTTATCTGGCCCGGTGAGAGAGTCGCTGTTATCGCATTAAGTGTTGTCAGTAAAAATAAATTTGCAATAAAGTGGGTAAGTAAGTCGATGTAACAAAAACATTTTTGTCCAAATCTTGAAAATAACTGAACCGATTTTTCAATACGATTAATAGTGTCGGAAAAATATATGGACAAACATATTTACATACACACATATGTACATATCCATAAAAAATTAATATTTATTTGGAAGCCCTAATAGACTATGTAAAATATAGTGCAGTTCCAATAATAATACATAGGTAAGTGTCAAATTCATAACCTCCTTGTTTGAAGTTCGTTAACTTGTGAAATTATGCACAAATTACGTATGTACCTGGACCTGACGTTAAACACCTTTTTTTTTTTCGAGGGGAATGCATTTACGCACTAGTTGTCCAGCCAGATCTGATAGGGACCCCCCCTTCCAGATCTGGTTGAAACACGTCTGAAGATGTGTGACAGTCTCTCGCACGAAAGCACGAGAGTCTGTCACACAGGATTAGTGTGGGACTCGCGGCGAAAAGCGCCGTTGACTACTACCCACTAAACCCCCGGGTACCTCCCGCCACCTAGTTGGAGCAAACACGGGATCGGACTATGCATTCACCGCGAATGCCCCAGTGGCCGCCAAAAGATACATCCTAGTCACAACCGGGAGAGGGTAGCGAAAGAGCTTCTCCCCCCTCACCCCGAGCAGCCCTCAACCCCCGACATCTGTGGCGCGGACCCCCCACTCAACTCATCCTGTTATAATCAACAGGATGTAGCGAGAAGAAGGGGCCCGGGCCACAGCTGCCTAGCCTTCTAGACTAAAAACTAACCGCCCTCAGGCCCATATAAATGGGCACCTCCGCCGTCTCGCACGTTGTCGCCGCCTGCGCTGAGGATCAGCAGCAGGGTCGATCTCTCGCTCGCGTTCCGCAGCCTCCCTCTTCGCCATCGCTGCCTCGCAGAATGCCTCAACCGCCAGCCACCCAACCTCGCTCGCCAGCATAGCCTCCACCACCTTCGGCAGACTCAGATCCCCACCGACAACCCTCACCAACTCCCGCCTCTGGTCAATGAACCCCGGGCACTCCTCCAACACATGTTGTGCTGAGTCCATTGCCGCTCCACAGTCGTGACACGCCGGCGTCCTTTCCCTCCTAGGGATCTTGAAGAGGAAGTCTCCGAAGCACCCATGTCCAGACATGACCTGAGCCAGTCTAAAGGACATGGGGCCCCACTTCCTCTTGCACCATTTGCCAAGGACAGGACCGACCGCCTCCAGTGTCCTGCGACCGTACCGTGCCCCGACCAACGCCTCCTTCCATTTTCTCGAGACCACCCTCCTACAACGTCTCCTGACCCGCATGATCTCCGAAAGAGTGATGGCCTCCCCCTGCGACTTCCTCACAGCCGAATGGTGGTAACACACAGAGACAGCGCCTCAGCCTCAAACTCCCATGGGGGAGAGCAGGCGAGTACGCAGGCGGCCCCATGGGATGACGTTAAAAACCTGGCGATTTGAAAGAACGTAGGCAAAATGTTAATCTATACTAATAAATAAAATTGAAGTGTCTGTTCATAATGTCAAAATTAATTTTTTTTTTAAATAAATATGAATGTATACACGATACCTATACCAAAAATGCAATTTTTTTTTTGTTTATTTCTTTCGGATAATCTCCGGAACGTCTAGACGGATTTTGATGGGACTGTTTTTGGTAGATAGCTGAAGTTACTCCGGGTAACTTAGGGTATTTTACATTTTCGAAAATAATGAGGGTACCGCAAAAAAAAAACATTAAAAATCATAAAAAAATCAATAAAAACCGATTCTATACAGTTTTACGGGCAAGTGCTTGAATTTATGAGAAATGTTTTTGTACTAGAAATGTTCTAAACAAAATTAGGGTACCGGTTTAAAAAAATAAACGCAGTCAAGAACATATGAAACGCAGGCATAGCCGGGGCTCACAACTAGTTAAATAAATAAAAAATAAAAACATAATCCCTGAAAATATTTACATTTAGGTATTTTCTAACGGCTATACTCCAGCTAGTCTTAAGCAATCGGACTTATTTGATTCATTGGTTTATCGAGCTCCAAATCATTTCGATTGGATTTAAATCGCAGTGGTATGGCGGTAATCTTAATCCATTCCATATTCATTCTTTTTCAATAGTTCGTCTATTTCGTATACAGGATTTGGTTTATTTCTTTTAATGAGTTAGTAGAGTTGCGGTTTTGTAAACTATTCATTAAATTCTTTATTATTTTCCGTCAGCCACTTCTGTATCTCGGCCTTTATATGATTTATATTAGGAGTTTTGTTTATGCAAATGCTATGATATGGGGCATTATCCAATATAATCAGTGTTGGCTGATGTAAATTAGGAAGAAGTTTATCGGTCACCCATTTATTTAAATTCGTACTATTCATTTCGTCGTGATAATCGCCACTTTTTGTATTTGATTGGAGTACCAATAACGCATTTTCCACAATCCCTGCTTGTCCTCCCGCATGAACAATTATCCATCTGTTTCCTTTGGAGACTGGGTTTAGCATACCATTAACTTTATCACTCTGCCAACAGCATCCAGCTTTATGAGATCCGTGAACATAGGTTTTGTGCAAAAATATGACAGGTTTTTTGTGAACTTGTTCGTTCTCATTAACTTTTTGAAGATAATTTGCTCTCCATGCTGAAATATAATTTCGTTCTATTAGAATTCGATTTTGTTTTCTTGTAACGAAATCCAATTTTATGGAGTCTTTTCCAAAGAGTTTCTCGACTCCCTTAAAATCAATGTCATCTTGGAGCACATTTAATTACTTCGTGAATTTCATTAATTTTTCTTCTTATCAAGATCAACATCATCCACTTCAATTTTACCTTTCGTCATTTCCTTATCTGACCTTTTTTTTTTTTTTACGTGGTTGAAATCTGCTCATTGAACTCTCGGACGTATGCCGAAACCGTAGTTTTTTGCAAACGTTGTTCCTCGCGACAGACTAGGTCACCGAGGTACACCCCTCTGCGAGAGGCGCCCTCTTTGGTGCCCGTATGCCAGGTTGTCCGAAACCGACTGACTAAACACTCCACGTCCCTAACCGGCGCAAAGATGACAGGGCCCCCGGAGGCACATTATACATGTATTCTGCAGAGGCCCTGACAGCGCCATACCTCACGGGAGGTCCGACGTCAAGTTATTTTACGAGGCTTGGCGACCTCGACGGGCGCCCGGACGGCTGCGTCCGATGCCCCGGCGTGTGGCACGCCTCACTCGGCTGGGGAGCGCTGCCCGCTCCCTCTCCCGCTCTGCCTCCTCCTTTGCGAGCATGACGGCTTCGCAACAGGAAGAGACAACCGCCCAAGCCCTAGAGCTCCCGACCATCGCCCTCACGAGCGACGGCAAGGAGAGGACCCTACCCACGTCGGACGCCAAGTCCCTGAAGGACTCCCTCCACGCGGGACACACGACCAACGTGTGCTCGACGTCGTCAACGACTCACAGTTCTTTTTCCTTTACAAGTTTCCTAACAAATTCCTCCCCAACACCTACAACAAAAGTATAGAAAAAATTAAATAAGTGGTACTTGTATCTATTTTACTAGCACGTGCGAAATAATGTTTATGTAGAATTTGTTTTCAAAAGCTGGCAACACTAACCTGTGGTGGCAGCTAAGCGTTTATACAATTTTTCGAAGGGTATTATCGGTGTCTGAAGCACAGAATAATATTACTCCTACCGGAGTCTGAAGACGCTTTCCATCCTTCATAAAAATATAGGACTTGTAATATAACGTTCCTCGCATCACTTTTTAAAGCTTTCGGCATTTTTTACTATCTATAACACGAAACGATTAATAACCCATGGAGGATATGTCAGCGAAGGGCAGGCAGGTTGACATTCAAAAACGGCGTCGTTAGTTCTTTTTAGGCCACCGGGCCAGATAAGTTTGTGGCAGTATAACGAAATGAATAATCACTTCACTTCACTTCTTATGAGAATGGCGACATGCGAGATGTACAAAATTCCCAAATGAATAATGAATACTAACTTAATATGACACTGACAGCTTTCATTTCGTTTAGAAATTTTATTATTACATATTAAACAGAGATATTCATGCATTTAATCATATTTAGTTATAGTTATCATTAAAAACATAAAAATTTAATAAAGTTCTACCTATTTATATTAATATATATATTTATATATAAATTCAAATTATTCAATAAAAAAATTCAAATTTAAATTCTTTAAGAATATATGATTTTCAGATGGAAGATGCAAATAATTATTTGGATACAGCGCCATCTAACAACTAAACCAAAAGACTCTAGGATAAGGTCCGACTAAATTAAAAGTAAGGACATAAAACGGTTACAACATAAACAAGCTACATGTACAGGTCGTATTATAGAACGACTACTTTGTACTATGTTACATACCATATGTTACGTACCATATACCTCTATCGGTATTAAATTCATTTTGAAAACATTAACTGGTTTTACACGTTTGTATAAAATTAACCTTAAATAATGTTATTTAAATATTATAATCGTTATCATTTATAAATTACATATAATATTCGATATAGGAGCATTGTATTAAACATTTTTAAATTACAATTTTAGTAGGTAGTGACAAATTACATTTACCTTTTATTGTAGTAGTGACATCTATTGCCAAGTAGTATAAATAAATCGTCGTTTTATTAATGTTAATTTGTATCTCGAATCAATTCAATAAAACTCCATAAGATGCCGCTATGTAGGACATTTCTTCTCAAAATAATTACACTTATTCAAATTAATCCTCCCCAACTGGTGAGATTTTTGACGCCGCTGCCAGCGCGGTACAGTAACACTGACCATGCATTAAGCATTACACGGACAACATTGCACATAACGCGCAGGTCCTGTAACGAACCTTTTTTTTTTATTAATAATTAAAAAATGTAGGGCTTAGCTAGGTTCAAAATTCCGCGGAATTTTTTTTTACACTCAGTTAACGGCCAAGCTGAATTTCGTACCACTTTGGTAACTTGTGCTAGTTACTTTTTTGCGGCTGAATACGGTGCGGTTCAGTACTCGCCTTAAAAGCGACGGTGAAGTTGTAAAGGCCCTTCCGTTCAACAGCATTAGCTAGTTACCAAAAAAAATCTAATTAAACAGTCACAGATTAAAAATGAACTTCACCTTAATATAATTCTGAATATAATAATTCTTCGATTTTAAGTTCACCATTGTATACGAAACTTATACTTAACTTATGGTTAAATAACCATCTTTATATTTCTCACCAATGTGAGCACTTGTCAGTGAAACTGTCGATTACATGGTTTTTTTTTTACAATTTTTTGAGGGTTTTAATTTTTTTATACGGAACCGAAATTATATTATAAAAAGAATTTTGGTACTAATAGAAAGCAAAGATAATTTAAGGTGAGACAAAAATGTTTGTATTTTTGGTATAGGAACCATATATACATTCATATGTCTTTAGAAAAAATATATATTTTGATATTACAAACAGACATTTCAATTTTATTCATTACTACTATACTTATAATCCAAAATCAACGTACAATCAGGTTAACGTCAAATAAGGAAACACTATTTATAAACCATTTAACATCCTCAAACACAATTAAGTAAAAATAAATGTGAATACACTCGTAGTGTTCTGTGATCTTACTCAATAAAATATATAATGATGGAGGTCAAATTTTATGTGTGGTCTCTGGCAGCGGTGAGCCGCGGGTGGCGGATAGTTACCACTTAAATAAATACAATGCTCATTGTTACCGTTGTATGGGATTTTATTGAGTTTCCAGCACAGTCTGTGTTTTATCGAGCGTAAGATTTAACAATCGATTAACGTGAAACTATAAACATAGATAAATTCATCAGTACAAATAGATTGTTCGGAGTTTTGTGTTAGAAAAATATAGTTTTATGTCACGTACGATGTAATCCAGAGTTTACGTTATGTTAACGTTTTTATTAGTGACGAACTATGTTACTATTTTGTCTGTCTGTCTATACTTGTATTGGGAAATGTTTTACCAATAAAACGTAAAAGTGGAAATTAATTTATTGTTTCCTTTTTTTTTCGTTTATATTTTATTCGTATATAAATTGTTTTCGAAATAAATTTCATTACATATAAATTCAAAATTGTTATGATGATTGAAATATTTTTTTTATTTACAAGAACCTTTACGAACCTACCTAGAACAACTCACCAAAATTTCAACACAATCAGATGAATGGTTTAGCCACGCATAAAAGTCGATATACACACATTAATTTATATTTATAACTAACTTCTACCCGCGAAATTGTTCGTGTTGACTTTGGATTTATTCAGAGATAAATGATGTTAGTGGAGAGAGAGATATGCAATGGCAATATTTCTGTAGGCTTTTTTAAGGACTCCAATTCTCTAGGACATCGCTATGATGTACATCTTAAGATTTTGCCTACGTAAGTATTCTTTGGAGACCCGGTTATAAAATATTTGTTTTTTTTTTTTTCTACTTAATTGAGTTTTCCTCTCAGTGGAAAAGGCAAAGGTATCTAAACCATGCAGCTGTGAAAACTGTTCAATGTCAGTCGCCGCTGTTTTGGATTGTACTGTAATTAACATCAGGTCCAGTGGAATCGCTTTGTTGTGCAATATAAAAAAGAAGCCAAGTTTGAGTTTCGAAACATAAGTTTTCATTCAAAATATCTAATTCGTTCTTATACAAAAAATCTGATATCTAACTCTTGAAAACATATTGAAAACCATATCAAAATCCATTGCGTGACAGACAGACGCGGAAAGCGTTTTATACTAGGCATACCTAGAAATAGATTAGTAAATTCGATGTAGGTAACATTCTAAGATTGGTTTATTTATAGAATTCTTTCAAATCTAATTACCGAGTACTTTCAGTAGGTAGAGTTGTGGTGTAATGTGCCGCTACCGTGCCCTGCGGTTCGTCTGTTTGTTTGTCAGGTGCGTGCCTCGCTGGGTGGGCTTCCGCGAACTCTTTACTCGGTCTTCACGCGGTTTCATACCAGTCTGATAAACCAACTTTTAATATTGTTCTTGTTTTTTTTTTTCTCGAACAGACTTAATGCTGTTGACCAGAAAGGTCTTGACAGATCTATCTAAGTTTTGGTGTGAGCGCTCATGGCACTAAGAATAAAAAGGTATCTAGCGTAAGGACACCAAAATGGTATAGGCGGAAATTCCGTGGATTTTTCCTAGCTTGTGAAAACGAAAAATAAAGGTTCCCTTACAAAAACTCATGTATCTGCGTATAGTGTGCAAGTATGTGTGTGTGCAGTGCGATGCGTGTGATACTAGTGCATGCAGTATCACTGTATCGCGCTAGCGGCGGCTACAAAAGCTTGCCTAATCTGAATACTGGAGGAGTATTCGGGGGAACTAGTATTGTTAATTTAATCTAAATATTCGGCGGGATTATGTAATAGGTATCTATTACACATTAACTATAGGTAGACATTCGACAACGTCTTCTGGCAGCTTTATTCGAGATTTTGTCAACATTCTAAGCTTATTCGAATAAGCGGAGTCGATAAGACGCGTCGTTTCTCTTTCTGAATTTCTATTTAGATATTAATTCACTTACAACTCTATAACTGAGGCGATTTACATGAAAAAAGTCTAAAATATATATTCGTTGGTCAATTGTAATTCCATCTTTTGTTTTTTAACGAATCACGCTGTTACGAATGTTATGACGTCAGCGATCAACATGCTACAGTACGTATAAAATGACGTTTAAACGCTGACGGTCACAGATAAACAATAAAACGTATACTTACATAACCTATAGTATGTTTTGATTATGAATAAACAATATGAAAATGAATTAATAAATATTAGATATATTTTAAGCGTTAGGTTATTTTAATAATGTCAATTAACCAATTATGAATTTTAAACGTAAAAAAACAGTTTTCCAAAGTTTCGAGTTTCTGTCGGCAGTCTACATGGCTGCTTTTTTTTAAATTATTTTCTTGCTAATATTATCATGTGGATAGATGGAGAGGGGATTAGGGGGTAAGAGCTTTGATTATAATTTACTAATGGAGGAGAGGAAGTTCGAAATGTCAATTTTTTTCTAACCTATCTAATGATGTTGACCGGAAGGGCCTTTACAGCTTCACCGAACTTTGTGGGCGAGTGCTGAAGGCACTCAGCCAATTGTATTTAGGTAAAACTTGGTCACGATTCTTTATCTGCGATTTTTTATCCACTTGATGATGATAATTGGTAGGATATTTCCTAATGCCTACCTGCTTAGCTAACACCCTCAGAAAAGTTTACCAGTAAACAACTAAATGTTTGCGTGTAACCTTTATGCGCGTTTGGAATAAAATCTCTATGACTGTTGTGGCAATTATTATTAAAAAATAAATATGTTATAATAAATTTTATAATAACATTTAACATTTAAATATAATGCACAGTATGAGTAAAATTATATATTTAAAAAACATATTTACTGAACGTCATTTCCGTTTGAAAACGTTACTTCCGTTCAGAAAAAGATCTAATTTAGATACTCGTTATATCGTACCTAAAGAAGTTTGACTTCAAAAACCTATTAAATTCTCGTTATTATTTTTAATAAACATGAAACATACAATTTTTTATGAAATCGTCCACGGAATAACGTTTATAATAAAAAGCCATGGTTCTAATCAGAGTGGGCAATGAACCGGAAGTGCGCGACTAGATGCGCACTGATGGGCCCAGTTTATGTTCACTTCTCGTAAAATCTCAACGTTCATTAAATTTTCAGAACGAGGTTAGAGATCGCGTAAAAATAGTTAATGTTATTACATAGGCTCAGCCAGTGTAACCGCTGTAGCTGTGGACTTGCTTCATTTTTAATCCTCACGTACTAATTAATTAATTTTTTGACAAAACAAAAAACGATTTAAATCAAATAGGCTACTTTTTGAAATAATAAATGATAGAGTATGTTAAATAGGTACATGAGCGATGATTTCATACAAAAAAATCGCCTAAACTTGAAGACAAAAAATGAATATCTGTGTGTAAGCGACACGGAATGACGTAATCATCGGCATGCAATGTGGTTTTTTAAGGCCAAAGTTTTACTCCGCGTGCGACTACTACTGCCGTTCTGAGTGTTTCAATTCTATGGTTATAACCGTACCCTACCTGAGTTTAGTACCCTAGTAGAGCATAGGTATGTAAATCATGGTTCTTCTTTTCTACTATCAAAACAACTACGGCTGTAATCTAGATCAATCTGGCTGTAATTAAAGTTCTGACCTAACTGACTTCACTGCGAGGAAGAAAAAATTGTTAAATCAGTTTCCTACATTGGCCCGTTTATGGTACTCTTAGTAAAAAAATCATGGAACAAAACGACTTTCAAAATTACCGAGATGGAACCCGAAACCAGAAGGAAACCTGTCTGCGTTTTGGATTTAATAAAGTTGTTTTTGGATTATTATTTTTTTTAATCTTATGTTATCACTCGATAGAAAAGTAGGCTTTTTAGCTAAAGCAGTGGTCGTGACACTTTTCTGGTCAAAGGCCACATAGGTCAACGTGAGGTCCAACTGCCGGCCACACTTTTATTTATTTATTTATACTTTATTTACAATTTGTGTAAAAGGCTGACTTAATGCCAGAGGCATTCTCTTCTTTTATGGATACTATGAAAGTTGATACCATCTATTAATTATCACATCTATGTAAGCTGTCAAACATGAATTCGCCATAGATTTTATGCTGCAATAACAACCTATGAAGTCATTTTCAACAACTATAGTAAAATCGCGGACCGCACAAATACCGTGCAAGGGCCGCATTTTGACGTCCACTGAGCTAAATACGCAACGCATTTGTGTGACATATATACCATTATTATGTTTTTTAGTTGCCTAAGGAGTTTCAAACGTTTGGTGGTAGCTTTTACGTGACGTCACGCGTGGGCACTGCACATTAGTTGTAAAAGCTATCATTGCGCCAATTCCGACATTATTTATAATATAAATAAATTATTCGTGCTAGTCTCCAACGTCTGCAATTAGATGTATTTGAGCTCGAGTTACTGATCACTGAACGGGTATGCTCAATGTTCAACCAAGTTTTTTTTATAAATATACACCATGGTTTTTTTATATGGAGTTTCTATCTAATTTTTTATATATTAATCATCTGGATCTCAATCTGTCATGCTTTATCTATTCATTATTATGAATTCTATACTATGTATATAATGATAACACGTAACGCGAAATATAGGTATCATAAAAATTGCCATTTACTACAATGTTATTTGAAAACTTGTGTTTCTAAAATCTAACTTGGTTGTATGCTCAAGATACCTTTGCCTTTTCCTTAGACAGGAAAAAGGCCATAAGTAACAGAAATATTAAACCTTAAATGTGAAAGATAATGAAATTCTGCTAAAGCAAAGATAGCTTGGGAAATTAGTAAAACATGCAAATTAAAATCTTAAAAAACCTTTTGAACGTTTTGGTCCGTGTCCAAGCTAATGAGTGTATTAGAAAAAAAAACAAATTTATTTTTTGGTCAAAAAAAAAACTACTATAAAGCCTTAAGCGTTTGATTCCGTAAATTGTCCTTTAAGGGTATTTAATTATGGTTTAAATTTGATCCTACTTTAATAGACAATTAAAATTTTACCATATTTGTGGTAGAAATCTTATAAATACTTAAATATATATAAGATTAACGAAGGACAATTAAAATAAAACGATGTGTTGCTTTTTAATAATAAAAAATGACATTTTAGAAGTCCAAACTAAATAATACAATTACAATATTAAGCAGATTTTTCATTAAAAAATTACAGCCAGTATTTTAATCATAGAAGCTAACCTCTTTACAACATAAAATTAAATAAATATGTTTTTTTTTTTTCGAATTTACGAATCGATGTGATTCAAACTATTTAAAAACGACGGCAATGGTAAACCGTGCCGTGTGGTGCTGGCCAAGAATAGCACCACCCCATATCTTCCCATGGGTGTCGTAAAAGCTGACTAAGGGATATAAACCAAAGAATGGGCAGCAGCATCTTCTGAGTCTCACAAACACCTACTGCGATCGTTAACCCGCCTGCCAAGCCTGTCGATTATGGCAATGCCCGTCTCATTGGGGGAGACCTATGTCCAACAGTGGACGTCATTTGGTTGAATGGATGGATGGATGGAATGGAAAACACTTCTAAATAATCTGTTAGTTCTGGCGGTCCGTGGCGTAGTTATGTATAACCAAATAGCGTTGTGTCAAAAATTATATAGTGATAAAACCTTTTTTTATGTAAGTGTACAAGAATCGAATTCTTCATTCGAAGAATCGAATCTTATGTGCCCACTGTACGAGTATGTTATGTTCAAAAATTTTGCGGCTGAGTGCCTTCAGCATTCGCCCCTAAAGTCACAGTGAAGCTGTAAAGGCCCTTCCGGTCAACAGCTAGTTAGAAAAAAATGGTTAAAAATGTAATTCAATTATTCCATACAAACGTGGTCACTTGCTTCCTCCCTGGATAATAGCATTATAGTAAATATTTTTATACCGATTAATATATATCCACCACCGCCATCGAATCAGGAATGAGGAGATCCGCAGAAGAACCAAAGTAACCGACATTGTCCGAAGAATTGCTAAACTTAAGTGGCAGTGGGCTGTGTCCGCTGGATGCCGGTGGCGCAAGACAGGTCGTCGTGGAGATCTTTGGGGAAGACCTATGTCCAGCAGTGGACGTCTTTCGGTTGAATACATAGATAGATAAATAATCTCTTTCTTTAGGGCGCAACGCGGTAGCAATAGATTTCTGAAATATCTACTTTTCAAATCTGATGCCGACCCCGACCGCATGTCCTCTTAACAGTGGGAGAAATTATCGCAAGTTCATCTAGCTTAATGGACAGGGTCTGAGCTTGAAGCTCCCAGTGCACAGCACCGCCTTTACATGCTTTAGATACTCTAGATACGCCATTGTTTGCAGAAGAAACCATAATGAATATTAATCTATAGAGTTGATATTTATACAAAGTTTTTTGTCTATACTGTATAGGCTCATTACTTTGGTTACAATCTTACCTGATGTCAAGTGACGATGTGGTTCAGGATGTTAAACACACTAAGCCTGCATTCTGTGATTCATTATAATTAAACTTGTAGTTAATGACAGTTAAAATGAAAGTTTAATGAACATTCTAATTAGTATTTTGATTGTTATAGTTATGCCCGCAGCTCTACTCGTGTTAGGCAGACGGACAGATAGATGTTGTCGTTTTTATAACGTAAGGAAGGATCATAAAATCGGTTCAGTAGTTCTCGAATTTTTTTACACGTTATAGGCTCATTGCTTTGATCACAATCTTACCTGATGTCAAGTGAAGATGTGGTCCAGGATGGGTAAAACATACTAAGCCTAGAGTTACTGGTTCTCAAGTGATGCTGTCGGAACACACCTATTGATGTTTAGCAGCTGGTTCTCAAACAGGAAGGTGATAGACACCCCCAGGCAGGCATTATTAGAAAATGCCCTATTACCGTGCTATGGTTTCCTCAACATGTTTTTTTTTTTCACCGAAAGCTCAAGTTGATTTTTATAGTTGGATAAGTGGGCTCGAACCCGCATCCGGCCGCACTACCAATTGCGCCATTATCGCTTCCACCTATTTGGACAATATCAGCCTTTAAATGCTTTATTAATAGGCAAACTGCTGTTTTATATCGAGCTATTATATATTGTAATGGACAGTCATTTTGTCGACATAAAAAAGGTTGACTGCATAACGGTTAACTCTGTTCAGCCGGCCATGTTTATAATAAAGAAAACGTGACGTGGAAATGGCGTGCTCTCATTCGCGAACCAACTTAACTAGCTAAAATTGTAAAACAATACGATCCACGTAATTAACACTACAAAGAGACCTGACTAGCCGACTTCAACGTCGTAACCTTTTAATCTCAGCTCGAACAATTACATGGATGTAGCTCGCAATCATGTTCCTAATTAACTTTATGTTCGTGTTAGAGAAAAAAAAAACAAATGAAAAAAACAATTATAAACGCATCAGTATTTTAATAGTTGCAGAAAGTTCTAGTTTTGACGTGTTTTGTTGTCGTATAAGCTTTTGATTACATGAATTGATCTTCTTCTTCTTCTTAGATAAATTTGTCAATCTGTGAACACACAATTTATGCCAGTGTCATGTGGGTAAAGTGTGTTTTCAAGTTTATATCAGTCTTACCAAGCCTTAGCAAAACATTGGCACATCGAACTTTCCATGGAGCTTTGTCGATAGCTCAGAATAAATGATACGCGTTATCTTCTATAAGAAACTCAACTTGAACAAAATTACCAAACTATATCACGCATAACGCCACCAAGATTACATGATATAGAGTCAAATATACAAGTTAATGAATTAAAGAAAACAACTGCTACACGACAGACTGAGATTCCACCAAAAAACTCAAATGAATTAATTGATCGTTTACGACGTTTACGTTTTTACGTAAAACGTCCGTTCTTTTTAAAACATAAGGCTAAGGCTTTACGCCATACTGCCTTGTCTAACATTAATCATATTTTTCATATAACGCTCTAAAAAAAGAACATCTCAGAATTCATACTTCGTGCAATACACTTAAATTGTGTACAATAACCAATCTATATCACGCAACACGCCACCAAAATTACACACAATAAGTGGTCATTTACTAGGAGTTACAAATGTTATTTTAAGAAAACTTCTAACAGTCTGAATTTATTTTATTATAGCCTCATATAAAAAGTATTCCTAACGTCAGACTTGCCTGCATGGTTTATATGTGTTTGCCTATGGCCTTAGAAAGGAATAAATAAATTAAAAAAGGGTTGAGTGCTTGGCAGACATTAGTCTATTATGTACATGTAACTAATCCATTAACTTGCGTTAATTGTGCTATATTGTGTGCCCATCGTTTTGTATTTTATACTTTGATTATTGTATACAGAGGCAATGTATTGGAAATTTTTAACGCGAAACGTTTGTTCTGAGGTGCCACGAAAACTTCATGTTCTAGCAAGATGACCCGTTTTGCTGGAGCTTAGAAACATTGATACATGACTGAAAACATAACTTATCACATGACGCTGGCAGAATTGGCGCGATGATGCTATGATGGCGCAGCGGGTAGATCGGCCAGATTCCACCTCAATCGATGCGGGTTCGATCTCCACTTATCCGACTCTAAAGCCGCCCTGAGCTTTCAGTCGATAAATACCAATAGGGGAATTCCGGCATCATCACTTGAGAATCAATACTCCTAGGCTTAGTGTGTTTACCATCCTGGACCCACATAGTCATTTAATATTAGGTGAGATTGTGGTAATCACTGAGCCTATTCAGTGTAAAAAAAAGAATTATGTATATCACAGATTTCCATTAATCAAAAGAAGAAGAGTTATTGTCTGAAGTGAAAAATAAAAGTTTATTTTTTACCAAGATACTAATCAGTTATATCATGATCATGTCTTGTCAATCTATAAGACATTCTGAAGTTGTCATCGAAACGTACGTACGTGGTCAATAATTTTTAGTCATTTTAAGTGTATTGCTCTTATAAAAAATAAAAACCAGTTAAATGTCTATAGTAACTTATAATTTTCTATATCATTCAAAAAGATGTTCCAAATGTTTAAATCCTGTTTTCTCAAAATGGCGACCGCGTAGATTAACACTGTATTAATCCTTATATGTGTGCGATTACTTTACGTCTAATTAGTTATGAAAATATAAACCTATATTCCTATTGTGTAGGTGGGTACGTGTGGGATGCTGTGTGATGCTTGTAAAGATTTTCCGAATGGACGATAATAACTTTGTGTTTGATAATCAGCTATATTACGTATAGTTAAATGATCAAAGTGCCTAGGCATGTAGTAATATGAACAATTTAATCTTTGTTATAATCGTGTTAGTGGGGAACAATTGATCAAAAGATAGATTTAGTTGTCTCTGATGCGCCTGGAATTGTGCCAGAGCTTTGATTCTTTTAAATATAGAGTAGTATCAGGTTTAGAGAAATTGTTCTCAAAATCCTTATTATACTGGTATTTATTTCAAGAAGACAACTATTAAATTCAATTTACATGTAAATTCTTATAAATAGCAAAGAATAACTAATTCTATAGTACATACATATTATCTATTATAGTTCATTACATTTGATCTAAACAGAGCAAATTACTGTAAATAAAAATGACAACTATGGATATCGGAAGATAACAATTACATAAGTACATGAAAAAATAACTTATAACTATGACAATATTATAGACGCCTTATAAAATTAATATAGACTCATTTTTATAACTCCAAATTCTATATAACTGGAGAATTAATTTGCTTAAATCTTGATAATCTTAGCCTAATTCAAGAGTTCACTGTGGAAAATACAACTTACTTTTTTTATTAATTTATAGTTTAAACCAAAAGACTATCAAATTTATAAATGGAAGATAAACGGACACATTACATAAGTGATTTTTTTCAATTAATATTAGATATTAATAAAATTTACTTAGTTTAAAATTATTAAATGTAATTTCAATGTTCAGAATTCAAATTGTTTATATTTCCAAAACAGTATGTAATAATAATAATATCAAACAGATGTATTAAATAAAAAAAACCGCTTTCTTAAAATGTCGAATTCACTGTAGTAGAAAAAGTTTAATTTTTTTAGTAAATTTATTAAAATTATATCGGTGTTTTCTCTGTTCGCCACTACTCTGTAATTTCAGAAACGTAATAGTGTTCTTAGTATTACGCGTGAGCCGCAGTTAATGCGTTCTGTTATACAAACAATAGCGGACGCACCGGATGCCGCTACCTTTGTATGTCTCCTGTTTGTCTGTCCGTCTGTCCAAGCCAAATCGCACAATCTTCCGACATAGAGTTATGCTAATTACTAGGTAGATACACAAACAGCTTCATCAAGTCGCGTCTACTCCTTGTAAAACTATGCCAGTGTGTGCGCACAAGGCACATTTTGGCAAATTATAAAATCTTATAACAATCATTTCAATAACATTGAATTACTTGCTGTTGTTTATGTACGCGTCGTGGGTGAAAATTTAATAACACAGTTTAATCATTTTACGATTATATCTTACAACTTTTTCACAAGTACGGATATAGAATAATTTATGACAATAAAGGTTTATAGAGCGACAAACTTATCTGACCCGGCGGACTAAAGGGGAACTAGCGAAAGCCACCTTTAAATGTCAAGTCTGCCTTTCGTTGAATATTCTCCTGGTCGATCACAAGCGGCGTATGTTTATTGTTTTTCTTAGTTTTTTTTAATGTCATGACTTATCATTTAAATTTAAAATGTCTAAGCACTATAACATGCTAGTTATCTATACCCAATTTTATTCTAAAAAGTAGATAAAAATATATATGTACTGAAACTAGAGAACATAATATAATAGATTTTAAACGACAATCACATAAATCGGTTTAGAGGTTCTTTGGGTCAATATCCAATTACCAGACAGAAATTAGACTACCTTTTATTTTATGCTAATAAAAGAATATTAATAAATTATTTCACTTTAAATCTTTTTTGTTTGAATCTAAATTCTTTTTATTTTTAATTTTTCTTTTGGTTCCATTTCTTCTTCATCTTAAGGAAAAGGCAAAGGTACTAGTAGACCATGCAGGCAAGTCAAACGTTAGGAACACTATCAATAAATGAATGGCGGTAACAAAATGGTGGCTTTCTGTTACGACCACAATGGGAATGATTGGGACATTTCAGAATTCACGCTCCGTGTCATTATTTTCACTTCGCTACACCTGTGTATCATAACTACACTATATCACGTAAAATGCCACCAAAATTACCTAATATATAGTCAAATACTTCAAAATAATGAATTAAAAACAAGGATGACAACATGACCGACCAAAATCGCGCCAAGTTCCTTTATATTTCAACGCAACACCTGTATTGCTTCTCTATACACAATTCTGCCACTGTCAAGTGGATAAAGTATTTATTTTGTAATGTTTAAAAACTTAATACATTTGACTAATGAATAAACGAGGTATATAATTCTATTATAGCGTTTTATTTTATCACTTTACAACATAGCTTCTCGGAATCTTAACTGTGCACGTGAGCATTTTCATATATAATTAATTTTATTTCCAAAATATTTTTTGTGTCGTTCGTTCGTAGTTAAGGAATACATACCCCTACTTTGTTTATGTCTCGGCTTCACGGGGAAGGATGGGTTAGTTTAATAGGTGTTTAAGATTTTTTTTCACCGTTTTTGTATGTTAAGATGACTTCGTACCACCACGTGTTTAGTGTTAGGTGTTTAGAATTGGTCTATTCGTGCCTTACAACAGTTTTGTTATGTTTCATTAGAAGCGGTTTTAGAATATCTATAATAATTAAAATTGAAGCGTAGATTTTATTTTCTAACCTAGCTAATGCTGTTGACCGGAAGGGCCTTTACAGCTTCACTGAACTTTGGGGGCGAGTGCTGAAGGCACATAGCCGTAATTTGAAGCGTAGACTGTTTCGAAACATATATGTATAATGGATGACAACAGAACCATAGCGCGATGTAGAATCGTTTAAAGAAAATTAATTTTAGTTGTCGTTAGTATGTAAAGTTGAAGTTTCAGTTTTTTTTAATAAATACATATGAATGTATATATGTAATGTATATATACGATACCAAAAACGCAATTTTAATTTTTTTTGTCTCTCTCTCTGTTTGTTCCTGCTTATCTCCGGAACAGATGGACCGATTTGGACGAGACTTTTTTTGTTAGATAGCTGATGTTACTCTAATGATGTCTAGCTTAGGCTACTTTATAAAATTAAAACTCATAAAAATTGGAATGAAATCCGATTCAATGCACAGTTTTACGGGCAAGTAGTTGAAGTTATTAGAAATGTTTTTACTTTATATTATTTCAAAAAAAATATTAGGGTTCCGTATAAAAAAATTAAATCGCAGTGAAGAACACATGAAACGCGGGCGCAGCCGCGGGCTTACAGCTAGTAATAAATAAAATTGGAGTGTTTGTTTGTAAAGTCAAAATTATTTTTTTTTACTAAATAGATAGGAATGTATATCCGACACCAATACCAAAAATACATTTTTTTAATATTTTGTATGTCTGTCTGTCTATTTGTTCCTGCTAATCTCCGGAACAGCTGGACCGATTTGGACGAAACTTTTTTTGTTAGATAGCTGAAGTTACTTCGGGCAACTAAGGGTACTTTAATCATGGAAAATAATTAGGGTTCCGCATAAAAAAAATTAAATCTCATAAAAAATGGAATAAAATCCTATTCAATGCCCAGTTTTACGCTCGAAAAGTGCTTGAGTTTATGAGAAATATATTTAATTTATCTTATTTCAAAAAAAAAATCAGGGTTCTGTATAAAAAAATTAAAATGCAGTGAAGAAAATATGAAACGCGGGCACATCCGCAGGCACACACAGCTAGTATTTATAATAAAAATAAAACAAAACTAAAAAAATATAAGACACCCTGAAGAAATATCAACTTAAAAAGATTCTAGAATAATTAATATATATATTTGATATTTACATAATATTTATATTTATATTTGATATTTATATAATTTATATTTATGTAATCCGAGTAAGACTGGCTGGGGCAGTATTACTAGTTTATACGCGTATATAAAAAAGTGCTTAGTAAGTAAAGATAATTTCTTCACCAATTTATATTAAATTATTCGATTGAAGTAATAATTCATTAGCGTCTCTGGACGTGATCCGAGCCCCAACTGAGAAAGGTTTTGCAACCGTTTTTCGGGCGTTACAGTGACACCTACTAGCCAGTAATGCGACATACTATATTCTTTCATGCATTAGTATAACCGGTATTACCTTGCACCCATACACGTCACGCAGGGTTCAAGAGTTATATAAGGAACGTCGAGTTCCGTAGTTACTTTAGGTCTAGCGTTGGCGTTTGAATTGACACTATGGGCAGCCGAAGCCGAGTTCCATACTGCTTTGGTGCTCTCGCGTTGGTAACCACTCTGAGCTGAGCGCCCTTAGCGCTCGTTTTAAAAACTTAGTGAAGTAGACAAGGCACTTCCGTTTAAGAGGATATCCTAGCGGCATTTATTCTATACCAGTGATGGGCAAAGTACGGCGCGCGGGCCAACTCCGGCCCGCGAAAGTATTTAATCCGGCCCGCCTAGGGTCCATCGACATGGATAGTATATGGCCTGTTATAATTACGTTTTGGCGGTCGAGAAGAAAACGTAGGTTCTACTTAGTAGAATAATAGATGCATAACCTATAGGTGAAGCTAAACTAGCCGCGTAGTTCACGAGATGCGTAATACTGATCTAACTGATGATGATGATTAAAAGCGAAATGTGTTTTTTCTATAATACTAGCCCTCCTCTAGAATTTCTTGAACTTAGTGGCCCGCCATTAAAAAAGCTTGCCCACCACTGTTCTATACAAACGTAGTCCCCTGTTTCCTCCCTCGATAATAGCATTATGGTAAATATTGTTAGAGGCATAGCCAAAGTCTTTATTATTCTAATAAAACAGGAGACAAACAGGGTACTAACAATTGATGTTTACATCTGTTTTGCGTAAGTAAAATCAGCTGCATCTGCCCCTTTCGATTTCTGAAATACCTACTTTTGCGATTGCATGTCCTCTTAACAGTATTTCGTTCATTCGAGTAAAAACAGCCATCACTCACCATGTCTCGCTTATATATAGAACCGATGACAATACATTTATTAAATACTTTGAGAGTTTTATTTCTATTACCTCGTCACCTAACGTCGTGCTTAATAATAATAAAATTATGGTTTAGATTTTAACATAATTATATATATACATTTACAATACCCTAGAAGTCTGAAATATAAAATATGCAACTGCAAAAGTTATTTCATAAATAAACAATTATTTTACTATCATATTTTTTTATAAAAAATGTTTTATTTAATTAATTATACTTACTTATTAATTTATTTACTAAAATGTGTAAGTGAAATAATAAATCAACTATTGAACTATTCTTTGAATAAATTATTTATAAGCGTTAATATCTGTTCGTTAGTTTGCGAGACACATTTACATTTCAGTAGCGCGCGCTTTTGATATGTTTCCCCTACCTGTTTACTGAGGTCGGAAGTACTAGAGGCTCGTTCGAACGGGAGAGTGCGATCTGAGCAAGTAAATAAATATGGTATCGAATTTTTTAAAAGTGTGGTTTTGTGTGAAAATTGATATTTCTTTAACATGAAATTCGAATTTCTGTGGTATTAGTTAAGAAATATATAAACTTTGGTGACATTTTACATAAACTACAGTTATGTTATTATATTGCTTTACCCTTCAGTAGAAAGCTTTATTAGTATTTCAGCTTGTTGATGCTTGAGAGTTATTAAGTGAAATTAATTAATAAACAAGTCTTTTTTAACACTAGCTTCAATTTATCAGTCAGTTAATATGATAGTTCAAACGCGGCATATCAACCTTCAAACAGATGAGCGGCTTGTCTATGTACGTTTTATTTTTAATCTTGCGGCACACGTGCGCTCCTCAATTGTTTTCGTGATGAGACTAATCTCGTCCGCAATGCTTTGTGGTTTCAATGAGTAGGTGTGTAGGCAATGCTAATTCATATCTTATAAACCATGTGCGTAGTTATGGTATCGAAATGGTATTAATAGAATTTTCTTTGTGAGCTGCACTTTTATTGAAATTTTTGATGTTTGATACTTAATTTCTTCCTTCTTAATTTTATTTTTGTGAGTTCGAACAATTATTTTATGTATCTCAACTTGATCTATTGTGTTGCAATACAAAAAAATAACATTTGATAAACATATTTGTTAAAATCGAAGTAGTGCTGATCAATTAATGGAAGATTTTAGAAGAAACAAACCGATTAGACGTATGAAAGCGAGCAAGCAGCAATGCAAGAGTTGGAGAAGCTAAGCCATTACCGCGGCATTCTCCCTTATTTATTTACTAGCTGTCTGCACGCGGCTGCGTCCGCGTTTCATAAATTCTTCACTGCGTTTTTTTTTATACTGAATCCTAATTACTATTAAAAACTAACCTAACCTAACTATTAAAAATTTGAGTACTCAGATAAAGTAAAAATATTTCTCATAAATTATAGCACTTGCCCGTAAAACTATGCATTGAATAGATTTTTATTCAAGTTTTTATGAGTTTTATTTTTTTTACGTGGAACCCTGATTATTTTCGAAAATGCAAAGTACTCTTAGTTACCCGGAGTCTACAAAAAAATCCATCAAAATCGGTCAAGGCATTCCGGAGATTACCAATTACAAACAAACAGACAGACAGACAAAATTTTAAAATTTTAAAAATTGCATTTTTGTTGTATGTGCCGTAAATATATACATACGAGTATGTTATAAGTTGTTTATTTTGATATTTTAATTAGACATTTAAATTTATTTATTAGTATAGAAGCATAGACAATCGCCGTTCGCATTTCTTCTTAAGCTCAAGGCCCACCGTTGGGAACTGAGAATGGAAATCTGAATCATATACACACCACCAGCTAATTTAACAAGGGCGATATTATAGTTTACGTAAAGATGTTTTGTTCATAAAACACTATTTTTAATATTGTTATTTTTTTATCGCGCAATCATAGTGTTGTGTGCAGGAAACATTAATTTTATTTATGCGTTCATTAATATAACACGGAGATTTTAAGATTCCATGTAATTTATATACTAGAATATCCCACAGAGCGTGTATTAAATGCTTGCGTCGTATGAACTGGGATGCTATGGAATATTTAAGTTTACGGGGTATTTTAAAGGTATTGGTAGTAGGAAACAGCATACATCTGATTTAAGTGTTCACTTCAGTCTAAAGCTAATCTATAATTAACTTGAAAAAAAAAGCGGTGTCCTAACAGAGGTCAGTAAAAAATAAATGTATGGTATCAATAAATTAACATGGAACATAAGGGAATTTTGGAATTAAATATAATTATCAAGTACTAAAATAAAGTAAAAATATTTCTTATAAATTATAGCACTTGCACGTAAAACTGTGCATTAAATCGAATTTTATTTAAATTTTTATGAGTTTTTTTTATGCGGGACCATAATAATTTTCGAGGATTAAAAGTATTACCAGCAGTTACTTCAGCTATCTACTAAAAAAATCCCGCCATAATCGGTCAAGCCGTACCTGAGATTACACATTACAAACAAACAAACAGAATTAAAAAAAAAAATGTGTTTTTGGTATATATATCGTATATACATTCATATCTATTTAGTAAAAAATACTAATTTTGACATTACAAACAGACAATTCAATTTTATTTTCTAGTATAGAGCAGATCATAAAAATATTTTTTTTTGTTTATCTCTGAGCGCCAGTACTTAAACACCCTTTACAATTGACATACTATATTATGTTGCTGGCTGGCGCCATAGTATTGGTAACGCGAATCTGTAAGTTTTTTTCCTTACTGCAAATTAACTCCGCTAAAGAACTTTTCACTTCAATAAATAAGGCACAGATTTATACAGATCGACCTATAGCGTGGGCGCACGTGAGACAGAAATAATTTTAATAGTACGGATTTTGCAATCTAAAACACTGAAATCCACCATTGCACTTACAGTAAATATACATTAATTAAATTAAAGATCAATAAGTCACTGCCTCAGAATTAACAATCGGCCACGGTGACAAGGACAAAAAATATCTTTTGTCTTTTTTTATCACATAGGTAATATCATTTAAACATATCATGCAGTCTCTTTCTGTCATATTGAGTAACATTCTGGGAGTAATAATTCTATTAAACAAGGAATGAGTTTATAATATGTGCTTGTTTTTCCTAACCTAGCTGATGCTGTTGACCGGGAGGGCCTTTACAGCTTTATCGAACTTTGTGGGCGAGTGCTGAATGCACTCAGCCGCAAAAGGTAACTAGCACAAGGGTTCGAATCTCGGCTTGGCCTCTACCTGAGTGTGCAAATTCCCGCGGAATTTGGATCCTAGCTAATCCCTACATTTTTTATTTAACATAAGAAAACAGGTTCCTTACAGGACCTATGTACTACGTGTTGAGTGCAGGAGTCTGTGTGCAGTGTTGTGCGTGTAATGCTTAATGCATGCTCAATGTCACAGTATCGCGCTGGCGGCGACGTCCAGAGCCTCCCTAGTTGGGGAACGAGACACGTCTTGGGTCGCCGCCGGAGGGGGACCCGGAGAGTGTGCGGGAAGTTTATAATACATTGTGTGTCTATCGCTTACAATACATCTAGCCTAACGGCACACCCCGGTCATACGAAACGTGCTGCCCTAAATTTTTTTACATAACAGAGACAAACGCATTTATTATTGTTTCCTACACACATGTCTATGCCAGTGTATATTGTTTATTTACAAAACAAGTGTTCGTGTCACTAAACGTGTTTTATTGTTTTTTACGACTGCAATAAAAACACTGGGCGTTTATTTAATCGCAGCGTTGCGGCCGCCCGTAATTATGTTGTAATTAAAAATGTTAATAACAGCGTCTGTTTAGTTTTATATTTTTTAATTTTGGTTGCGATTTATTATGGGACACGTAATCTCGATCCGTTGGCTTGTAGACGCAGTCCGGGATTGAGGGTAATCTGTTTAATTGAAACTTATTTCCTAATTTTAAATCGATAGATAGACATTATTGGATACCTCTGGAATAGACCTTTACCGTCAAATAAAAGGAGTTGATGGCCTTAGGGTCTTATTATCTCGACCAGATTGATGACGTTGTAAATAAAGACCGCGGTCAAAAGTACCGTAACCGAAGAGCGTGTATGAAAGCGCTCATGAATGTAGAAGCGAAAGATGTGTGTCAGGATTTAAGCAGGTGGATATAGTTTCTGCCTACCCTTATGGGAGAGAGGCATGATATATATATATATATATATTATATATATATATATATATATGTAACAGTAAATGTGACTAGTAGTATTTAAAAATACTTTTTAACATCATACAGTTACTCTACAACGTCTTTGGATAATAAAAAAAATAAAGATAAGAATTTAAATGGAATTTGATAGCAATGATAAATTATTAGCTACTAAGTCAGCCATAACTCGGGTATTCCGAGAACCGCAGGCTTCCGTATAATTATAAAAGATCATTTTTTACTACCGAGAGCATACCGCGCACAGAGTTCTCTACGGTTGTCTGTTTGAATCACATTTGTAGAACAATAAATATAGAAGCCCAAATTAACGAGGCCTTCTATTATTAACTGAATCTTTATGAACTACGGTTCATTTTAAATTAGCCGCTATATACTTTCTTTAGCGCATCAATGTCCAAAAGTTTATACATTGTCAGTTGAGAATGATTTTTAATAGCTCACAAACTGTATAATATAACATAACGCATAGGTAACATCGAGTCAGGTCGATTTAGATAAACGAAAACAAAATATTCAGTATGTTTTATTTTTCTGCTGCGTTTTATTCGATTTTCTCTGTTGAAATTATAGTTAATTTATATGATAAATGCGTTTTTGATCAATTTAATATTTACCCTACTATAGGTTTGAGTTTTATGAGATTCCCTTTGTTGTTATGTCACGTGTGGACGATAAAAATGAAAATCATAAATACTTTGTTTAACCATTAGAAGAAGGTGATTACGCATTTTTATTTAATCCAGGAATCCGAACTTATTATGAAACTGTTGGAGTTTTATTAGTTTACCAGTAACAGAAAAATATTAGATTTACTTGCACTTTATTAAAAAATACATATTTTAGTGACAAATATGAGTTCTATATTAATTAATTCAATTTTTTTTATCATTATATGTTTTTTAAATTATTTTTCTTGAATTTAGAAGAAGTGTTATTTTTACTAAGGGGCCGACCAAGAATTACGTAGGCATCAATGTAGGTGGGAGGATTTATGCTTTGTTTAGTTTTGATGACATGGGTGAACTTGAGGGTCTTTGGGGGTAATCTTTGTTTTTTTTTACATAACCGTGGGGTTGGGTAAGAATTTTGCTTACTATAGCTGACGAGGAGGAGGGAGAGGGGGTGGGGTTCAAAATGTTCAAAGATTTTTTTACGTAATACATAATCTAACCCTGAGGTATTCATTTGATATTGTAGCGAAGTTTACCGAATGATAAGCGATAATCATTAAAAGTCATTTAACTTGATTTACTGTTAACGCATACCTTGAGGTTTACTTTCAAGTCAAGTTACGTCAAAATACTAGTGGGTTACGTTGATGCGATGAAACATCCAACGTATTATTATTATGAAGGGATCATCCAGCACCACATTAGCCCCAATTGTTGTGTTTTCTCCAATGATTGATTGATTGATTGACGTTTAGATTGTTTCTTTTACTGGTTCATCGCTTGATTGCTAGAATATGGGGGGTCGTGTTAATAGAAAATTTGTATTTTTAATTTTTTTAAATCTTTACGTGTAAGTAGACATTGATAGGTAACAAATAATACTTCATTTAACATATCACCTATTATCTATTCGTGGTCCCTGTTAATGGTAAGCTCATCTCTATTTTTAGGTTTACCTTGTTTTGATTTATTTAATGGCAACTTAAGTGGCAACGGGTTGGGCACATTGCTCGTAGAACCGATGTCCGATGGGGCCAACGGGTTCTCGAATGGATACCTCGACCCGGAAGACGTAGCGTGGGTGTGCGACCGCACAAGGTGGACCGACGAACTGGTGAAGGTTACGGGATTCCGTTGGATGCAGGTGGCGCAAGACCGGTCGTTGTGGAGCTCTTTAGGGGAGACCTATGCCATCAGCGAACATCTTTCGGCTGAATGGATGGATGGATAGACAACCAAATTCACAGCTAAAATTTAACTATATAAATATAATGGACACTAAGTAATTCTATGGTTTATTCCATGTCAAATCGACACTGAATTCGACCTCTTCCGATTCGTTTGGAATTTGATGAGACGTTTTTTTCTTTCATTCTATCAGGAAGGTTATCTTTACGAAGTTTTTCTTTCTAAAGTTGTGCAAAATTGAAACATGTACGTATTTAGTATTTCCCATGTTCATTTTGTGTGTTTATCAAAATTATTATATACCCAGACATAATTAATTAACTATTAGAAACATTGTAATAAATATTTAGAGCCGCTAGAAAACATTTAATAGCATCAGAGTACATAGACCAGTGGTGAGGAGTGTTCGCTGACGGAGCATTGACAAATAAAAAGTTTAGTTGTCTCGACCAATGGCGTCTCCGCTTTCAAGTACGAGTATAAGGGGTGATTTTTTACGTCTGTTTTGAACTCGCTACAAGTTTAAAATTAGTAAGGATGAAATTTTTAATATAAAATGATGTTTGTTTAATTATTTTAAATGACGCAAACTACATTAAAAATGCACTTGGTAAATAGATAAACGACTAAAAATTTTTGAAGACGTATTTTGTAATTATTATTTTACTATGTTTTGGTAATTGTTTACTTTATCCAAAATCTATACTTATAATAAAAGGCTACCGAGACGAAATCTGTACATTGAAGATATTAAAGAAAAAAATACTATGCACTGGGCTTCAGAATGAACTACAGAACACATTTTGATAATTAAAAAAAAATCTGTCTGATTATTAATTTGTTCGCACAATCACGCAAAGACTACTGAACCGAATTCGATGAAATTTGGTAATGAGATATATTGCGGCCTAAGGGAGAACTAACATATTGTCTGAATTCCAACCTGGGGACGCCGCGGGCACAGACAGTACATACATATAATATGTATTAGAATGACAATATCAGACGTATTCGATTATCATAGTTTACATTATAATTTCTTCCTTCTAAGTAATGACATAGAACCATTTGTCACACGAACTTGTTGAAAATGAACATTCATGATCCCTATTTGATTTACTAGTGTAATGCACAAGTGTATGATGTGCAGTTTGCTGCATGTGTTGCCAGTGCACAAAGTGTCACTGTAGTAGCGGGTGCAAGGTCATCCCTATTTTGGTTATCGAGATGTATTTAAATCGTACTCATATATTTTAAATGTACCGGTGGCACCATTCACGTGAAATTATCCACTTGAATAAAATCACACTGATGAAAATACACAAAACTGAGTAAAAGGGAGAGAGAAAGAAGCATTGCATTATTTAAAAAACGATGATAACTCAGTGGTAGAGTTCTGGAATCCCGCGTTGATGAACGTAGGTTCGAATACACGTGTACTGATACATAATGAGCCTGAGGTTTCGGTGAAGGAAAACATCACGTTGATACCACAGCATGGTACTACACCCTTTTCATATATTCGTCTTGCTAACTACAACCGCAAAGTTTGAAAATCTCTATCGCCAAGTTCCTCTAGGTGTAATGTGACAGAATAATAAGAGTTAGTACCTCTAGGCTTAGCATTTTTACCACCTAGAATCACATCGTTACTTACCATAAAGATTTAAAAAAACAAACCCTGGAACCCCTTCTTCTAGCGGCTCAGGACATGATCCATTTGCCAACTAGGTAAGCGTCTTTTACGGCGAGTAACCAGCGTCATATTCATGCACCAGCATAACACCTATTCCACTGCATCCCACACCGTTGCACCATACGCCAGTAGATGAGTTCTGTAAGGGATCTTGTGACCTGAGCTTTCTTTAACTACCGTGGTTTAGAAGGGGTTCGATATATATTGATATTCAATAAATTATCGATATACTCGTATACTCTCGATATATCGAATCAACACGATCTTATAGAATCATCTGATAGCGATATATTTCATCCGATATACAGATAGTAGATATAAATACTCTGAATTTACACATCCGGTCGTGTATCCCAAAAATACGCAACAAAAATATCATACATCGCTTCTTAAGCATACATCGTATCGGAAAAATACTGATTTTTTTTTAGATGAACATCCTTACTGTGTTTTAAGGACGGGGTATATTCAGCGTGTCAGTTAGCATACCAAATCGAAGTCCATGCCACTTTGTGCCTTTGAAGTGAAATTGTCACACTTCTTCTGGTCAACAGCGTTTCGAAAATCGAGCAATAAGTTTGAAAAAATAAATATTAAAGTAAAAATAAATAACCAACCTGTATACAAAAAGTGAGCTCCCAATGGCCCGTAATAATCGGTCCGGTCAGGTGTGGCTCTGTCCGGTCAACCGGTAACCGAGGGACCGGGTGCCGGGTATACCGGAGGGGGCGGACAGCCCTGGGCACGAACGACAATCGCTTCCTAATGAGTCGCGAACGCGCTCTAATAATAATTATCTACCTACACTTTCTATCGACGACTTTGCTACTATTCTCATAGCAGGGTTGTTACGCCGTACTTTTTCTTTTCAATGACAAAAAATTATATTTAAAAACAGAAATATTTTTTAAATAGATTTTTTATGATTATTACTTATCAAAATACAAAATGTTCGTACGACATGCACTTTTATATATTTTTTACCTTACTAAGGTATCTAAAAAAACTCAATTTTATTAAGTAATATAAAGACAGGTACGATTATTGGGTTTGTATATATACTAACTGGGCCTGTGGCTGTGCTCGCGTTTTTATTCACAATTATCACAATTATTCACTGCGTAAAGGACCCTTCCTTAATCACGTAAAGCTTTAGCTTAATTATGTACATTTTTTTTCGCGCAAAATATCATTAAAATATTCAGAACATTAATTTTAAATAGGTACCAACTGGTATAATCTAATTTAATTGTAGAAGTTATCGCCTAATAACAGCGAGTCAAGGTTTGTCGGGCTCGACATAGAGCTTTCAACATAAAAAAAAAACATTTGATATCTTACTGCACCCTCACCCCTTCCGTCTTGTGATATTTTGTAATTCGCTACGAGCTGTCTCAGAAAACAAAAACATTAATTTAATTTATGTACGCGGAACCTAAATATTTGTTCTAAATATTATTTTGCTACTAACAGAAGGCAAATATTGTTAATTTGACGTAAATTTGAATAAATTTAACTGAAAGTAATTCTTCTAACTTCTGTAATTATTATTGTAGCTATAGCATTTTAATTATATATTTTTAACTATGTACAGACACAGATAAGGATTTTTTTTATCAGTGGTTACTAATTATATTATCTTAATGATTATTGTCAACCTGACGATTACACATTAGAGGAGGTTTGAAAGTGGCACCAGTGATAGAGACGGCAAGGAGCAGGCGTCTCTCTTCATAGAAGAATGTAATGCGCAGGGAGGAAGAGGATGTCGTAAGAAAGGTACTGGATATGAATGTAAACAGGTATAGGGGAAGGGAAGGACCAAAAAAATATGGATGGACAGTGTGAAAGACGATATGCTTAGAAAGAGAGTGAATTTAGGTATGATCTCAAATAGAGATGAATGGAAGAGGAAGACATGTTGCACCGACCCCAAATAGAAATGGGATAAAGGCAGGGAGATGATGATTAAATATTGCCGACCTTTGATGAATTGTAAGAAGTTGTTTTTGCAATACCTTGACAAGGTGACAACCCTATTTTACAATAATAGGAAATTTGTTTTCCGGTTCGGTAGCGCGCTCCAATTACGAGATTAACGAATTATTTCCACTTTTTTCCTCTGCTCGCCCCTCCCCCGTCGCCTTTAGCCTCTTGCTCCCTCCTACGTAATTCCTTTAGGCGGTTTCCGCCTATTGAATCTCTTTTGATTAGCCTTCTTTCCCGTTCGAGGGTAAATTGACTTCGCTTCGTCACGTTCCGAGGGCAATCGAAGGTATTGAACGAGTTTTCTACTTTTAAAAGTGTCGTCTTTCAAATGATTCATTATATTCTTTCTTCTATTGAACATATTTGTAACGATTTGTCTTAGTTTCATAAACTATATCTCCCGATTTAATTCTTTGGGATTGAAACATGACAGACATGTATGAACATTTTATATTTCATTAAAAGATATATTTGTTTTTAGCGTCAACAGTACTGCATATATCCTGGAATGATTTAGATCATTCATTATAACTGTTTTGGGGTTTTTAAACTGAAAGTATAATTTTTAGTATGTCACGAGGTAAATTAAATTAAATTTAGACTAATAAATATATAAAAACGAAATGAAAATAATATAATATATATAAAACCGAAGGTTCTCCCTTACATTTAATATACATCAAAATTACAAAAATAATAATAAAAAACATGCTATATTAATAAAATAAAAATTAAATGCTTTATTATTAAATTAACCATGATACGGGAAGATCTTTTCTGACCAGCAAAGAAACTCGTCCCATATAGCACTGCAATACTTTTTACCGGAATTTATTGAACAGTACGCCTGTGTCGGTCATAGTAATTTTACGATCGTCTATGATCTTCGCTTGCCTCATCCAAGAGTCTGAACTGTATAATGTTATAGTGTCGCCGGATCTTTTATTGTCAATCAATTTACTATATTTAATAAATTCCCCGTCGAGTGTCGCTTGTTCTTTATCATCCTTAGAGTGTCTGATTACATTACTTTATATAATCATGTAAAAATTGGTTGAAAGAACGTTTTGTTATCCATTGTAACGTTCAATGTTAATAAATTATAAATTACAAAATATTTAATAATTTCACCACTAAATAAAAAAGTGATATCCCCTTTTCTTTATATAACGTCCTCTCACTCTTGACCCCTTTTTCTTAATGGCATCCAAATTCTATTCCTTCTTAAACGGCCTTCTCAATGAATCCATCAAAACCTCAAATTAGCAGAGCGCACGCGTAAGATATAATATAAAAATTGACAGTTAACATAAATTGAAACTAATAGGAAACCTTCGAGTTTTCGGGAATGAAATGAATAAATATAATGATGATATTTAAATCATAATTTTATAATAAATACTACAAAAACCAATTATATTAAAACCAATAATTACAAGTGTTTATAATAAAATTCAAGCTAAAACGTATCTTGGTTGCTAATTTCATTTGAAGACAATACATTTATTTAATATTTTCTTTCTCATCAAAATGGATTTTTATGCAATGAATATAAGGGCCTGTTCAAGTATGTTAGGTAACTCAAAATTTGAGGTTTTTTTTACTCTCCTGCGCCTTTCTCAGCAATATTAAGCAAAGCATTGGCATAATTTTGTAAAATAAACAAAGTTTATATAAGAAAACGTTGCTAACGCTGCTAACATTCAGAGCTCCAGCCGCCCATGACATCAAAAATAAACAAGGTGGTTGGGCCAATTGAGTGGTTTAGTTAGTTTACTTTTTTATATCAATATAATGGCAAACAACCATACGATCCGCCTAACGGTAAGCGGTCACCGTAGCCTATGGACACATACAATACCAGAGACATCACGTGCACGTTGCCAACTCTTGAAAAAACTTTCTCACGCCTCCTTTGAAGAACTCCATACTGTACTTCGCGTATGAAATTGTGAATAAAATCCGATTTAATCCAATTTTACTGGCAGGTATTTGAGTTCGTGAGAAATATCTTTGCTTAATGTTAGTAGAATTTTTTTTGAAGAAAAATAATTAGGATTCCGTATAAAAAAAGAAACTATACTACGCAGTGAAGAATAATAAAACGCGGGTGTAGCTGCGGGTTCACAGCTAGTTTGTAATAAAATTATCTATGGCTTTGTTTTGTTTAATAATAACACTGCACAAGTAATAAATGTTGTAGGTACGAGCAATCTGAAGGCTCTTATGAGTGGTTGTTTATTTAAAAAAGTAAATACGTATCATATTGTTTCTGTGGTTGAGTATTTTGCCATTAACCCGAATGTACGAGTGTGGTCTAAATGTGGCACTAATAGACCACTTGAGTTTCGCTTGCCCAATTCAACGCCACTTCTTTAATGTACAGTCGCGTAGAGAAATTAATGTTAATTGTCGATTTTTTATCTTTTCAATGAGTGATTCGTCTAATGCATTTTTCGGAAATCATTACGTCTAGACCCTAGGTTCACTACGTAGGCGATAACGTCCCCTTTGTAACGCCCTTGTAGCATTTCAGAATTTCAGGGGGGCAGTAGAAGACCCGGAGAAAATTTTGAGATAACGCAAAGGGTGCGTGGGCGGGTTAAAAATATAGTAAAAAAAAGTAAGGTAGGGACTCTAGAAAAAAACATATTATACAAGTGGGCGATGAGTAAAATTAGGTACAGAAACTATGGTTTAGACTGTCAACTAGATTGAGAAATAATCTGGAACTATGTTAGTTATGTTCGTTACCAAGAAAAGAACCGATACTTAGACATTATTGGCTGATATTAATTAAGCTACAATTAATATGATAAGAAACAAAGTTCTCAAAGTTCGATACCATAACCTCGTATCGATTAATCCATGTAAATCTAATTATTACTTTGCTATTCATCTGTTTAACGATCTGTTTTTCTTTATATGGTCATATGGCGAGAGAAGATCAACTTGGAGTGGTTTGCATAATAAATGAAGAGGTTTATCAATCAATTGTCTCTCCATCAGATTCTTAAATATATCAAATGAATTTATAATTTATACTGTAGTATTTACTTCTAAATCGTTTAAACAATTTATAATATTTTTTCCATATATTTAAATAATAATTATATTGGCATACGTAATCAACCCGTGTGATGATGATAATAGCATACATATTTTTTTTAGGTTTGTCAGACATTAAACTTTACAGATATAATTTTATTGAAACTATAAATAATTTGTTCAAAAATACTAATAAGAACTTGTAGTGGTAAATTGACGCGTTAATAAAAGGTATCCTTTGACTTTTACGTTTACGCGTCTTCATTCGAATTAATTCATTTATGTCGTGATTAAATGCTATTTTCTGAAAAATATTCACGTAAAAAAAAAGATTTCAAATTTGACATGTTCATTTGATTAAACAATTGTTTCGAAACACTTTTCCACAGACGAGTACCTCGCTGATTCTTTTGCCAACTGGAGTGGTTCGAAATCATACTTATGAGTTTTTCGGACGCACTTACATTGTCGTTATCGTAAATCATTCGTTGCTTGTTTGTTGTATCCGGCCATCGCGGCATCGTATCAAGCGTTTGGTTTTGTCTGTTCCTGTTTCTAAGTCTAGAATTAACTTAATTTTTTTTGATGGATGACTAAAGCACAGAGCGGTATCTATAGTATATATTATTAACTTATGACTCTTGGGTAGGTGTTATGTACCTATGTAAGTGTTATGTAGATACATACATTACTGTTATGTACCTACTTTATCTCCTTGGTCACAAAGTAACGATATGGTGCTTTATAATAGAGCAAGAAATACATTATTTATATATGTATTCTGCTAATTAAAAAAAAATACTTAATACTTTTTTTTTAGGTTATAAAATTATTCCAACAGTAATAATTGGTTTTTAATTCTGTGGCTTTGTATGTTGTATTAAAATGGTATGTCTGTCTAGATTTTAAAGTTACTTTTAAAGTGATTATTTATATGAGTGGGCAATATAATTAAATACACTGATAAAATAAAAACTGTTTATTACATTTACATTTTCATTCTGATGTCTTATAACGTGTATTGAATTTTTTTTTTGCTTCTTTGTCTAAATATTGTTGTTGGTAAATAAAGTTTAAAATAACTTCCATCAAAAATTAATTTTCTTCATATCAATTTATTTATTTTTTTCAACCTTTTTTAAATAACCTCTTTAAATTATACAATATAGTTTCGCCAAAATTTGCAGAAATAATGAGTTACCTAAATAAATAATTATTGGCAATACAGAAGGATTGAAAATATTCCTAAGCTAAGGGTTCTAATAAACCATAATTATTATGTATAATTTCTTTACTTACCTAATTAAAGGCGCCTAATGGCAATTGAGACAAATTCAAGTGACGTGACAAGACGTTAAAAACATTTTTTTTTGTCGATGTTGTCCTGACTGGAGTATCTATTTCGCCACCACGTCTCCTGTTCAACGTCATGTAGATAAGGAAACAGAAATATCAGGTGAAGTGCTACTTACCCGACTTGTAACTAACTAAAGTACTTTTACTTCTTTTGACAAATTGGTAGTTACTTGTTCGATAAATATATATCGATGAAAATAAAACAAAAGATCAGTAGACAGAAACATAGGATAAAAAATACATTGAACCGATTTATAAATAGATACTATGTTTGCATTTCAAAAACTTTGGTTGTAATTGGATTGTGCATTACACTAATATTTACATTTCTGAATAAATAATGATTAATATTTTTTTTTTAAATTATATAACAGCCACTTAGTTCTAAGGATTTTGTACTTGAAAATATGTTCGATATAACGCTCAATTTCCAGTAGGATTAACTGCTTTTTATACTGCTTACACAAGCTATACCTAATGTTTTTTTCTAAGGGATGCAAATCTGTTTTAGTTACCTTTCTGTGGGCTGCAACAGAAATTATTTAGGTATTAATAAAAGACTTAATTTGAGCTCAATATTTTTTTATTTTGATAAAAATAATCTAAAACCAAAAAGTAAATTTTAATGTTCTTCTTTCTTAGGACATTAGTTGTGGTCGTTTCCCGATCCGTTCCGTACCAAATATTTTAGAGGATATTTAGACCTCGAAGCCCCTAAAGCCTCTTCTGATTGTTTGCACAACCAGGTATGTAGTTATACCGCCATATTTTATTACGATTTCTCAAATGAAAAACACTTATTTCAAAACTTTGGTAAGGTCTAGTTATCAGACTTAGCATTTGACAACAATCTCGTTTGATATTAAGTGTCGATGTGAGCTTAGATGGTGACTAGAGGAATTGGTTCTCAAATGATGTTACCAGAACACGCCTATCGTTGTTTTATGCCACATTTTTAATACCTATGGCAATACCGGTGGCAAACCATGAAGGTATTTGAAAATACCATACCATAACTTTATAACGATGTTTTTCTTTACCGGAGCACTAGAGCTCATTAAATAAGTCTACTTAGATATTCAAGTTTTTGATAAAATTGATAAATACCTAATATTATCCAACATTTTTATTAACAACACAAAAATGACTAATGAGAAGCAATTTTATTCGTTCATCTTGATTTAAAACATTTTCGTTGAGGTTTTTATTATATCGTATAAATTGAATTAAATTTCAAAGTAGAATTAATAAAATTACTTTGAATTGAATAGAAGTTATATTATTTATCGATATTATTTTACTTCAGACCTATAGGTTACTTGTTAAGTGGCACACGTAACCCATTGCCGGTTATCTCCTCCAGCATGTAGGTACCAACCAGTCTGTTTACATTTAAAGAGTACGGATAATTCCTACTGGTGTTGGCTACTTATGAACATATTTTTTATTTATTCTTGTAACTAGATTTTGCTATCATGCGTATGTAAAGATAAACTGTATTAATTATTAAAAGAAGGTACTTTCTATAATGGTGTGGACTAATTCTATTTTCTATAATCTCGCGCCATTGTGCCGTTGGATGTTGACGAGGTCTCCACAATGGTCATTTTTAATACTAGTTTTTGATAATGTTATTTTATTTTTAATGTGACCAGATTCCCCATTAATGGACGTAGGTACAAATACACCTTTGATATTCTATAATAAACTTGAGTTTTCGATGTAGAAAACCATCGTGGCGAAACCATAGCATCAGTGTTGCCAAGACCTAATGATCAAATTATCCTATTTTCATATAATCAATATTTTTAAATATTCGATTGATGAGCGACTTCATTTCTGTGGGCATTATTCACAAATCTCATAGAGAAATATGTCGAATTTATTTATAAAATTTATATTTACAATGTTATAGGTTTTACATCGAAGTCTTTCGATGTTAAATCTAACTGCGTAACCATTATGCATATGTAAGTAAAAAATTGAATTATTAAAAATAAACTTGGTGTCTTCAATTTCTACCGGTAATTTTACCAATTAAGCGTATTTTAAAGTTGAACCAAGAAAACAATGCTGTTAATTCAGTAATAATAGGTCGGGGAAAAAGTCTTTTCGCATATATTATGTATAAATTTCAAAAAGTCTCTTTGGCTGTATTATTTGTATCTGGCTGGATTTGATGACATTAAAAAGGTTATATTTAAAAAAAGAAACAAATTAGAAAAATGTTGTTTCCAGCTATTTTTCATTTGCTTTTCTTTCTGTCAAAATGAGTGAATCTAATGAACAAAATCGATACATTTTAAAATGTAGTTACAAAAAAGTAAAAAAAAAAAACGCAACGCAAGCCACGAAAAAAAATTGTGGCGACTATGGAACTAATGCAGTGTCAGAAAGAGTAGCATTAAGTTAGTTTAAGCGTTTTCGATCCAGAAATTTTGATGTCAAAGATGCACCTCGCTCTGGTCGCTATATCACGGCTAAAGTGGACGCCATTTTTGAAAAAGTGGAGCACGAGCATCACATTAGTAGTTACAATATAGCTGAAGAATTGGGAATTCACTACAGAATAGTTTTGGTACATTTGAAAAGATCTGTGTACACAAAAAAGTTTTATATTTGGATGCCACATGAGCTCACTGAAAGAAACCTAATGAACCATGTACTTATTTGCAATTCTTTATTGAGACGTAATGAAATCCAACCGTTTTGGAAGAGGTTGATAACTGGTGAAGAAAAGCGGATCATGTCCGACAAGGACGTGTGTGAAAAATGTCGTGGGTGAAGGTCGGTCAGGCTTCACAGACTGTAGCAAAATCTGGGTTAACTCGCAATAAGGTCATGCTGTGTGTATGGTGAAATTGAGAGAGCATTGTTCATTATGTAATACCGCCGGGCAGCGTCATTAATTCGGATCGCTACAACCAACAACTAATGAGATTAAAGCAAGAAGTTGAGAGGAAGCGGCTGGAATTAATCAATTAGAACGGATTTAGTCTTTCATCACTATAACGCTAAACCACACACATCTTTTGCCAATCAGTAAAAATTAAGAATTTGGGTGAAGGGTGCTAATGCTTCCGCCATATAGCCCTGAAATCCACCTGTTTCGGTCTCTTCAAAATTCTTTAGGCAGTGACAGGTTAACATCAAGAGAGGCCTGCAAAAACTATTTGTTGCGTTTTTTTTAAATCAGAAATCCCTACAATTCTACAACAATGGGATCACGGCACCACCTACAAAATGGCAGAAAGTTATCGAAAAAAAATGGCACATAAATATTGCAATTAAATGTAAAAAAACTTTGGAAAAAAATGTCTTGAGTTTTTATATAAAACTCGGAGAAACTTTTTCCCACACCTAATATTTCTAGGCATAGTTATAGATCAAACACTTCAAGCCTGTTCTAGGTCTAATACAGTTGCATGATTTAGCGTTTAGTTGCGTAATGCAAACAATCTATTACGCTAAAACACTCATGTCAGTTTTAATGAATCGACTTTCAAAACACTTGTATCATATATAAATCAAATTGTATATTATATAAATTATAGGTGCTCATAGTCATAATGTTGTTCAATACATATTATTAATCTAGATTTTAATATGTAAGCGCTAAATATAAACTTTAATTTAAGAGTTGGTACAACATTTGCACAAATATTTCAGCTTTTCGATAGTGATTATGTATATAGAAGGGATCGTCCATTAATCGCGTGATGCTTGTACGAGGGGGAGAGTGGGGGGGGGGGGCAGAAGGCTCACGTAAAAAAAGTTACAAGAGTTCTCAAGGAGGGAAAGCGGTGAAGAGAGATAATACGGGTATTTATTTTATGGTTACAGTTTTCTTTTAGTGATCTTTTAATGGTTTTGGTTTACCTGTTATAAACATAGAAACACTTACATAATATATAAGATGGAGCTAACGGGTTCTCGAATGGATATCACGCATCGGAAGACGTAGCGTGGGTAGGCCCCTCACGTGGAATATTACGACCTAGTGAAGTTCGCGAGAATCCGCTTGATGCGGGTGACGCAAGACCGGTCGGAGGAGACCTATTTCCAACAGTAGAGGTCTTTCAATGTCTTGTAAATCCTTTAATTATATAAAGGGTTACGTCTCTCTGTTTGTTTGTCCGTTAGTAGTTGGCTTATAACTCCAGAACCACTGAACCGATTTACATGATTATTTTCTTAAATCTTAGATATGTTATCGGGTTAGTATATTTTTTTGTTTAAGTAGGTAATATTTATAAGTATATAGGAAAAGTAATCAGGATAATAGAAAAAAAAGTTCAAAGAATGACCATCCTTATCCATACATTGTATACTACCTTTGCCAGCGGCTTCACCCGCATGGAATTCAGACAATGTGCATCCTATGTTCTCCCCCTGCATGCAATATATGTATGTCATTACAAAAATTTCATCGAATTCGGTTCAGTAGTTTTTGCAGGTTTGACGAAGAAATTACAAAACAGACAGACAACATCTTTTTAAACTATCAAAATGTGTTCTATAGTCGATTCTGAAACCGCGCATAGTATTTTTTCTTAAATATCTTCATTGTACAGATTTCGTCTCTTTAGCCTTCTATTATAAATGTAGATTATATAATAAGCAATGTCTATTTGTCTGTCTGTCCATTATTATAAGCAAGCGGAGCCGCGGGCACAAAGCTAGTTTATAATAAATAATTAACTCCTTTCACTTTAGGTTAAAAAATAAATAGTTGCAATTGATTGATAGATTCAACCGAGAGAAGTCCACTGCTGGAGATAGGTCTCTCCCAAAAAGGGCGAAATTCCCATAATCGCCACGCTTCTCACGCGAGTAGGTGATCGCAGTAGGTATTTGTGGTACTCAGAGGCTGCTGCTGTCCATCCCTCAATCCCTCCTTTATCATGAGTCGTCCCTTAGTCGCCTTTTACGACACCCACGAGAACGATAAGGATTGGTATTATTCTTAGCCGGCACCATACGGCAAATCTATGCTAATAAATAAAATTTAAGTGTCTGTTTGTAATGTCAAAAAAAATATTTTTTACTAAATAGAGATAAATGGATATACGATACTTATACCAAAAATACAATTTCTAAAATTTTTGTCTGTCTGTTTATTCCGGATAATCTCCGGGACGACTCGACGGATTTTGACGGGACTTTTTTTTATGGGTAGCTCCATGAAACTTAGGGTACTTGTAATTTTCGAAAATAATTAGGGGTTCGCCGAAAAACATAAAAAACTCCGATTCAATACATGGTTTTACGGGCACGTGCTTGAATATATGGGAAATATTTTTTCTTTATCTAATACTAAAAAAAATCAGAGTTCCATATAAAAAATGAAACGAAGCGAAGAATATGTGAAACGCGGGCGCAGCCGCGGGCACATAGCTAGTATAATATAATACTCTTATTGTACTAAGATTAAATTCTAGTTGAGTTAAATGAGTTGAGTTGAGTTAGTACAGTTAAGAAGAGTTACGTCACACAAGACCGTATTGAGATGGTCAGGCTCCCACGATGATGTTTTGACATTTTTATAGAATTAAAATGTATCAGATATGACACTAAGGAGTTTTTACATATGACTTAATAGTTTTCATATAAAAAATCTGTCTGATGTCTCTTTAAAAGTTTTTGTCTCGTGTATTTGAATAAAAACTTTCTCCTTCTGAGTGTGTAAATAAGAGCTTCTATAATGGTCTACATATTTTGAAGTATTTTAAATTTTTATACAAATTTAGATGCTATTTAGACAATTCTTATCGAGACTTTGGGATAGCCTATTTTTCCGTGTCGTCCCAGGGAGGCGGTGGTAAGTGATTAGGGTATTCCCGGCGCTACACGCCGGCCGAGTCCCACATACCCCGGGAGACACTACTCCCGGATTAGAGATGTCAGGGGAGATGCGTAAAGGCATTACTACCCACTATAAAAAAAAGGGAAATGACATTAATTTTTTTTAATTTAATTTAGGCCCTAAGAGGCGCTTATGAACGTCAAAAACACTACCAGTCGAGAAGAGCCGGCAAGGAACTCGATCTGGTTCTTTTTTTTAATAAATATGATATATAATTTTTCTTAATATAAAAACTATACAAATCATAGTAATAAGCAATGTTAGCGGAATCACAGAGATGCTTAATTCCAGACATCACTATCGTTCACGTAATGATCCACCCTTATTAATTTCGTTATTAATGTCGATACATTCTCTTCTGTCGTCAGTGTTCTTAAACTGTACTTTATTTAATATCTAATTAAGTCCATTCTTTTTACTGACATCAGCGACTCCGTCTGCGTGGAAGTTTATAAAACGACTGAATAATACATCAATTTTAAACTAAATATTACACATCCTACACATTTTATGACTTATTTTATACAAATTTGTATTGTCCTTTTTATTCAGTTGACTCCCATTTACGAATAAAAATTAACATTATTTTTTACTCTTGGATTTAGACTACTTCCAGGATAACAAAATTTCATACCTGAAAACTGATTTAATTCCCGTATAAATTAAGGATTGATAAATCATTTCGGGTAGTTCTATACATTCGAAAAGCAATAAGAGGATCTCAAAGCAGTTAATGTGTTCTAAGGACGTGAATGATGACCTTTACTGTTTCTTATCAAACTAATTACAGATTATCTTCAAACTTACAACCTGAACAGTAGTTTGGGTGACTTTTAAACGTCTGGGAACGTCTTCTAGTCAGCCCACTTGAGATATATGATATTATAGAGTGGCTTAGCATTTTTTTTTTTTCTATTACTTAATTGTTGTCGTTTAGTAAACTATTATGAATCTTTTAAATCCGTATTCGATTTAGTGTGAGAAGTAGAATTATTATGTTTGCTTAAAAAAGAATCTATGATGGCTTAGCGATAACATGGTCGGCTTCCTCGTCAATAGACGAAAGTTCGAATCGCCCTATCCTATACGAAGCCTGAATTTTCGTTGAAGGGAAACATAGTAATGAAACCATAGCATGCTTAAATATTCTCTATTACAAATAAAGTACTATTTGGTATTTAGTGAGCGGAGTCGTTGGAGAACAGCTAGTTTTAATTATTTACAAAACCGAGCAAGTGTAGTCGCACGTATAAGTTAGTTTTATATTAGATGTTATAGAATGCAAACCACGAGAAATGTAACTGATACTGGGAGATAATGGTCCAATTTGACGGTTCGTATAACATCGCCCCTCTTTAAAAGCTCAAACGGAGTCAAGTGATTGTTTGCTGTACCTACGTACTATCGCAGGCAAATCTGTGTGCGCAGTGTAATACATCAATCCGATCCGTATAGTCCAAGAGACAGGAATCACCGATTATAATACTTTCTATTATGTTGGTTAAATAAGTATGTGCTTATGATTTTACATAAAATGTCATTTTACGTCATGATTCGTTTTGTAATGACGTAAAACAATAAATTACAAGTATCAAAACTAGTAATAATTAGTAGTATTACGAACGAAACTTTTACCCCTTTGTATATACAATTTAATTATTAATAAATTTAAATTACTCTCAATTAACTTGATAGTAATTTGTTACTCGTCACTATAATAGAAAGAGAGAAAGAAATATTTATTCAAAGCTGAATTACGAAAATAACAATGAAATCATAACATTTCCAAAGTATATACCACATTCAACATTAAAATTGGCACCAGGTCAGTATGCCCATCCATCCGTTCAATCGAAAGACGTCCGCTGTTGGTCATACATCTCCACCTCGAATAGCAGAATACAGAAATACGGAAAATTTCACGGAAAAAAATTATTAAGAAAATTCAGTTTTTCATACAGTTTTTTTGGTGATTCTCGAGAAGGATTGACTGATTTCGATGATTTTTTTGTTTTATCTTTCGGATTCGAGATATTTCTTCGCAATTTGGTAGAAGGTTCAATTTATTTTATAGCACAACATTTATTGATTCTGATGCGATAGGATGTAATACTATAGCTAGTTTTAAATATAGATATGTCTAATCTGATTGTTTTATTAATCTCCTAGACTATTGAATTGATAAAATATATGTAATATTGTCGGTTCTTAGACAAAGTCCATCCCCGTCTCTACGGTTTGCAATACAACACTTTAATGCGATATTGTTTATTTATGTTTATCAGAACCATTAGCAAAAGATCTCGACATACAAAAAAATAATAAAGTGAATTGTCACTTAAAACTGTGTTATTATTGTTATGTACTACGCTGAGCGCGTGGCTTTGTTCACGTCACACGGACGGATAGAGGTTAGCGTTTATATAATGTAAAGTAGGAGTAAGAATTTAATTTATAGATCGGATCAGTAATTCTTGAGTTATAAACCAACTAACGGACAGTTAAGATTACTTTTGTTATATACTCATATATAAGTATATATAATTTAACATAACAAAATACAAAAACCTTTTTTTTTTTTTTTTTTTGACGGGGGGAAATGCATTTACGCACTACCCTTATCTATTGTATTTGAGGGATCAGAGTCCCCCAATACAATAGATAAGGGGGCACGGAGTGACGAGCTCCGTGCCAGTGTGGGACTCACCCGGGCGAGAGTCGCCCGGAAATACCCACTAAAACCCCCCGGGGCCGTCCGCTGCATTTGGGATGGGGGCGATACGGGGTTGCCAAGGCATGTCGCCGCGTCGCCCCCTGCAGCGAACCCACCGGGCCTCGTCGTGCAATGGCCCAATGGGGATGGGGGAGAATATTTCTCGACCCCACCTCTTAACCCACCCCCCCGAAGGGAGGCATGACCCATCGGTCAACATTCCGGGGGACAGGATATATTTCCTGCCCCCCATAAACAGAAAAGGGAAGAAGGGATAGAGCGGAGACGGGCCAAGAAGCAAAGGAGAAAGAACCCGTCTCCGCTATAGAAGAGAGAGCTAGGTCCCTCTCCTGTACTCGTCTTGTTTAGACAACAAAACGTAGTAAGGAGAGGGATACCTGAAGACAAGAAAGGAAGAAGTCACCCACACAATAATACCCACTTCACAACACCCCTAAAAAAAAAAAATACAAAAACCTAACCAGATGATATATATGAATGGATTCAACAAAAGAATCGTGTAAATCGGTTTAGTAGTTCTCGAGTTATAAGTCAACTAAGGAACAGATAGACAGACGTTGCGTTTTGTATATAATATATTATTAACAATAATTCTTTGTTATTACAAAATATTGACGAATTGTTCGTATACTGTACTTTCGCAAGGAACTTTAGTATTGGGATAACGAAAACAGGATTTACGCATAGTGTGATGAGAAAGAAGAAATGTAATCTTTTCGTCTAGCTATCACTCTCAAATTGCAAATCTATCAGCAATCATAATATATGCGTGTATTATTGTACACATAATCACTTACCCTATAAATATTTCAAAAATAGGACATAAACCAGGTGATCTCTTAAAGTAAACAAAATTAAGTCATCTATTGTTGAGTAACTTACACGATTATACTTCTACTGACCCTTTTAAAAAAAAAAGTCATTAAGATGCACCACATCGCCATTACAGTTTTTTTTAACCGACTTCAAAAAGGGAGGAGTTTTGTATGTTTGTTATGCGATTTCACCGTCATTTGTGGGCCGATATACATTTTTTTTTAAATCGAAGGAGTACACTTTCTAGCTTGTTCCATTTCCACCAGATCATGATCTGATCAGTGAAACTCAGGGCAATTGAGGAAAACCCTCGAATATTATAGACACTTACGAGTGTTTCATATATTCGTTTCCAAAGCTATGAAGTAGGCTTCACAGGTATACCTAAAAGCGCGTACTTAAACTAAAAAGTAGAAAACATAACTCTTTTAATTATAAACAAAACCTCGAAAGAATAAACTATAAAATGCACTAAAAGATCAATAAACAATTACTTTATTAATTTGCTTCGTTAATTTTAGAGTCGGTACCATCTAGAGTTAACTAATGTACTAATTTACAAATGGAAATAACTGCCTAAACTTTATCACAATTACACATAAACTAAATAAAGGACTAGGGTGATAGTAAAGAACAATTAATCAAAATTGAACATAATTAGCGACGTAAATTTACACCACTTTGTTATCCATAAGTTGGCACCGATTTCAATATTAACGAAGTAGATTAATAAAGTAATTATTTGTTAACTTTCTAGTGCATTTTTAGAGTTTCTTCTTTTGAAGTCGGTTTTATTATTAATTAAAAAAGTAAAAAAAAAATCATAAGACAATTTAATAAAATCCGTTCGTAATAAAAATAAAATAAAAAAATTAAAATGCATAGAATTTTGTGACATATATAAAATTAAATTGAAAAGGAAATTTAAAAGACCATTCAGCGAAATAAAAGAAAAATAACAATGAAAATTAAAGAAAAAACAAAACTTAAAATAAAAGAATCGAAGTAAAATGTGTCTCGTTTCAAGCATAACTGTATTTTGTTGTTCATAAAGCAGTACTTTCTGTAATCCAAGTAATTAGTAGTCTATTTAGTTCTGCGTTCAATTTTTGGTACAAAAAACCAATTGTACAAAAGTCACACAAAATGCGAAATATTTACTATGTTACATATGGAGCTATGCAACATTATAAAACAATTTATAATGTACCTTTATTAAAACCGAGTGCATATTAAATAATAATAATTAATAATGTAATGTAATATTACAAGTTATAATGTTATTTATTTACATCTGTTGTTGCCCAGCAACGGTCAACCATTTGCAAAAATCCGTGCAAAAATATAATAGGTCACTGCCCTCTGTTATTATGTAGTTAAATCAAAACAAAAATGTTAAATATAAATTTGTGGCTGCAATTATCAAAAAAGTATGAATCCAGATATTCTTAGAAAATAAAGCTTTAAGTATATCCAAAGTTTCATCCTGATCGGTACAGCGGATACCGAGAAACCAATTACATATGTACAAGAATTGTTCGCTTTATAGTATCAGATGTACATTATTCCGCTTAGTAATAAAAACAAAAGACTTTCATTTGGTTTTTTAGATACGAAGTGAAGAATATATGAAACGCGGGCGGTTCCGCTGGCACACAGGTAGTGATTTTATAAACTTTGGGCGTTCTTCCCACGTTGACAAGAACGTAATGTGAAACACTATTTAGCTAGTCTTTCCTACGTTACTTTCGCTTTAGTAGTCGCATCCCTTGTTGCATGCATATCCATCAAAAACATTCGATAATCTTTAGAGACTATAAATCCAACATATCACACAGTCTTGACTCTTGAATGTCAAATAAAATCTTCCTAAAAATAAACGAACCTTTTAATTTTGGACTAAAGCAAATTCAACTCGGATTTCACAGAACTTATAATTATACATCTTACGTCAGTCAATTTAGATTGTGCTATTTAATATTATAATGCCATTAACATGCATATAGCGAGGCATTTGAACATCGCGTCGCCCGCTTTCACTCAGTTTTGGTGTCAAATTACTTTGTTTCAAGAAAAAATCCGCGCGTTACTTACTCCTCTGTTTAGAAGCAGCGGTACTCAAATTTTAGTTTAATATTATCTTAAATTAATTACGAATTACTAATTTAATATTAGTGTATTCAAAAGTAGATTAAAAAAGTATAAACATGAAAAATATAATTTTACTACAACATTCAACTAGTGTTCCAAAGGTGAAATTTGACTGATCATGTTTAAAAATCATTGTATCAATTGATTAAGGGAAACTACCACAATTTTCACGAATGAGTCGGTGAATTGGCATCCTTACAATTTATTTTTAATATATTAAAAAGAAATTGAAGCGATTTCTTATGACCTTTCAAGAACATAATTTAAAACCTATCTCTAATTCTGTACTGGGTTCAAAAGAGGAATTGAGTTTATTAAGGTTTTAAATACAGTCAAACTTCCTACAATTACAAAAAAAAATACTTTAATTAGGTAATTTTTATTAATAAAACTACAAGCTCTTCAGGTCAATCAATGGAACCATTTTGTCATGAGGACAAAACGTCAGATTGTTTAAAAAGAGGGAGGAAAGGGAGTCGTAGACCCTGAGTTTGAGAACCAATGGTGTGCATTAGCGTACGACATGCTCAGAGCGTCTATTAAGTAATAGTCGTCCACCGGATATGACCTGTAAATATTGCTGCGCGTTCATACTGCAGACTAAGAAAACTATTGAGTTTCTGTCAGTTATAATATTTTTTTAAAATTGATAATTAACTTCTTGATATATTACTATCGGACGGATGAGATTTCGTTTACGAGTTAGGTGTTATATTTCGATTGAATGTGGGATGTTCTAATTTGGTTTTGTTTTTATAGCCTATCAATCGCTAATTAACATATACTTTATGTACACAAAATGTTATCAAAATCGGTCTGCCTATTTTCGGGTTGAAGCTAAACGTATTTTTCTTTAATATTTTTTTCTTTCAAATTCTATTAATTATTCCATCATCCGCTATTTGTAATTCCCGTGTACAGAATTGCATCAAAGTCGATAATTTTTTAATGTCAAATTCGACATATATACATAAAAAAAAACAAAACTTCAAATTTATTCTTAGTATAGACTATATTGATTTATTATCGTTTGTTGTGTTGCTTTTCAAATTATCTTTCTCTTTCTTACTCATTTCTATTACGTGTACAGTGCTGCACGTGCAATTTTTTAATGTATTTTTGCTCAGGTTTTTACTCATCTAGTTCTACACCCAGGTCTACATTATTTATATGGAAAAAAAATAAGGATATAAGTGAATTAAGTTATAAAAAATTATCTTATGAATGTTTTTTTTAGCTTAAAAGAAATGTATTTGTTCTACCAAATTTCGAACGAAGGACGTCCTCTGCTGGACATAGGTCTCCCCAAAGAACTCCACGACGACTGATCTTGAGCCACCCGCATCCAGCGGATTCCTGCGACCTTCACCAAGTCGTCGGTCCATTCTGTGGTGGGCCTACCCACGCTACGTCTTCCGATGCGTGGTATCCATTCGAGACCCCGTTGGGCCCATCGGGCATGGGTTCTGCGAGGAAACCTAACTTAAATACCTTCTACCAAACATAAATACAACTAAAATACAGTAAATTGATACAATTGAATTAAACAAAGTCTTACGGATATATCTCTATATATGCTAACATACAACGACAGTTTTTAAAAATTGATACAAAGTTGTTATAAAAAACAACTCCACACCAATCCGCTTTCGCTTTAAAAGCGCCAATAAATTAATCAGGATCACGTTAGAGACGTCAATCGCTTGTCATGTCTACAGCAAATCCATAGAGGTCTACAGCATTGACGATCATCTCGACAAACAATTATCACCCTTACCGTGCAACAGGAGTGACTACAGATTAGAATATTCGACGCAAAGTTTTTACGTGTATACTAAAAAAATAATGTAAACACAATATAATGTGTTATTTCTGTAGGTTTTTTTTTTTAAATATGACTCTCATTGAGGACGGTGTGTTCAATGAAATTGAAAAAAAAAAAAGGTAAAAATAGTGTTAATGGTACCGTGCACCATTTTATGGGATATTTAGACGGAGGAAGTGCCTGGACGACCTTTTTATCTGTAAGTTTTACGAGGAAAGAGGTTTTATATCCATAATTATGTGTGCGCTTGTGTGTGTGAGTATGTTTTTTTTTTATGTGCGTAAAGGAGAACGGATAATTTGATGTTATTGAAGTGCGCAGTTGCTTGTTACGGAAGTTAAATGAAGTACAGGCAAGCTGGATGTCTTTGAACCTAGTAGCGATGGCTGATGCATTTTTACCTTTAATTAATGTTCTCGCAATAAAGTCCGCGGTCTTATATTCTTCATTGTGATAAGTAATATTAATTGTTATCACTTGGAAACTGGAAAATAATTCAGAGTACAAAATTAATTCCACTCATAGTTGCGAATAGTCAATTGTTTTTTTAGAGCATGTTGGTTAATTTCTGATTAAAGTTACAACTTTATTGATAAAATAAATATTCATTCGAGTAAAGTTACTTACGAAGTAATTTCTCGTATTCTCGTATGTCCAAAGAGTAATTTTAAGGAATAAAGACCGTTGCAACCTGAACTAGAACTACCTGGCGGTATATTTAAGTATAAGGAATTAATAAGAGAAATTAGGTTAAGAAACAAAGTGAATATTTCGGTTAACGTTGTGGGATTAGTAATAGAGAAGAATATGCTAAAGTCATTTATTGATACCTTTTTAATTTTCTTATGATTAAAATGATCTCTATCTTATGTCCTCTCATTCGCTAATTTAACATTATACTTTATGCACACAAAATTTTATCAAAATCGGTCAACCTGATTTTGAGTTATTACGCATTATAATAAAAATGGTTCTAAAATCTTCATTACAAAGTTTCGTCAAAATCAGTCAAGCCGTTTTCGAGTTAAATATGGACATATAGACAGATAATTTTTTTATGTCATATTCGATATCGGTACCTTTTAAAATAGATACCTGCCACAAATTTTTTCAAAAATATTACAGTGTGTGTTGCCGGCTTTGGCGTGTGATGCCGATTTAAGAATAATACTACCCCATATCTACCCGCGGGTGTGGTAAAAGGCGACTAAGGGTACACCAGGAGATGGGCAGCAGCATTCTCTGAGGATCACAAACACCTACTGCGATCGCCAACCCGCCTACCAAGCGTGGCGATTATGGCAATTCCCCCCTTATCTTTGGGGGAAATCAGGTCCAGCAGTGGACGCCTTTACAGTTGGATGGATGGATGGATTACAGTTATATTGTTATATTAGCCGTGTTTCCGCGGCTCCGCCCGCGTTCCTTATATTCTTCAATGCGTACTATAATTTTGAAACAAAACTTCGTACTTTGTTTACAATTTCATGAAATTTATTTTTTTTTTAAACGGAACACTATTTTCGAAAAATATAAGTAGCATAATTTACGTGGAGTAACTTTAGCTATGTTCCAAAAAATCGGTTTAAATTGTTTCAAACCGTTGCGGAGGTTGGACAGACAGACAAAGATTTTAGAAATTGTGTTTTTCTTACATGTATATTGATAACATAACCGACGAGCATGTATGAAAGCGCTAATGAAATTAGAGGAAGCGAAAGAGGTGTGTCAAGATCGTAGCAAGTGGAAGGAAGTAATCTGCCTACCCTCATGGGAGAAAGGCGTGATTATATGTATGTATGTATGTATATTGATATGTATTTAGTATAAAGTTATTATTTATTAGTACAAGCAGACACTTCAAATTTATTTATTAGTTTAGATAGATGAAGATATCGTGATTTTCTATACATAAAAACGCAAGTTTGTAAGATGAAAATCTTTAAAAAGATGGTCTATATTTATCGATTTGGTTAATGCGCACACACAACCTCTATCATTTTATTTATATACTAGCTGCCCTCCGCGGTTTTACCCGCGTAGTTTCCGTTCCCGTAAGATTTTCGGAATAAAACTATCCTATGTCACTCTACTATTTCAATCTATTTCCATACCAAATTTCATCCAAATCGTTCCAGCAGTTTTTAAGTTTATTCGTTACATACAAAAATACAAATCTTTCCTCTTTATAATATTAGTATAGATATAGATAAGATTAATTAACGATGCCAAAATGTTTACAACTTACTTGCTCTACAAAGAGGAATTCGTACTAAACGAAACAATAATAGTCTTTTAGTTATTGATGTAACCAGGTTATTGTTTTTTTTTTGTGTAAATAAAGTTTATTCATCTATGATGTCGAGTTCAAAAAGTGTTAAGCTTATTATATTATGTCTAATTTCTCTTTGAAAAGAACATAAGCGGTGGTCGGTCTGGTCTGGTCTGGACGGTTTATAGCGTCACCGTTGACCGAGTGCTATCGTCAACTATAAATAACTTTTTAGGTATACATTTTGAATTATATAGTTTTTTTATTATATACTGTATATTTTACGGCGTCTATTGAAAAAATATTTTTTCATTAATAATGTTTTATAATAAGTTTTACATACGTAGATGTTCTCTTATAAACTTTGTAACGAAAAATACAAAATCACGTAACACACTAATCTTCATAAAATACTAGCTGCTCTCAGCGATTTTACTCACGTAGTTCCCATTCCCGTAGGATTTTCGGAATAAAAACTATCCTATGTCACTTCTTGAAGTTCAAACTATCTTCGAACGAAATTTCATCCAAATCGGTCCAGTAGTTTTTACGTTTATTTGTTACATACAAAAATACAAATCTTTCCTATTTATAATATTAGTAAAGAATTATAGATGAACCAGAGAACGGGCTACAGCATCCTCTGAGTACCACAAACACCTTTTTATACTCGTTATAGGTTCAGTGCTCTGACTACAATCTCACCTGATGTTAAATGACGATGTAGTCTAGGATGCTGAACACACTAAGCCTAGAGGTACAGGTTCTCAAGTGATGCTGCCGGAACACAGCCGACATTTGGCGACAGCTTTTTGCTACTTGCTGCGATTGCCAGCCCACCTGCCAAGCGTGGCGATTATGGCGATACCCCCCCTTATTGGGAGAGATATATGTCCAGCAGTGGACGTCTTATGGTTATATGTATAAATGGATGGACTAATCTTGAGGTGGAAAGATTTTGGTATGTAGAAAAATAGAACTTAGGGAATAGTGAAATATGTGATCTAAATTATACTATTAGGATCTAAAATCTATGATAAATCCAAAGTTTTGTTTGTAATTTTTTTTTAAATAAAATCTGTGTTATTGTCTTAGATGTTATTATTCCCGAAACTGACAATAAAAAAATAGTCTATCTGTTTGTGTTTATGTCAGGAATTAACTCGAAAAAGGCTTGACGAATTCTGGTGAAAATACTTTGTACACGAGAAAATATATGACAAAGAGCAATTGACAGGTTATACATATGTTTTTGAAAAGTTGTTTTTAGAAACCGTTTTTTTTTTTTATTTAAGTAAGAAAAAAGTCTGTTCGGCTTTAATTCAAACACGGGTTGACATATTTTTATAATACTTTATGTGTACGAAGTATATTATAATCATATCCTATAAAAAAATTCAATATAATTTTTAGTAATTGTAACAAAAATTCGGTGTACGAGACACGTATGTTGATCAGTAAATGATAGGCTATGAACATTGGCGTAACTATACCACCTGAATGAGGCCCGCTGCAAAATCGTTGGATGGGGCCCCAGTAAAAATTGTCACGTAGTAATTTGATTTTAATAAATCACTAAAGCGTTTAAATTAGCGTCATTACCCCCGCTCGCTGTGTGGCGAAATCATTAATCGAGATAAAACACGCATAGTATAGGCTATATGTATTTAATTAAATCTACATGGTGTTAGGGCATTTACCAACATCCTTAAGTTTGAAAACCTGTCGCCAAATACCAATAGGTGTGTTCCGGTAGCATCACTTGAGAACCAATACCTCTAGGCTTGTTTGTTTACCACCCTGGACCACATCATCACATAAAATCAGGTGAGATTGTGGTCAAAGCACTGAGCCTGTATCGTGTAAAAAAATTAAAATTATTAAGATAACCTAACATTTAACATATAACATTTGTCTGGTTTTTACATCTATTGGCGCTTCGAGAAATAATTACCTATGTGCATTTTCACACAGTTTATTCATAAACAAAACATACGATAAGCTGGGTATACATTTTATTATTTATTTTTGAGCGTCGTCAGTACTTAAACGCCATTTTATACTTGACAGACTATAGCATGTTGACGGCTGACGTCATAGCATTGGTAACGTGGATCTATAAGTTTTCGCTTCAAAAAAATTAATAGTCTCTGTATGTTTAAAGTAATATGATATCAGCGCGGCACGGTTTGGTAGTACAAAAATGCGAATACTTTAATTGCGGACCACCAAGGAGCATCCCTCACTCTTTGAACGCATTAGTTTACGAGTGGGAAGTGTTCAAGTGACCGCGCTTGCGCAGGGTGGTCGACGCCCGACCTCAGCCGTCTAGACAAATGATGACTACTACTGGCACACGTGTGCGAATTTTACTCGATTTCATAACAGTGAGTTATGTTCGAGTTCCCTTATATTAAAAAAAATAAAAATTATTTTATTATGGGGACATGTAATTACGTAACTCAAGCAATATTTTGTTCGTTTTTAATCCCTCCTCCCATTATCAGTAATAAGATCTTATCCCATGAGTACGTAAGCATGGTATCCATCCAATAAACCCAAAGACGTTTATATTTATATTTTAAACTACACTTATCTGTTGCAATCATGGAATGAATAAAATAATAAGACACACTGAAAGAACAATTAATGACAGATTAAGGATTACTGGTATTTATTAGTATAATAAATTATCAGATAAAAAGCGATCGATAATCATTCTTCAACGTTAAAATAGATATCTTTTTTAATTGTAATTTATCGACAATGGTATCGAATTTTAAATTATATTTTAAACTAGCTGTGCCCGCGACTTCACTCGCGTAGAATTCAGGCATCCCGTCCCGTCCCGATCCCCTAAAAAGTACCCTATATATAATATAGCTTTCAAACAGTAAAAGAATTTCTAAAATCGGATCAGTGATACCGGAGATTAACCCGAACATCCAAGCTCACAAACTTTACCTGTTCATAATAATGACATAGATATTCTTACGCATATATTTCATTGTCATTATTATGGTCATTATTATATCACTCACGTCATCAAAAATAAACAAAACATGAACTGTCTAATTATAATTAAATAATATTATGATCCCCGCCATATTTATTATACCTATTGATGTTAAAATTGAAATTCATTTCACTACTTCCATACAATGGCTCCTTAATACAACGGCTAAAATGCTTAGATATTGTATAAAAATATCAAAATATTGTTTTCTCATTTACTATGTCTTTGATATTTATTATTTATATACTATACCTATATTTTATATTATGTAATTGTGTTCAATTTTAATCAACCGATCATTTTTGTTCACGAATAAGACTAAAACGCATTTATTTACAAACTCTTCTTTCATACTAAAGTCGCCGCGTGTCATTTAAATTACTATAACTTTTGATAGAGTAGACCGATTTTAATGAAATAAAGTTTTGATGTTACCCCCCGGAATATTTTTTATAATTATCTTTTTGAACTTTTTAAAATATACCTAGTGCTTTCTAATTGATGCTGCACAAACAAACAAACAGACATATCTAAAATGATAGAAATGTGTTTAATTACCTATTTTTAGCTCCTTGCAATAATTCTTTTCACAAAAATCGAAAATGTACAGACATGTGAAATTTACAATTTTATTATTGGTATAGATGAAGATGTTTAAATTAGCGAAGCTATATTGAGGTAGCAGTAAAGTGTAGAAGTCAGAATACTCAACAGACACAGACAATGCCATACTGGATATAATGCCATAATGGGTGCATTATTCTGCTTTTTTCTTTTACACAATTGAATTTATACTATTGAATATTATGACATTATTAACATTTGAGCACTTTACTACTGGGTAATATTATATGCATATCGCAAAAATAATTACAATTACTCTTTTAAATGTAAATTCTTGTAATAAATAATATTGTAAAATGTTAATAAAAAAATGCAAAAAGTGAGTTTCCATAGTACCGGCTCATTGTGATCAACGCTTGCATAAATCCAACATAATTTTTTCAGCGTCGCGACTCCGTTCGAACTGTTTTGCCTATTAGTTAAGTGCCGTGGCAAATTTACTAATTTGCTTTTTCATTCAAATGTTTTTTTTTTGTGTTGTTGCTCAAGGGGTTTCGAAATTTAAAACTCGATGTTTGTTTGTTCACATTTCTTAAACTCGTTGATGTATTTAACGGAACAAGCTCGCTCTTTCTTCATGAATGGTCACGGAGTGAATATTTATCTTATTATTTAATTATGTTTAGGATTAATAGGTTTACCGTAATTAAAAGATCTTTTCGACTCCTAATATAAGAATGAAATTTATTATGTTTCTTTGACATACATTGGTTGGTTTAAATGTTATGTATACCGAATTTAATAAAATATACACACTAAAATCTATCTAAAATACGTATATAGATTTTAAAAAAATGTAAATCTTTTTAAGCTAATTAAATGAAAGGCATAATTTTTTTTTTACCGTTTATTATTATATTAATTATAGAACTTTAATATTATATTTTATTATAGTAACAGATTTTAAAAATTCTTTCACTTGTAGATAGCTACACAACCACTGGGTAACATATTAATTAGAAATTTCTACATATCCGTGCGCAGCTGGTGCGAGTCGCTAATAAATTAATAAAAGGGTAGAGAGAAAAAATCTGTACATTAAATCTATTTGAGAAAAAATAACTCATATCAATTTAGAATCAACAGCGGAACACACTATGGCTTTTAAAATTAGGTGAAAAAGGGAAGGCAAATTTATATATATATTTTTTTTAAATCATCGTTATCCAAGACACGTAATTCCACGCAAACGGAGTAGCGGGCACAGCTAGTTTCTACTATAAAAAGTGCCTGTTTAGAACAGATGCATGTGAAATGATATAACCTTGTGTTGCAGATTGCACGTGAAGCGAACCGACCGGTCGGTCGGTCGCGGTCGGTCGCATCGATGCAAACCAAATGTGAGACTTAGAGTAAACAAAGTTGATGGGAATTGATGCAATAACGTATTGATTGCTCTCGTTAGTGTTTACGATTCTCCTGCATTCATATGTATGTGTTTTATTAATAAACCGTTTAATTATTATTGCACTATTAATTTTGAATTATTTGATTGATTCAACCTTTTGCGTCCACTGCTGGACATAGGTCGCCCCCAAAAAGGGAGGAATTACCATAATCACCACGCTTGACAGACGGATTGGCGATCGCAGTAGGTGTTTGTGGTTCTTAGAGGATGCTGCTGCCCATCCCCTGGTGGTTACGCCATCTATAGGCGGTTTGTGGAGGTTTGCTGGTGATTTGCTGTGCCGCTGAGTGGTGGCGCTGTAGTACCTTGAGCTGGTCTACTGCGCCGACCCGCCGGTCGAGTCATTAGAGAGCCGTGACAGTTAAATTGTGTACTTGAATTCGAACACCTCCGCTACAAATATTTGTTTTACCGCAAACCCGCGCTATTGCAGCTGCACGCTTTTTAATATTATATACGCTTTACGTGAAAGTGAGTTCGAGAAACCGTCCTGGACACTATACGCTGGCAGAGGGAACGGTTGCCGCCACCATCGGTGAGTAGATTACTGCAACTCCTTTCACAACCGCATCGCTTAGGCTAGATTGCCCCCCAAAACCGCTCCTAGGGCTATTTACACGCCCTAGGATCTCCCATACATAAATTTTGGTCCTTACGAGCTTGGATTTCCAGCAAATTTACTATTTTTATACGCATTTTTGTTTCCGAGTTATTGTGCAACATTTTTCCTACACATACCCGCCATTTCTTTACAATCCTAATTATTGCTGCCTTTTTCTAATTTAATTATAATTGTTATATCTATAATGGAAAATACTCTTAAAAAGTTAATAGCGAAGAAAGAGAGGTTGTTTGCTAAACTAAATGTGTTGTTTGAGAAATCAAAAAATATATCTAACTTTGATTCTATAAACAATGAAAACTTCATGATAAATTCTGAAACGGTTGACAGTGATCGTCAAACTTTCGAATCAATTTTAGATAGTATCAATGATATAGCTTTAGCACGGAACGCTGATAGTCAGCCAGATTACAGAAGCCTGGATGCGTACGAGGAATTATTTTCTCAGGTTATTCGCGTTAGAAATAAAATTAATAACCCGAAAAGTTTATCAGCGCGACAAGCAATTAACGCTAATCCTTGTCAGATTTCAATACCGCCTATCCAATTAAAAGAATTTGATGGTTCCATGGAAAACTGGACTGCGTTTTATGAATCTTTTAAAACAAATATACACGATAATGAGTCACTTTCTGACTCCCAAAAGGTACAGTACCTCATGGGTAAACTAACGCATAACGCCTTAAGGTCAACCGCGGGAATATTACCAAACGGCGATACCTATAAAATAATATGGGAAAATCTTGTCAATAAATATCAAGATACACGCGCCTTAGGTACCCATTATTTAAATAATATTCTCGATATAAAGGCCTGTACACATACCGCCGCTAGCCTTGATTCTTTCGTGGAGAAATATTCTTCATCGGTCGCTGCATTAAAATCATTAAAAATTACGGATTTAACAGATTTTATACTTTTACATTGTGCATTACGTAAATTGGACATTCAAACGGCACAGGCCTTCGAAATGTCAGTAAGAGGAGAAAATATTACTTCTACAAAAAAATTGATAACTTTTATTCAAGAACAAGTGAAAGTCTTGAACCGGGCTAATTCTAACATTAATAAAATGCCCTTAACACCAGGACCGCGCAATATGCCGCGATCACAAAATAACTATAAATCATTTATTACAAACAGTAGTTCATACGAATCGACCCGTCCCGCAATTAATAATAATAAAATAAATGTAACATCCGCTAAGTACAATATTTCATCTCCCCATACTAAGTGTTTTCTATGCAAGCAAACAAACCATTCGCAATTGTACAACTGTGTACAATTTAAAAATATTATTTCACCGCAAGAAAAGTTTGAATTTATTAAGTCGCATAATGGTTGTGTAAATTGTTTAAGCCTAACACATTCTGTGACGGCATGTAAATCGCGCTTTAAATGCAAACTTTGTAATAAAACTCATCATAGTTTGCTATGTTTTAGAAAATTACCTCACATCAATGAACAAATTGAAAATAAAAATATCCCTAATACCGACGATACGCAAGCGCGAGCGCAAGTCACGTCGCCTGCGTCCCCTACCACGCGTCTTGATGTTTCCCGTACCACGTTATCGCATAACGCCGAAGTAAAGGCTAGTAATAATATATTATTGGCCACCGCTCAAGTCTATGCGCGTTGCGATAATGGTGAACGAAAGGTAGTTAGATGTTTGATTGATAACGGTTCACAAAATAATTTAATAACCACAGATTGTTGTAAATTACTGAACATTCCGATTATTCCATTGAGTAACTCTTTTATTAAAGGAGTTGGATTTACGTCGCGACCAGTCCATGGATATGTTTATTTAGACATTGAGTCTCGAGTTTCGCCAAATAAGTATCATATTCACGCTCTGGTGGTCGATCGCATTACAGATCAATTGCCCGCTAATTATATAAATTCAAGTAATTTGCAACATATACGTAATCTACCGCTTGCAGATTCCAACTGGAACGTACCAGGTGGAATTGACCTAGTAATAGGTGTTCAACTTTTTCCGTACATTTATTTAGGTAACCGATTAGATATTGGTACACACGGTCCTATCGCAGTCGAGAGTACGTTAGGAGTTATTTTACTAGGAGATGTGCGTTATGACGGCACATCGAATGATGTGCGTTATAGTGGCACATCAGATGATGTTCGTTATAGTGGCACATCAGATAATGTGCGTTATAGTGGCAGATCGGAGAATGTGCGTTATAGTGGCACTTCTTTTGTTATAAATAATAATAACTCTAGTTTGTGACTATCGAGTACAACCTATATTCACCCGCATACTTTAAATACCAAAAATGTTCACCCGCTTACTTCAAATACAAAAAATATTCTCCCGCTTGCTTCAAACACAGAAAATATTCACCCGCTTATTGTAAATACAGAAAATATTAATTCGTGCAATTCCAATATGAAAATTCTTCAATCCGCTTTGACTTTAAATAAATCCTTCATTTCTATGGGACATAAAGACATTGAGTCGTGCCTCCATAAGTTTTGGGAATTGGAGGAAATTCCCGCAGTACGTTTACTTAGTCCTGAGGAAACGGAATGCGAAAATAAATATATTTCTACGACTACCCGCAGTAGTGATGGTCGATATATGGTTGATTTACCTTTTTGTAAAAACCCTATTGACCTGGGCAACTCTCGTGCCGTTGCTCACCGCCGCTCCTTGCACTCGAACGCAAGTTTAATAGGTTTCCATCGCTTCGAGATGATTATAATTATGTAATAACTGAATATATTAACAATGGTTATTTAACCGAACTTAACACCGCTTCCAATGAAACCGACGATGGTTATTATATACCGCACCACGCAGTAGTCCGCACAGACAAGGCTACAACAAAGTTACGCGTAGTTCTTGATGCAAGCGCTAAAACTTCTAGTGGATTGTCACTTAATGACGTTCTTCACACCGGTCCTAATTTACAGGCGGATTTATTTCTGTTATTTACTCCGTTTTCGCTTATTTCCTGTTGCACTATGCGCCGACGTGAAACAGATGTACTTACGCATTAGAGTAACACCTAATCACCAAAAATACTTAAAAATATTTTACCGCTATCATAATAACGAGAAACTGCGTACTTTTGCATTCAATTGCCTTCCTTTCGGCTTAAAATCTTCACCTTACTTAGCCATGCGTACTGTACGGCAGTTAGCATCTGACGAAGGTCATCAGTTTCCAGAGGCCGCTCGTATCGCTGAATCCCAATTATATATGGATGATTTAGTCACCTCCGTTCCTGAAGAGGGTTCGGCATTCATCTTATCAAAGGAGTTAATTGAACTATTTAAAGTTGGAGGTTTTGATTTAGTTAAATGGGCAAGTAACTCTAACGCATTTATGGAAACTATACCAGATTCTCACCGTTCTTCTGTTAGTTTTTCTGATAATAACGATAATTATAACGCAATGAAAGTTTTAGGTCTTTCCTGGCTTCCCGCTAACGATTTATTTATTATTACAAATTCGGACGCTAATGACAAATGTACGAAGCGGACGATTTTGTCTTTTATTGCCCGCTTGTTTGATGTACTTGGGTTAATAGCTCCAGTTATATTGTTTGCTAAATTGTTAATTAAAGAACTCTGGCATTCTAAAATAGAATGGGATGATCCACCTCCAGATAGTATAATTTACCGTTATTCATCTTTAGTGAAAGACGAAACTTCCGCTACTTTCAACTATAAGTATACCGCGTCATATTGGTGTTACTAAAGACTGTGAAGTAAACATTGTTGCATTCTGTGATGCGAGTTTAAATGCCTACGGTTGTGTTGTTTACTTACACATCACAGATTCCATAGGAAATATTACCTTCAGATTGTTGTGTTCAAAATCTAAAGTTTCTCCTGTAAAAATTACCACCTTAGCTCGTCTTGAGCTTTGTGCCGCTTTAGTTTTATCTAAATTAGTAAAAACTGTTTACAACGCTTATAATTCTCTTCATCCTATAAATGCTATATACGCCTTTTCTGATTCGACAGTTGCTCTGTCATGGATTCATTCTTCACCACACAGATGGTCAATCTTTGTAGGTAACCGCGTTGCTCAAATTCAGGAAAATATATTGCCTGACCGCTTTTTTCACATCAACGGTATGGACAACCCTAGCGATTGTGTTTCGCGGGGTCTTTTACCGTCCCAAATAATTAATCACCCGCTCTGGTGGCAAGGTCCTTCTTGGGCTTGTTCCCCTATTTCGCAGTGGCCTATTACTCCTTTTATTCCCTCACAATATGATGAGTTACCGGAAATTAAAAAATCAGTTACACTTACCGCTCTAACAGTCGTTGAAGATTCTCCTTTATACGAACTTGCGTTAAAAGTTTCATCATGGTCGAAATTACTTCGATGTATTGTTTATGTTCTTCGCTTTATGAAGAAACTCCCGCGATCTCCATTTATTACAACATATGATTTAAATCAAGCTGAAAAGGTTATTATTTGTGCTCTTCAAGCAAAATATTTTCCCCAAGACATTGCAATAATTAAAAAAGGCGACTTACCTTGTAAAAACCTTCGTAAACTTAGTCCATTTTTAGACGAAAATGGAATTTTACGTATACAAGGTAGGCTGTCAAATTCAGATTTACCTTTTGAAGCGCAACATCCCGCTTTACTTCCAAAGAGTGATCACATAATAAATCTAATTGTAGATTATTATCACATTACAAACTTGCATGCGGGTTCAGACCTGTTAATGTCTATTATTCGGCAACGCTTTTGGATTTTTATACGCTAGAAATGTTATCAGGAGAAGAGTACATATGTGTAAGGCATGTTTTCGCGTATCACCCTCTCATCCAACGCCAAAAATGGCTGATCTCCCTTCTAGCCGTGTCATGGAAGCCAAAGCCTTCGTACATACGGGCGTAGACTATGCTGGTCCGCTGAAAATAACACTCTCACGCAGACGTGGTCAGCATTCTCAAAAGGCATATATTTGTCTTTTCGTGTGTCTAACAACAAAGGCTGTGCATATTGAGTTGGTTTCGGATCTGACTTCAGATTCCTTTCTCGCCGCTTTTCAACGCTTTATTTCTCGCCGCGGCCCAGTTTCATATATATACTCAGACAACGGTACTAATTTTGTTGGCGCAAAGGCCAAATTAGATGAACTTTACAAATTTTTAATATCAAAAGATTTTCGATCCTCTTGGAATAATGAACTGACTAAACATCGAATTATTTGGAAAATGATTCCACCCCGCGCCCCACATTTTGGAGGATTGTGGGAATCAAATATTAAAAGTATTAAAACGCATTTGTATAGAGTGATAGGCACACAAATTCTTACGTATGAGGAGATGTTAACGGTATTGAACCAAATTGAATGTCTCCTGAATTCAAGACCTTTGTGCGTCTTATCATCTGATCCAAATCCTGAAATACTTACACCCGCGCATTTTCTGATGTCAACTCCTTTACAATTTTTACCCGCTTCGGAGTTGCCTGATGACCGCATAACCCTAACCAACCGCAAAAAAACTGTTAGATAACTTAGTCAACTCATATTGGAAAAAATGGAGGTTAGAGTACTTGCATACTCTGCAAGTTAGACAGAAGTGGTGTACGCCCGAAAATCCTGTTACGGTTGGAACGATAGTATTAGTTCACCAGGATGATATTCCCCCGCTTCGCTGGCCCACAGGCGTTATAACCGAAGTTTTCCTGGGGCCGATGGTGTCGTACGAGTTGCGCTTGTTAAAACACAATCAGGCATTTTAAAACGACCCGTGCTAAAACTATATCCGTTACCGCTTAAATAAAATACCGCTAATTAAATTGATTATTTTTAACCTCTTCATTCCAATTTTCGCTACCGCTTTAGTTAAAGTTATTAGGAGTATCTAATAACTCATCTTTCATCCGCTTTCCATAATAAGTTCCCGCTTTAAAATTGGTCCTCTGTTCCTACTCTCCCTTATTCCTTTGTTGAAAGCCCTGGGTTCTTTCAAGGGGGGGAGGATGGTTTACGCCATCTATAGGCGGTTTGTGGAGGTTTGCTGGTGATTTGCTGTGCCGCTGAGTGGTGGCGCTGTAGTACCTTGAGCTGGTCTACTGCGCCGACCCGCCGGTCGAGTCATTAGAGAGCCGTGACAGTTAAATTGTGTACTTGAATTCGAACACCTCCGCTACAAATATTGTTTTACCGCAAACCCGCGCTATTGCAGCTGCACGCTTTTTAATATTATATACGCTTTACGTGAAAGTGAGTTCGAGAAACCGTCCTGGACACTATACGCTGGCAGAGGGAACGGTTGCCGCCACCATCGGTGAGTAGATTACTGCAACTCCTTTCACAACCGCATCGCTTAGGCTAGATTGCCCCCCAAAACCGCTCCTAGGGCTATTTACACGCCCTAGGATCTCCCATACACCTGGTTTATCCCTTTGTCGCCTTTTACAACACCCACGGGAACGATATAGAACGGTACTATTCTTCTATTCCTAGCCGGCACCACACCATGGCAACATTAAGTAATATTGACGTATTTTGATTTTCTTTCAACATTATGTCAAATGTTGGGGGGTATGGGGGGAGAGGTCAAAAATTTCCAAAATTTAGCTTACGTTATACTGGAACGACCCCTTAGAAAAAGACGAAAGTCTAGTTGGTTTTTAGAGTTTATGTATTTTGTATCATTCGATAAAAAAATGAGAAACAGTATTTTCCTTGCAACATATCAAGTAAACCATTAAATACTTAATAAATACCTATAGTGCGGTAATTAACATAATGAAAATTATACTATACGAAGTCTTAGTTCTTGATAGAAAATTAATACAATAGGTAATGATTATATTGTACCGATATATTATTAACGCGTATACGTTGAATCATTAAGAGGATATGCCGTCGGAGTTTATTCCATACAAACGAATTCCCTTGTGTTCTCTCTGGATAGTGGGATTATAGTTACTTTTATAATATTTTCATTTTTTTGCAAATAAAAATATTCGTTTTTTTACCGTCGTTTACAGACGTCCGTCAAACAATTTTGACGAATAAAATCAAAGAAACTAAACTGTAAAAGCGTAACCAATGACTTTATTATTTTATAATTGAAAGAGAAATTTAAATCAGCCTAGTTTTGGAGGAAGGTAACAGACGAATATGAAGTGCTGATTTCGTCTATTTTGCATAGGTATAATCAGCATTATATTTTTATTTTTTTTGGAACGGAATACGCTGGCAATAGTTTTTTGAAACATCTATTCCTCAAACTTCTTACCGACCGTGTAACTTCTTAAGACGTACCGTATACCTCAAGCCCCCTAATATAAAGATTTAAACGTAGAAAAAAAAGAAAACAAATACACACATACATATAAACATCCATTCCACATAATGAGTAATTAGTATTAGCCGCTAGTGATGCGCCGGTGACTGGTTAGTGATGGGGTGTTTGTTTACCTGACGACATTTCCGGCGCACGTGCTTGTTGTAACTCGAGTCGCGATGTACTGCGCGCGGGTACTAATGCAGTAAAGTGCGTCCTGGCTAGTGATGTGCCTTGTATTATCGATATATTCATCGTTCGCATGTCGAGGTTATATTAAATTAATTTTAATCAGATATTAGTCTTTCATGTACCTTCAAAATTTTTTTTTGGGTTTCTCTTGTTTGTTTTATAATAATAACAGTAATTAGACGATGGTTCAGTTTATAGAGTCATCGGTCGGTTTTGGTGTCGATGGTTGTAGGTTATCTGTATCTTATCCTATAATAAGCATGAGTTTTGAGGTTTAAGAATAACTTTATTTCTCATAAAAATTACATGATTCACTTACTGAGAAACAAACGTTTAAAAATAGGATAATTATTTAGAGCGCACAAAGATGTGTACGTTACAAACTAGATTGCAAAAAAACAAAAAAATAATTACAAAGATGTGGGTAAACAAACATAAGATACATAGAGATCGTAAGAATTTAAATCCTTGTCAAGCAGAAACATGGATGCATGAATTACTTTAGCATTTACTGGATGAGGCATTGATGGCATTGTCACGTATCAATAACTTTTTTTTTTTGTAAAATTATGGTTATTTATTATACGTCAATTTTATTAATTATTATTTTTTAGTCTGGCTATTCTATTTATATATTTTAGATATATGTATTTGTGCTTTAGTAGCCCTTATTGGTTTACGTTTAAACTGGAAAACTACTAATATATATTTTTAATTTATTGGTATATTCTATTGTGGTGTTTAGTAGATTTATGTGTTATTATATGAATATTATGTAATGTAATGGTTTTTTTTTTTTCATTATTATTTATTTATTTGTATGTATTAATTGTATGAATTTTGAGTAGCGTTTTGAATCGGGCATGACTTTTTTATTTCTCTTATTTTTGATGGTAATTTGTTGTAAATGTTTCAGATTGAAAATATCAAAATGAAATCATGCTCGTAATATGGTGCTGAAGCATTTCCTAATGCCTACCTAGCCTCACAACCCTCACATATAGGTCTAATCTAATAGGTAAAAGCCTATATTAGTAACCTCTGTTTTTATGTCTCTTTAGTGTGTGCAATCAGTTATCATCACTTTAAGTGTGTTAACTCCGCTTCAAATGATTTTCAGCTATCACGTCTCTTGGAAACTACCAAGTTCAAAATTAACCATATATTTATGATGGATTCCCGCAAAGTATCGCCTTCATCAATCGAATATTTAAGAGTGCCTTCAGCACTCGCCCAAAAAGTCACGGTGAAGCTGTAAAAGTTCTTCCGGTCAACAGCATTAGCTAGTTAGAAAATAATATCGCCATTTCAAACTACGTGAGATTGTTGTAAAAATACTGAGACTATTGCAGGAGACGATAAAATAAAACATCATGTAAAAACTTAAACACCTAAAAAATTATAGTAGCCCCTATAACAAGGTACTGGGAAAATTACAGAACTGTGGATTTGTAGACGTTTAATATAGTATGTAGGTAATTAATATAGTGCTTACAAGGACAGGCCAGCATCCTAGCAAATGGATATTTCCACGCGAAAGACGACTGGATGGAAAAAGTGAGGGATCGGATACAGTGGCGAATTTCGAGAGAGATATATGTTAAGCCAGATATTCCCAAAGTGGTCTATATCGACCCCTAGGGGTCTATGGTAACCTGCAAGGGGTCTACGTCAGCGAAAAAAAAATTTGGGGGTCCAAAACGAAAATGGGGGTCCACGATAGTGGATCTCAACACATACACTGATAGTACCTATTTACTTACATCATACTGTCTTATAATATCAAAACATATACATTATTTATAAAAGTACCTATGAAGTAAAAAAAATATTATACATGTTTATAAAATTGTGTAAGTTGTAGGATGTTGGTATTCGCTTTGTGGTCGCAATACATTTTGAACTTGTAAAAATCTGAGAGTCGCAGTCTCAGAGCTTCGCTACCTTGCACTGACTTGTTCAATTCGTCACTCTATAAATACGAATGTAGGACAAATACATTTATTCGTTTCCTGAATCTTGAAAAGGAAAGTGCTAAGAAAATATTAAAAAAAATATAAACATATAGTATATCACACAAATTATAATGAGTCAGTGTTATTTTGTTTGAGAGTGCTGGAGAAAAGTAAGTATATTATTTTTTATTAAATTTTAGTTTTGTACACGTAGTTAGCAAAGATAGATAAATTACGCCAATCATGACTTTAGTTATTAGTAGTTTAATATTCAATCATGCAAAATTACACGAGTACTCATCAGGTAAGTAGGGGGTCTACCCAACACGGAAAAACATGGCAAGGGATCTACGACACAAAAGAGTTTGGGGAACTCTGTGTTAAGCAATGATCTATTACGAGCTGATAATTTACAAACTTGTATTATTATCACATTTACGATATAATGAAAGAAAATGATTAGGATTTAATTAGCATGTACATCTTTTTAAAATAATTGTGGTCGTATTATTATTGAATTACCATATTAATGTTATTAATATGTAAAAGGAATATCATCTGTACTTAAATTACCTTTCAATTAAACCAGGATAGCATAAGCGAATTTTTGTAATTATCTTGTGCATTTCATTAATAAATAATCTATTATATATTTTAGCTATGTCTATACTAATAAATATAATTGAAGTGTTTGTTTGTAATGTCGTAATTTTTTTACTAAATAGATATAAATGAGTATACGTTAACTATACCAAAAATCTGTCTGTTTGATCCGGGTGATCTTCCTAACGGCTATACTGATTTTGACAAGACTGTTTTTGGTATATAGCAGAAGTTACTCCACGTAAATAAGGGTACTTATGTTTTTACAAAATAATTAGGATTCCGAATAAAACAATTAAAAACTATAATACTCAACGAAAAAAATGTGAAACGCGGGCGCAGCCGCGAGCATACAGCTAGTAAATAAAATAAAAACAGTTTATAACACTTTTTGTTTCCTTAATTTGTTAACCGATAGGTTTTGTTTAGTGGTCTATGACGAGCTTTGAAATAAATTCGGAAACAATGTTTCAATAATGAGTACGGTTAGATATCGACTATTAATCGAACGATTTAACCATTACAATGATAATCGATATCGATAGTCGATATATCGACAAATTGATCCCAACGTGTCGTCCTGTTAAGAGGATGAGCGGTAATGCACTGTTTACGAATCGGTACATCGACAATCAGTTAATTGCCGATCCAGTGTTTCTAAGATTTTGTTAAATTTACACTAAGGGTGAGGCCAAACGAGCGTAATTTTATGAGTTACGAATCGCGTAATTTACGAGTAAGTACCAATGGCTGGAATTCAGCTAAATCGTCAAACGGTCGTATTTAATTCGTTTGCATTTCAACGCTTTTACAGGGTGTTTGTCTCATATATTTGTGGTGGGCAAACTTTTTTAAAGGCGAGCCACAAAGTTTAAGAAATTCTAGAGGAGGGCCAGAATTATAGAAAAAATACATTTTGTGTTAAAGCTTTTAATCATCATCATCAGTCGGATCAGTATTACGCATCACATGAACTACGCGGCTACTTTAGCTTCACCTATGGGTTAGGCATCTATTATTCTACTAAGTAGAATCGACTTTTACTTCTCGACCGCCAAAACATAATTATAACGGGCCATATACTTACTATCCATGTCGATGGACCCTCGGCGGGCCGGATTAAATACTTTCGCGGGCCGGAGTTGGCCCGCGGGCCGTACTTTGCTCATCACTGATATAGACATTGAAAAAAACGTTCAATTAAATTTTAAGATAAATGTATTCATTGGGGATCGATAGGGGATATACTATATCTCTTTCCCTCAAAACAAATCTTAATATAGAACATGCACGAAACACGTAAACCGTGACGTCATAATATCTTAGTACAATGAAGCTCTATTTCGAATTAGTATGTACAGAAATTAATTTTGTTTTCCGTGGGCTGCCTTTTTTACACGTTATAGGCTTAGTGGTTTAACCACAATCTCACCTGATGTTAAGTGACGATGTGGTCTAGGATGGTAAACACACTAAGCCTAGTGGTTCTCAACTGATGCTGCTGGAACACACCCATTGGTATTTGGCGATAGGTTTTCAAACTTGAGGGTGGTAGCTACTCTAGTCGGACATTATTAGAAAATATTCTGCCACCACCTGCTCCGGTTTCCTCATGATATTTTCCTTCACCGAAAGCTCAGGCTGATTTTAGAGTTGGATAGGTGATCTCGGACCAGCATCCATCGACGCGGAATCCGACCGTACTATCCACTGCCCCGTCATCGTTTCAATTTTTTATGAACAATAAAATATTATCAGTCAATATTCCAGTATATGTACCTAGTCCTTTCATCACTGTATAAACATTGAAGTAAGTATTCTTAACACTGTACAGAGTTTGAGTGCGCAATGGGTGGGTGATTGCAGTTCAGGTGGTACTCGAATATACTACAGTACGGTATGAAGAAAACTCAGAGAAATCACTGTCGGAGACTTAAATTGCTTACTTCTAGTAAGCTCAATTATATGGATAAGACTTTTAGCTTCGATCTTTTATTTTTTTTAAATACATCACTAAAAAATACAGCAATATTCCAGAACATAAATGGTGCAGTTTAATTTTTAAGCAAACGACTTCTGTGCACTTTATAATTTTAATGATTCAAGAAAAATGACTCAAATAATGTAACTCTATTTCTAGATTTTAAGTAGAGATGAAAGAATAAAAAAAATACCTTGACTATACAGAATGTTTATGATTAATGTTTTATCTCGGTTTTCATGGAAAAACGTTTTCTCGAAACATTTAGCTTTATAAAAACATACCCAACATATTTGAAGAAAAAAAGGCAGTGTTAGAAGAAAAAATACCCTTATTTTATCAGTTCGTAGATTGAAATGAAATAGAAGAATAAAATGAATAAAAGAAATTCTTTGAGTTATACTTTGGAAATACTGTTTTTTTTAAATATTTAAGTTTCCTAATTCGTTAATTGAAATTATTTACTACTAACCTTTTTTTTTTTTTTTGACGGGGGGAAATGCATTTACGCACTACCCTTTCCTATTGCATTAGTGAGACCGGAGTCCCCCAAAGACCGAAACTTGTGTCTGGTTTTTAAACAAGCAATAATTAGATACGTACATTTTCATATAGTTTGTTCATAATCAAAATATACGATGGGCTGCGTAAGTATAAATTTTGTTTTTTATCTCTGAGAGCCAACACTTAAACGTCATTTAATACTTAAAATACTGTTGACATTTTGACGGGTGACGTCATAGCATCGGCAACGCGAATCAGTCAGTTAATGCAGGCTGTGCACGTGAAATTAGGACTTCCGTTATGTACCGGTGGGCATTTAATGTTCCACTTTCTATGCAAACTAACTTCGAATGCTCCATTGGATTTATTGCTGTTCAGAATATGCCAAAGCCTCCGCTTTATGGAGTGATTTAGAGCCACGAACCGAGCGGTAACTGCTGATATTAGAAGCCAAAAATCTCTTCCTGACTGTCCATAAGCTAACTTCAACTCCTCTTACTTCTTCAAGACTCTTTTAAGGTCCACACTTGTCGCCTTACGATTCCGCAACGCCTGACTCATCAAAAAGCGGTCATCTCGTAGATATGTGCATTGATTTCATTCTGAACTCGGTCTTCGTGTGACCGAATCAGTCTCTTGATACCGTTGCCAAGTCCTCTAGACAGTTGATCGACTCATACTGAGATAAAAAGTTTGCGAAATACTTTCTTCAAGTAGGGCTATAATTTTACCGGCCCTTATCGCTTTATCAATTATATCATAAAGTGGTATTTAATTTAAAAATAAAGATTAAACTGTTTAATTTGCAGTAAATAGTCAAAAAGTTTTAACAAAAGAAAAATAATTCCTTTACGCTCATTTGGCTAAACTGTTTTTTGTTCATTAGTAAAACTTTAAATTAATTTACACTTTACATTTGAAACGTAAGGAACCATGTCAGGATGTTACAAATAACATGTCAATACATCATCAAATTAACAAGACCTCTTTCTTGTAATGTTTGTAATTCAAAGAAGAAGTGATTTTTTTTATCCAAAAGGGTTTATTAAAACATCTGTGAAGCCGTCTCCATAAAAGTTAGCATTCTTCAATAAAATTACCATATGAATACCAGTTGGATGGTTCGTTCAGGAGGGTGAACTTGGAAGACATTATGAAAAATACCGAGCTACGACTTCCGACTGAAGAATTTCCTAAGATCCCGGCCTCGGATAACCCCGCCCTTTTGAATAACGTAGTGAATGCATAGAAATACATTATGAAAAACCGTTTATAAGAATCTCGTTTGAAGTTAGTCAGAAGCATCATTGAATCGAGAAACTTGTTAAGCTGTTTTTTTAGCACGAGAATACTAATTAATCGAGTTGTTGTATTAAGAAATTAAGCCATACAACATTTTTTTTTTACTTATTTCTTTCCCCCTTTCCGTCTTGGTTTGACAATGCTGTATATTCCAGACCCCAGTCGGTACGGTGTCCGGATTGAGTCGTGGTCTGTGCTTAACCCTCGCCCTTATGCCGGCCTGCACACCATCCTACCGATGTGGTGATGTTTGTCACCTCTCGCCTTGTTTTTTCTAAAATATCTTCACTATATAGATTTCGTCTCGTTAGCCTAGATTATTATAAGTATAGATGATAGATTTTTGGAATACCGTGAAAATAAAATGTTTAAATTTGTTTTATTTCTATTCATTTTACTATGTATTGATGATGTTATTATGCATACACTTCATTATTACGAGTTTTTTTTAAGAAATCTAGATAAACGCTATTCATACATTATATGAATAAATATGTGTCTAAATATGTTACTAAATGTTACTGTAGAGTATAAACTACTACCATACCAAATTGCAACGAAATCGGTTAAGTAGTTTTTGCGTGATTGGCAAACAAATTAATAAACGCAATAAATTGAAGCATTGATGGCACAGTGAGTAGTACGGCCGGATTCCGCACCAATCGACGCGGGTTCGATCCTACCTATACAACTCTAAAATCAGCCTGAGCTTTTGGTGAATGAAAACATCTTGAGGAAACCATAGCATGGTGGTTGGGCATTTTCTAATGCCTGGGTAGCTACCACCCTCAAGTTTGAAAACCTGTCGCCAAATATCAATAGGTGTGTTCCGGCAGGATCAGTTGAAAAGTAATACATAATAAGTTTAGTGTGTTTATCACCCTGGACCACATCGTCACTAACATCAGGTGAGATTGTGGCCAAAGCACTGAGCCTATATCGTGTAAAAAAAAATAAAAAGAAGAGGCAAACCTACAGACAGACAAAAAAATGTTAAACTATCGAAATGTGTTCTGTATTCGATTCTGTATCCCCCCGTAGTAATTTTCGTAAATATCTTCAATGTACAGATTTCGTCTAGTTAACTTTTTATTATAAGTATAGATTAATGAGATGAGAGAAATAATAAAAAGTAAATTGTATCAGAGTGTTTATTGCACCGTCGCATTGTTAAGCTTAATTAAACTAAATACAATTTTTTTACTATATACAAATATTTCAGTGTAAACGAACTACATTAAACATTTGTTCAACGATTTAAATTTATTTACAACTATAAAAAAAGGAAATAATCTAAGCAGTAACAATTCTACTAACTAACACGAGTGAGCTTAATCTTTGGCTTGTGATCTATCTTTGGTATTCATTGCCAACATGAAAAAATAATTTCAAATTTAATGAAAGTACCGATTATTTAAATATCGAATAAAAATTAAAAGTCTACAACAAAAAATTCCATTGTACCGTATTTCGTGACTTTAAATTTTTAACTACTTATAACTTTACTTTAATTATAAAACTCCTTTTTTAATATTAATATCTAATAATTCGTCTTTCTAGTTTTCTATTTCAATATTACTCGCCATACTTTCGTTACTGTTTTCATTGAGATCGACCGGTGTCTTTTTTTTCGATAGATTTATCTTTCTCCTTTTCCGAACTTTCTCCGTTTTCCGTCCTGTCTATTTGCGTTCTTTCCAAATCACAAGGTAGTGACATACCGAGCGCTGGATGACCAGGGTAGTACATATATGAAAGCGGTAAATTCGGATAACCCACGCCCAAATGTGGTCCATATAATGAATGGAGGACAGCTTGGTTATACGATTCTTGGAGCAACGCTTTATACTCCGGATTCTTTGCGAAATCGACACCGTAAACACCAGCGAACTGTTTTAACAATGGCGTACCTTCGAGAAGGTTTGGTGGAGCGAATAACGGATTCAATGCTTTCCCTAACATTGGACCTTGGTATTTCAAATCGGGTAGGGTCGTTTGCCCGTTATTATTAACTAACACTTTAACAGCCACTTTTCTTGCATGATTCGCGGCCGCCGCAGCCGCTGCCAGCATGCCGCTTTCTTGCATCTGTAACTGTTTTCTTTTCGTTTTGTATCGTCGATTCTGGAACCATATCTTCACTTGGGTCTCTGTTAGTTTGAGGCTGAGAGCAAGGTCGGCTCTTTCGGGCCCCGATAGATACCTCTGTTGACTGAATCGCCTCTCGAGTTCGTAGACTTGAGCGTGTGAGAAAGCGGCCCGGGAGCGTTTCTTTCGTCCGACGTTTTGTGAGTATTCGTTTAAGTTGTAATTGGTAGGTGGTGGGGTTGTGCATTTTCTTTCGTAATGTAAGCTGAAGGGTTTATATGCGATGTCGGAGCTCGGTGATGAATTCGTGCGGCGGAGCGGTGAACCAGTGTGGGAAGAACGTGAGTCGTAGTCATCTGTAACAAAGAGATAAGCGTTATTTAAGTGACTATGCTTTTGTTGTTATAAATTATTGTATTGAGGAAGATATTTGATGTTATGGTACTATAGAGTTCTTGATAGCACTTTCTGTTAGATTGTTAACTCTTGAGAATTTACGTAAATGTGGTCTTTAACTAAATATAATGTGAAAATCTAAACTTAGTGTCTCGTTGCGGGATCAGTTACGTAGTAATTTTTATAGTTATGTACCAACTCTCACCTGTTATATTTCTCATATTGTATGGATCAGAATGTCGGGCTAGTAAGAAGATGGATGAGAAACGATTGCATGTAGCTGAGATAGATGTGCTGTCACGAGAATGGATAGAATAAGAAATTAATGTACTAGAGGGAGTTTGAAAGTTGCACCAGTGCTAGAAAAGTTGAAATGTTCTCATTGGTCGTTGTATGGACATGTTATGAGAAGAGATGAAGTGCATGTGGGTAAAATAGCGGTAAAATAAAATAGATGTGGTATTGCGCCGAGCGCAAGTGAGTTAGGAACAGAGCTTGAGAATGACTGTCAAGTTACTTAGTTTGATTACAACGAGTCTCAACGCTTATTGTAGATGTCAAAGAGTATATAATTTATCTATGCTGATGTCATTAGTTTGTATGGCAAGAACAACGCTTTAAATGTAGACTTTAAAAAAAATTAAAAATCGAATCTTTAATTCGTAACAATTTATTACGTTATTTTAGGCATACTATAAATTATTAAACATAAATATATTAAATACGATGTTCTATTTTACTTTGAATTTTGACAATGTTTTGATTTTGAACACAGAACTTCTTTAAATTACGTGACACTAAAAAAGCGAATGAAATTCAATGAACTAGTAAGGTCAGAATCAAGGAGTATCAAACTTATTTAACTTAATTTTACGAAGTTATTTAATTAAAATGATTTTTTTTTTAACATGTTTGAAAGTTTATTTTTTATGAAAGATAGCTAAGTCACTTTTATTTTTCGAAAATTATTAGGTTTCCAGGTAAAAAAATTAAAACTCATGAAACTGTGAATATAATCGGATTCAATGTACACTTTTACTACATAGCAATTGAATTTATGAAAAAAAAATATTTGATTTTTTTTTAACACAAAAAAATTTAAGGGAAATAATTAGGGTTCTGTGTAAAAAAATTTAAAACTCATAAAACTGTGAACAAAATACGATGTCAATTATGACACTGGATAGCACCATCAAAACATTATTTCCCAATAATTATTTGAAAACTGTATTATGTAGTGAAGAATATATGAAAAGAAGGCGGAGCCGCGGGCATACAGCTAGTAATTGATTGATTGATTCGACCGAAAGAGTCCACTGCTAGGCATTGGTCTCTCCTATAAAGGGGAGAGGGATTGCCATATCGGCACGCTTGGCAGGCGGGTTGGCGGTCAAGGGAGGTGTTTGTGGTACTCAAAGGATGCTGCTACCCATCCCCTGGTTTATCCGTTAGTCGCCTTTTACGACACCCACGAGAAGGTATGGAGTGGTAGTGTGGTACTGTTCTTAGCCGGCACCTCAGGGAACTAGTAGTAGCTAGCAATAATTATGGACAATATTTCATTACAGTATAGTGAATAAAAATAATTCTTTCTGGCACATTATAGCTTACGACGGTTCCTGTAAACTCAATTAATGTGCGTTCGCATTATCACGCGGAATCAATTAAATTCGTTATCGGGTCACGCCATCCGCGTGTAAAGACGCATTCACAATGGATCCATTACGCAAATTGTCGCCGACGATCGTTACAACTAAAAGGGACGATTACGATATTATAGACTTATAACAGTGTTCTTGCGTGCGAACTTAATACACACCTACTATTGTCAAAAGGTTTGAATATTTAATATATTGCGGTTGAATATTACACTGATAAGTTACATAATAGTTATATTCACTCTCAATTATTTACGCGTGATTCCATTTTATGGTTTTATCCATCTACGTTAAAAATAAGGTTATTCAAATAAATACTCGTTAGCAAGTAATTAAAGATTTGCAAATATTTTTAAATTGGGGCCAATAAACGAAGAAGCAAGTTTATCATATCTTTTCGTAGAACGTATTTATAAAATAATTAAAGCTAAATCAAAGGAATTAATTTCATATTGAAGATGGCTAACGAGTCACAGGAAATATAAATATATATAGAGTATTTATCAGGATTTTAGTATTCATTAAGTTGCATTTATATACTTTGTTTATTATAATTAATAATACGGAACGTGAATTTTCATAAAATTGCCTATATGAGTATTAAAATAGCTGTCATTTTTTAGAGCGTTGTATGAAAACCAGTCCTCTAAACGGCTGACTGGGCTGTATGGTCAGATTCCTGTGTCTATTACTTAGCAAAGAAAAAAAAGAAGCTAAAATAAGGCAATGTATATGAGCGCAAATTTCAAAATTAATCTCTAGCATACTTTTTATAAATATATCTGTAAAAAGTAATAACCTTATTAATTATATAATAGTCAAGAATTAATGGGTAAACACGTGCTTTGAAGTGTTTGTGCTTTGAAAGTTGTTATTATAGTTTTAAAACACAGTTCAGGCTCTTACAGAAGTTAGCACACAAATCTACAGACGAGTTTCGTTTTGAAATGTACAATTGAAAACATTACACGTGCTATGAAAACTTCATAAACGATTGGTAAAAAGAAATACGAATAGCAAAAACATAACCATTACAATAGCAATTAACATAAAAGCGAGGCTAAATCGTACGCGTGCCACGAACTACAAACCTAGTAATTACTAAATTGAATGCCTCAATAGTGATTCTAAGCGTCATCACTTGTGATAATGAGGGCGTTAGTGTAATCGCGCGAAGTGACGTTTAAGTGGAGATGGCGTCGCCTGGTACCCACAGAGCGCGGGGGAGTTCGAATGCCCCATTGCACTCGCATTGTCATACGTCGATAATTATGGCGGACGGGTAATTTGAATTTCGAATTTGGAACACACTCTATTAATCAGCGGCCTCTTATATTATTATTATTTTTTTTTTTACATTCATAATATCTATTATTGCTTGAAGTGAAACTTTTTGGAGTATTATGGTGAAAAAAAAATGTAATAGAAATAACGTAATAAAAGTTTATGAAGTGTAAACTTAAAATTTCTTTTTATTAGCTTATAAAGATTACACGTATGATTTATTGAATATGACAAAAATAAGGTATATATTTGGAGCAAGTTTATTTCTGTACGATCTCTTTATGATTTCTGTATTCCTTATGTTATTTTTAGTACAGATATTATTAGTACAGTCGTTTTGTTTAAGCTTTATTTGTATTCGATGAGGACGATGCCACATGAACGATAAAATATTAGATATATAGATACACGATAGGGTTGTCCGTTTTTTTTTATTTGTTTAGTTTTTATCAAGAGTTTATTTCGGTATGATAATTATGCAGTTTTGTTTTTGTTAGGAACGCGATCGGCATTATAAACTGTAGCTACTGAGCTGATTTAAGTGTCGTTTTCAGAATAACATGGATGAAATGATGAAGGTTAGACTTGTAGTACTAATATTTATTATAAAAATATGACAACGTGAACGAAATTGGCGTCGTCAATTTGTTCGTAAGATCTACGAGTATCTATAATTGCGTAAAAATGAAATAAATAAAAAAAAAATTACATGGAAAATACATTTCTAGTTGGATGAAAACTTCCTAAAGATTTTTTTATTAGATGGAGTAAATCACGGGGAACATATTTCGATCTCGTATGGGGGTAAAAAATAATTGCTTTGATTTGAGGACGTCGAGTTTTTTTATGTTGCTTATAACAGTATATTACTGCTGGCAGATGTTCATATCCGTGCCTTGGCATAGAGAAAAAATAAAATTGTTAATAGACGTTGGTTTATTCAATTCAAATCGTTTTAATTTAAGTTACTTTTTCAAGTAACATTACTTAATTACGTATTAATTAAGTACATGTACTTAATTACGTCTATTTCAACACCATAATCGAATTAGACAGACAAAACTAATATAACAATGGCTCTAAAGAAGTTAGGAAAATAATATTGATAACAAAAAGCGTGTGATATAATATAGATGAAGGACATCTATTTCTTGGCATTGGATAAAAAATAATACAAAGAAATAAACATCACAAAATAACATACTCCTAATGTATAACAATGTAAAAATAATAATAGGCTTACGCTGAGAGACAAAGATATAAATAAAAACTAAATACGGGAATATTTACAAGGAGGTAAGTGTTCGTTACATTTTGGATAAAACACAAAACAGTAACAACTTCACGTCATTGTGGATATGTTAATTAGTATTGTGGAGTAATAAGACGTAGAATAATATAAAAATCTTCATATATATTATGTGCGTGACTATACTCCTCCTAAACGGCTTAACCGTATTTAAAGAATTTATTGTGTCTATTCCTGAGGATTCGAGAATGGTTTCGATTCACAATTTGGTCCAATTTAATTTTTTATAAAGGAAACGTGAACGAAGTCACGGGCACAGCTATTAATAATATAAAAAATTACAATGAAGTAAAACTAGTACCACTAACTTAAACATGAAACTGGTTTAACTTTGCAAGCAATAATATCAAGAAAAATGACAAAGTTTTTTGAAAATAGAATATAATTTATACATAAAATGTAAGCTAATAATAGGAATTTAAAAGCCACATACCCGATAATTCCGTAACAGAATAATTATTCTTCCTGGACATATCCAGTACACCATCGTCAGAGTATTCCCTGCAACCAGTACAATCATCGTAATATTTCAGTCCCTTCTCCAAAGCCTCTTTCTTCACTGTAAATCCATCCTCTTTGCTGTAACAGCCGGACTTCGTTAGAAAGTTCATTTTCCCCCCGAAATCCGAACAGAACGTTTCATTTTCGAATTCACACTTTGCCTCGTTCTCTTTAGTCAATATGTCATTTATCGAGAACGGCGTCGTCAGATTAGTCTTGTCACAATCTTGCAACGTTAACGTATCTTTGAAACTTTTCAATTTGGATTCCATTTTTAAAAATTCAAACACATCAATTGACCACTTCACCGCGCTTCTGAACAACTCGCCTCACCGCAAAAGCGTTCCTCAAACGAATAAACTTTGCGTGATAGATTGCCCGCCTGTTTGACGTGTTAAGCCTTAAAGAGGGACGGATGTCGGCGCGTTATGCACCTCGACCGCTCGTTAGAGCAGGACGACGTTATTCTAGGGCGGTCGTTGATTAAAAAAGCTCCTGAAGTAGCGTAAGTAGTGGGGATCGTTGAGTTTTTCTTGAAGATGTTTACGCGAATGCGATTTGATCGCTTAGGTCATGCAGATTGTAAAGCCGGCGTGAATTGGTCGTTTACGGCTGTTCTTTAGATTAATGTTATAAAAACAATGGATTTTATATTTTTTCTTATTTCATAGTGTATTTAAATCAATTATTGTTTTTTAAAGTGTTTTATTAATTTTTAATGCTTATACATAGATTTTATTCGTAAAGTATATTTTTAGTATTTAACTTTAATAATGCAAGCGGGTCAGTCGATTAATAGAATTTAAGTTGATATTCGTGATTTTTACTTTTTTTAAGTATACGAGTAACTACTGGTATGTTTTTATAATAATGATTATTAATAAGTTTTACCACTATTTCTATCAAACGTGTTTACTGGAAATTATTTGATAATCTATTTATTATCAGAAGATTAATTGGCTAGGGCAAATTACTACAAACGCCTCACTTTTACGTGATAAGTAAGTACTCAATAAAATTACCTCTAAACCTTTTTCAGTAATTTATGTGTCAAATTTGTAACTATTGATATTTAAACTGCAAAATGGCACTCGAGTTTGGATCTCACTTCCTTATATACTTGTTAAAAGTGGTTTTTCAAACGCTTAGGTGGTGCGTTTTGTAACGCTGTGTGTTGACAATATTCGTCACATCTATTTCAAAATGCGCCGCCGTAATTATTTCAGAAATGTAATAAAATTGACAGACTAAATTAAAGTGAAATAAATAAAAATAACAACCATTCTTGGAAATGACTTTAAGATAAAATTCTTAATCGACATAGTCAGTTCAGTCAGATATCTTCACATGGCAAAATATTTGTTGTATGAACGACCACAGATGTTAAAAAGCGACCTTAAATATATAAATAAAAAATTAAAGTGAAATAAAAAAAGACTAAAAACCAGTCTTGGAAATGACTTTGAGATAAAATTCTTAATCAACATAGTCAGTTCAGTCAGACATCTTCACGTTTCAAAATATGTACTGTATGTATCACAAAAGTAACGAACAAAAATTTAGTATAAATGCCAATTCAAGTCAAGTACACAGCACTATTGCATTGGGCCATATCAACCGATTTCCTTAGGCGCTCGCAGTTAACACGACGCTCTGACGGTAAGTACTCGAGAAGTGTCTATCCGTCCCTCTCGCGCTTACCACTTGTGTCACCGCAGCACCCCTTGCGTCCTTTTTTGCCGGAAAACCAATTTAAACCGACCAATAGAGGCGTCGCAACGCTTAAAATCGGACCAATAAAAATAGCTCACGAGTGGAAGTGTCAACATCAATTTTCTTTTAATTTGTCGGTCTTCGGGAAATTGTGCGCGCTTTCTATTTACGTACCGGATAAATGTTTTTTTTTTTTATATACGCTCTAATTTTTATCACTGTTTTTTTTTTGTTTAATATACGCTGTTGAAATGAGTATATAAGCTTATGTAAAATTACAACATGAGTGAGTACACATAAACACTATTTAAAAAAATCTTTAATAATGATCGATTTCAAGAAGTCAGCATTTGGAATTAAAGACATTACTAATTGTATGTAATTAATTAAGAATACTAAAGACATTACATGTTACAATTCTGTAGCGACCTAAGGCACATTCCTATTTCCAATAGGGAAAGCCTTCCATGCCTTTCAGAGAAAATAGCGTTAGTAAGTATGTAAAAAAAAGTGTTAAATAAATAACTATGTAATAATTAGCTCTACATACATAACATAACATAAGCTCACGCCTGTTATCTCCGAAGGGTTAGGCAGAGGTGAAATAGCGAACTAACTACACCACCCACATTCCGCCGAGCTTAGTTCCGTCCCAGATGTGACAGGGGGCGAGCCTGTCGCCATATCGGGCATAAATTCCAAACTCCGGGATGATACTGAGTAGAAAAACCCAATAACACTTGACCCGACCCAGGGATCGAACCCGAGACCTCAGAACGGCAGTTGCACCGTAATACAACCGCGTCACCGAGGCTAGTAGCTATACGCTTCAAGGATTAATATTAAAATAGACAAAAATTTAATCTATATGAACGGACAGAAGGACATTAGGCAGTAGGTTAGCTTCTAAAAGGCTAGGCGGTGTCATCAAGCTTGATTTGCGATAGTTAAAGTACTATATGTCGTCTTCAACATAACTTTATGTGATAAATTGTAATAATCTACTCAATTTTGGTCCATATTTATGTATTATTATAACGTAGCCTATAAGTTATATATTATCTGTATTTTTATAATATATTTCATATGTATGTTATAGTTCACATTATTTCAATTTAAGTCGTATTTATTAGGTTAGATTTATCTATGTACCTAAAACACCGCTGATTCTTCTCCATGGAACATATCCATCCAAAGGTCGCCTGGAAGAGATTGCTATTAGCAATAAGACCGGCCCTTTGTACTAATTTCACATTTTCAAATGCGTTATATTATATGTGTATAATGGTGTACATAAAAGATTAAATAAATAAAATAAATAAATATTGAAGTTTTTGAAATAAAAAAACGATAAGTTACTCCTAAAATCTTACCACACTTAGTACGGCTACCAATACTCATGTGAATAAACAATTTATTCTGCATTAAAATAACAGGGGTTTTACAAGTGTATGTTGATTGTAATCATGACGAATTGCGCTGTGCACGAAGCGATGATGGCGCAGCGGGTAGTGAGGCCGGATTCTGCGTCAATCAACGCGGGTTCGATTCCCACCTAATCCGACTCTAAAATCGGCCTAAGTTTCCCGTGAAGGAAAACATCGTGAGGAAACCATAGCATGGTGGTAGGCATTTTCTAATTATGACCACCTGGGTAGCTACCACCCTCAAGTTTCAAAACAGGTGTGTTCCAGCAGCATCACTTGAAAAACCAGTACCTCTAGGCTTAGTGTGCTTACCATCCTGGACCGCATCATCACCTAACATCAGCTGAGATTATGATGAAAGAACTGAGCCTATTCCGTGTAAAAAATAAAATGCACGATGATTTCTCAGCGGATTTAAGATTGGACATTGCATCTATCGATGTAGGTTTGAATCCCTTAAAATACAAATGTTGCTGTAGTGGAACGTCTACATTGACATTACGATCTATTCCCGGGAGCAATTACAAACCTTTCTTTTGAGATAATAAATAAATAAAACGTGGAGAGATGTTATGTATAGTTAGCTATATTTATATATGTGTATACAGTGACTGCGCTCACTGTTCTTTCTGAATAAACATCAGTGAGCAATCAACTAGCTGCCGTTTCACTCGTACCTCATATATAACAATTAGTATTAGATAGAAGCCCAATATACTCTTCTAAGAATATTCCGTTACAATACCTACCTAATTAATAATTCCAAGTAGGTACTTAATACTCCTATATTTAATACTCGATCGAGGAATATGTTCCTATAAGTTTTATATTACGCTTAGATGATATTCATTAAGGATATAGAATGAGAGGATATCGGATGCTGCCAAGTGGAAACAACCATAGACTATATAATGTATAGATACGTTACATAACATAACATAACCTCACGCCTGTTATCCCCGAAGGATTAGGCAGAGGTGAAGTAGCGAACTACACCCACGCACATTTCGACGAGCTTAGTTCCGTCCCAGATGTGACTTGCTTTAGGCTTAGTAAGACCAATAAAAGTTTCTTAGGCAATAGTGTCACGTTCTAAACCAGGTACCAAAAAACATTACCGATTTACCTGACAATAAGTTCAAGTATTATGTCAAGCAAGTCTTAATCTCAAAAGGTTATTACATTACGTTACATTACTTGATCGATAGTGATGTTTGGAATTAACCTACATCTCTGTGCGCACCCGCTAACATTACCTAAGACTATGATTTGTATAGTTTTTTATATGAAAAAAAAATTGATATATATTATATTTACAAAAACAAGAACCAGATCGAGTTTCTCGCCGGCTCTTCTCGACTGGGTTGTTTTCCGAACCGGTGGTAGTGTTTTAGACGTTCATAAGCGCCTTCTTAGGGCCTAAATTGAATAAAGATATTTTTGATTGATTGATTTGAATGCTGAAGACACTCAGCCGTAAATAGGTAATTAGCACAAGGGTTACCAAAATAGTACTAACCTCGGCTTGATCGATACCTGAATGTAAAAAAGTCCGCGGAATTTGAACCCCAGCTACACCCTATATGTTTTTAAATAATTTAAAAAAGGTTCCTTACAGGACCTATGTAACTGCGTGTTATGTGCAGGAGTGTGTGTGCAGTGTTGTGCGTATAATGCTTGATGTTCAGTGTCACTGTATCGCGCGGCGTCATGAGCATCCCCTAATTGGACGAAGACTGATAGTTATATTTCGACGACGTGCCACGTTAAGGCGCATTACGTAATTAAAAGAGAAGAAGTATATGGCGTAGAGTGAAATAGAAAAGGAGAGCTATGTATCAGATATAGAATAAACTTTTTTTTTCAGGTTTTTTAATATTATGTTTACTTTGAGATTCTCTTTTTTTTTTGGGTTTTAAGACGTATTATTTCTATCAGTAAAACTCACCGGTTTAGGTTGTGATTTTATGTTAACATACCGAATTCACTTTTATCGAAATAACTTGTAACTTATATATTAAGTATTTAATGTAACGGAAAAAAAAAAAAAAAACTAGGAAACTCTGGAAAAAACTGTTTTTTTTATGTTTCAATTTTATAATGTGTTAATTGAAATTATTAATATAACCTTCGTCTGGTTTTTACATCTCTTAGCGCTCCGAGCAATAATTGCGTATATTTTCATATAGTGCACAATCAAAACATACGGCATAGGCAGCGTAAGTATAAATATTATTATTCATCTCTGAGCGCCAGCACTTAAACGCCATCTTATACTTGACATACTGTAGCATGTTTACGTATGACGTTATAACATTGGTTACGCGAATCTGTAACTTTATCTCCACCGAGAGTCGCTCAACGTCGTTAATAAAGTTTTCAGAAATACATTAAGAGGATATCCCAGCGTCATTTATTCCATACAAACGTAATCCCCTATTTCATTCCTGGATAATAATATTATGGTAAATATGTTATATACCAAATTATATGTATCTACCACCGCCATGCCCGTAGGTTTTGATTTTTTCCATAAATTAGTTATCGTAGAAACTAGGGAAATGAAAAAACGCTCGATTTTTACCGTCATTTCAGTCGTTCGTCAAACAAATTTGATGGATAAAATTAAAAAAAGCAAAACTTAAAGGCATATTCACTATGTCTTTATTATTCTAAAACAGACAGAAAATTAAAAATCGATTCAGTTTTGGAGGAGGAACTACGAACAGGGTACTATGAAGTGATGTTTTCGTCTATTTTGATCAGGCGTAATCAGTCCGAGCTGCAGTTGTCCCTTTCGTGTTTTATAAATCTTTATTTGGAGCGCTGCGCGATGGCAATAGATTTCTGTAATACCTACTATTCCAACCGCATGTCCTCTTAAAACTTGGCCATATAGGAACCGGATATCTTTGTTAAGGGTGAAATTTCTATTAACTACTTCGCATTTCCTTGCATTGCTTCTACCAAATACCTTTACCTGCAGCTTGTACGTTTTTTAAATTGAAACTTGAGAGGTTACGTCACATGATGATCACCAGAATATAGGCGTCAGAATTAGGGATGTGTCATGCGTCGAATATTCGGCCTCTGCTTTATATTCCTTACAATATACATAATTTGTCTTACAGGTTTGCTAAATAAGTTTATATTTTGAGTCTAGTACCCTGTACACACGCCATTTTTTTTAGTCAATACATTTTATTTCCACTGTCCATTCTGTTACATTAATAAGTCTGAGCAGAGTTTAAGTGGTCGTTGTAAGTGGTCGTAAGTGGTGTGTTTGCGGTCGCTGTACCATATCGATATACGGCCACGATTCCCGTTTAATATCCACCATAATCAATCAATTCAGACATCAGACATTACTTGTTTTCCGAGTATTTTTGACTTGAATACATGGAAAAAGTTACTTTATTAACTACTATCTGTGGTCCATATTTTTTCAAACGGATCTAATTAGTTTATAAGGTAAAAATTTCTTTAGCGACTTTGAGCGATGCTCGGTAGGGAAATCTTATAGATTCGCGTTACCAATGCAATGACGCCAGCCGTCAACATGCTACAGTATGTCAAGTATAAGATGGCGTTTAAGTGCCAGTTTTAAGTTTAAGCGCTCAAGGCTGGATAATAAAAAATATATAGGTTCTAACGCAGCCAATCGTATGTTTTGATTGATATCAAATTGACATTTTCTGATGAAAATTTACATAATTATTGCTCGGAACCCCAGTAGACGTAAAAACCAAACAAATTAGTAGGTATGTTAAATGTTAGGTTATGTTAATAATTTCAATGGCTTATTATGACATTTAAACGTTAAAAGAACATTTTTTCAGTCTTGAGTTTTTACTTCTGTCGGCAATTCTCATGGCTGCCTAGTTATTTTTTTTATTTTAAAGTCTATTTAAAAATATGCTTAAAAAGTTGCTGTAAATTGTTATGAACTGTCCGAACCATCAAACTTCATTATCATCATACCAGCCGGAAGGCGTTCACTGCTAGATATAGACCTGCCCAAATGATATTGAGCTGATATTCACTGATATTCACCCGCATTCAGCTGATTTCTGCGAACCTCTCCAGATCGTCAGTCCACCTACTCGAGGGCCTACCCACGCTGCGTCTTTCGGCACGTGGTCGCCAGTCAAGAATCCGTTGGCCCCACGGAGCATCGGTTCTATAAGCAATGTGCCCAGCGCACTGACACTTTAAATTAGCAATTCCTTCGACAATATCGGTTATTATAATTCTTCTGTGAATCTCCTCAGTCCTGATTCGATCATGCAGTGAAATTCCGAGCATAGTTCTCTCCATTGCTCTTTTCCGCCTTCTTATTATGCCCATTGTGAGTAACCACGTTTCAGTGCCGTACGTCATGACTAGTCAAAGAGTTTCAATCTTGAAACAGTATGGTATCTCGGACGAGCATCTTCACCTTCGATAAAGCGATAATTACTTATTTGTACGGAGTGATGATGGTGCAGTTGGTAGTACGGTTGGATAACGTGTCAATGGAGGCGTGTTCGAGCTCCCCTATATAACTCTAAAATCGGGGTAAGTTTTCGGTGAAGGAGAAACAATCGTGTGAAATCCATCATATGGTGATAGGGTATTTTTTGATAATACCGCCTAACTATCTACCATCCTTAAGTTTGAAAACCTATCGCCGGAGATTGCCCATTACATTCAGACAGACAAAAAATTAAAAAATATACTTTTGATATAGGTATCGTATATACATTCATATCTATTCAGTAAAAAAAATGACATTACAAACAGACATTCAATTTTATTTATTAGTATAGATAGACAAAAAAAAAAAAAAACAAAAAAACACTTATCATAATTTAAAATTGTATTTATTTAAAGAAATAAATAATGTACATTCTCGTATTTAGGTTTATAAAATTTAAGACGGTTATAATATATAATGCTACCCTATTAGCCGTAATTTGACCAAAATATTTCTTAAAGATCTGAGGATATTCCATTTTTTTTTATTGACATAACTAAAACTATTAAGGAAAAACAAAAAAAACAATTGTCAAACTGAGCAGAAAAAGGTTGAATTGAACTGTTTTATTTGTACATATTTATAAATAGATATTTAGATACAAAAAATGTGAAGGTTATGTCACCGCTACAAGAAAATTACAATCAAACTAAAACCGCTGTTGTTAAGTGTTTAATAATTAACTTACCAATCGTTTCTAAATTTCAAAAAAACCCATCGATCGATAAAAGGCGAACTCGATTCAAAGATGTTTTCATTTATTGTAAACAGTGGTTAAGGTACTTTGAGACAAAGAGCTCATAATTGCCTTAATGAGTCGGATCGCTTCGATGTTAACAAAAGGATCGAGCTAATGTACATACTCCCAAACGCCAAGCCGGAAGAAACGAAAATTGCTTTTATTTTCTGATCGCTTATGATCTATTTGTTCATACCCATTCGATTGAGATTATTTGTAGTGAAAAATTATAATGAAGTTATATCTTATCAATTCAATTGTTTTTTTTTTTGTTCAAAAGAGTCTGGTTAATAAGTAAGTATTCTACGGATGGTTTTTTGTTGAAATGTAACATGATTTTACTCCTATTTTTATACTCCTTAAATTGCATAATTTCTCATTAATGTTTAAACAACGAGTTACCTAAATAAATAGGGAAAAAATCGATTTGTACTAATCTAAACAAAGTTCTATATGAGTGACAAAGGTGTGGCCCCAAGCGGGGCTCTTATATTGAGCTGTGGTAAAATCCAAATGGAGAGATTTTTTTTATAAATATAACAAAAACGCTCGCATTGATTAAAATAAAATGTAATTAATTATGTGTAATTAAGAAATATTGTCAAATTTGAAGATAGTTATAAATAAATAATTACTTCGAATTAGTGCTTCTAAGTCCCAAGTCAGCTAAATAATCCAAAATGGCTTTTTATGGGAAAATTTAATTATTAAATCATTTATAGTTGAAGAAAATTTTACGAGTAAGTCACTTTTCCATATTTAAATTTTGGTCAAACAAAAGTTAAATATTGTGTTTTGAAAGTTTATTAGAAGGTCGTCACCATTAATCATGTGGTGTTTTATTTGTGTAAAGTTGTGACTCCTTTATTTCCTGATGATATGCGGTCAGTTTTACACTAAACTGATGCTTACACGTGTATTTTTTTTTACAAAGTATCTTAAGTAAAACTAATTTAACACTCGAAATTTTCGGAAATCGTTGCCTGGCAACGGCGCCTCAAGGAAAAGCGTTAAATTTATACTTAAATTCGCGATATGTTTGAAAAAAGAAATACACGTGATATCTCACCACACGTGTTTTTATCCGAACCTTAACCTGTCTGTCTTATTGGGTTAATTGCTGTGTTTGTTGTTATAATATTTATAATTTAATTTAATTAATAGTTTTAATACACTTTGACAATAAAGAAAAAAAGATCTGATATACATTTTTCATTCGGTTAAAAATTACATATTTTACATTATTATTATTTATGCTATTTGAACGCGGAATTAGTAAAGGGCACTGTTTAAACTTATTTGAATAACCAATAACACTTATTCTCCTATTTACATTGAAGATAGGAAGATAGGAAATGAAAACTCCGATTTTGCTCTGTAAAACCGTGTAAAATGAAATAAACTGCCAATATGTGGTCAGTTTAGTAATTTCTTTAATTAGAACAATAACATAAACAAACAAGACAAAAAAAAAACAAATAAAACTTCAAGAAACTAAATATGTAATGTTATCCTGGTTCAACAGTCGATGAATACGGGAAGATATCAGATTGAGAAGACTTAGTAATAAAAATTCTTTCATTAACAGTTGCATATGTTTTTTTCGCTAAATCCTTACAGACCTCCTCATATTTACTTAGGTATCTGTTAATATCTCGCTGGTAATGAAGAGCTCGTTCGACATTCGTGTAGCAAACACGCTAAGCCTAGAGGTACCGGTTCACTTAGGAATGCTGCAGGACATACCTATTGTATTGACATACGGTTATAGGTCTTTAAACTTGATGGTTATAGCTATACAGGGAGGTATTATAAAATGCCGTGCCACCATTTTATGTGGTTTCCTCACGATGATTTCTTTTATCGAAAACTCAGAATTTTAGAGTTGGATAGATGGGCTCGAACCCGTGTCCATTGATGTGCAATCAGATCGCACTACTAACAATGTACTCTATGCTACTTCCATGCCATTCTTCAGAGCATATTTAATTGTTAGTAGCGTCATCTAGTGATTATCCATGAACAGTTACTTTTATGAGTTCTTTGAATAAATATCATTTTAGTTTTGCTATTCACCGCTAGATGAATTACGGGCAAATTATGTATTTAAGTTCACTCTACGATGTATTACAGGATATTTGATTAATGCTGTGTAATAAATGCTTTGTAATTTATTTAATATTATTTATGGTTATTTCTCAAAATAACTACTACTAACTATTCTTCTCGCTCTTTTATAGGACTCATTCTTAGTCATTGTTAGTTTGTAGAGACTGTTATTTTTCTCTTTTGTGTTTATTTAATATATATATATATTCTTATATACTTAAGTACACATGTCATACAAAAACATATGTCTCTTAACTAGGATATACATAGTCTCTTAACTCTTAATACAAAATAAGAAACAATTAAAACTGTTGTTTTACTGACCAACAGATGGCGCTGATATAACATTATTCCATTTTTATCCGAATTACAAATATTAAAATTGAATGAATTGGTTTTTTAAAAGAACCTTTGGATAATACAAAAATATCTCATAAATGCGTATCAATTATACACGGGGAAATCTTCCCTTATTTAATACCCATGACGCAAACCACATGCCCACTTTACGTCACGTTTGACCGACGTTTTTATATTCTTTGTAATTGATATTATAATCGACCTCTGTTTTATTAAACGCACGGATTTCAGATATGTCTTGTCAAATATGAGGGGATTCTCAAAAAGAGATGAATATAACTCTTTAAGCTTTGCTCTGTTTATTATATTATACTAATTAATAATGTAATTCATTCTGATAATTTTAAAAACATTCAAATAATAATAATTGATACAGAAAATATCATGCTTACATTGCTAAGGTAGGATAAGTTTCGAAAATGAATTCAAAACAACTTCTAACATACATTCGTCAAAGCGTCATAAAAATTTATTAAAATGAAAAAAAAAAGTTAACCCCGTTGAGTTAGTATATAAACCATTTTGCAAAAAAAAAACAGGCACTTTATATTTTTTTCTCTACTTCAATGAATATTAAAAGAAAGAGGTTTTATTATTTTGACAATGTATTGGCATGTAATTTGAAGCATCTTGGCATAATTTCTTATGTTCTTATGTTTCAGAATTAAATTTTTAGATTAAAAGAAAAATAATAATTGCTGATGCGAATTGCTGAAACTGTGTTTTGCTGATTTATTAAATTTTAAAACTTTTTGGATATTATGTGCATATAAAACATTTTAATGTTTCTTTTTAGTATAGATCAGAATACTTTATTTACAACATAAAACAGAAGTGTTGCGCTTATGCAAACAAAGTCCAACCTCAGCTTGATTGCTGCACTGAAACTTAGAAAGTGCGCTGCGGAAACACTACTTAATTAAATAATCTATACTAATAAATAAAATTGAAGTGTCTGTAATGCCGAAACCATTTTATTTGACTAAATGGATATGAATAGATACGATATCTATACCAAAAATACAATTTTTTTAAATGTCTTTCTGTTTGTAATGGGTAAACTCTGGAATCGCTGGACTGATTTTGACGGGCCTTTTTTATCGATAGCTATAGTTAATCTGGGTAACTTAGGGTACTTTTAATTTTCTAAAATAATTAGGTTTCCACGTAACAAAAATAAAACTCATAAAAAGTTGAATAAATACTGATTCAATGCACAGTTTTACGGGCAACTGTTATAACTTATGAGAAATATTTACTTTATCTTAAGTACTAAATGTTTTTTAAAGTACATATTTAGGGTTCCGTATAAAAAAATTAAAAAAGTGAAAAATATATGAAAAGCGAATTCTGTCGCGGGCAGACAGCTAGTTTTAAAATAAGATACGAATGACAGAGAGCTAAATGAAAAAGTTTACAGATATTATACAAATCAATGTATAAATAAATTTTGTATACCAATTTAGTTTATTTATCAGGTAATATAGATTGTGTGTTGCTCTTGTTGCACGAAATTGCACTAATTTTCATGGCTTACATTTTAAAAAATGCACCAAAACGACGTATTTGATAATTGTGGTTCTTCAAAAATTCTAGAAAAACGACAAAAAATCCCTTTTCTAAAAAAATCTCATACGAATAACACAGTTTCTCCAACACGGATGAGATCCCGGACAGAAGCTGGTAGAAATATGGATTAATATTTTGATAATTTTTATTATGCGCATTTTTTTTTGTGTCAACGAAAGGTCACGGGGGGAGGATGTGGGCGGCATATTGACAAATGCCAATGTAATTTATTGGTTATTGGCGGGTCGGCGCCGGCGCTGGGGGCCGACAAATCTTGCGAGGTTATTTTTTATCCACAGAACTACAAGACGCGGCAACCGACGACGATAGATACATATCGCTTGCACAGTGATAAGATGCAACTTTCATGTAAAACAAAAACTGTTATTTTAAAAAGTTTTGTAGATTATTTTAACTTTTCAAACTATATGCTTTCCATTATGTTTCTAAAATATTGTTTCTATGTATCTGTAACAAGAAAATTTCAATTCACATATTTATAACACAAAAGTGGTTTTTTTTACTCTTCTAACTTTGTGGTTTTAACATTTGTCGTCAACGCAGTTTCTTCTCCATCCCCCACGTCCTTCGTATTATGTAATAGATATTGGTGTATCTATTATTTTACTTTATTTTCACAACTTTCCCAAGTAAGTAATCAAATTAAAGGCGACACAATAGATAGGCGATAAAAAATGAGATAAACGTACAGGGCCGGACTGAGCCTGAAGGGCTCGGGTGGCTGACCAGAAGCCCGAGGCGCCGAGACTAGACGATGGTAGACGGGATACTATCGGAAAATACTTAGATACACAAATTGACATAAACATGACATAAAATTGATTTATCAACGGTCTAATAAATTATTAGGTACGGCAAAACATAACATCTAAATTTTTTTTTTTTTTTTAATCTTTGAAACAATGTAAAATGTAATGCATTACGCTGTAATGGTACACGACACGTCTTAATAAGTTGATTCGATCAAAGGTTATTGCCGTTCAGAAAAAATAATTCAAAACTTGTGTCAGGGGGTGGCACGGTCAACCACCAATGACTCCCTATTTAAACCTCGATCCCGATACCATTACAATTCATTCTATATCCAGACTCCAAACTCGACTAATTGTATATTTTAAGTAATAAATTCAAATTTAGTTTTTAAAAACTTGTTTAATTTTCTCGCTGCGTAACATAATTTAGAAAATGTTTTTTTTTAAATAAATTGCTTGCACAATTTTTCAAATTATGAAATCTCAAAGGTCAATTCATGTTTAGTAACCTACCTCTATATTTAAAGTGTGAGTAACAAAAAATCAGAGAGGTCATTCATTCCAAATGCATCGATTTCAATCCGTAAAATTTGTCATTGAGTTATTGCTAACACCCGTTGTCGCAGGCCATTTGGCGCCGGTCGCAAAAAACAACAAAAAAAAAAAAGAAAGAAACAACGACGCAAATGTTGAAAATTGAAATGACACTCATCTTTCAATTTTTACGTGTGAACTTTTTTATACGTATTTTTTGTTTGATCTTTATTATATATCTCAATTTTCTTAATATTTATGTATTATAATTCTTAAATTTAAGATTATTTAAGTTCAAGCGGTTGTAGAACCGTCTGGAGTGGCGCGTTGCGATGGTAAGAGACCCTTTTTTTTTGACGAAGGGAATGCATTTACGCACTTCCCTTACCTATTGCATTAGTGAGACCGAAGTCCCCCAATGCAATAGGTAAGGGGCACGGAGTGACGTCTCCGTGCCAGTGTGGATGGTAAGAGACCCGACGGAATGGCCCTTATGCCCTGGATGATGGGTCTGCCCTTAGTGTGTCATTCATTCAACGTGTTTCGATACTGCCACCGTCCCATCTCTCAGGGACTTCATTAGGGGTTGTTGCTGCAGCTGCCTCTGCAGAGGACCTCAAGAGGCACAAATATGCTAGCCTCTCTATATAGACTCTTGGATTTTGTCAGAGTTTAGCGTGTACATTTTGAACTAACTGAGAATAATTTAATTAATTTAATAAGCACTTCCACCTGTGTTTTTTTTTCTAGTTTTCATGATCTCAATAATACATTCTAATGAATAAAATGTATCTACGTGACTTAAAAGTAATGATTTATTTAAATAATTATAGTGAACTAGAAATTGTCAGAAACTTAGGATGTAATGTTCTTAATAATTTGGCCACCAACTGTACGTATAACACTAGCAGACATGTTTTAAACACAAGTTTTTTCAATTTACACATATAGATATCATTTTATTTATTAGATGATTATAAATAATTGATATTAATTTATTTCAAGTGTTTTTTCTCTTTCCTGTACATACCTACCTATAAATTTCTAAGTTACGTTTTATACATTTTTTTTTTCTTCGCCCTTTAGAGGATATGCGAGCGGCGTTAATTTCATACAAAAGTTTTCCCCTGTTTCCTCCCTGGATAGTAACATAATAGTAAATGATAAATATTTTTATTCTATGTATTACTTCACCGCCATGCTCGTATGTTTTGATTTTTTTTTACATAAATTTATTATTATAGAAAATAGGATAAGGAGGCTTTCGAAAATTAGGAAAAATGCCTGTTTATGTCAAATAAACAAATTTGACGAATAAAAACATAAAAATCTTTCTTATTCTATAATTTATTTTAAAAAGTAAATACGACCCAGTTTTGGAGGTGGAAAGAGGGGAATATAAAGTGATTATTTCATCTATTTTGCATATATATAATAAGCCCGAGTTGCAGTTGTCCCTTTCGCGTTTTATTTTTTTTTATTTGGGGCGCAACGCGATAGCTATAGACTTCTTATTAACTCCCATTCTTCAAATTTGTTGTCCATCGTGTATCCTAAAAAGTACGTTACATAAAAATAAATGGCAATGGGATAAATACATAAAACCATTTTTTATTTTGAACTAGCTGTGTGCCTGCGGCTGCGTCTGCGTTTCATATATTCTTTATTGCGTTTTAATCTTTTATACGGAACCCAAATTATTTTCCTAAAAAAATGTTATTACTGAGATAAAGTAAAAATACTTGTCACAAATTCAAGCACTCGCCCGCAAAACTGTGTGTTGAATAGGATTTTATTAATATCTTTATGAGATTTAATTTTTTTACGCAGATTTATTTTACCCTAAGTTACGCGCAGTAACTTCAGCTATCTACCAAAAAGTCCCGTTCCGACCAGCCGTTCCGGAGATTAACCGACACAAACAGACAGACAAAAAAAATACAATTGTATTTTTGGTATAGGTACCGTATATACATTCATATCTATTTAGTACAAAAAAAAATAATATTACAAACAGACACTTCAATTTTATTTATTAGTATATACATAGATACTCGTAAGTCGTAACTAGAATTAATGTAGGTTCATTTTACTGTAAATCTATATTACAATCAAATAGCAAAGACCGCATGGACGCCATAACCTATATTACACTAACGACGACACACAAATTGAAAATAAAAAATGCCAAGTAATCCGAAATGTGTTATATTTCCGGTTCAAAACACTACGTATGACTTATATCCCATCGAATTCCTATTAAAATGAACACAGTACACTATACATAAAGGTATATAAATGATTCATGAAAATTCTTAGAACGTTTATAATTTTAGATAGTTAAGAATTTTATGACTAAATAATCGATTGAGGCAACGATTTTATCCTGTACATCCCGACCCGTCCGACATCGAAGGCAATTAATTGAATAAAACAGAATGGGAACATTAAACTGTGCATATGTACTGAGCAGTGATAACACGGTGAGATTGTACATTGGCGGACAGGGAAATTGGAATAACGTATTTTATTTTTTTATTTTTTCTCATTAAACTTATGTTCAGTATGAGGGGTGTGGAGCGAAATCTGTGTATCGTAGAAGTATGTAGATCCCTAACCAATGGCCCACACGTGTTAAAATATAGTGCAGAAACGTATTTCAATTTCGCGGACGGTGCATCGCCGTGCGCATTTAGCGTGGTCAGTTTATAATATTAGATCTTGTGTGGTTAATGGAATAAAATCATATTTACACAAAAGATAACCTTGAAATAAAAGTGATTTCTATTATAATAGTAATTTTTATGTTAGTTTGTTACTATTAACACTTATATACAATTTCATTTTAAGTATTGATTCAGTTTATTTTTCAGTGTTTATTGTTTGTGAGCCGCTGGTGTAGATGAAGAAATATGTAGTATAATCGTGTAGTTGACTCTTGTTGAATTTATTGAAAACGTCAGACTAAATACATGACATAATTAAATACGTTTACATAAAAAGTATTTCATTCAAATAATTAAATTCTGTGATATAAGCGTTTAAAGTATTTAAGTAAGTATTATAAAAAAAATGTATGTAACGAATAAACTTAAAAACTACTGAACCGATTTGGATGAAATTCGGTATGGAGATAGTTTGAAATCCAAGGAGTAACATATTATAGGATTCAAAAAATCCCACTGGAACGGGAACTACGCGGGTAAAATCTCGGAGAGCAGCCAGTATGTTATATGATTTATTTACATGTGTTGTAAGTCAGATAAATTTAATGTCGTTCTTCATTTCTTTTGACTCAAAGTGTATAATGACGTCGGAACAGGAGTCCGGCGTCCAAATAAAAGCTAACGAGCGGCGTGCAGTATACAGGGGCTTAGTAATGGTGTACCCCCACAGGCTACATAGGAATTTAGGAATAAAATAACTTGTTTCTTATTTCTTTTAAGGAAATTGAGAAAACCTCTCGAATATTATAGACACTTACACGTGTTTCACATTATATTCGTTTCCAAAGCTATGAAGTATTTTACACAGCTATACCTAAAAGTACATACCTGCTTAAACTAAAGAGTAGAAAAAAAATATTTTTAATTAAAACTAAACCGACATCAAAAGAATAAACTATAAAATGCACTAAAATGTCAATAAATAATTACTTTATTAATCTGCTTCGTTAATTTTGGAGTCGATGCCAGCTAGAGTGTACCAATGTACTCATTTACAAATGAAAATAAATGCCTAAACTTTATCAAAATTACATACAAGCTAAATAAAAGACTAGCGTGATTTTAGGACAATTAATCGAAATCGAATATAAGTAGCGATGTATATTTACACCACTTTGTTATCTGTTAGCTGGCAACGATTTCAAAATTAACGTAGCAGACTAATAAATTAATTATTTTTAGTTCATTTTTGTAGTTTATTCTTTTGAAGTCGGTTTTGTTTTTAATTATTAAAGATTTTTTTTCTTTACTTATAATAATACAAAATTTTAACTATACAATGCTTGTTAACTGGTCGCCCTGTTAGGGATTAAGTGGAAATTTTTGTAAAAGTAAAGCAAGATATCAGTAGTTACGACATAGCGATGAACTGGGAATTGACCACAAAATAGTTCTGACTCATTTGAAAAAAGCTGGGTACCCATAGAAGCTCGATATTTGGATGCCACACGAGCTCACTGAAATAAACCTAATGGACCGTGTACTCATTTGCGATTCTTTATTATGACGTAATGAAACTGAACCGTTTTTGAAAAGATTGATAACTGGTGCTGGAAAAAGGATCAGGTATGAAAGAACATGCGAAAAAGGTGTTGTCTGAGGTTGGTCAGGTTTTACATACTGGCAAAACCTTGTTTGTCTCGCAATAAAGTGATGCTGTATGTTATTACCCCCGGACAGAACCATTGATTCCGATATCTACAACCAACAACAACTATTGAATTGATTAATAGAAAGCGTGATATCTCTCGAACAGATTGACGGATTAATTTTGATATTTTTTTGTTCTTCTCTCGGACTCGAGAAATTTCCTCGCGCATTGGAAGAAAAGCTAAATTTAATGTAACCTATAACATAAAATTTATTGATTCTACAATTTAATTTTAATAGGGAGTAATTTAAATCATTTACAGTGCGTTCTGAAATGTCGCTCAGGTGTACAGATCGGTGGCGCGGCGCGGCATGGCATCGGTCTATCGGGCCAGATCACCTTCCACCCGCCGATAACCTTAAAAGCCGTCCAATATTAATACATCAAACACACACGTGCGCCCATACATCACACGTTCCTATATCGATTCGATGCGCAATCTATTTCTAATACACATATCTCTATTAGATGTAATTCAGATACTAAAATTATCTACTATATGTAATTTAAACTATGAATAGCATTACATTATAAGATGATTTAAAAGATTATACCTTCTGATTTTATTTTAACAATTATTTAGTGACTCAGTGGCAGCGTTATCGGACACTGAATTGATCGACATGGGATTCAAACCCTGTCGTACAACAAATTATGACGAAACCATATGCATTTTAGCACAGAACTTATAGCTGTGTTCCTGTAACATCACTTTAGAGGCTCTCTACGTCTCTCTAGGCTTAAAATGTATACCATATTGGGCCACATCGTCAAATAAAATCAAGTGCAATAACAAAATTCAAACGATATACCTACATAACACGTAATCAGTATAAAAACAATTCCGAACATAAAAATAACACACCTTTTGTATCAAAAAAGTTTGCGCGTAATTGAATTTGTAATTTGATATTTGAAGTCTAGTAAATTAAAAAAGAACTTTTAAAGATGTAATAGCATTTTGTAAATTACACAATGAAGCGCGTAAATATCTCCATATTCGTAAATTAAAAAATGATAATTCATAATTTTATTGTAATAAAAAACCAGTAAATTACTTCCAAAGGGCACGCTTACGTCATAAAACTGTATAAACCTTTTAAGAACAGGTGGCCGTGATGGTGAATGTTCCCATCGCGCAGGTCCCATACATTCCCCATAATGCATGGGACACGTGTTACAGGGATCAAACTTATCTGGAAGGCGCCGGCGCCTGTTGCCCATCGTCTCACTTCGGGGTTGGCGCGATACAGACGAGCGTTTAAAAAATAATTTACAATATCAAAGGCAAACACATTTTAAAGTGATTTTATTCCTTTAGATAGCACTGTTGACATGAAGAGCCTGGACAAAATCACCTCGGCTTTGTGAATGGTAAAGGGTCGTTCATTAATCACCTGATATTATAAGCAATTTTGCGGAGAGGGTCCTTGGTGATACATAGTGAGGCTTTAGATAAACCGACCTAAGATAACGTGTATTTTTTTTGGTACAAATTATCCGTGCACACTAAACGCAACTAGCTAACGCTCTTGACCGGAAGGGTCTGTACAGCTTCACCGTGACTTTGGGGGCGAGAACTGAAGGCACTCAGCCGCAAAAAGGTAACTAGCACAAGGGTTACCAAAGTGGTACGAACCTCGGCTTGTCCGTTACCTGAGTGTAAAATATTCTTCGGAACTGTGAACCTAGATAAGCTCTATACTTTTTGTTTAATAATAAGAAAAGGTTTCTCACATGACTTATGTACCTGCGTGTTATGTGCAAGAGTGTGTGTGCAGTGTTGTGCGTGTAATGCTTAATGCATGGGCAGTGTTACCGTATTGCGCTAGCAGCGGCGTCAAGAGCTTCCTTAGTTGGAGAAAGAAGCACGTCTTGGGCCGCCACCGAAGAGAGACCCGGTTGTGTGCGGGAGCAAAGTTAGCCACACGTCCCCGGCGGCGGGAATGGCGGTTATGCTTTCTGTATGGGACCATTCCGTGGAATACACATATAAAGCCCAAGGCGAGGTCCGTACCGCTTTGATGCCCTTGATGCTTTGCACCTTAAGCGCTCGCCTCAAAAGTTCGGTGAAGCTGTATAGGCGCTTCCGGTCAACAGTATTTAGACAATTCGGAAAAAAACATCATAAATATTTAACAATATTATTGTGGATTCACCCGAAAGTGTGGATGTAGTCTGTACGCAATTATATGAAAGAATATAGATAGACAATGATATAGATGTATAACGATACGCTTTTAATTCTCTATTTCTCTCTTTGCCATACGATTACATAAATAAATACGAAAGAAAATGGAGTAAACGAAAAGATGACGGCTTATAGGGGCGTATTGAACAAGAAAACACACTGTACATGAGAATGATGATGATTTTAAAATATTATCTTTAACGCCTTGAGCACTTACCTGGCGTTTACGCCAGCTTTCTATTGTTTTCCTATTGTCTTATTTTCATGGGTATACAGGTACAATCTAATTTAATTCTGAAAAATTTTATGGCAGATATATGGCAAATATAAACCAGGCAACTGCTAGGATATAGATGTATAACGATACGCTTTTAAATTCTCTATTTCTCTCTTTGCCATACGATTACATAAATAAATACGAAAGAAAATGGAGTAAACGTAAAAAGATGACGGCTTATAGGGGCGTATTGAACAAGAAAACATACTGTACATGAGAATGATGATGATTTTAAAATATTATCTTTAACGCCTTGAGCACTTACCTGGCGTTTACGCCAGCTTTCTATTGTTTTCCTATTGTCTTATTTTTATGGGTATACAGGTACAATCTAATTTAATTCTGGAAAATTTTATGGCAGATATATGGCAAATATAAACCAGGCAACTGCTACTAAAAGTCACGCGTTGCTTCTCGTCTTGGGTATCTACAACCTCGGGTCCTACAACTACAACCTACAACTATCGGGTGTTCTACAAAAGATAAAAAAATACACGTGATATCTCACCGCACCCCGTTCCTCTTTGTAATGTTTGAGGTTTCCGACCTCACTGATTATTTTTTTTAAATGTTTAATGGATATTTTAAAATAATAGTGATCCGGTATCCGGTAGGTTGACACTGTGCTTACTGTTTATAAATGTCCCATTATAATATTGAATATTGTAGCATTTAAAACGAAGCGTGTCGTCAACCGCTCGTTCGTAGCGCGCATCCCTCACTCGCGGCGGTGTGGTAGCAATTTCAGATAAAACCGATCTATACAAATTGAACTGAAAAAATATATGAAACATTAAAACGATGAGAAAAGCAGTTTCATTTTTTTGTTAACCGCACTTTTATGACTTCGTCGCTCTAAAACAAATCTTCATGCTTCTTACAAGACGCGGGGTAAACACAGATATCGAACAATGAAACTTCACTTTATCATGCGAGGATACAGAAAAATATATACCTTGTATAGACCATCATAATCAGTTGGATAACTGATGACTCTCCCGACAATTATGTTTAATGTAATTAGAGATATTTATCTACACTAATAAATACAATTGAAGTGTTTATTTGTAATTTTTTTTTATAAATAGATATGAATGTATATACGATATCTATATCAAAAATACAATTTTTAAAATTTTTGTCTATCTATCTGTTTTCACGGGGCTTTCTGTCAGACTATAGTAAATAAATTTTTATTAAGTAAGCAGTGTCTCGTCACTACACCCACTACTAGGCGAAGATCAGTGCGAGATAAGCTGAGCAGTCTCCGGGCCGAGCTCCGTGATATTTCCTGAACAGCTTGTTTAAACTTTCTACAGCTAGGAGTGTTAGCCCATCTCTCACTGTGAGTGCTGTGGGTGTATTGCCGGAACCATGGTCTAAAAGTAAAGTATATAAGAGGAAGGCATGATAGACGGCTTGTCACCGGAGGAAATATGCGTGCCAGCGCCCACACCCACGAAACCGCCGTTCCTGCCGCCTGGGACTGGCGGGCAACTTTGCTACCGCACACTCTCCGGGTCCCCCTCAGGCGGCGACCCAAGACGTGTCTCGTTCCTCAACTGGAGAGGCTCTTGACGTCGCCGCCAGCGCGTTACTGTGACACTGACCACGCATTGAACATTATAGGCACATCACTACATACACACTCCTGCACATAACACGCAGGTACATAGATCCTGTAAGGAACCTTTTTTTATGTTAAATAAAAAATGTAGGGATTAGCTAGTATCAAAATTCCGCGGGAGTTTTCACACCCAAGTAGCGGTCAAGCCCAGGTTCGAATCCTTGTGCTAGTTACCTTTTTGCGGCTGAGTGCCTTCAGCACTCGCCCCCGAAGTTCGGTGAAACTGTAAAGGCCTTTCCGGTTAGCCATTAGCTAGGTTAGAAAAAAAAAAGACGGCTTGCCACTGTTATCGTCAATCTTCGTCTTGTCAGTTCGTCTGTTGCGTCGTTACCCATTGATCCACTGTGACCCTTAATCCATTGTAGGATGTCCCTGTTGACTGCCGCTATGCGTTGCAGTGCAAGGTGACATTCGTAAATGAGGCCTGAGGTAAAAAAGTATTCTCAAGCGCTTGAAGAACTGCCTTATTATCGGAGAGAATTCGGATACCAAAGTTCCTTATCTCTCTTTTGAAGACTGCATTCGCTGCTTAGATGATAGCGACATATTCACACTGGAATTTGGTGCTATGCTTACCCAAACCTGTAGGTAATATGATATTAAGATTTTGCGAGAATATTCCCTTTAATAATCTTCGGAGGTATCGTTACTTAACATCTCGTTTGTTTAAATGCACACTTAAGGGCTCTATCAAGTATTAATTGAGCTAAATTTTTTTACACGGTATACGTTCAGTGCTTTGACCACAATCTCACCTAATGTTAAGTGACGATATGATGCAGGATGGTAAAACACACTAAGCCTAGAGTTACTGGTTCTCAAGTGATACTGCCGGAATACACCTATTGGAATTTGGTGGCAGGATTTCGACCTTGACACTGGAACCTAGATACCCTAACACCATGCTATGGTTTAGTCACGATGTTTTCCTTCACCGAAACTTCAGGCTGATTTTAGAGTTGGATAGGTGGGCTCGAACCCGCGTCCATTGACGTGGAATCCGGCTGCAATATCCGCTACACCGTCATTGCTTTAAATCGCGTTAAATTTGCGTAATGTTTCCTCCATTTCAGCAATATTAAGCAAATCTATTAACTCTTAGTTCCCCCCACCCCTGGTTACGTTAACATTAGCATAATTTTGACCTAAAAAAGCGTAAAATAAATACAGCTTACGTAATACCCGTAACCCATGCCACCAAAAATAAACAAAGTATAACAAGCCCCACCCCCCCTCCTCCTCCCACCTACATTGTAAACTACGTAATACATATTAGAAAGGTCCCTAACAGAATACTACAGAGTTCATAAAATATTAAATTACTTTGAAACTGAAGTTACTGAATGTACTAAGTTACAGTGAAAATATTTCTCACAAATTCAAACACTTGCCAGTGAAACTGTACGTTGAGTCTAACTTAATTCCAAATTTCATGAGTCGTAATTTTTTTTACGCGAAACCTTAGTTATTTTCATTAAACAAAAAGTACTCTAAGTTACGCGGAGTGACTTCAGCTATCTAAAAAAAAAGTGCCCGTCAAAATCGCTGCAGCGATTCCAGAGAATACCCGGAACAAACAGACAAAATTATTAAAAATTGTATTTTTGGTACAGGTATCGTATATATATTCATACGTATTTAGTAAAAAAGAACGTTTTGACATTACAATTAGACATTTTATTTATTAGTGTAGATGATGGTTCTGTTATTGTCGAATACTGCGTTGATAGTCGTAGGTACGAATCTACCTCTCTTATAGTGGAGCTGAGTTTTCGGTGAAGGAAAACATCGGGAGGAAATCATAGCGTCGTGGTAGGGTATTTTCTAATGCCTGCCTGGTCAGTTAGCACTTACATATTTAAAAACTGTCACCAAGTATTCCATCAGCATTACTTAAGAACCAATACTTTCTAAGTTTAATATGCTGAACATTTTTAACGAAATCATCACTTAACATCAGGCGAGATCTTACAATTGTCTTTATAATAGGTAGATTATAAAAATATTTGAACGTTTTAAAATAAAAAAGGTAAGTATAAAAAAGTAAAGACATTTTTTATTTATGAAGAACCATTTTTCTTATAATATCTAAATAATACTTTGGTTTTTAGCTGTATCTGAGTATTTATCAAAAACTAACTTAACAGATTAATATTACATAATTAAACAAAATTGACAAAATTATACAATAACAAAATAATAATAGTAATATCAATAATAATACTCTTTGGGTAATTTAATTTAATCAGTCTAAAAATAGTACGGCTTATAAAGACGAGAAAAGGCAAAAAAAAAATAGGACCAGAAAATTTAAGATATTAATTTTTTCACTTGGGTTCGTTTTATTCTATGGCACTGTTTATTTCTTTGTCATCCATGCAAGAACTATATTTTAATTCGTCTTAATAATAATCAATCAGTCTAAAAATGGCACAGTTTTTTTTAAATTCTATAATAATTATAATCTATCAACAGACAAAATTCATAGGAAAATATTTTTTTATATCACATTCGTATTCTTTCGTTGCGCTGTTTATTAAATTATCACTGTACAAATTGTTTACATCATTTGTCGTGGTACTTAAATTCGCATCGATTAATTTATCATAATACTTTTCGTTAGTATTATCGTAATTAGTGTTATCATCGAAGTAAATCGTCGTATTCGGGTGTTCAGTGGGAGAACTGTATAACTTCTCGGCATCATAGTTCGATACAGATGTCACACAGTGCTTCTTATCCTGCTTGTACAGTTTTTTTTCTACCCGGTATATGTCTCATCGGTTTTGCATCCGTCGATGTTGAGACCTCCGGCTGTTTGATCCTCTTACTCTTGTACCTTCTATTCTGGAACCAAATCTTGACCTGCGTCGGGGTCAAGTTCAACGTTAACGCCAGCTGTTCCCTCTCGGGCGCCGTCAAGTACTTCTGATTTCGAAATCGCACCTCCAGATCGTGGACTTGATTCTGAGAGAATAGAATCCTCGGTTTCCTTTTCACACTGCGCTCCTTTTTCTCCGGTTTTACTATATTCGTAGGTTCTGAGGAAAAGAGAAAATTATTATTAAAATTACTATCATATTTATTAGGCATTAAATTAATAGAACCATCTAGGTTTATCAAGTTTTTTTTTGTATTTAGTATACCTGTAGGCTCAGGGCTTTGATCACAAGATCACAATGTGGTCTGGGATGGTAAACGCAATAAGCCTGGAGTCTCTTAAATGATGCTTCTGGAATACATACATTGGTGTTCATAAGTTTTCAAACATGAAGGCGGCAGCTACCCAGGAGGGCTTATTAGAAAATACCCTACCACTGTACTATGGTTTCCTCAAGATGTTTTCCTTCATGTAATTGGATAAGTGTGTTCTATCGACGTGGAATCCGACTACTCTACGAACTGGGTCAACATCGCTTCATATAGACATCATTAATTCAGGTATTAAATGTACGCTATGTCCTTTTCTGTACCCTCACAACGTGTATGCAAAATTTTCTGATAATCACAACTACAAACACATATTCACATTTATAGTATTAGTTAAGAGTTTAATAATTTAAGTTGTAATATTATTTATTAATAATCTTCTATTAGTCATATATAAAACTTTGTATAACTATTATTGACTTGAATAGAACCACTGACAAAAAGATCTATTAAACATTTGGAAAAGAAAGAATGGTTTATAGGTTTAGCTTATTTATAAATAGTAGTCTAGATATACACTTACTTATTTTTCTATAAGATAAGGGAGACTTTGGTGTGTCAGCGTAGTCCAATGCCTCGACTCCTTTTAATGGATTTGAGTCAACATACTGGGGATAGACTGTTTTCACATTAATTCTACTGGAATTATCGGCATCAATATGCTGGGAATGGGCAATCTTTGCGCTCATTCTATTTGCTTCTTCGACGTGTTCCAATGAATCATTATGTACATATTCTGGATAGTTAATTTTCTCATGTATTCTATTTGCATCTATTGACGGCGGTGTCTCTATCTGAAGAATTTCTCTTTCATTGTGGTCCACTTTTAAAGGCACTTCGGTAATGTTATGATAGGATGGTATATCAGTTGTATACTGTTCATAATTCTGATGATAATAATTGTGACATGAATACGGGTTATAATTGTAATATTCGTCTACTTTCTGATCGTGATAAATATCTTGATTCCAATACGCTTCGATATTCGTATGAACCGGCAAATTAGGATACATTTGGCCGAAATAATCCGTCGGGCAATACGACTGGTGACTTTTATGATAAAACTGTTCATATTCGTAACTCTTTCGTTCTCTTTCAGGGCATTTCCAAGTGTCGTTTCTATCATACGTATAATTCGATTGATTGTTTAATATATCTGTAACAGAGAAAGGCGTGCTTTGACTTATACCGGAGGCATCTTCTAATTTAATTCGATAATTTGTTTTATCTTCATCATACATGTTATATTCTTTATTCTCTAATTGTTTATGTTTATCAGCACAATTCACATCTATGTAATGATAATAGTCATTGTTTTTTATATTATTATTGTTGTTGTTGAAAGATGTAGTAATCTCGTTGTGTTGTTCGAAATTGTCCATTTTAACACGTTCCACTGTCACATGAATTCATTTATCACTTTGACTAATTGTTTTCGAGGGGGCTCGAAATAATTAATAAAGTTGTGGTTTAAAAGGCACGACATGGAAGACTGATGGTGTTTAGATTGCGGGACAAAGCCAATCCACGGAGCTTCGTTTGTTATGGGCGGGGTCATGGGGATGCGTCTGTTTCTTTCGTACTCACAGTCTTTTAGAAATGTCTGTCGCATTCGTCTCGCTTTTAACTGTTTACTACGAAGCGTAAATAAAGCGGATGATTTCATATTAGTGGGCAGAGATAACCTTTAAGTTTTGCAAATGACTTTTTGTTTTAATTTTGAACAATTTATTTACAATATTTCTAATTACTTTAAACTTTTTATATTATTTTGAAACTTAACCATCGATGTGGTTAAATAAAACTTCGTAATGTTACACGTAAGACGCAAGCTTAAATTAAATTTCAATTCATACTAAGTTTGATCTTTAACTTAAAATAAAGTTGTTTGACTCGGATGGTTGATTATTCCTCATATCCTTAATCATTTATATTTAATACTAAATATGCTTGTGGATTCACTTGCATATACCTTAAATTTTCAACAAAATATGTCCACTTAAATCTATGGTTGTATGTAGTGTATTACTAGATACCTAATTTATCATTTGCTACAACTGGGTAAAATGATTAAAGTTTTTTAGGTTAATTTTATTGGCATTGCAAATTTGCATTGCAATAACTATCGGTTTAGTTAAGGAATGTGATAGTTGTCATTTTTAAGTCCACATCATTCACTTTTATCCTTTTAATATAATTTCCAAAGTGACAAACAAAACACAAAAATACATATACCTATGATTTAGAAAAAAATTTATATGAGTCCAGCGTTTCTTGAGTAAATACTGACAAACAAACATAGAAAGATACTTTACGTACATAGAATGGAAACGTGATCTGACGGTAATTGTACTATAGATACAATTTTATTACCTAGATAGGACATAACTAAAAAGCTACTTTGTACTAAATGGATATTAAAAAATAATATCCTATATTTTTTTCATTTAGTTATGTGATAGTAACAAAAGTAAAAAATAGGCACTTTTGTGTCAAAGCAATAATATTTATATAACGAATAACTAAAATTGTTTATTAACAATGAAAGTGTGAATATACGTGTTTATACTTGTCTGTCTACACTCGACGGCAATATTGGAGAAAGATTATTTAGGGCTGTGTTTCATTGCAAGCTATTAAATGTAATATCAGAAGCTATCTTTTATATGTAATTTAACAGATAGTTAAAAATGCATATCACAATATACAACCCTGAGTTTAAAATAATAAGGATTAAGTAAGTACCTATACATGTATTTGGTAAATAAAATAAATAAAGCAAGCAATCTCTCAAAGTCACTCACAAATTTAAAAAAAAAACGATATGAAAGCTAAAGTATTTATTAGCTGTATCGGTAATGAATAACAAAGAATTTAAAAAATATGTGAAAACGAAAGTTAATTTAAATTTTAAATGATGAAAGTTGTTATCAATGGACGCACTATTCTACGTCTTTCATTATGTCCAGGTGTTTTTTTTCATTAAATGTATAGTGACTAAGATGTTTACCTTATATCATATATTTGATTTTTTTCTTCTTATTACAATAGATGAAACAAATCATGCATACAAAATGGTTGCTCTGCGTTTTTGTGAATTATAATAATTTTTTCTCTTTATATTGTAATAGAATATATATTTATTTATAATTATATATATCTATATCTGTTGACAGTGAGCATTCGTTTCATTTACATTCGTCGTACGTCTTAAACATGGGCTAAAATTAGAAGTAACTATATTATCTTGCAGCATTACCTAGTGGAAAGGAGTATGCTTCTACTTGTGACCATCAAAAACCTTTTACTAGTCTAGTACAGGATTGACTCATCATTGCTACTAGTTATTTGAGATATACTATTTTCATCATTCGAAACTCACGTTCTTTCTGGTATTCTAAAACGAGATATTCAATGTTTGAATGCGTTACCACTAAATCGTCATCGCTTTAATATAGTTTTCGCTTATAGCGTACAGTACGACATTGCCCATCTCTGACTGAGTTTTGGCACGTTATTAATTCGTTGCTATTGTAAGTATATATATACGGCGTAAGTATTTTACTTGATCTCTGGCTTGCAGGCTTCAGTGCAGAGGTCACGGTGACGTCATACTATACAAAATAAATTATTGACAGTACCTATGCTTACGCTATTAGAATTCTAATAAAGAGCAAGTAAGGATTATACTAAGATGTGTGTATTGTGTAGTAGTTACTTCACATTTTTATGATAAATATTGTTTTGTTAGAAGATATACATTTCTTAACTACTTTAACCCCTTGAGCACTAACCTGGCGTTTACGCCAGCTTTCCGTTGTTTATCTATTGTCTTATTTTTATGGGTACTCGACACATTAATAAAAGGAAACCTACTTACATGTAACCGAAATGGTATTTCTTCGATTAAATAAAGGGCTATATTAAGATTTAGCCATATAATAAAGAAACAAACAGTCATATCAACATATAAAAAACAACGAAAAAAATACAAACAAAAATACCTATAGTTCCATATATGTATAACAAAAATATACCACACAAATGTTGTGTATTTTATTATAAAATATAAATAAACCTTTTTTTTTTTTTTGACGGGGGAAATGCATTTACGCACTACCCTTACCTATTGCATTAGTGAGACCGAAGTCCCCCAATGCAAAAATATAAATAACCTGACTCTGTAATTTATATAAAAACAAAACTGCAACTCAAAATATAAGGTTCATTATACATTATTTTTGTAATACGTTTTTTTTTAACATTCTAAGAGAAACATTTAAATGATCAATACGATAATAATCAATAAGATATAAATATAACTTAACAGTTTAAACTTTTATATATAGCCTTCTTAATGCATCAAAGGTGAGCGTATATAGGTAAACCCTTAGTGAATAAAAAAAAGCATATCGTAGAGATTTCATAGAGTGAAGCTAAGTACCTAGGTCCATGTATTGTATATATCTTATTACATGCAATCATCTATAGTTCATCTATCAGTTCTTCCCCACGACTTCGCTCGCTATTTCATTAATTAATGATTTTTGGTTGATAATTATTTTAATTATTATTTCTTCTACAATTATTCACAGCATTATATACCTCTTGATTATTCCGCGGGTTAAATAAATAATTTCTGATAATAGATTTTTTGTGAACTTGAGATATTTCATGATTTTCATATATCTTTTATATATTGTTTTTATCGAATTTAATAATATATAATAATTGAACTTGACCACATAATATGTTGACACATAAAAAAACTATGAATTTAGTGAATTATTATTCAAATCGGTTCAGAGGTTCTATGGATTATAAGCTCACAAAAAGATAGACAGAGACACTGTTTTTTTTCTAATAGTGTGTAGAGATCTTTAAGCTAAATTGTTAATAAAATTTTAAGACTGATACTAAATGTTATTATGAGGTTTCATTGCATTTTTATGTGTTACACTTAAAAAAGAAGGTGGCAAGTTGTAAAAGTTGCAACTTAAGAAGATACGCAGTAAAAGTTATTTGTAAATAAATATAGTGTTTCTAGTTTGTTGAAAACTATGGGGTTTGAAACTAGTTAAGTTTTTCAATAAATTATAATAAAGGCAACAAGCCCTATAACGTAGCGCACAAACATACGCTTCATTCCGGTGGTGGCCCAAAATGTGCTTGTTCCCCAACTACCAGCGCGATACAGTGACACTGAACATGTATTAAGCATGACACGCAGGTACATAGGTCACATTTTTATTATTTTTAAATAAAAAATTTAGGGTATAGGTAGGTTCAAAAAATTCCATAGAATTTTTTACACTCAGGTAACGGCCAAGCCGATGTCCGTACCGCTTTGGTAACCCTTGTGCTAGTTACCTTTTTGCGGCTGAGTGCATTGAGCACTCATCCTCTAAGTCACAGCGAAGCTATAAAGGCCCTTCGGGTCAACAGCGTGAGCTATTTATAAAAAAATACATACGTTTCATTGAATGTTAAGGCGTTCACTACAGTATATTTATTGAACGCTCAGGCTTATTCAGAAACCTTAGGTAGAAAGTCCGGAATTCAGTCACTAATAACCTCGGACATATATGTTATGATAGAAAATCCTTTGTGCCAGAGTGTTCCACGCTTCATCACACTCTTTAGTTTGAAAGCAGTGTGTTTGTTGCAGGTAACTAACCAGAATATAGATTATTTTATTTTTTATTGAATAGGTACAATCATAGATAACAAATTGACAATTTGTAAGTAACACAATATAATGGCACAGTAAATCTGAAATCCTATTATAGATTGTACTCAACATTTGCCTGCAAGTTTTGTGACATCGTTTGTTTAATAGGGAGTTAGACTAAATCTAGTTATTATAAATAAATACTATTGAAATATACATATTTGATGCTCAAACTAGGCTTTACATCGAGGCAAATTATTTCTTAAATCTATTAATACCAACGTGGAATACGTCTTGGTTTCCTATATGTTCTAATATACTTACATACATGACTACAATTCTAGTTTCTAGTCCCATGTTTGTGCCTAAATGTCTAGGCAAAATAGGTATGTTTTGGATTTTCTTCGAACACAATAATATAGTACATATAAACTAAAGAAGACTATACTTTCTTTAAATAAAGAGTGTTCTGTCCAAATTCGATAAAGGTAAGTCTAGCAATAATCATAGGTTGTTAATTTTGTTCTTTATGTACTGATCATAAAGTTTAATATTGTTTCGATATTATTTGTTGATAACTATGTTTTTTTTATGAGTAAGTACTTAAAAGTTCATTTAAAAAATAACTTATTCTATACATAATATATATAAAGTCGGGATAGAACGGCTGGACTGGATTTTTATGTTGTTAGTTTTGTTGGATTGATTCCCACCTTCCCCCACCCCGCCATCCCCACAACCCCACGAATAGCAAAATAGTACGTCGTAAAATTCATGAAAAAAAAATTATGTAGAAAATTAATTTTCTCATACGTTTCGTATAGAACAGTTTTATTGATTCAAAGCCCGTACGAAGTTTATACTGTGTACCATATAAATGACTTATTTGTCTTTTAGTGCTTATCTGAGATATTTTGTAATTGATTTAATTATTATTAGTACCTAATTTTAATACTATTTTTATTTCAAAAACTGTCTTGACGTACCTACTTTTTGTACATTGTTTGGATTATGTTATAGTATTAACATAATAAATAAATAAATACATCCAGATATATTTTTTACAAGTATTAATAGAATAAGAAGTTACGTAGACAAATCCACATGTGCTGAAACAAGGGTTTGTGCGTGCGTGGGTATTTTTTTCAATACAACATAAATTGCTTGGGTCAATTTTCAGCCACTGTTGGTGACCCCAAATTCACGCTGTGCTGTCTGCCTGTTGAGAAATCAGGGGCTATTAATCGATGTTTCTGTTATTTGTAATAATTTTAGACGCTTTATTTTTTTGTGCGCTGACCGTTTTTGTTGCGACGGCCGGGTAAACTTTCTGTCGTTTCGTTTATTTTGAACTAGCTGTGTGCCCGCGGTTCCGCCCGCGTTGTATATATTCTTCACTGTTGTACTATAATTTTTAAATAATCATTGTCCATTGAATTAGATATTATTTACAATTACACGAGAAAAAGTCCCGTCAAAATCGGTCAAACCGTTCCTGAGATTAGCTGGAATAAACAGACAGACAGACAAAAATTGAAAAAAAAAAAAATGTTATTTTGAGTATAGGTATCGTACATATTCTTCCTATGTATTCGTATATATTTGCTAAAAAAAATGTTATTTTGAGAGATTACAAACAGCCACCTGAATTTTATTTCTATGTATGTACAGATAGGTAAATAAGTTTAATAGGATTATGTTTATATAACTACATCTAAAACTAAAATAAGGAATACTAATAATTATTTAAAAAATAATAGTTTTATTCATTACACCTAAGTAGAGGTTTTGATTAGTCACATTTTTTTTATTTAATTCTTTTAGGACAGAAAACAATTACTACTTTATATAATAAGTACTTATAGTGTAATCAGCTCCGTTGCCGACGGGATACGTAAACACACAAATAAGGGTAATTATATTAAAATAAAAGAAAAATATTAACCAACATAAAGTTGAGGAACAAAAAAAATTTTTATTGGTTTATTTATTGGATGAAATCTTAGAAATAATCGTCTTCTTTATATCACTTATGTGTTATTTGTCTTTTAAGTAATTACACGTGGGTACCTGATTAAGTTAAAATAAGACATTGAAAAAGAATGAAATGCCGGCCAAAAATAGTATCACCCATATCTTCCTGTGGATGTCGTAAAAGACGACTAAGGAAACCAGGGGATGGGCAGCAGCATCCTCTGAGTACCACAAATATCTACTGCGATCGCCAACCCGCCTGCCAAGCGTGGTGATTATGACAATCCCCCCCTTATATGCAGACCTATGTCCATCATAGGACGCCTTATGGTTGAATGAATGGAAGAAATTAACAGAATTACCCTCCCTATGATGTTTCGTTATTATTTCCGCACCGAGACTCCCTACCCTTTCGATCCGAACGTGGTTAATGAACGATCCCTTATTGTGGTAATGTACCTAACGTTACAATATGATTTATGTATGAAAAAGTAAATATCATTGAGAAATTGATTACTGTGCAAATATATGGGGAGACTCGGTATGTAATATAATACTGTATTATTTATATATAGATTACCTTACATTAAATAATGCTAACTGATATGGCAAACTTTGTACGGGTTTTTAAATCAATAAAACTATTCTATACAAAAATGTACGAGAAAATTCATTCTCTTCATAGTTTTTTTTCATGGATTTTTACGACGTACGTACGTAGTTATTTTGCTATTTGTGTGGAGGTGGGGATGGCGGGGGGAGGGGCGGGTGCTGAGGGGGGCATCAATCTAACAAAAATAACATCATTAAAATCAGGTCAGCCGTTCTAACTCGACTTTTTATAATCTAATGAGAAAGCTTGAAGTTACCCAAAGGGCAATTGCTCGGAGTATCAGTGCGTGATCGAATCAGAAATGAGGAAATCCCCAGAAGAGCCAATGTACCCAACATTGCTCGTAGAACCGATGTCCGATGGGGCCAACGGGTTCTTGAGTGGCTGCCGCAAATCGGAAGATGTAGCGCGGGTGTGCCCCCCCACAAGGTGGACCGATAACCTGGTGAAGGTAGCGCGAATCCGCTGGACGCAGGTGGCGCAAGACTGGTCGTTGTAGGGACCCATATCCAGGATTAAGCATCTAAGTGGATTAATGGGTGGATTCTTTAGAATAAAACTGTGAGGAGGTATTTTAGAAGATAAAAAAAATGACAAGTAAAATTTTAATACGATTTTATTATATGGTGATTCTTTTAAAACAATTTATTAGTTACATTAATAATATTATATTGAATAACTAGTTGTGTACCCGCGGCTGTCCCCACGTTTCATATATTTTTCACTGCGTTTTAATTTTTATATACGGAAATCTAATTATTTTCCTACATTTTTTTTGTACTTAGATAGTAAAGTAAAATATTTCTCATTTCTCATAAACACTTGCCCGTAAAACTAACTGTCCATTAAATCGGATTTTGTACAATTTTTTATGAATTTTAATTTGCTTAGGCGGAACCCTGATTATTTTCGAAAATCAAAATTATCTAATGTTGCGTGGGATAACTTTAACTATCTACCAAATAAGGTCCCGTTAAAATCGGCCCAGCCGTTCCAGAGATTACACAGAACAAACAATTTTACAATTGTATTTTTGGTATAAGTGTCGTATACACATTCATGTGTATTTAGTAAAAAAATGTTATTTGGACATTACAAACAGACACTTCAGTTTTATTTATTAGTATAGAAGTATAAATATTGCGGAATTAGAATAATTTATGCAGTTCAACAGTAAGCAGTAAATTAAATTTTTTTGACTTCATAACCTCTTTTGTCAGTGAGCGGTCTTACATCTTCCCCCAAACCTCAAATTGAAGGAACCCTAATGGTTTAGCCACACAGCGAGCGGCTCGGGACGCCACCTCGATGGTTAGATAGATAGACCTACAGAAGATATCGCGACGACGCGAGCTGAGCGCGGCCTCTTCTACAGTAAAATCGCCCGGCGTCCCTTCCGTCCGCTGTGTAGCGAAATCATAAGTCTCCCTCCAACATTGCTTTTCTTAAGTTTTTGAAGTTAAACCTTCTTCAGTGGCACTGAGTGATTCTCGGTATGTAACAAACTTATAGATTCGCATTACCGACGCTATGAAGTCAGACGTCAACATGCTACAGTATAGGGATGGCATTCTGAGATCGATTAATCGGAGAACCGTTCTTTTAGAAAAAAAAAATCATTTTTATAATCGATATTTAGCACTGAATCGATCCAGTGAATAGATCTAGAACCTAGGAAAACGAGGTTTAATTTTTTCTTATCCAATAAGAGCTATCAAATTATTTATAAATTAAGAGGTACCCAAACGCAAGTAAATAGATTTTCACTTAATTAATTAAAAACTCAAGAGTTGGTTTTGTGATCCAATATGAACCATCAAATTATTTATAAATTAAGAGGTACCCAAACGTTAGTAAATAGGTTTTCACTTACTGAATTAAAAACTCAAGAGTTGGTTTTGTGATCAGTTTCACTCGCTTCTATGTGAGATTAAAAATGTCAAATTTGTAAATGTGTAAATTTTGTATACTATGGCAGACAAATATCTTGCCTGATGTTAACTAAACACTTACAATGATAGTGAGACGCTTACTCCATCAAGAGAATTTAAGGTGTACTGCCAACCATAAACTTTCTTCACAATATACCTTGATATGCTTGCAAAAACAACTGTAATTATTTTAAAATTATACAAAAATAATTATTACAGTGTCCCTTTTGTTTTGTCTGATATGGATATACCTGTAAATATGCAAAGATAAAATAATATAGTATATATTTCTTCTCAGTCTGTTTGTCTTATAATTTCTATTGAGGAGATTTATCAATAAAATTATTTCGAAAACAGTTTTTACCTCAAATGTTCCAATAAATGATGAGTATGCTCCAACTTCGAATTAAGAACGCATAAAAAACACAAGTCGACTAAAGATCGATCTTTTAGATCTCGATTTTTTTGTTAATCGAGTCATAAAGCTTCGATTCGAATGAATCAAAAGTCGATCTTTTATGGAAAGAATCACCATCCTTACTACAGTATGTTAAATATAAGACGGAGTAATTAAAAATCGGTTCAGTTTTGGAGGAGGAAACAGAGTACTACGAAGTGATGTTTTCTTCTATTTTGCATAGTTAAATCAGCCCGCACTGCAGTTGTCCTTTTCGTGTTTGATAATTCTTTCTTTGGAGCGCAATGCAATAGCAATAGGTTTATGAAATACTTACTTTTCCGACCGCATGTCCTCTTAACCTTGAAGCAAAAAAAAAATGTGTGTGTGTAATCACCGACACGTAATGAAAGGCAATCGTGGCGTTTTAAGCCCAATTTGAAATGGATTCAAATGCCCTTCTGAGTGTTTTATTTCTATGGTTTTTCCGTTTCCAGAGAATGTTTTAGTTATTATGTATGTGCTTTTTTTGTCTTAACTTATCCAGCATAACCACTATCTAGTTTAGTTAAAAGGTGTAAGTTTTATTTTTATTTTTAAACTAAATTACTCATTTTAAAAGGTTAAATGAGGTTAGAAAAAATAAAGTAAAAACTGTTCAATAACAGCTTTTTAACATTGAATCACACGAAACCTGTCACGTTTGGCAATAAAGTAGCCATTTTTATGATGAACGTAGCTTGGTATTTTCGAACTGAAGTGGCTCACTTACTGAAACAAAAAAGGTCACGTAGGTATTTGCGGTGATTGTAATTTTACTGTAACGTGAGAACGATATTTTTTGGTGCTGCCTGCGACCAGACTACAGTGACCGCTAACCATCAAGATAACCGTGTGCATGTTTGCTACCTTAGTGGTTCGTGTATTAAATTATAGGTGGCTATAAATAGCACACTTTTGCTGACAAAAGGAACTTCAATAATCAAACAAGTTTTCTCATAATTGTCTCTTGTTGGATTCCCTAATGCACGGTTAGAGACATGAGAAAAACATGGATTTCTATTGAATAAAAAGAACGCAAACAAAAATGGTATATTAATCTTAAAAACAAATAACATATTTTCTTAGCCACTAACTTAAATACTAGTTTAAAATTAAAGGCACGGGGAAACTCCTTCAGTGTTATTCCATCTTACGGTGGACTCCTATGTCATATTTGAATGCCCCCTTCGCATGGCTTCTTTATTATAATTTATGTTTGCTGTGCCATCTGTTGCCGAATAGCCGTAAATAAACTATATTTGTACATACAGCGCCATCTATTGACAATATTTAATTTTAAAGTAGTAATCTTTACCTACATTCATGCTCATTCATGTTATCAAAAGTAAAAACACAGATGGCGCAAAACATTACGTCACGTTTTAAGTGTTTATTTTTGACGTAATATCGACTGTAGCAATTAACAAAGTTTTATGTGAAAAACTATTACTTAAAAGGGTGGCCGATTAAACTTTTAAACAAGAATAAAATTGGGTATATTATTATATCAAATTAAAATGTACAGTGATATATTTTTGCATAATTAAATAGATCAAAATATAAGAAAGTACTTCAATTAATAAGAATTTTGAAAAAATGCACATGCTGCGTGTTTAACTGTATGGTCACCAAACTTCTGTGTCGTAAGTGGAAGATCCTACGCTGTTAATCGAAGTTTATTGTCGAACATATCGGAAGTGGGACTTTCTTCTCTGTTAACCGGACTGTAACTTCTATATTGTATCGGATAGGGTAAATAATACAATGTTTACTGGATTTTACATTCTTAATCATGTCGGAACAATCTAATTGTCATAATAGTTATTCATAAAAAAAAATTGTTTACCAAAGCTAAAAGAAAAAAAACAATAAATTGGTAATAACAACATAAATAGTATCTTACATTTAATCATTTTAATCATAAATCAAATATAAACAAAAATTATTTCTTGCAATTAAAGTAAAATATTTTTATCTTTACATAGCCATCCATTAAAACCATGATAAGTTTAATCACAGCCAACAGCTACAGCAGTCTGGCAGTACGTTGCAATAATAGAAACCTATACTATATAAAGTCTATTGTAAAGCAATTAATAATTAAAGATAGTCGCAATCTTCTTGGTCATCAGCCATATTATTCGTAGCATGAGCGTGGTGTAGATTTAAATAAAATTCATGATGGCGGCGGAGTATGATTCCAGCTCTACAGAGGTCTGTCAAATACTTGTATTTTTCTATGGTGATAGGTAAAGGTCCAGTATAGGCCTGATTCAAACCAAAATCGTTTACCAAACGTTTCTTGCTTCGCATACCTGCCCTTATAATAAGTTTTGGATTTAGTTCGTCATCTAAATCGTATTTGTACTCTATGCGGTCGTACTGTTCAGCATAAACTTTAACCTCTCTTGTCGAGGTCCACTCCACCTTATCATTTTCTGTATTCTTAGTCCAGTTTTTATTAGCTAGCAAAGCTTTAAAATCGTGAATCTCTTCATTCTTTATCTCTTTTACTATATAGAGGTCACCCTCGGATTTAGCCCGTCGAGTTAAGCAATACCATTCTGGAATCCAAATTGACTTACGGAGACAAGAACGTTCTATCGTTGCATGGACACTATCACCTTCATTCTGCGTGTGCCCGTTTTCTAGAAAACAATGAGTAACAGTCACTCCGAATTTTTAGCCACATACAAATATAACGAAAAAACAATCCGATTGCGGTTTTGGCCTGAACAACTAACAGACCAAAATCGTAATTCCTTTACTCCTCTTTAAGTATGATGTTGTATGAAATTTAAAAGGAAATGACCTCAATTGACCCTCGCTGGGCGACACCCTCATGCCACATGTAACAAGTACCTATTTTAGAAGCAAGATCATATATAGTCAAATTCTTAGTAACCAGTCGTATCTTGCAGGAAAAGACGCTTAATTTACTACGACTAATACTTTCTGAAAATCAAATGTTACTGCGACTATGTCTCGATTGGTTTTTGCTTTTTGTTTGTAAGCTTTCTTTAATTCTCGAGCTCTATTTTTTCGAATTTGATGCTTAGAAAATGCACGTTTCTTCATCAGTATACGAAGATTTGTTCTCAAATATATGACAAGTGTCACATTTATCCCTTTTCGGTTTGTACAATTCCAGATTAAAGTTCAGATTAACGATGTCTCTGTATTGTCTTTTTGTTTGTGCTTTTGCTGAATATTTACTGACATCAAAACATTCGCAATACAGTTTAAACACCCGAGAAGCTTTCAACGTCTTCTAAATAAATCTTACTAGATTTTTTTCGAACATAATGGACCTTGACCAAAGAAAAACATCTCCCGTGATCGCGTACACTCTTAATCATGTCATCATTATAAACACGCTTATTATGTTCATAGTGTCCTCGTTTATCTACTTCAACCATAGAATTTCCGTAGTATGTCTTCCATGCTGTGCTTACTACACGCTCACTTAATGAGATTGTATTAAGAAACCTAGTCTTATAAACCTTAACTGCATTTTTTTTTGGCATCTGGGAATATTGAAAAGTGTTTTATCTATCATGTTTTGTAACTTTAGTAGTTTATCGCCGTTTTAAAAAGTTTTTTTTTTGTACATTTAATAACAAATTTCCAGTGCCGTTTCTTCTCACCTAAAAGCCAAAAGTATTTGAAAATTCGTACACGATCTTCAGGAGAGTTTTTGGTCACATTTCAATCGGCACTTGTCAGTACACGGATCTTTAATTTGTTTTTCTTTAACTATTTTACCGTTTTTGTACAAGTTCTTGGCCGCTATTTTTTTTTTTGCTTTCTTTGAACTGTGACCCATATATTTTTATGAACGAGGCGTTTCTTCCCCTTGTCAGTTTTATAAGTTTTAGTTCTCGAACTGGTTGTAGAAGATGGCGTGGGTATGTTACTAACAGAAAAGATCTCGGACGGTGTTGCTATGTTTTCGAATTCACTCTGCAAAGTTTCATGATGAACAGAAGAAACATACAAATGATTTACACCATTTTATTATTAGTTTAGAGAGATATATCTAGAATTTAAAACTTTAGTTCCTTTTATTAGGTTTTATGATAAAATGATTTTCAGATTCTTGACACTAATAAGTGAAAATATTGTATTCGTACAACATTTTCGGATTTATGTATTTCTCGATTTAGATTTGACTAAACATTTTGTACTTATTATTAATTTAAACAAAATATTCAAGGGCATGGTCTAATCGTTGAATTCCTTAACAGACCAATAAATAAATATCAGACGTAATTAGCTCTTTATTGACTAGTCACGTGTCCTGAACTCACGCGCGTTTTCCGTCATGTCATCATCTATCTCAAAGACAATCGCCGAAATCACTCGAGGTAAATAATCAGCAGGTTCGTTCACATGGCACCGAAGGAAAACGGTTAGATTATGCTTATTAAACTACGAAATATATGTAATAAATGTTAGTATTGTATTTGAAGGATTATCCAGCTCTGACAGCGGCCTAGTACTTATTTCAATCCCCAATTGGGTATGTTCGTGAACCGGTTTTCAACGCGATACAGCGATAATTTCATGTTACACGCGTTTCACAGCAATCCACACTCCTGCACGCTACAACTAAGCATATGGGTTTTTTAATGGGCGTCGAAATCATAGATCACCATAGTTTTAATTTGCGACAAATTCCGCGGAATTTACGTGTCAGGTCGAAATCCAAGCCTAGTTCTGTATCACTGTGGTGCCCTTGCCGCCACAAAAGTTCCGTTAATCTGTCAGCATTTAGTCAGTTCGAAGAAAAATACTAGGCTACCATGGGGACTGCCGACAGAAGTGAAAACTTTAGAAAAACTCTCTTTTTGATTATTAATCGATAATTTGTTAATTATAATTACTAACATAACCTAAACTTTAGTATATAACATTTGTCGGATTTTTACATCTATTGCCGCTTTGAGCATTAATTATATACTTTTTCACATAGTTTATTCATAATATAATCAAAACATACGATAGGTTGCGTAAGTTAAATTTTATTATTTATCTCTAAGCGCCAGCATTTAACAGTCATCTTATACTAGAGATACTGTAGCATGTTGACGACTTACGTCATAACATTGGTAATGCGAATCTACAAGTTTTTTTTTCCTTACCTAGAATCGTTCAACGCCGCTAAAGAAGTTTTCGTTTCAAAAACTTGAATTCTGAAATCCAGTCAAGATAACATTCATTGTTACGTTAAGTATGAACGCACCTCGATAGTGGAATTGCTCGATTGTTCTAGGTTGTCCGTGGGTGGGCGATCGATTGCCCGCTAAGATAACTAATAGGTAATTACATGTCATGTTCCGTGGTCAGATAATAATTATGTTATTGTTTCTAACAGGAATATTTGTTATCTTCTAATACCACGAGCCGTTGTAACTGTACCTTATTTTTAAATGTCCATATTGTTAAGACAAATGGTTTGAATCGTATAATTAGTTTTTGAAGTAAAATTTCTTATGGGACGATGGGAATTGGATTTTATTAAACGAAAATATGTAACGAAAAAGAGCCCATAGTTCCATCATTAACTAATAGATGTCACTAAGTAATATGCTTAATACGCCCATAGCTGCAACGCGTTTGTTTGTTAGTACAAAATAAACAAACTAGATGTCACTTAAACAAAGTTTCACTTCTACCGCGTGTGAACACGGACTCATTTTTTTTTTTACGTTACACTTTTACGACGATGTCATTATTCAGAATTATTCAGATGTGTTCCAAAATGGTAGAGATCCTAGAAGTACTGGCTTTTAAATTATGCATCCTATTGGTGTGTTGACGATAGATTTTGAGAGAAGAAATTTTTTAGTGCTTATGGAAAAATATCCTTGTAAAACAATAGCACGGTGATACAGCCTGTTTACAGTATTATAAAGCCCCAATGTGGGTGTGGATCTAAGCTTATTTTTTTATTGAGGACACGGAGTACGGGGAGAAGTGGAGTTTTGAATCTGAATGGTGATTACGTAATTTAAAAAAAAAAAAAAAAAAAATATTTTTAAGTATGAAGCGATGATGGCGCAGCGGGTAGTGCGGCCGGATTCCTCGTCAATGGACGCGGGTTCGAGTCACACCTATCCAACTCTATAATCGGCCTGAACTTTCGGTGAAGGAAAACATCGAGAGGAAACCATAGCATGGTGGTAGTGCATTTTTTAATGATGCCCGACTGGGTAGCTACCACCCACAAGTTTGAAAACCTGTCGCCAAATACCAATAGGTGTGTTCCGGCAGCATCACTTGAGAACCATTATCTAGGATTAGGGCTTAGTGTGCTTACCATCCTAGACCACTTCGTCACTTAACATCAGGTGAGGTTGTGGTCAAAGCACTGGGCCTATACCGTGTTAAAAAAAACGATATATTTTTTCTTTGATCTCAATCTTAATTTTTGAGATTTGTTAATAAAATCTTCAAACTTTTAGCCTAATGTGTCACTATCTAGAGTCAAATCTCTATGCTTACATGTCAGCGTCAACGTTACAAATTACCTAAATATGAGTGGAATATTCACAAAAATGCTTAGTTTACCCGTACAATTCCCACTGATTCGGGGAATGGTGTCTTACGCCATTATATGGCCAGCGTGCAGTATCACTCAGGAGTATATAGCTCACGGTACAACTATAGACAAAGCGGATTGGGGCAGAGCGGCGCGCGCTATAGTTTTTTTCGGTGCGTTCTTCATGGCGCCAGTCTTCTATGGTTGGATGAAGTATTCCAGCAGGTTTTTTAGACGTAAAAACCTAGTTACAGCTATAAAAAGAGCGGCGATAGAACAAGTCTCGTACTCGCCCATAGCAATGGCGTATTTCTTTTTCGGAATGAGTTTAATTGAGATGAAACCATTGTCCGAATGCTTGCACGAGGTGAGACAGAAATTTTGGTCGACGTATAAAATCGGTGTGGTCTTCTGGCCAACAGTGCAGACTTTTAACTTTCATTTCGTATCGGAGAAGAATAGAATTGTGTTCGTCAGCGCGGCTAGTTTCGTTTGGACTGTTTATTTGGCTCATATGAAAGCCAAAGAGCACGGGAGTGGAAAAAACATGAAGCAAGATATTAGTACGTTATCAAATGAAGATTGATAGGTTATTACTCTGTTTTTCATAAGAAAATGTTTTTCAAAACATTTTCTTTGTATTTGTTTTTTTGAATTTATTACAGATCTTTAAGTACTTCCATTTTTGTACTATTATTTTCTTTGAGTTATGGCTATTACATTAACTATATGAAATATCACAAAGCACTAACATGGAACATGTATTCTGATGTACCAAAAAACAATCTAGGTTTCGAGAAATTTCCAGCAAAATGATGACCGTTTTGATAGAGTGTTGAGTCGTTCATTAGCATAAACTTGGCAAATATTGTACTCACTTGACACTGGCAGAGAGAGATTCTATGAGAGAGTATATGAGAGGCAGAGGAGATTCAGATTAAAAAAATAGTAATCTAGGAGCCATTTGTTTTATTAAGCCCTGTATTGTGTAATTATGGTTGCGTTTTGCGTGATACATTTTGATTATTGTGTATAGATAAAGTACCTATCATTAGATATAATAGCAAGGAAGGTTTATTTCGAGGTGCCATGAAAATCTCAACAGTGATCATTGTTTTGTTAGACTCAAGATTGAACTTCAGAATTGTCAGTATGAACAAATAGTCTCTTGCCTCTCCTGTAGAACGAATATTTCTATTACTACTGATTTAATCAGAATCTATTTATCAGAATCGTCCAGTGTGGCTAATGACTTCTATCAACAATAAATTAAGATGAAAAAAAAAAGATCTTTCGACAATAACTCATGAATTTAGTTTTTACAATAAAAAATATCATTGACGAGTGTTGAAAAAATATCTATGAGAATTAATAGCATCGATTCATTTTTGTACGAAGATATTTCTATTTTGTGCTCATTTATCTTGTTTTGCGTTTATGTTTTTTTTTAATATTTTCATTTCTGTATACCACCTTTGCGATATAATAAAATAACTATAGATATAATATATAGATATCATTGTAGTATTGAGTTGGTAGGTTGCAAGTTTGATTCAAGACAAAGATCCATTTATTTATTTATTTACATAGCCTAACAGATAAATGTATAGCAAAGTAAACCAAACATTTACATACGAAGATAACGATGTTAATTGTTTTTAATAATCTGCTACTATTAAATACTAATATATTATAGATTATATTTATTAAAAAATATCTACATATATGTGTATATACATATTAAAAGGCACGCCGACATCTACACATTGGGGATCATTCAACTATTATGTATACAACGGATACAGGAGTGGTCTGAATGCGAATAATTATTACGTGAGCAATATTTATATATATTTTCGGTTTTTTTTCTTCAAAATTATACCATTGCTTACGAAATCATGGTATATAAATCTAAAAGTAAACATTACTTAAAAAGGTATGTCCCCTTCCTGGTATGTCGTCATAGAAGAAGCGAAGTAAAGACACACAGCGTGAATTTTGCGAGATGTTACAAAAACTCCTTGGAAAGGTGTAATGAAAGGCCACCATATTTTTGGGGCAATGTAGATTAGAAAAATAATACAAAGTTGTTACTAAAGAATTCGTAGCCGTGCGAATTATTGAAAATAAATATGCTAGACTAACTAAAATCCGGGTTCTTCCTTTTCGACGGGTCGCGGTTATCGGTTGCGCATATATCCGCCATTATGGATCTATTAAATCTTCAATGGCTTTACTACGGATCGAATCCAGACTGTTCCCCATTACACAGTATCTAAATTTACCATAATTACTTTCACTTGAAGTAGAAATGATAGTTGTGTTAAGATTTGTTTGTATATCTAAGTAGAGATGGTGTTTTGTCAAACAGTGACGTCATACCGCTTCGTCTCTCCAATTTGCGTCCAGTTGCGAATTGTACAGTTTTCCAAATATGTCTGTAATTAGCGTTGGGTACATCCGGTTGTCGCTCATCTCGAGTATCGAAACCATGAACGTGCAAGTGAGATAGATATAGTATTTTTGATTTATTTTCTTTCCGTGTCCTTAACAAGACAGTGTTTTTAAACTGACAAACACTATTGACCTGAAGGCTGTTAACATTTGTACAAGGCTATGTGGCGAGCGTTTTAAGCACTGAGTCTGTATATAGTAATTAGTACAGAGGTACCACAATTGTACGAACAATGGATTGGGTTGAAAAGGCAAGCACATTCCGCGGAATTCGGGCCTAGAGCTCCGTTTTGCAATCCGTTTTGCAATGATAAATAAATAACAAAAAGGTCTATTACATAGCCCGGATCGGATCGAATCGGATTTTATTCACAATTTCATAAATATGAATTTTTTTTTTAGGTAGTACCCTAATGATATTGTAAAAATAAAAGTGGCTTAAGTTACAAGGAGTTGCTTTAGGTATCTGCCAGAAATAAAACACTCAAAACGACATTAGCTGTGGCTAATGTAGCGTGTGCGCGTACTGAACCCATTTCAAATTGGCCTTAAAAGGCTACGTACGCCTTACGCTATGTCGCTTCCTAAACACACACACACATATATTTTCGCATCAATGTTAAGCGATGCATGTAATTATCACTCTAAGTGTTATTACTCTAGGGTTAATTACATAACCATTTACACAAAGATAAACATTGTGTGTGTGAAATGAACTTAGTAATGAAGAGATCTCTCTTTATAATTGCCACAGAACGGTAGGAGAACTAATAAAATTATACAAAATTTCAAGTTAATTATCGAAACACCAAAACGGAGTATATCTTAATAAAATTCGATTGTGAATTAAACAACAACAAAAAAAAACAGAACGATTAATTAGTCAGATAATGGTGCGCAGCTCCTCGGCCGGCTACCGTCTGAATTTAAAAATTTTGTATACAAAAGAGCCGAAACAGGTACTTTTTCACTTAACGATCTCGGATCGAGGTCTCGCTACCAAAAAAATTAGTTTAAAAAACATTCCACTTTACCTGACCCTTTGTGATCTGCATAGAGTTGTTATTTATTAAAAAAAAAAATTATCAATAATAATGAAGATAAATGAGTTATTAATATGGAGTTCACAGATTTCAATTTACGTAACAATTTATATAGATAAAAAAAAATTTCAACTCCCGCACACTCTCCGGGTCCCCCTCAGGCGGCGACCTAAGACGTGTCTCGTTCCCCAACTGGGGAGGCTCTTGACGTCGCCGCCAGCGCGATACAGTGACACTGCCCATGCATTGAGCATTACACGCACAACACTGCATACACACTCCTGCACATAATACGCAGGTACATAGGTCCTGTAAAGAACCTTTTTTTTATTATTAAATAAAAAATGTAGGGAATAGCTAGGTTCAAACTCGCGAGAGAGTTTTACACTCAGATGACGGCCAAGCCGAGGTTCGTACCACTTTGGTAGCCCTTGTGCTAGTCACCTTTTTGCGGCTGAGTGCTTTCAGCACTCGCCCTCAAAGTCACGGTGAAGCTGTAAATGCCCTTCCGGTCAACAGCGTTAGCTAGGTTCGAAAAAAAAAGATTTCAATAAAACTGAATAAGTAGGAATATCTAATATAGTAAATTACTTGTTTCAATTGAAAAGACGATAACACTAAACAGTACCTTGCTTCTTACCTTTTAGTGTTTTTTCCGTAGTCGAGTTACAGTTTTTTTAATAGATTAATTTGAAGTCTGCACGTCTGATAATTACTATTGAATTGATATCTAATTACCACATCGACAATTTATTATTAGATTTTCAATGGAGATTTATTACTTGTAATTTAAGTTTACCTTTATTTTGTTATTAGGTGTTTTGTTAGTTACGAATTTGAGGGAAAAAACAAATTCCTATACACATGTAGCCATGTGGTGCCGGCTAAAAATAGTACCTCTCTATATCTTGTGTCCTAAAAGGCGAGTAAGGGATATGAACCAGAGGATAGGCAGCAGCATTCTCTGGGTACCAAAAACACCTTACTGCGATCGCCAACCCGCCTGCCAAGCGTAGTGGTTATGGCACCCCCCCCCCCCCCCCCCCCCCGCCTTTAATGGTGAAGACCTATGTGCACTAGTAAACATCTTACGGTTGAATTAATAAATGAATACACATATTTATATGAAGAGAAGTTATTATTAAAACTAAAAAGCTTTGAGGAATTTAACTATTTAGGTAATTAGATAACATTTACTCTGAATAAGTTGTAACAGCTCCGCAAGTATCTAGTGAACTATTTCACGCCATTCGATATAGAACTATATTTTGTTAAAAGATAAAACTGACCAAAATCACAAGACATAAAGTGACTTTTTTGTTCGTACCTACATCTTACAAAAGGGCTTTCCTCACCTGCCGCGCGACATTATTTATTGTTATTTGCTGAACCAAAAAAAAAAATCGAACCTTTGAAATAGATCCCCGGTCACAGTAATAATTGATTTAATTTTCGACATTTATATAATTAGTGTGAAATATGGTTTTTGGATGTGACATTTTTATAGTTTTCGATTTCTGGGAATAGTACTGTTGTGTTTTTTTTTTGTAATTATTATTTTTAGAGTAACATGTTAATATTGATACGGCAATTTTTTTTGCTGGCCAGACTTTTAAACATTAAGGGAAATAAACACATAATCATGTGAAAACGCAAATATGGTGTTGAATTCCCTAAAATATAGTTCTTAAATATAATTAAGAATTACGCTCACCACATTAAAACTAAAATAATTTACGCATTGAATATTATACATTTGGTAGTTTTTTAATATACTAATAATAATTATTATTAATAATATATCTGCTAATACCTCAACCTACGCGATCACCATTTTTGATAAAATGGCAGTTAAAGTCATCTTTGTAAATATTTCATACAAAAAATGATAAGCAACTGTAGACATTCAACTGGTTTTGATTTATTTATTCTAGTGATTGACGTATCATTTTATATGAAATATTGATAAATAGAAAAAATGGTAAAGTTTTAGTATAGGATCCCTAATAGAATGACCTTCACCGAACTGGTTAATGAATTATTTTGTATAAAATTAAATATCTCAACTAACATATTGGAAATGGGTTGACTAGAAAATGTCAGTCCAGAATATGAATAATTAAGAGTTAAAAATTTTTTTAAACATTTCACTGGTGTGGTTATTAGACAAATACCATACCAATCGAAAGTATGAACCCTGTAGCATATCTAAACGTTAGATTGCCTTTTTTCCCCCGTTACAACTCTTGGGTAGGCAGGTATAAACAGGTAAATCGATACTACTTACTTGCACTGGTCTGGTTAATAAATGAAAGTTAAGTTAAAATTACATTTTCATTACGAACACGGTGGTATAGGGTTGTCTGCGAAAAATCAGTCGTGAATTCCGATTGTCGAGTTTTAAATTTAAATAGGCCATTTAAATAGGCTCTTAATTTCGGACACTGATTGGCACCTAAAAAATGTAAGATACGAAAAGATCACTAACCATTTCAGCGAAAAACTAAAAACAACTCGAACCTTTATAAGAGCCTGTTAATTTAAATCATTCGCATTTAGATTTTATCAGAATTCGAGTTAAACGAATATAATATTCATAAAAGAAAAATATCTTATTTGTAAAGTAATATGCTTTAATTTGGAGTTTCAACAGGCAATTGTCGCTTGCGATTTAATTTATTCTTAAGTATATATTAAAGTAAATACGTTTAAATAAATGACGCTCTGGCTCTCGAAATTATATGGGGTACAGTCACACTGTTAGATACATAATATTCCTTCGCGATATCCTTTATAACTTATTAATAAATATCACATCTTCTTATTTAATATAAACGTGTGAATAACATCCAGCATGAGTATTATTATTATTATTATTCAGAAAGGGTCTATGCAGGCTTAAACAGTCCTGTACCACTGTGACCTAGTCAGATCTAATGTGATCGCCCTTATATTGCTAAAACTCACTGCCTAGACCTACAACCTGAATATACTGTAGGATCTTTTTGGCAGAGAGCGTCTGTACCTCCTCCGGGAGCAACACATGCTTACCCAGAATTCGGTTACGTATGGGTATTAATGGATCACATTCACACAAGATGTGCTTTCGGGTTTCGTCTGCTATTTTACAGAACCTGCACTCTCTTGTGTTCTCTATTGTGCATATGCTTGCCCAAACAACATTGGCCAGTTAGTGCTCTCACTAATACTCGTAGCTGATTCCTACTGAGCATCAGGGCTTCTTCAGCTTTGCGCTGAGTGAATGCTCTGATGAGCTCTTTGGAATGAATTTGTCCTGGCAATTTACTCCAAAATTCTATAGCCTTATAGGTATATTGGTCCCTTATGGTCAGTCGAACTAGGCTTTTTGGAATGCCACAAAATGGTTCAGGCCCAACTTGCAAGCGCATCCGCAGCTTCATTGCCGGGAACTCCTGCATGGCCTGGGAACTATCTTAAAATCAGCCTGTTATTCTTATCCAGGTTGTTTATCATTGCCACACAATTTGCAACTATCTTCGACTCAACTACGTCTGAAGCCAGCGCCAAAAGAGCGGCTTGACTATCCGAATGTATATATATTGTATGGTTCACGTAGGCTTTCTGCAGATTTATACAGGAACATTCCCGTATACCTTTGCCTAAAAAATGGAGGCAAAGCTACCAAGATTAGTTGCTTGACTAAACTTAGGTCGCTGTCCATATATTCCACGTCCTACGTTAAGTCCTATTTTGGACTCGTCGGTAAACCACAGTAGGCTGCCTTTCTTCCACATTATCTCACTGCTTAACCAGGAGTCCCATGGAGGGATTTCGACATCATATAATTTTTTAAGATTAGTTTCAAGAATCATCATATAATCTCCAACATGGGTAAACTATTAAGCTAATATTATCTTAATGTTTCAACGTAAAACAGCGGCCACCTTGCTAAAACTTTCAGAGGACTTTTTGTGGCACCTCAAGGGAATTCACTTCATTTCATATAATTTATTCCAATACACTTGAACACAAAAATCAAACTATGTCATGTAAAATGCCACCAACATTACCTATGTAACATAAATCCTTGCTAAGTCTGTGCGTTAAGTGATCATAGATGAAATAGAAAATAAGATCCCTTATAGAACCTTGCGTGTAGTGTGTAGGTGTATGATTTGCAGTATGTTATATGTGTTTTATTGGTACAATCATTGTGATTAGTTCCATTTACCATCCATGTTGTTATATTTTATAAGTTTAGGCGCTTATAAACGTCATAAACCCTAACATTGGTGCAGAAGGCAATTCAGTCGAGAACAGCTGACAAGAACTCGATTTGGGATCTTGATCTCTCGATTTTATACGGGATGGCTTTTTTAATATTTTATTAATATCAATGAAAATGCTTCTGCTTCTTAGCAAATAATTATGAAGTGTGATATTCCAACTGGATCGAACAGGATTATAATGTGTTTCAATGAAGGAAGTCTGTATTATTATCAATTGACAATATGTTATGTTTTTGTTTTCATTATTTTTAGGAGTAGAAATTAATACAATACAAAGATACGAGTTTGAATTCTTAAAGTTAGTATTTACGTTATAGTGCATAAAATTATTAGCGACTATAATTTAAAAAAAAGTTATATATATTCGCTTGTAGTGGTCACTTGGCTCTAAATTATGTCAATACAATAAGAACATAATAACCAAATTGGGAATCTTATTAAATATAAAATTATTAAAAATGGAGCCTCTGAATAACAGTGTAAATATAATATTATGTTTATAACATTCTTGTATGTTTTTTTTAAACAAACCATCAAATAATTATCATCGTTACGGTTGAGTATTTTTTGATTAGTTCATAAGCGCTGTTATCATTTCCTTAGATTGTTTATATACTTATAATAAAGAGTAATATAATATCTGTATTACTATTAGTGTACGTAGTCAAATTATTATTTACTAGTGATTATTTCAAAACTTTATTACGCAGTAAAGAATTCTGCGGAATAGAAAGTATGATACGCAGGCGGAGCCGCGAGCCCAAAACTAATAAACAAATAAAAAATTAGGACTGCCGTTAGGATTGAAAACGTCGAAACTTTTCATTAGTTAAATCACTAATGCACGAACTACAGTTCTGTGTCTAATTGATCCGAACCTAATTTAGACAAACTAAACAGAACATTTTATTCGGGCAATTATGGGAAAATATTTTATTTGTGGCAACACATAAGCGTCGACTTAAACGCTATCTTATTTTTGACAGGCTGTAACATGTCGCTGAAGACTGACGTCATAGGTGACATGAATCTACATATATGTTTTTCCCCTATCAAGAATCGTTCAACGCCGTTAAGGAAGTTTACACTTCGAAAAGTTCGATTGACAATTAAGGGCAGGATATTTGTATATGACTTGTGTCAGACCTGTCATATTGTATGGATTGGAATACCGGGCTAGTAACAACATGGATGAGAAGCGATTGCATGTAGCTGAGATGCGAATGTTGAGATGGATGTAATGTTTGACGAGGAGTTGTTGAAGTCAGGAATTAATGTAATAGAGGCAGTCTAAAAGTGGTACCAGTGGTAGAAAATTTGAACAGGCATCGCTTTTCATAGTATAGGCATGTTATGAGACGAGGAGTGTATGTGAAAAAAACTGAACGTTAAAGAATGAAGAAGTCGAAGATAGCCAAAGAAAGTGTGGGTGGATTGTGTGATAATATCAAGAGTAAATAATGAGATGACGTATGGACGTAGAAAACACTGCATCGACCACAATTGAGTTGGGAACAGGTATGAGAATGATGATGAACATTACCCACCAATTTAGTATTTAAAATAACTTCATAAAATTATATGAATTATTATCGAAAACTAATTGTTCCATCGAGTTATTAAAATGAATGAAAATGTAATAATAAAAATATTACGATCGGCCGACGGCGACCGTTCGCTTATTTTACGATCAATTATGTAAAATTAGAATTCTGTATTGAATTTGCGACGGACACCCGTTTCATACTAAACATACATTCATTAAAGTTTTTATGATTTATTTAAGGGCACACTAACTAGGGAATATTGTTATTGCAAGAGGATACGCGGTTGGCAACAAATCTATTCCTATCTCGCGCTGTGCCCCAAAGAAAGAATTATAAAACGCAAAAAATCTAAAGCTCAGTTCGTATTGCCTTGTTTTCACCACCAAAACTTGGTGATTTTCAGTTATTATTTCAATTATTAAATAAATAAGACTTTGGTTATGCCTTTACATTTTACTTGTGTTTGTTTATAATAATGAAATGTGTTTGACGGACGCTGAAATCTGTGTTAGATATATATTTAATGGTATAACACTGTTTAGTATAATGATATTATCCAGTGAGGAAACAGAGGAATACTTCTATATGGTATAAACGCCGCCCGTGTATTCTCTTAATAGCAGGAGTTCGCTGTGGAGTTCGAGAATCGCTCGTATTTTTTAATATAGTCTTAGCGCTTTGAACACTACCTGAACTGTTCATTAGTGACTATGTAGTCCGGAATAGTAAACAAACTATGCTTAGAGATACTGGCTCTTAAGTGATGCTGCTAGAATATAGCTATTTTTATGTAGGCGACAGATTTTCAAACTTGCGGGTGGGTAGTTAGTTATCCAGGCGGGAGTTATTAGGAAATACCCTACAAGCATGTTACGATTTCCTTATTAGGTGAGATAGGTGTCAAAACGCTAACCAAATAGAGTATAAGAAACATACATTTCTTGTATTATCATCGCCCTAACCTTATTCCATTTTTATTTGGGGTCGGCACAACATGTCTTCCTTTTCCATTCCTCTCTATTTGCAGTCATCTCCACATTCACTGCCTTTATAAATATATCGTCTTTCACACAGTCCATCCATCTTTTTTTTGATCATTCTCTATCACTATATCCGCCCATATTCATATTGACATGCGGATGACATTTCTTGTATAATTGAATTTATTACTTTATTAATTTAAATAAAATTTATTTTAAAAAGTCTGCCACTTAATTGTTTCGAATTATAATTAACTACCACTTCTTCGTTTCAGCCGAATGTACGGTCAAATACAAAGGCGGTGGTCGTATTTCAAGAAATAAAAAGTTCGATGTCTCAATTGGTAGCCAGAAGGTATTGCACCTCAATTTTTAATAATCATACTTAATTGGTGCTTTCGTTCAGACAGTGAAATGGCAATCAGATAGTTTTATATCGGATAATTATTCATGTCCCTTCAAAAATTACGTAACATCCCTATTATGTTTTGTTTATTTTGATAAGATGGGAGGTCTGCGTGGTGGCTACGTAAGCAATATATACTGTTTAATGTTCGTTTTTTCTGTTCAAAATTATAGATATGCTTACTACTCATGAGAGGGTGGAAGGACCTTGTTTACATTTGCTGATAAGGTCAAAATAACCAACATTATTAATTTAATCACTCACATCGAGTTGACAATACAGATTTGAATTGTTGGAAATGTTTTTTCCATTTCAAGGAAGTTCATTTTAGAGTGGTTTTTCTTCAGAAACATAAATAAAATAGAATAATTTATATATACAAATTGTTACGTAAAAAAATTGAAGTTATTCTAATTGACTCCTTCAAATGTATAGTTTAGTAAATCATTAACAATTCGTTAAACTATTAATTCGATGAGTGCCGCTGACAAATTAAATGTGTGCGCGTGTGTGTATACATTAAAAAACAAGCAGGTAGTTTGTTTTTCCAATTATTAAAGAGAAACGGAAGGAAAGTGATTCTTTGTTTTTTTTTTTGTAATAAAAAAATTAAAGAAAAGAAATTAAGATGATTATTATATCAGTAAAAAAAATAAGGTATAGTTTTTATGAGGTAGGCGGGTAGCATGTTCTTCGGTTCCGCCTTTTATTCCCGGACAATCAATATATTTATTACTAGCAATTTCATTTTAAACGGTCCTTAAAAAGGCAACAAAGTACAATGAGTCTTATTCCCTTGGGAAAAGATGAAATATGCTAACAAACTAAAATGCCAAATAAAAGAAAACATTGTCCGGAATTTCGAAACGATTTTGTAAATGGTATACCATATTGATGTTTGACGTAATCTGTAATTAAAAGTAAAAATTATTGTAATTGCTTTTGGCAAATTGCAAATTGGTTTCTCATAAGTCTCGAAGAAGGACGGGGGGTTTTTGGTTTATGGTTTCAAAAGTGGAATGTTTTTTTTTTTTTTGCGAAATGAATATTACTTATTTGGTGAGCTCTGTGAACGATATAGGTCAATAATCTCATCAAATGTGGTCCTGTCATTACGCTATACGTTTTCTGGTGTAAGCAGAAAGATTTGTACGCCCTTCTTTGTTCTCCGTTTTAGTTTACATTTCTTTAACATCGATTTTCTTCTAGATTATTTTTAAATATGGTCTCACAATAGGCCTAATAAGAGACTTTAAAGTTGCTCAAAGGGGAATGGAGTTACCTGTTACTTGTTGGTGGGCTCCTGTTTCCGCAACGAGACACTTTGGCGGTCCGTTGTGCGTGCAGAATTAGCCAGCTACTCGAGCCAGCCTAACTCATTCCAGAAGTGCAGAAGCCTCGTGGGGCGATCACAGACTTCCTTGAGCGAACTCGTTTTCTTGAGAGTTTTTGCCCGTTGGTTGACTACTACCGTGCATTTCAGGATCATGTGGGCAGTATTCTCTTCTTCTTCCAGACATCACATACACATGGGGCTATCTGTCAGACCTATAGTAAATAAATGTTTATCAAGTGAGCAATGTCCCGTCATTACACCCACTACTGGGCGAAGATCAGTGCGAGATAAGCTGAGCAGTCTCCGAGCCAACTCCGTGATATTTCCGGAACAGCTTGTTTAAACTATCTACAGCCAGGAGTGTTAGCCCATCTCTCACTGTGAGTGCTGTGCGTGTATTACCGGAACCATGATCTAAATCAAGAAAGAGGAGATCCGGAGAAGAATCAAACTAATCGACGTTGACCAAAGAATTGTTAAACTTTAGTGGTAGTAAGCTGGGCACATTGCTCTTAGAATCTATGCTTCTCCAATGGCTACCACGCATCCTAAAACGTAGCGTGGGTAGTCCCCCCACATGGTGAACCGATAACCTGGTGAAGAATGCGGAAACTGCTAAATACGGGTGGTGCAAGACCGGTCTTTATGAAGGTCTTTAAGGGACAGGCCCCAGGGCCCAGCATTAGACGTCTTTCGGTAGATGGATCCGATAGGTGGATGGATTTTAAATGTCAACCATAATTTTTTACTATAATTTACTTATAAATTATGTTAATATATTCCGTCTATTATTTATAGCATAGCACGGTATTCCATCGGCAGCGTAATCATTTTTATATCTTCGAGCCTAAATGATTACAGACGTACTATTTCAGAGCTGTTCCCTCCCCCGAATAGACCGGAATGAGTCCTTTACTGCGATATTCCCCAGTGGAGTACAGTGTGGGTATTTTCAAAAAGGGTGAATGAACTCTTAAAGAGTTGGCAACACTGCCACATGATACCATTAGTTTTGAAGGCGTGTTTAAGCAACGGTATAAACTGTAGGCTGCTATAGTTTGCCACCTTCGTGATATAAATAAATACATTTTGTTAATGTATTTAGACAATTTTTTAACAAATGTCAGTTCTGATGATAAATAATACAATTTGAAACATAGTAATTTGTGACAAAAAAGTTAAACAGGACACTTTACTTAAATAGTATATAAACATAGTTAGAGGGTTGCTTGTAAATTGTCACCGTATCACTTGCCACTTGTCACGTCTTGTCACTTGTCACCTTGTTCCGACAGTGAGCTACTTTTGTCACATTAAGCGCCAGTGTCATACACTCCTACAAACATAATTATGATATAAATGTGCTAAATATACTTATTAATATCCCAATTCTAGTGCTACAGTAAAATCTCTATTATTAAACAAATATATTCTTTGAAAAGCTAATTTAAAAGTAATTTTATACGTAGCGTAATGAAATATCATCTAAATTTTTTTTTTCTTTGACTTAACGAAGGCCTTTACAGCTTCACTCAAATTTTGTGGCTACTGCTTATAGCACTCAGACTGAAAATAATAACCAGCACAAAGGTACTACAATATTACCGGCATGGAAGTTTCACGAAATTTCTTTGTAGCTAAACGTATTCCTTTTGCAAAAAAGACAAAAAATAAAAGTTTTCTACTTTGCGTGTAATTTGTCATTATGCTAAAGACTATATGTATATTAAGGCAAATGTAAGTACCTTAATATACCCGGAATACCAGAAGCGTTCGCTTTAATAGATAGAACTCAAATGGTTCTACTTAGTCTTATATAGTACTCCTATGCAATCTGATATTTGACAGTAATGCGAGGTCCCACCGGAAGAACACCTGTGGTACTACAGGAAGTAGTCCAACAAAATCATAAGGCGCCACCGGAAGTATGGTGGTAATATTGTTAACAATTATGTTGCATGTCATGCTAGTGCATGCGATGTCACTATATCACGCTGGCGGTGGCTACAAGTGTTTCTCCTATTGGGGATCGGAACACGTCTTGACCTACTACCGTAGGGGGACTCAGTTTGTATATAGGAATGAGTCTATAGGAGCAAACAAGCCATCCGTCTGGTAGCGCAAATGATGGTTATAAGGAAGTGAGCGCAAGCACTCTTCAATTCTCAGTTTTGGTGATTAGATATGATTCACAATCGTCACATTATTATTGATATTGGTTTTAAAGAGAAAGCGCGAAACGATGATGTCTTAGTTAGTAGTGCAGTCGGATTTTGCGTCAGTGGACGCGGATTCAAACCTACCTATTCAACTCTAAAATCAGCCTCAGCTTTCAGTGAAGGAAACCAATAGCTTGGTGGTGGGATATTTTAAATAATCCCCACCTGGGTAGCTACAAAAGCTCAAGTTAGAAAACTTGTCGCCAAATACCAATAGGTATGTTCCCGCAGCATCATTTGAGAACCAGTACCTCTAGGCCTCGTGTGTTTACCACCCTGGACCAGATCGTTACATAACATCAGGTGAGATTATGGTCAAAGCATTGACCACTGAAGTAAAAAAAAAACAAAGATAAAAGTAAAAGAAAGAGAAAGCGTGAGGGACTGGTTAATATAGTCTGTTTAATATGAAATATAGGTACACCTAAGTCACCTTCCTACTTTCTATACTATCAGAAGATAGATATCAGGTCTAGACAAGATTGACTCGAATAAATTAACAGAGCAAACGAACCAATTGATTAAAGTATTTTGGATTCAAATTCGATATTGGCACATTTATGTTGTGTTGGTTGTGCTGTATCTTAACTGTAGCCCGCGACCAGTGGGTGGGTTGTCGTAAACTTTAAGTTTTATTTTACAATACATTCGGTCCGACATTATTTATTGGTTATTTAACGATGCGTTGATGAGGTGATGAGCTTAACGTCAGATCAGGATGACATTTAAGGCTCATTATTTAAGAAATAGCTCGGGGCCACGAAGAGTTTTTGTTTCTGTCTAAAACTAATTAACCATAAATTTCAAATGTTTTTTACATAGTTTTCAAAGCAAATGGTGTATGCGTGTAAGGGTAAAACATTACTGTTAATTGAGCAACCTTCACAAGTAATACCTAATTTTCAAGTTCTACACTCCTAAATAACCAAAAAATGTCTTCCGTACTTATCCATATAATGTGTACTTAACATAACATAACATAAGCTCACGCCTGTTATCCCCAACGGATTAGGCAGAGGTGAAATAGCGATCTACACCACCCGCATTTCAGTCACCCAGATGTGACAGGGGGCGAGCCTGTCGCCATATCGGGCACAAGTTTCAGACTCCAGGATGATACTGAGTAGAAAAACCCAATATTATTTGCCCCGACCCGGGAATCGAACCCGAGACCTCAGAACGACAGTCGTATCCTAATACAACTGTGGCACCGAGGCAGTGTACTTGTCTTTTGTAAATAACCTAAAAATGTTTCCATGTAAATTAGCAAAAAAAAATGTTTTTCAGTCTGCCCTAAGCCATACGCATCCCCGGTGGAAAACCGCAGATCTAAGTATTAATTACATTATTAATTATTATAATAAGTAAATATTTAGATTATGAACTATTATTATTTAAAAATATCTAAAATAAGTAAGCAAAAATTTTTATTGTTAACTTCATTTGCAAAACAAACAACAAGTTTTTGTTATAATACGTTTTTAATAACGATAAAAATATTATACGTGATTGGATTTGAAGCCATTTTGCATCATATTTTATAGATAACTTTATATATAATTACTCAAACTCATGGGTAATATATTTAATGCCTGTAATTAGTCGAAATTCGTCTATAGGTGATATAATGAATCTGTTATTCTGTGATTAATGTAAGTTTTTATAAATTGTGTAACGAGTGACTTTATATTTAATCGAATATCACTAATATTTTATTATATATGTATACTTTTAAAAAAGTCGTAAAATATCTATTTAAAAATAAAATTACAAGAATTATTAAAATATGATTAACGTAACATAGTACCGGGAACAAATTTAAAATATTCATATTACTTATTCATAAAGGTTAAAAAATGATAATTGCAACATAATAAACTATTTTATCCATAATTAAAGCTAGCTTTGGTCCGCGGTTCGGCGGCTTACATTTGATGTCGTCGGAACACTTTATACCTGCTTGCGGATCGATTTATAAACATGAGGATGATACTTAATCAGGCGGCTATTAGAAAAACTCTAACGAAAGACGTCCACTAGTAGACATAGGCCTCCTCCAAAGATCTTGAGGAAGAGGACTCCATACCCGCCACTCTTCGCAAGCGGGTTGACGATCGCAATCAGGTATTTGTGGAACTCAGAGGATGCTGCTGCCTATCCCTTAGTCGCCTTTTACGACACCCACTGAAAGTCAAAAAGAATGTTATATATTGTATTTATAAAAAAAAGAACCAGATCGAGTTTCTTGCCTTAATTGAATGAAGATTTTGTTGTTTGTTTGATATGGTACTATTCTTAGACGGCGATACCGCCATACTGTATTTTTATTATGATCATCTAAGTCACAGTTAAGAACATTCCAAGACATCACACCTCATTTTCTTTACCTTATCCTACATTAGGCAAGTAGGGTCAGGACAACTTATTCCACAATTTCTCTATCATTTCAACATTCACACCTTTAATACATTGAATAATACATTCTTCACACAATACATTCATACAATTTTCAGCCTCCCTCTACCATTATATCCATCCACCTTCATATTTTAAACTCGTGACAAATTACTTGACTTATATCTCTCCTCGTGTCATGACCATACCACGCTAACCTATTACTGCTTAAGATGATATGCGAGCTGCGTTTATTCCCTACAAACACATTCCCTTGATTCTTCCCTGAATTATAAAGCATTATAGCAAATAATATATATCCACCACCGCCATGCTCATACGTTTTGATTTTTTCCATAAATTAATTATTATAGATACTAGGAGCCTTTGAAAATGGAAAAAGTGCTCGATTTTTACCGTCATTTTCAGCCGTTTGTCATACAGATTTGATGAATAAAAACAAAAAATATAATAGCTTAGTCAAAGTCTTTCTTATTCTATAACTGAAAGAAAATTAACAGTTCAGTTTCGGAGGAGGAAATAGGGCACTACGAAGTGACCTTTATAACTCTTTCTTTGGGGAATAGATAAGCAATAGATTTCTGAAATACCTACTTTTCAAATTTGTCTTCTTTTCTTTGCTTCTCTTCTTTCAAGTCCTCTAAACTTCTTTGTCACTGTTGCTACTTTCAAGCTTCCTTTGATACACTAATTTCTAATCTTATCCATTCTCTTTATGTGACCCATCCATCCTAACATTCGTACCGCCGCCTGTTATGTGTAGTCTTCTTTAATTTGTAATACAACATACCTAGAGGTAATCATTTTATGTCGGCTTAGTTTATCTCCATGTATCATGTGTTAACTAATTAATTATAATATATGTTAAAACCAGGGCATAGCTTACATTTATCTAGTATTTATATCTGTCTAGAATTCGTTGTCATAAGTCTCCTAACATAACTGCTTACAAACAGATTGATATGTATTGTTTCTTATAGATAATATCTAAGGAAGTATAAATATAATTATTATTGAATAATTTTACGTAATATTTTATAATGAATTTATAATATTTATAATTACGATAGAAATAAGTAGATAATAATTAAATATAATTATACCAATTACAACATTAATGAATGTAATTTTAAATATATTTTTAATTCAATTAGGTAACACTACCGGCTGACAGTGAAGGAAAACATCGTGAAGAAATCGAAACGCCTTGAGGAATGTTCCAGTAATGGCGCAATGAAAAACTATAAGTACCCAGTCTTTTAGGAGAAAAAAAAAAGAAACTCGTATACATAATGTAAAATAAAAAATTGTGTTACTAAAATATATTGCTGGGAAAAATACTGCGAAAAATTTAAGCATATTCATTAATAAAATTGACACCAGCTCAAGTATATGCCATCGCGCTGGTTGCGAGCTGAGCTTAACTAATCCTTTTGTTGCGATCATATCATCCACCCGGTATTGTGAGGCGAGGAAACTGTTCAGGGCTTTTGCGCCATTTTTAGTAGTGCCTTCGCGGCTCGCTACTCCGAAACAGTCAAAGGGGTGGTCGATCATACTTTGATGGTTGGTGTGGTCCTTGAGGTGAGCGGACTTTACCGTGTGGTAAAGTTGTTTCTGCGGCAATAGATTCGTCGCAAACTAATCTAGAGGACACGACCTCGTTAAATAGGTATTTAGAAGAGAGAGAGAGGTAAAGAGAGAGAAGTGCAGTGTCATTACCTTACATTACATTAGTTACATTACATTACATTAGTATGGCCTGCGTAAACCTTTTTAAAGATTTCTCCTCGTTAATAAAATTTGCCTAAACAAATTCCGTTGTTTTTGGGAAAGATTAGCTAGACTACAAATAATAGATTAAAAAACAGAACAGAAGTTTAGACGTTTGAAATTGCTAATGTGTAGTAAATAGAAGCGATGATAGCGCAGTTGGTAGTGCATTCAGATTCTCAACGAGCTTGAATGTTCGGTATAGGAAAATACCTAGCATGGTAATGGCACATTGTCAAGATATACCCAACGGAGCAGTTACCATCCTCAAGTTTGAAAACCTGTTGCCAATACATACCAATAGGTATGTTCTGGCGACATCATATGGAGCCAGTAGCTGAATATGTCTACAATCATGGACCACATTGACACTAAAAATCAAGTAAAATTGTGGTCAAAGCAGTAAACCTATATAAAAAAAGAATAATTTAGTGATACAACTCACTCAACTGGAGGCATTGACTCTCAAGGAATGCTGCCGGAACACACCAATAGGTACTTGGTGACAGATTTTTAAACTTGTGTATGATAGTTTACCAGAATTTTTTGAACAATCTCTTAACTCCATACAACATAACAAGTAACTCTTCTATGCAAATTATTTATATCGCAAATATCTCGTCTATGAAATTCGATTAGTTGTAATTTATATCAAGTATTAAATTTGTAAAAGCATCATTTTGACAAAACAAATAAAATTATCTACCTACCTTTTAGTCAGCGACACTCCATTTACGAAGTTCTGTCAAAACGGAAGAGTATTTTTAAGATGTTTTACAATCTTCGTTGGTGTTACTTAATAGGAAATTGTGGTTGGGTTTACATGACGTTAATTATGAATAAATAGAGCGTAACAGTGATTTAAAAAAAGGACAAGAGATACGATGATTTAAATACATTTTTTTATTGGAGAATGTTGATTTTTTTTTTCGTATTTACTAAACTATGGCTTCATAGTATTTCCTAAGAACAAACAGAGCCACAATTGAAGATATTATGTTGGCAACTAACTCTAGAATTGTAGATGTATCACACACAATTCGCACAAACGCACACAGACGTGCATTCACAACACACAAATTACACACTGATATACTTAGCTATAACATAATTATTCTGTTTAAATTTTCCTATGATTGTTTTTTTTTTTTTATTTTTTTGGAACCTAGCTAATGCTGTTGACCAAAAAAGCCTTAACAACTTCACCGTAACTTTGGAGGCGAGCGCTGAAGGCACTCGCCGCAATAAGGTAACTAACACTTCTATAATTGTTCTATTTTTATTTCTATTTAAGTCATAACTGCGCTCCCGCAGTTATTATATGTTACATCTATTTTGATATCTTAGGCTTCCAAGTCACAGGGATTGCTTAGATTGAAGGTTTACTTAAACTTACAGTAATGGTATTATTTTGTAACTGTTTTGAGGTAAAAAAACTATTTGTATTCGTTTTGTCAACAGGAAGGGCCCGTGTCGCTTCACTTATTTCTTTGGTGCTAGCGAGGGAGAGTGGTGTCTAGTACAAGGGAATCAAAGTGGTGCAGACCTCGATTTAGGCTGCTATCTGATATGTAAGTTCCGTAGTTTCGCTCAGCGCTAATCCTACGGTTATTTAGGGCGACTATGGATCTCAAGGTTCATTAACAGACCTATGCATGTTACCTACATGTAGTGTGCAGAAGTGTGGAGCGCAGTGTATCTATAGCTTCGTGGTTTAGCTATAATTTACAAATACAGGAACTAGCGGTTCTTGACCTATTGGTGGGGAGTGGGTGTATGTTTTCCTTATTTTTGATGATACCTGCTTTTTCTAATAAGAGGGTGGGCGAATTAAAAATGTCTAGATATTTGCTGTCTCCTATAAAAGAATCACTGTGGCTGGTTTAAAGTAATTGTTTATAGATTTAGCCCGCGTCGAACATTATCACCATATAAACCATCCACGGGATACGACGCACACTTAAAAACGATATACGATATAAATATAAAAAAGCGTAGAGATAAATAAAAAAAAAAAACATAGCATCGTGTTCAAGCAGCGATAATTACGGTTGTCGGTGGCGGAAACGGTGCGATTAGTGGCTTTTAGCCGGTCGGCTTAATGGGCTTTGAATAATTCAGCCGGTGATGGTAAATTAAGACACTGAGTGGCTTGATGACGCGACGCGGACGTCCCGTTGCTCGGGTTACATTAAGGAAAAAAGTGATGATGCCGGAGTGGGCTGGATTCCGCGTCAATGGACACAGGTTCGAACCCACCTACTCAACTCTAAAATCAGCCTGAGCTTTTGGTGAAGGATTTATATAAATTCATACTAATACATAATTTACCACCTTAAATTATTATTATTTAGTTTGTCTGGTCCACTGTACTCCAAATTTTTTTGATTTCGATGAAGAAATGTATGTTATGGTGGAAGAGCAACTACCATTCTTAAGTTTGAAAATCTCTCGCCAAGCACTTATATCCGGCAGCATAGGATAGTACCATCCAGTATTTTCTCGGGGGTGTAGTAAAAGGCGATTAACGGATAAACCAGAGGGTGGGCAGCAGCATCCTGTGAGTACCATCAACACTTCTGACTGAGATCGCCAACCCGCCTGCCAAGCGTGGTGATTATGGAGGAGACCTATGTTCAGCAGTGGACACCTATTGGTTGGTTGATTAATTGATTAAACTTGAGAGCCAGTAGGTCTCAAAGCTTAGTGTTCTACCATCTTGCTCCACACTGTCATTTAACATTAAGTGATATTGTGGTACAGGGACCAGTCAAATAACCTAAGTAAATTTTGGTCATTATAGAATCTAATTGACACAGAGCGTCTGTACCTCCTTCAGAAGCAACAGCAAATCCTCTGACATATATTTCACACACACACATTTCTAAAATATGAAGTGGTACTAGCAATGCAATGGAAGCCATATCTCTTTTGTCGATTTCCTAATTCATGTAACGTACAAAACATTACATTATTATAATATTGCCAGCTTATTTTATCTATTTTTTACAAGAAAAAAATCATGTAAATCAGTTCAGTGGTTCGTAAGTCATAAGGCGACTAATGAACAGCAGATAGACGTTGCTCCTTGTAAGAATGCATTATAAGAATGCAATGTAAGTATTTATTTTATTAATATAAACTTGTGGACATTTTTACAACACACTTTATTACACAAATATTATTGGGTTGCATCTCACTAATGATGCCAGGGTGACATTTTAACATTCCTAACATTAAGGATACAGATAAAGATAAAACATACCCAGTGAAATCCCTTTATTTGTCGATCATGATCATTGCTTATTATAAAAGATAACGGATTGGAGAAAACCATCTTTAACGTCCGTCTGAAATTTGTAAATATTTTTTTTTTATTAGGAACAACTCCTTAAACCTTGCGTCGTATATTATCTTCGCTTCACTTCGTAGCGTCACTAACAAATGACTCATTGAATGAGGCACGAAATAACTAGCTTACATGCCCCTCTAAGTACCGACGCAGTCTACCTAATTCGACAGCCTAACAACAGGTTTCCTTACAAAGTACCTAAGGGTTCTAATGAGGCTAAACGCGATGAGAAACAGCGAGGCGGAAGGGATGGGGTGGGGAACGGGGGAATATCACGAGGTAGTTAATACTGTCTGATGTCTCAATACCTCCCAGTGTGCGAGCCTATTATTTCAGTCCCACACGACGCGAGGCTATTATAGTATGGAATTAGCTTTTTTTAACTATCAGTTCTATGCTACCCGTCTTATCCGTCCATTACTTTAAGAAATTAACAAATTATTAGGCTTTTTATACATTTAAATAAGCACAAATGCAAAATGAGAATTAAATTCTAGCTTCATAGAGTTATAACCAAACTCGTCATTTTAAATCCAAAAACTTTAGATGACTAATGGGATATTACATTTTGTGATATGAGGAACTTGGTAACAAATATTACTGTCGCCTGCCTGTCGCCTGTATTTTGTGTAACAAATAAATAAACATTTTACCGTCACAATATATTTTGTTTGAAAATTAAGAATGTCAAATCACCATTCTTGTCGCAGAATTTAAAGTTTAGAAATAGAATAGTTTTCAGTTTCAACTTACAAGATAAAATGTTTGTTTAGGAAAAATATGATCTTTAATTCACTTAAACAGAATGATAAAAGTAAATGTTATAAAATTTTGTATTTTTTGGTTAACACTAGATAGCGCCCGCCACTTCACTCATGATTCAACGGAAAGACGTCCACTGCTTGACATAGGTCTCCCCAAAAAGGAAGAAATTGCCATAATCGGCACGTTTGGGCACAGGTTGGCGATTGCAATCAGGTGTGTGTGATACTCAGAAGATGCTGCTGCCCATCCCCTGGTTTACCCTTGTCGCCTTTTACGACATCCACTGAAAGATATAGAGTGGTACTATTGTTAGCCGGCACCACACGCTTATGTATAATCATTTTATCATAACTTATGAAAAATTACATTCTAATTGGTTTAGTAGATTTAAAACAACATGAAATTTTATCTTTTTTTTTTGTTTACCTCTCTCATAATAGAGCTAATTCAAGCATAATAATGCAGTGGAAGTGGATTTTGAAAAATATTAAAATCACTATATGGTTTTATAAGACCTTCTCATTATTTAGCAAGAAATAAAATAGTGATTATCTTGTACTAAATGTACTTAGAACTTAAAGAGAACAAATGATGTCCTAACTAAACACGGTAAAACTGTAAAGGGAAACCAATTATTTGTGTCAGTTTTAATTTTGTCTCATCAAATATTAGAAGTCGCCTCCATATAACAAAATATCATTTATTGAAATTTTACAAAAGCTTGGTGCATGATACTGCACCTACAATGTACTTCATTCATATATTCATTTATAACCGAATGATATACGTATTATGGCTAACAAATGAAATAAACCTCTATTCCCAGGGCTTCGAATTCAAGATTCCTTTGCCTATTAACATTTCCTTCGCGACCGGAGTCGTTGCGAATAATTTAAATCTAGAACTTGTGTGAATAAAAATAAGATACTTATTTGCTTACGTTAATATATTTGAGGCATTTTGAAATTAGAAGGCCGATATCAGATATCGCGTTGTTTTTTGATTTAAAACCACTCAAGTATCATACTGACTACGACTAAAATTGAACTCTTTGGTTAATGAAATATGATTTATTATAATAGTTTTTGTTCGTAGCTTTGGTTAATAAGAGTTTACTTAGAAACTTCTATGTTGTGTGCGGTTTTGAGAATCGCGAGAAAGTAGCATTATTGTTACCGTATCGGGCACCATCGCGTGTTCATATCTATGTAACTTTTGGTTCATTACTATTTTTATGAAATACGTACGATAGGGCATAGATATGATTGATCTCGTAATTGAAGTTGAAAACTATTGTTAGACTAGCTGTGTGCCCGCGGCTGCGCCAGCGATTCGAATATTCTTCACTGTGTTTAATATTTTTTTTATACGGAATCCTAATAAATTTTTAAATCTAAGTTAAAGTTAAAATATTTCTCATAAATTCAGGCACTTGCCCGTAAAACTGTGCATTTATTCGGATTTTATTATTTTTTTTATGTTTTAATTTTTTTACGCAGAACCCTGTTTTCAAAAATAAAAAGTACTCTAAGTTAGCCGGGAACAAACAAACAGACATTTCGTATGGTATCGTATATGTACATCATAGTACAAAAATTTATTACGTCATTACAAACACACACTTCAATTTTATTTATTGGTATAGATTATAGATAACTAGGTTAATTGCAATAAAGAAAAAATATGTAACTTAACCTACATAAACCAATAATTTAAATTATCGTTTTTGAAAAATTCCACGCAGACGGATTCGCGAGCACATCTAGTTTAATAATATAATATTACAATTTTTGTATTCTAAAAATAGCTCTGTGTCCTTTTATTTTGAACCAATTTGATTAGAGTTTACATGGATTTTTATTATAGTTAAAAGTCACCAGCGCATGGAGAAGAAAATAAAATGAACCGAACGTTGTCAACTTCTTTTATGAGCATCCGAAGTCTCATCTGCCACTTTGCATCCGTCCAATCAGGAGTATTATATGTTAATATCTTATTAGAATATGTTCGGCAGCCTCCTTCGCACCGACGTTCGCGTCGACTCACAGCCACACTGCAATAATAACAAACCAGTTTATTGCGAACCGTGTTTAATATCATTATACATTTTAAAGTGAGATCAAATTTTATTGGTTTCTCGACTCAATGTAATGATAATAGAGAATGTATTTTATTAACGGTGTCTGTGTTTATGTAAAGGTTTTTTTGCACGGTTTGTACGTAAGATGAAGTTTCCTTTTATTTGTACAGTCACTTATACAGCTTAAGTATATTTTGTTATAGGATTTAAATTGGAGCATGAAAAAATTCACGCAAAGATAATTGCGGTATAATATTAACTAACGACAAACAGAAATACATATGAAAGTATTGTAATTCTATTATTTTGAAAGAAAAAAAAAATAAAACAATAAACATACCTACGACTTCCTTTTTCTAATTAAAACAATTTGAAATAAGAAAAAAACACCCTTTTTTATTATGTCTCTAAGGAGACATGTACATTTTTTTAAAATTCGAATTAAAAAAAACATTAATTCCTAAACCGTCCCATGGGTCGCGGCGCGGTGTCTTTGCTTGTGCTTTCGATAAGATCTCCTTTATAATGTTTCAATTAACCAGTAGCCAGTATTTATTGGGCACACGGGCGATTCATTACCTCGGTCGCTATGAATTAAATAAAAAATAAATGCAAAGGATACGCCGCTTTATTAAGTTGCGCCCGAACAAGGATATATCGTATGGTTAATTATGCGTATGTTATGTGTGTGTGTGTGTGTGTGTGTGTGTGTGTGTGTGTGTGTGTGTGTGTGTTTTTTTTAAATATTTTTATAACAATAATAATGACAATAACATCTGTTTGTTTGTTTTCACAAAAATGAAAATATTTATTGCAGTTTATATTAACTTACGTTTTCCTATGTATCTGTTTTTAGTAGGCTTTTAACCTTTTTTCGTACCACTTTGGTGCCCTTGTGCTAGTTACCTTTTGCGACAAGTGCTCGCCCCCAAGTTTACGGTGAAGCTGTAAAGGCCTTTCCGGTCAACAGCATTAGCTAGGTTAGAAAGAAAAAAAAAGGCTTTTAACTTGAGAACAATTGATCAGATTCACATGATTCTTTTATATAATCACAAATATTTCTCTAGCTACACTTTAGTAACAATTTTCTGAAATTAGATAATATATGGAAAAAGTTATGTGGATTATAGTGTACTAAGATAAGACAAAATGGCTACTCGCAGATTTTCTTGTGATGTTATCTACGCCTAAATCTTTAACTATTTAGTGGTATAATGTGAATGATTTAAAAATGTATTTTAAATTAAATAGTTAATGTGCGAATGTTAGGATGGCTGTATAGCGTTACAAGAATAAACGGGGTTCAGGAATGAGTATGTTAGAGGAAGTTTGACAGTTGCAAAACGCAGTGATGGAAAAGCTGAAAGCGAATCGTATGGGCATTTATTAGTATGGGAACTCTAAATATTTTCGAAAATCATAAGTACCCCAAGTTACGTGGAGTAACTTCAGCTATATACCGAAAAGAGTCCCGTCAAAATCGGTTCAGCCGTTTCAAAGATTACCTGGAACAAACAGAAAGATAGACAGACAAAAATTTTAAACATTGTATTTTGGTATAGGCATCTTACATATCTATTTAGTTTAAAATAGTTATTTTAACATTACAAACAGACACTTCAATTTTATTTATTAGTGTAGATGAAAGTAAACATTAAAAATTTTTAACATAAAAATTTTATTGCAACCTTCATAATATAAATCTATTTCCAAGTATGAATTTGGAAGCGTTTCCTAGTAGCCGTATTTGAATGCCAATTTTTTTTTCTAGAGTTAACATTCTATCATATTTAACTTTATAGCCATGGTAAATGTTTTACCAATAAAAAAATAGACAAAAGAGTAATCGTTTCTAGATAATTGGACCAATTATCATGTTCCAAGAATTTATAATTGTTAGTACAAAGATTGTAAGAAGTGGGAAAGTGACGGCGAATACTTGAATTCCGAACGCGTCGAAACCAAAATGGCCGATTTTGTTCTTCTCTTTAATATAAAATACCGTCCACAAATTATTCCAATTAATTCACCTGTAATTGGATTTATGGGGTATCGGCTTGGCGTATCCAAATCCTACGTCTTTGTGACTGCTAATTATGCGCTGTGGCATTTTAACAGTATTTATCTTCGCATACGCCATCTTAATTCAGGATTAAGTAGGTATGGCCATAAGATTATCGATATTTTAAGCATTGTTATAAATTTATAACATACCTATGTGCATTTAGTCTTGACAACATTTTTAAATGCAAATTTTTTGAACGTTTAATAAATTTTACTAATGACATTTATTTGTGATTATTATAAACCTATTTTACCCAGATTTATTTCATGATTGTCTTTTATTTTGTGTTAATTATAAAGGGTATTTTTGCTTTTGTCGACATAAATCATACGGAAAGAAATGAAACCAGTAACTACATTTTGTCTTTAATTGTATGTGGTGGTAATCCGAAACAGATCGGCTCAATAAAGTAGGTAGATGTACAAGAAACCTTTATTTTAAAAAACATTGCTAATTTTCGTTGACGAAAAAATATCGCGATAAAATCATTGCATGTTGGTAGGGAATGTTTTTTTTTTACTTACTTGTGCTGTTAACTGGATTAGCTTGAGAACTTCACTGTGGTTTTATGGCGAGCGCTTGGGGGTTATTCATTTGGATTTTTGACCTCCTTACCCTGTACGTAAGATTCAATCTCGTATTTTCGAATAATAAAACGTTGTTAGAAAACGATCAGTTACACTAAAAGTCACAGTTTACTATTTTTAGTGGAGCGATTTTTATGCACGACAGTATAGAGTAAAAGAGAGTGGGGTTAAAGCTGCCATTTTTCGAACATGAAAACGACACGGGATTTTTAAAATTGTAAAATAAATATTAGTTTCAATGAAAGAACATGCTGTAGAGAATGAAATTATTTTTGAATAAAAAAAAGTTCTCTTCATTCAACGCTATTGTTGCTTGAAAAAAAAAGAATCATTTTTTTATTCTCCTAATGATTAATTAGAAAGATGATATTCTTAGCAAAGGAGTGAATGCGGAGATGACAACAAATAGAGAGGAAAGGAAGAGGAAGACATGTTGCACCGACCCCAATTGAAAATGGGAAAAGGGTAGGTAGATGATGATGATGATGATTGAAATAAAAATTAATACGCGGGAAGAATTCACTATAAAATGGATGAAAATGAACATATTTAAGATTTTAAAATTTTAATAATCTATAAAAATAAGATGTAAATCGAAGAGTACATTATGGAATAAAGCATCCGAAATAGAAATATATTTTTAATACTAAATTTTGACTTGTAAAATATTACGTAAGAATAAGTTTTACAAAAACACCCCCCCCCCCCCTCTCCGCCGTTATTCTCGGAACCCTTACGTAATTAATGAATGGCGCCTTAGAACATTCAAGCTGAAAAATGGTAAGCGTGTAACTTTGGCGACACTATTCCATAACAGTGAGGTAAAGGTAGCTATTTAAACACTAACCATTCTTCAAAAGCATTTGCGTAACTATATTTGTGCTATATCTTGCTTTTAGCATTCGAGGGGGGTGGGAGGGGTTATATCAAATAAAAAAAATTAACGGAACAAAGTGACCGGAGCAAATTTCCATCAACATATATTTATTTAACTAAAACACGCCTTCGTACTCAACTGAATCTTACGATGATTCTATACAAACGACATCCGTATAAAATATGAGATTATACATAATTTTGTATACCGAGACCCTTAAGCGGACGTTAGTTTGTGTCGTGACGTTTTTACTGTAAAAAAAAGGAAAAAAACGGACACACCTAAAGCGCCATATCTCATTATTATATTCGAAAACAATAGCGCCTGTGTTGTCACATCCAGCGCGGTCCATGCAAATAATCATAAATAAATAAATAAACAAAAAATAAAATAAAAATAAATATGAGTCCTCCGAGCATCGGACGTCTTATTTTAAGGGCCGCGGGCTCGATATTATATTGATGTATAATTTTACTAGAAGTGTCATTGTGAATTTGTATAAAATAAAACATAATTTATCCTAACTTCTCGTTTGCCTGGAAGACCCAAGAATATAGTACATATTTATGTTATGTAAATAACTTATTTAGATTACGGTAGGTTCGTTTTCCGCCCATGTTTCGTACATTATTTACTGCGTAACAGAGTTCTTAAATAGTCATTGGAAAATAATGTTTTGATGGTGCTGTCTATCACATTTTGTTCATACCTTCATGAGTTTTACGCGCAACCCTAATTATATTTGATAAATAATACCTCAAACAGACACTTCAATTTTATTTATTATTTACTAGCTTTGTTCCCGCGGCTGCGCCCGCGTTTCATATTTTTTTCCCTGTGTTTTTTTTATACGGAACCCTAATTGTTTTCTGAAAAAGCTTTAATACTAAGATAAAGTAAAAATATTTATCATACATTATAGCAATTGCACGTAAAACTGTGCATCGAATCGGATTTTATCCAAATTTTTATGAATTTTTTTTTTTTACCCAGAACTCTAATTATTTTAGAAAATTAAAAGTACCCTATGTTACCCGGAGTAACTTCAGCTATCTACAAAAAAAAAACTATCAAAATTGGTTAAGCTGTTCTCGAGATAACTCATTACAAACAGACAAAATTTTTAAAAATTGTATTTTTGGTATAGGTATCGTACATAAACATACCGTAAAAAAATTTACATTACAAATAGACACTTCAATTTTATTTGTTAGTATAGATAGTATTATCATGATATTACCCACTTGTTAAAGTTCTTGTTTTTTTACGTTTATGTGGTTATTTGGACTTATCTTTGTCATTGGCTGAGAAGACTAAACGTTCTTTCAGACAGTTTGAATACGAAGAATTAAAATCCACTTTATAATTCTAAATCGAAAACTAAAGACTTCATAAAATATTATAACATTAACTCCAAATTTACTTTACTTTGGATATTAATTCATAATTATAGAAATTATTACTACTATACTAATCTACATTATACTACTTTCTACTTCAAATTGACACAACTTGTAACCTTAACAAGAACAATAATATATTAATTTCTTAAAAACGTGTCACTCTGTACGTAAGTGTAAATAAGTACCTCATATGCAAATAAATGTGTAATCGTATCTAGTTTAACAAACACATCCATGTATGTACCGAGCTTCATGTTGTCCAAACAAGGGGCTCTCTGTCCTGCCGGCGCCATCTTGGATCCGTAACAAATGTCCCCATATTGAAAATAAAGACATGGCAAGTACTTTTTGTAATATGGATTACATTACCATTATATCTCGCAACATTTACTTAGCGCATAAGTTATCGTTAAATATATCTTTTTATAATAAGTATCTTGTAAATACAATATTCTATTCTTGCCTTTAAATATAATACTTAAAATATATTGTAAAATCAAACAACATATCTCTCAGTTTAACCCAGTTTGGTCCCTTATAACTCGAAAAGCATTAATTCAATGAAACAAATTGAACATTACAAACAGACACTTCAATTTCATTTATAAGTATAGATTAGTATAGATTTTATGCACTGGATCATATTCCGAAAATAAATAACCGATTGTTTATTTGAATTTGAGTATTGTAAGGAATACGATTTTGGCAATTTTCTTTTATTATTATAGTAGTGGTTATTGAGTGAGTAACTTAATTATCGAAATGATAGATATATTACTTTGCATAATATGAAAAAATGAAATCTATACTTACAGTATATTTGATGCATAATTTGATGTGTGTGCAATGAGTGTTTTGTGTTTTGTTTTTTTAATAGGTAAGGCTATAAGGAATCGGGTTATAGGATCACTTCGCCATTGATGACCATCTTGGAAATAATCCTATTAGTAGATAGATTTTCACTAATAAACTTTAAACTACTAAAAGTTTGCGGACTGCAGTGTATTTTACACCTTATTCTAAATAATAATAAAAAAAAAAAACACTTAAAATTTATGCGAATATGTAAATTTAAAAAAAAATACTCTCACAAAGCTAGAAAGGGACAGTAATAAAACTACCCAATACATTTTCACGTCGTTCGTTTGACAAAGTTATGTTTTCTTTCAAAATGACATCTATTTGTATACGTATACGGTATAGAATATAATTTTTAAACGATAAACCAGACTTCGTTTTATGCAAAACTGGTATAGGTGCGAGTTTTCCGGGCGAAATTGGAAAAATATACTCGTATTCACAATGGCGACGCGGCGCGGAGCGGCGAGCGGCATGCGCCAATTTGAATATAGATTAGAAAATGTGACGACGTACACTGCAATATGTTTTTTTCAAAGTGTAGGGGGATGTTTAACATCGATAAATTATTTCTATTGATTATAACTATATTATCCTTTATTCTGTATATGCTCAACGCTTTGACTACAATCTCACCTGATGCTGAGTGTCGATGTGGTCCAGGATGGTAAATAAACTAAGTACTGACTGTCAAGTAATGCTGCCGCCACACGTTTGTTGATATTTGGTTCCAAACTTAAAGGTGGTAGCTTTCCAGACGGGCATTATTAGGAAATGCGCATGCTATGGTTTCTTTACGATGTTTTCCTTCGGTTCAAAATACAGCTGGATTGAATCTACGTCTAACGGCGCGGAATCCAACTGCTTCACCAACTGCGTTATCATTACTTAAGTTGTGAAGATATATATTACCGCGCCAGAGCAGTATTACACTTGTAAACCACGGCAAAAATTATATTGGGTAAAAGACCACCATATTTATTTAAAAAGTTTACGTGGCTCAAAAGTGTTCATGATAAAGCTACACGTGCTAGGTTTGCAGATAATGCATCGATTCCGAAACATACTAAAACGGCATTTAGAGGTTGCTTCAAATTCGCTGCGACAAAGATTTGGAACGACCTTCCTCCACCATTGCGGAGCATCAGTATATCCCAATCGACATTTAAATTACACATCCAGAGAGCATATTTTAAAAAACAAACAGAAATGACCGAACTTTGAAGTCCTTCTTAATCACATGCAGTTTATGTTGAGTCTACTAGAGGATTTATCACTTTCATTATTGTTATTTATGTTTTTTTCTTTCCTTTATATAAATATATATGTACGTGTGTATGTACACACATATATACATGTGTATGTATATATATATGTATGTACGTGTGTGTAAATGTAAGTATATGTATATATGTGTGTATATGTTAAATATATGTTAATTATATATATTACCTTTTCATGTACTCACAACTTATATATTATTTCTCCATTACATATATGTATTCGAATGTTATAGCAATAAGAATAGTTTACGGGCCGAGCGGCTGCACAAAATTGTAATTATTTAATCATGTATCGGAGGCTGGGGCAGGCTGAAAATCAGCGCTATGTGGTAATGCCGCCTAGCAACAGCTGAGCTTGTCCCATTGCCAAAATTGTTATATCACGCCATGATTATTTTTAAGCTCATGTATTATGTTTTGGCAATAAATCGTTTTTTATTATTATTATTATTATTATTATGATGGATGTTTCAAATCTTCCGAGCGTCCCGTGACGACCAACTCGTTAACATGGTCTATATAGGTAAATGCTTCGGCAGGGTTTTAGTATACAGTTATATTAAGAGCAGATACATCGAGCAAATTTAATAGTACAACATATACAAAATAGCACATATTTTTTGACGCGAGTGGAGCCGTTGGCACAGTTTTTAGATATAAGTATATTATAAACTAGCTGTGCCCGCGACTTCGTCCGTGTGGAGTAGTGTCTTTGGGTAGCATTTTAAACTATTTAGGCTAATTATTTTACAAATAAGATACATACGTATAAATTTTCTATTATTTAAGTACATTTTTAAATAGTACGTTTTTTTACAAACTTCTGCAAACTTTGAATGTTATTTTTATTTATATCGAACCAACAGTCTAAAAAATAAGTTTCAAGCTTCTAGCTTTAAAATGACGATACTTCCATACAACTTTTCATCCGCTCTTTCAACCCCTAAAACCCTTTTTTCGCATTAAAAAGTCCTATGTCCTTTCTCAGGCTAAACTTTCTATTTACTAAATTTCATTTGAATCGGTTCAGTAGTTTTGGCGTGAAAGCGCGACAGTCAGACATACAGAGTTACTTTCGCATTTATAATATTAGTAAGGATTATAAAGAACATTAATAGGTACTGGATTATGTTAATCATTTGTTTTTTTTTTTAAAGAACTGTAAGAATTGCAAAACGGTATGTTTATGATTCAGTTAATTTTAACGTGTTTTCACGCGTTACACGTGTGCATGCTTGGTGAAACCCAGCCGAAACGTCGGGATAGAAAAAAGCTAAGGTAACGCGTGAAAACCCGTTAAAATTAACTGAATTTAAATATGGAACGCGAAAACTTAAAAAAAATACGGTATGTTTATGATATTAAAAAAGAATTTATCATACCATTTTTCATACCAGTTTTGTATTACCAATGATCATGTCACACTATATTATGTTCATTATTTTTTTAATAAAAAAATACTTAATTTATACTATAAGTATTTATTTGTTGAAATGCGTTATGAAAGATATATAGATTATGGTTTATAAAACTAAAAACACACTTAAATTTCCTAAAATCTGTACATTTTTTCCAATAAATTTTTTTGTTTGTTGTTGGATGAAATATTTTCGTTTTTTTTTCTAGATGATGATACTCGTATCATTCTTATTTAATATGATTAAAGTAGATCCGTCCTGGCCAGAATAACGGGACAAAAGTATTCAATTATTATATTGTCATCGGTCCTTTGTAAGTAGGCTTACAATTTCGTTGCATGAATATTTACATATTACATATATACTTAAATATAATAAAAAGTACAATTTTACTCTGTGGTCATTCGTCAATAATGAAATCAATGTTTGGATCAATTTTTTTTTCAAATTGTAAATATCGATAATTTATATTTTTTCTTTTCTACAAAAGCACAGCCCTTCATACATTTATAAGTACATAGGGTACGTAAGTGAGGTGCGCGGGTAATGGATTTCCTAGTACCGCCCACTCCGCCCGTTCTGGGTATTTTTGCGCACACAATAAAACCCATGGATAGCCACAATTTATATGTTACTCATATATGCAAATTTACATATTATGTACTATCGATACATTTTATTCAATACGAAAGATCCTTTCTACGTGATATCATGAGTTGTTGAGGGAAAAGTGGCCTTAAAGAGGGGAATTCAATTCTTATGTAGGAAGAAGTGAATATAAGTTTTTTTTTGTACCACAAAAGAAGTGACATATTTATAACGTCCTATGTAAATTATAATGGTGTATTTGTAATTTAGGGTTGATTTATAATTTAATCTGTGTGTATCAAACGTGTCTTTAAGCAATGATGGCGCAGTTATTAGTGCGGTCGGATTCCGCATCAATCGAAACGGGTTCGAGCCCGCCTATCCAACTGTAAAATCAACCTGAGCTTTCGGTGAAGGAAGACATCATGAGGAAACCATAACACGGTTGTAGGGCATTTTCTAATAACGCCCGCCTGGGTAGCCACCACACTCTTGTTTTTGAACCGGTAGCCAAGCACGAATTGGTGTGTTCCGGTAGCGTCACTTGAAAACCTATAGGCTTTATGTGTTTATCATCCTGGACCACATTTCACTGTCACGATTTGGGATCAGTTAGTGTTCCACGACAAGTATATACTTGTATAAAACTTTAGTCATAATGACTGACACCCTAGGACACATTGTAGATCAGGATTAGCAAGTTAATATCCAGACCTACCTTTAGCCGTGGACAATGTATCCCAGTATGATGTAACGCACAATATTTTAGTTTGGATTTTACGTTTGTTTACATTTATTTGGTTATTACAGGGTGGATAATTACGTGAATGATAGTGATGTTTGGAATACACATCCCTTTATGTGCTTCCGCTAAAATTGGTTGTAATTATGATTTGTATAGATTTTATTTAAAAATAATATATACATTCTGATTTAAAAAAAAGGAGCTAGATCGAGTTTCTTGTCGACTGTGTTGTTTTCCGATCAGGTAGTGCTTCAACACTCATAAGCGCCTTATAAGGGCCTAAATTGAATAAAGATTTTTTGGATTTGATTTGATTTGAATATCAATTTAATTATACCCTTACAAAAATATACATTTTGACAAAAACTTCAAATTCGATCGGATTATCCCCTCAAATAATAAAAACAAAACGCATACCTACCATGCGAATGGAAAAGGGTTGTTATTCAAATATGGGTGGTCATTTGAAACAACGATTTCATTTAAATGTATACTTTTTTTGAAGTGATAACTTCTTTTGTAACCTTCAACGATTCTCAGTTGAGAAAGAACTACGTTACCAATGCTTTCACGGCAGCCGTCAACATATTATAGTATGTCAAGTACAAGATGGCGTTCAAGCACTGGCGCTCAGGGATAAATAATATAATGTATACTACTGACACAGTTTGAAATATGTCTCTATGTGAGAATGTACTTAATTATAGCCCGGAGCGCTAATACCTAACTATATGTAAAAACCAGACAAATGTTATACGTTAGATGTTGTTTTAGGTTAATAATTTGCGAGTTCAACTCCCGCTCCCCGGCCAAATAGGTCTGAGAAGGCACCATAGAGTTTTAGAGGGTATTCCCGGCAACCATCTCAAGTCGGACGAGTCCCACATACGCCTCACCGTATAAGGTTGAGAGGGCGGAAATGTAAGCATTCCTCCTTGTAAAAAAAAATGTGTGCAATTCATAATTGGTAGTAGTGAAACCTTAAAAAAAATGTGTTACCCACCCTGGGTTCGAAGCTCCGACCTTTCAGTCGTACCGTATATGAGACCCGCGGAGTAGTCCACCGGGCTCACCACGCTCTCAAAAATTTGATAAACAAATGCGACATCCATCAGAAACGTACTGTCGCTTTTTCGTTTCATCGACTTTCAAATCAAAACGATACTAAAGAAGTTTTCACTTCAAAGAAGGTTAATAATTTCAATGAACAAATTATAATTGCCCATAATACGTTAAAATAACAATCGTTTCAAGTTTTTCTGTCGGCAGTCCCCATGGCTACCTAGTTTTTTCAACGTACAACTCTTTAGTAACCTGTTAGTTAGGGTTGGTACCAATTTCAAATCTATTATTTTACTTGACAGCACATTCAGAAACGTGTAAATTACGTCGTGAATGGTTAACAGCTTGTGTTTTTTTTTTTGTCTTTTCCTGTGTTAAAAGCGCCCGATGATAATATCCGCTCTCTCTGAGTGGTTTGCTTGTCAAATGATAAGTGTTTTGAAAATGTATTACTTCAAACTGTCACCTTTGTATATATATTGCGTTGTGATTTGAGCTTTTTAACGCTTCTATAATATTATATTGGACTTTTACTGTGATATATTGATAATGTAGGTTGAACAAAAGTTTTCGATATCTTAAGTATTATACATACTACCTGTGTACCCGCGGCTGCACCTGCGTTTCATATATTATTCACTGCATTTTTTTTTTTTTTTAAATACGGAACCCAATTTTTTTTAATACTAAGAAAAAATAAAAGTATTTCTCATAAATTTAAGTAAGACCATTGAATTATCTTTTTTCCTAAACTTTTTTTTATGTCCCTAATAATTTTCCTGAAATTATTTATGGTACTAACAGAAAGCAAAGATACTTCTCACAAATTCAAACACTAGCCAGTAAAACTCTGTATTGAATCAGATTTTATTCAAACTTCTCTGAGTTTTATTTTTTTTTACATTTTAAAGATTCATCAAAATTCGGTCCAGCCGTTCCGAAGATTAGCCGAAACAAACAGACAGACATTTCAGAATTGTGTTTTTGGTAAAGTATTGTATATACATTCATTTGTATTAAGTTAAAAGTAATTATTTGGATAATATAAACAGACACTACAATTTTATTTATTAGTATAGATTGTTAAGCAATAATTATCTTGTTGATCTTATTAATCTGGATGTAGGGAATAATGTACTTATAAGATTGGAAGAAATCTGTGCTCAACCATCTCTGCTCACCCCCATATGAGATAATGTAAACGTCTCAAAAAGTTTTTTACTGACTTTTTTGGGACAATTGTTTTTTTTTCACTCCCTGCCTTTAATTTTGTTAAGAAACCAAGAGAAAAATTCCCTGAAGATTAGGGCCCTTAATATTAATCCTATGTACTAGCGCGCTAAATAGATCTTCAATTTAAAATACACTTAAAATTAGATTTTTTTTTTTGTAACTCAACGGCATTTTATGTTGAACTGAATGTTCTACAATATAGGTATAACTTACTGCAATATTTATTATTGAATTAAATGTATTATTAAATATAATAGTAATATTACTAAGTAATTAATTTAAAAAAACGACCTTCAAATTAAAAATAAATTATAGAGAAAAAACAAGGTATTCTCAACCATTCTGGTCATGGAAACTTCTAAATAAATTACGTTTTTTAACATGTTAGTATGGAAGAACTCTATAACTGCAACACTTAAAATTGAATTACATTACTGTACTAATTATACTGATCACCAGAATAATTATCATTAAATGTGGTTCATAAATCGTGTTATAATTGCATTTGGAGGGAGTGATTTGTCATAAGTATGGAGCGAGGGAAACCTGTTACTTAGACATGACTTAGAGATGATGTGTTCTTAATTAATTGTAATAAATGATATCTCCACATTTATTGTATCACTAGCTGTGTGCCCGCGGCTGCGCCCGCGTTTTATACATTCATCACTGCATTTCTTTTTTTTTTGTATACGGAACCCTAATACATTTTTAATACTAATATAAAGTAAAAATATTTCTCATAAATGCATAAATTAAAATGCAGTATTTTATTACGCGAAACCCTAATTACTTTTGGAAAAATTAAAGTAGCCTTTGTTACGTAGAGTAACTTCAACTATCTAACCGTTACGGAGAATACCTGGAACAAACAGACAGACAAATTTAGTTTAAAAAAATTGACATTACAGACACTTCAATGTTATTCATTAGTATACATAGATAGCTGAAAATACCTAATAATTAACAGATTTAATATAAAATAATAACCTAATAATAAAAAATTATTTGTAAAATAATTATTCAACTGTTAATTGCCTCTCTAATAAATAAATAAACCTATCGAAGTAACGTTGGTATTATGGTCGATCTCTAGGCGTGTAACAGTAGCATCACTTGAGAACCAATACTTGTAGTCTTAGTATGTTTACTATCATGGGAATTAATCATAGTCTCTTAACAACAGCTGGGATTGTCATAAAAGCACCATACACAGTCCTACCTACGCAGCATTAAAACAATCGACGGACAGAAAATCACAAAAACAAATAAACGGCTGTTCGAAAGTAATAAATTCCATTCGCTAATGAATTTAACGAATCGGAGAGTTTTTTGTTGTTTTAATGGAATTAACAAATAATTCAATGTGTGAAAGTCATTCTTTCCCATTCTATACGCTACCTATAATAATTCCCATAATCCAGTGTAAACAGACGCAGTGTGCCTACATAAATATTGTGGCGACTTGAAATTCTGTGTTTTTTTTAAGATATGATTTATTTAATTTTTTGAGTATTAGTTGACGACTTTAGTGAAGTCATCCGACATCGTAAATATAACTAGGCATTTGCAGTTTTTTTAGCATCTAATTTTATTATTTACCACAGTACCCAACTAACAATTTACTAATGTTTGGATATAAGTAATTGATTATTTTTTAATTTATATAATTAAGAGGATATGGGGTCAGAGATCAATTTAAAAGTAGATATTTCAGAAATCTATTGTTATCGCGTTGCGCCCCCAAAGAAATTGTTATAAAACACGAAAGGGACAACTGCAGCTCGGGCTGATTTTACCTACGCAAAATAGACGAAAACAACACATCTTGGTACCTTGTTTCCTGTTCCAAAAGTGAACCGATTTTTAATATTCTTTCAATTTTTTCATTTTCATAGGATATATATTATGCGCTATAAAAATATTTACCATAATGGAATTGTCCAGGGACGAAACAGGCGACTACGTTTTTATGGAATAAACGCCCCTCGCATAGGTTTTAGTGCATTCTGTATGACTACACTAATCTTTTAAAGGGATGTTATAGAAAGATTTCTCAAGTTTAGTTATTTATTCTGTGTATACAAAAGTAACGATTTGGTCCAGGATGGTAGTGTCGAAAGATCTATTTTCTAACTCAAATGTGGGTACGACTGTTACCAGGTGGGCGGGCGTATGTGGCTTCCTCACGAGGTTTTTCTTCACCGAAAGGTTCATGATAAAAAGGGCGGGTGGGTTCAAACTTAAATGAAAAGTAGAGCCATTAGAGCCATAATCACTTCGAGTTACCTACCTACGATTATTCTGTGTATTTTTTTTTTTATTACACGAAATAGGCTGAGTGCTTTAACCATAATCTCAGCTGATGTTAAGTAACGATGCGGTTTAGGATGATAAACACACTAAGCCAAGAGGTACTAGTTCTCAAGTGATGCTGCCGGAATACACCTATTTGTATTTGGCTATAAGTTTTCAAACTTGATGGTGGTAGCTACCCAGGCGGGCATCATTAGAAATTGCCCTACCCCCATGCAAATACTACCGAAATTTTATTATTCTTTTCGTTCGATTCGTTAATACCTTTTTACTGAATAAATAAATTAGATGTACGTATTTTTTTTTTTATTAAATATAGTATAAGCGTTTTGAAGCGATAACGGATCAATTGTAGTGTTGATCAAATCCAACCGGATTTCGTGTCGATCGACGTAGCTTTGAATCTACTTATCTTATAGTATAAAGAATATTAGTTTTCGATTAAGAAAATCATTGTCATGAAACCATAGTTTTGGTTTATTATTCTCTTATAATGCCCGCCTGGTTAGCTATCATCCGCAAGTCTGAAAATGTATCACCAATTTGACTCCGGAATCAAGATGTTTTCTAGTTTCATCAACTGAGTTCCAGAACCTCTAAGCTTGGCTTATTTACCATCTTAGACAACCGTTAATTAACCGCAAGTGAGAATGCGGTCAACGCGTTGACCCTTTATGGTATAAAAAAACAGCATTTAGTGTAAAAGAGATGGACATATATAAACAAACGAGTGAACAAATGTATAGTTATTATTTTAAATTAACATTCAGACTTATAGAAATTTGCAATAATAAAACGCAAATGTTGATTTCTAATAATACAAAGAATTTAAATCTCACTATAAAATATTGCAATAATAAAACACAATGAGAATCAAATATATTTTTAATTATGAGAAGTTTCATTTAACTTATTCGTATTGATAGAGTTATTAATGTATATAATTGAACTGTAAAAAGCGTGGGGGCGATAAACATAAAGTGGACTAGTAATACTTAGCGGCGAGGGTACTTATTGCCAGGCGCCTTTAGCGCCACTAATTCATATTTGATCTCGCCGCTCCACTGGGCTCGGGGTACAGAAAAGTGGAGTGTCCTTCTAATATTACTTTAATACTAGAAAGATTAGTTCAATGGCCGAAATTCAATCTAGCTACTAAATATAACAACAACAAAAAATTAACAAACAAGGGACAAAAAGATCTCTCTCTCTCTCTCTCTCTCTTCATGTCGATATCCTTAGTAGTGCTGAGGATTCTTACTCTATAAGTCGCTATTACAAAAATGTCTCCATTGATCTAGATCTTGAACCTGATAGAGAGTTGCGTTGAAGGGTAGCTCCAGTTGTTAGGAGACTTGATCCTACCACCGTTTTATGCATCTTTGCCACGGCTGTATTCCTACCAGGATCAGTTTTTTTCTTAATCATTTATGCCTGTTCTTGCGATATAGTCAAAATATTGCAGTATCCAGGACACACAGATTGATAACACTCTAGGAGCAGTGTCCAGTCGCATCCCTTTTTAAAATAAAAACATACCTAATAAACTATTTTAACTTCACCTATTTACATATCTATTAGGCACTGATTTAGAGTCATAATTGATAATTGAGATCCGATCAGAGCTTTATGAGTCAACAGTGAAGACGGTTAGGCTGCGAATTCTAACAATTTTTTCAAAACTTAAATACCCATCTAAGACTTATACATTTATGTATGCTTATAGCTATATTTTATAATTTTTTATTTTAAGTTTTTTTACTGTAGTAATTTATAGGTTACTTACTAGTTTTCATTGTTCATTATTTTTTTATTTACTGCTGAATATTAGATTGTTTAAAATTAGTAGTAATTGATTAGTAAATATTAAAGTACCTCTTCTACCTTTATAAATACTCGTTTACAGAAAACATGTAGACATATTGTTCTGTACAAGATGAAATACAAGCTTTTTGAAACGTATTTATCTATTTCTCGTAACGATAAACAGAAATGGTGGAACACCAATTTCTTCTATGATTACAAACACTTTATTTGCTAGCTCCAGATTATTTAAATCCTCTGTGCATCCGATTGCTTGTAACTGAAAACTGCTCAATGCAATTTACCTTTGATTTTTTTTATTATCAAAGTGCATCCATCTCCTTACTTTTATAGCATTGTAGTAAACCGAAATTGGAACTCGACACTTAAATTTTCGCGGTGCTCGAACCCGAATCGGCTGTCTTTCATTTTGCCGAACCCCAATACTAATATTTAAACACCTTTCACTCCGCCTCTTCTGTAAGTGGCTTTATATTGCAATTTAAATTGTTTACTGTGTTTAATGGAAATAGTGATTGTTTTTTTATTTATAAGCGAATTAAAACTTGATTTTTTTTTGTGTACCTACATATGCGTAAACACTAAGTTTTATCGCCGTTGTTTCGTAGTTAACTTGATCTATTATAATGCACTAAAGTAACTTCTATCGGTCTCATGAAATAACATGGTTTAAGATCATAACTATTGTTGAAAGGAGAAGATCTGATGGTTCAATGGCTGTGCGTTCTGTCAAGCTTTCGTACACCACCATGCATGTCGTGAAAACACCCACCATATTGATATACCTTTGGGCTAGTCACGTCCCAGGATCAGTCAGTGAAGATCACCCCCCACTTACAGCAGAGCAATTGAATCCGCCTGGATAGCAACCACCGTCATCATTATCATCATCATCTCCCTACCCTTTTCCCATTTATATTTGGGGTCGGCGCCAAGTAACACATAACAAATCAAAATCGTGCCAAGAACGTCAGGATTATTTCCTATCGTTAGAGATTATTTGTGAAAAAATAGTACGTGACATTCTACGTACGATCTTTTAAAAACAAAGTTTTACAGCGCTGATCTTAATTCTCTAACTTTTGAAAGACTTTTTTTAAACTATTTACAGAAACTGGGACTCTTATCTCTATGTAGGCGGTTTGAATTAAGTGCACTTTGTCCTTCTTTCTGACTCGATTCTTATTACACAATCTCAGACAACTTAATCGTAACACACTGTTAAGCTTAATCTCCATCGTGAATGAATGAACTCATGAGAGAAAATTAAATAATATCTTCTGTTCGGAAACATCATCCCACATGTATCTACCTACAAATAAATAAATGGGATTGTCTGTTTCTAATGTCAAAATAATTTTTCTTTATTAAATAAATATGAGACGACACCTATACCAAAAAAAAACTTCAAATTTTTGTCTATCTGTCTATTTCGTAGCTTAGGGTACTTTTGTTTTTCGAAAATAATAAGGGTTCCGCGTAAAAAAAAAATAAAAATCATGAAATTGTTAAAAAAAATCCGATTAATATAAGTAAAGCTAAATATAACTTGCTCACAGCAAGTTATTAACATAAGTTAATCAAACACCATAGACTGGATATTCACAAGCTCAATATTGAAAACAAAAGCCTGTATCGTATGGCGGATGTTCAAAGTTTGGTCTAGCCCAGGTCTCAATAGACACCATATCTTTACAGTAGATTGCATCCTGTGTGTCTCGCGACGCTTGTAACCTAGGTATTCCTATTTTGTACCATATATTCTCAAGAAAGAAAATCGAATAGATATTAAATTTTACATTTAAGTTATATTCGGATGCTGAAAAACAATATAATATCTAAATCGAAATTTAGGTGTCAAACGCGAGATCACACAATAACGTACATTTTGCAAAAATACTGTTATTTGTTTAAATAAGGCAAATAAGGCAAAAAAGTTTAAAACGAAACTAGTTTGCAATCAAGGACATTTCGTACTAGCAGGTTACAAATACCTCTTAACATTTTTATTTCATTTTATCAATGTTTTTTTTAATAAAATTATACTGTTATTAAAAAAATCTAAACCAGTTAATATAGTACTCTCATAATTACTGTATTATCTATACTTATAAAAAAATAGAAGTGTCTGTTTGTAATGCCAAAAATGTTTTTTTTACTAAATAGATGTGAATGTATACACGACCAGCTGCTCTCCGTGGTTTTACCCGCGTAGTTCCCGTCCCCGTGGGATTTCCGGAATAAAACAAACTATCTCATACTAAATTTCATCCAAATCGGTCCAGTTTTTTGAGTTTATACGTTACATATACAACTCTTTCCTCTTTATAATAGTAGTATAGATACCTGCACTAAAAATACAATTTTAAAATTTTTTGTCCGTCTGTCTGTCTTTCCGTCCATCTGTCTGTTTGTTCCGAGTAATCTCCGGAACCGCTGAACCGATTCTGACAGGACTTTTTTGGTAGATAGCTGAAGTTATTCTGCGTAATTTAAGGCTACTTCAATTTTTCGAAAATAATTAAGGTTCCGTATAAAAAACTGTATTACGCAGTGAAAAATATATGAAACGCAGTCGCAGCTGTTTTAATATTATATCGACACGTTTAACTGTCACTAAAAATGGTAGTCGCGTAATTTGACAATTTATAATTTATGTATCAGTGTCGATTTAATATAGCAATAAAACTATTTTTAAATAATCTCTAACGGTCTACTTTTATGTATGTAATGGAGCAATGAAGACGCAGCTCAAAAACCCATTTCATTTAGAACTAGTTTATCCTAAAGGGTGGAATGAAGTAGAAAAACAAAGTCATTAAAACGAACCATTAACATAATTCAGACGTTTGGAGGATAAAGACAAAGCTTCGCGAAAAAGGCGTATTCCATTATCATTTACCCAATGTTAGTTTCGTAATGGAGAACAGTATCCATACACTATTGTCATTTGAATTCGAAAAAACCTATAGTTTTATGAAGTCTCCTTTGTATTGTATTTATTTTTATTAGATATATTATGATTGGTTCAGCGCTTTGAACACAGTCTCACTTGATGTTAAGCGACGATATGGTTCACGATGGTGAACACGCTAAGTATAGAGGTAATGGCTGTCAAGTGATGCCGTCAGGGTAGCTCCCACACTTAAGTTTGAAAGCCGGTCGCATAATACTAATAGGTGTGTTCCACCAGTATCACTTCAGAACCAGTACGTCCAGACTTTGTGTGTTTACTATTGCACCAAATTGTCACTTAACCTCAGGTGAGATTGTGGTCAACACACTGAGTCTATACTGTGTAAAAAAATCACAGAATACATCACACATTATTTTCTGAAAAATTATAGCATAAAATATGTGATTAAAGTTATTTAAATAAAAATGCATGGTCAATACACACATATTCAATTTGGATGAGACAGTTCTGTATGTATAACCAATACCTAGTGTAACTTTTCTAAATCAGATTTCATTGAATCCCTCAGATATTTTACACAACAGTATTCAAATATGATTAGTATAATTCTGTCGTATATATGCTCAGTCGATGGAGTCGTGTACTTTGCACGCTTCACGAAGGATATCTTCAGAAATCTATAGCTTATGGATATTAGAAATGGCGGGTAGCGCTACCGGCGGCCTGTAAATACTGAGTTAAGCTGTTTTGCACATTAAAGGGTTTTAATAAAACTTCATGAAGAGAAAAATATCAACGGATATCTTGATCTTACAATAAAAAGGTTTTATCAGTTTAAAACAGAAATTAAAAAAAAAAACAAATATTAAATATTTCATAACTTCTTTTGTTGTTCAACATTATTATAACTTACAGTGTTATTAATTAAAATAACAGCAGAAATATACAAAATAAAGAAAACAATGTTTGTTTTTAATGCATATAGTGTATTTCTTTTTCAAAGTTATGTAATTCTTTTATTCTACATTTTTTTAATATTATTTCAAAATTGTAGGTAGAATAGAAACACTGTTAGGAATTATATTACTTAAAAAATGATGAGAGAACCAAACAGACATTTTGACATAAACGGGCGGCACTAGACCGGTCGTTGTGGAGAACTTTATGGAGACCTATGCCCAACCATGGACCTCTTTCAGTTGAATGGATTGACATAAACGCAGAGAAATAAAACCTACATATAGAACAAAAAAAATATTTTTTTTTAGTATTGTTTTTTATTAGGGAGTTCATTGCGGCATTTTGGTCTATTGTGTGGTATTTTTTCTATGTAAATTGCAGTATTTTACTATATTACTATATTTTGTAATATTAGTTTAATTTTACGTTTTACAGTTAAAAATGAAGCGTATTGGAAAAATAACACGGAATGTTAATTCTGTGATGTGAAACTCATTGCATAGTTTTAGAAAAATGGCTGCCGTAGTGCTAGAACTTTGAAACATATTACTAAAATAATTGTTGTTGCTGTTCATATAATTCAGAAATGTATTGAAATCAGATAATAATATCTGGCTTGACTACATATAATATATACTACTAATACACAAAAAATACCTTTGCCATTTCCTTAAAAAGGAAAAAAAAATATATTTGTAATTACACTTGAGGCTACAACATCCGACTTGGCTGCATGGTCTTGAGGCTTGTCGGCGGCACCTCAGTCTGTCACGCAGTAGCTGTTATCTTTAATACAAAACTTGTATTATAGGACCCTATATTGCGTGATTTTTTGGTGGCGTTTTGGTTTTGCCTAGTACAGTTTTTTTGGTTATTGTGCGCAAGTGAAGTGAATTAAAGATAATGAGTATGAAGCGTTTAATCTGATGTGCCACAAGAATCCATGCATTATTCTGGAGCGATTGTCATTGTCTCGATAACTGTTGATACAAGTTTGTACTTCAGAATAGGCAGTATGGACAAAATCGTCTCTTAACCATCGGACGAATATTTTTACTATTATAATTACACATATGGAGTTTTTAGCGGGATCTCAGTCTGTCATGCAATTATTTTCTTTGATTCATTTACTTGTGTATTTGACTCTCTATATCATGTAATCTTCGTGGCGCTTTGTGTGATGTAGTTTGGTTATTGTATACTTGTTTATTATATGCGTAACGTTTATTCTGGGGTTACGAGAAAAACTTCATGGAAAGTTCGAGCAGGATGAGTCACCGTTTTGCTGGAGCTCGGTAACGCTGATAAAAGATTGAAAATACATCTTCACCACATGACACTGACACAAATCGTATAAATTTCAAAGATTAGCAAAAAAAATGAACTAAAGAGGTCACATGATAGGCAAATGTAATACCTATCAAGTTAAAAAATCGCCTTCCTGCGGACACAGATATCAGCATTCGAAATTTAAAGACCCCTCTGCAATGCCTTACAATACAAACACACTCGGTACATTCTTTTTCGTATCACTGAGTGTTATACCTTACGCCCACATATGATACATGGCTCCCTAACTTCCGGCGACACCGCACTTCCTGTACACGCCTCCCGGCATGGAATTTTGTAAATACATTCTTAAATGTAAACCGAAAAGGCCGTCCAGATCATTATCATTTGCTATATTTGAAAAAGTCTGTTTCAATTTTACTATAACTTAGTTGCCAAATACTTTATATAAAATTTAAATGTACAATTAGGTCGGCGTAACCCAAAGGGTTAAAGGCCAAAATATATTGGAAATATAAAAAAAAATTATGAGGTAGGTACATTTATTTGTGACATATTATTATATTCTAAACTCGCTGTGTACCCGCGACTGCGCCCGCGTTTCATATGTTCTTCACTGAGTTCAAATTTTTTTATACGGAATCCTAATTATTTTCTTATATTTTAAGTATCAAAATAATTTAAAAATATTCCTTATAAATTCAAACAATTGCCTGTAAAACTGTGCATTGAATCAGTTTTTAGTAATTTTTTTATGAGTCTTTATTTTTTTGCGCAGAACACTATTTATTTTTGAAAATCGAAAGTTACTCGGTGTAACTTCAGCTATCTATCAGTCAGCGATCTACCAATCTAGCCGTTCCGTTCCGAAAATTACCCAGAACAAACAGACAGACGGACAGATAGATTAAAAAAATTTTTTTTCATATAAGTAGGTATCGTAAAGCATTCATATGAATTTAGTTGACAAATGTTATTTTCACATTACAAACAGACACTTCCATTTTATTCATTAGTGTAGATAGGCTCAGGACTTTGGTCAGTCGCACTTAAAATAATGAAACAAGTTTATTTAAAACTACATAACCCGATCGATGTTGTCCTCCAAATTACTATAACATTAAAGAAAAACAATTATTCGAATCGTGAGTTAAGGTCATTTGAGTAATTATTAATAATGACTAGTATATACATGACTGTGCAACACAAAATTTAAAAATAATTACTTCGTAATTGATGTTACTTAAATGTTCAAAATACCAAATTTTATTCTATTAAATGTACTGTGAAGTGATAAATAAATATAAAGTACCTATTAAGTACAAGTAAATAAATATAAGTATATGCCATAAAAATGGGCTATAACATTTTCTCGACTTTTTCTAATTTTCTGGGCGAATTTTCCAATTTTTCATTACGTAAAAACCTTATCCCGATAGTTAAAAAATGTCAAATCTTTACAGCCGTTCCAAAGAACTATTTCTTACTTCTTTTAATCAAATACAATTCATAGCTACCATTTATTCATTCAAACATTGAAAAATTGAAGCGATGATGGCGCATCGGGTAGCGCAGCTGGATTCCGCGTCAATCGACGCGGGTTCGATCCCCATCTATCCGATTCTAAAATCGGCATGCGCTTTCGGTGAATGAAAACATCGTGAGGAAACCATAACCCATGGTGGGGCATTTTCTAATTATGCCCGCCTGGGTAGCTACCACATTCAAATTTTAAAACCTGTCACCAAATACCAATAGGTATGTTCCGGGAGCATCACTTGGGACACTTGTGCCTCTAGATTTAGTGTGTTTGCAATCCTGGTCATTTAAGATCAGGTGAAATTGTGATCAAATCTATATCATGTACAAAAAAATAGTATTGTCAATTAAAAATATATTAAACCACACCAGTAAAAATATATAACTAACTATTTAATCCTTGTATTAACTATTTAATAAGTTCATTTTCAATAAACTTAAGTATTAACAAAAAAAAATACAATCACATGAGATCGAGATTAAACATTTTCAATTTTCGACGTCAAAAAAGCTAATCTCCTCGTAAGTACTATACTGTATCAGTAGGTAGATAGGTACCTACTCGCAGAATTGCAGTTCAAAATACTAAAACTAGATTAATTTCCAATGTAAAATGACTTCTACATTTTAGAGTACCGTCGCAGTGGATTTTTTTAAATAAAACCAAAGAAATTTGTACGTGTAATAAATATATAAAAATTTGATTTACAGGGTTTAAGTTATTTACTATTTTTTTAAACTAATATATATCGTATATAAATTTACATAAAACGTGCGTTTTTAATACACTTAAGATAAAGTATATCTTTTATATATATATATATATATATATATATATAAGTTATGCGTGTATATGTGACTGAAGTACACATGTAGAATTGATCTTAGTTATAATAAATAAATGGCAGAATTCAAATTAAATAAATAAATAATTTCAATAAACCCCAAATTCAGAGATTTTGCGGTGGACCAAGTTGAGAGGCATAGAATCCTTACTTACTAAGAACCAACTGAGATGGTGTGGTCATATTGTACGTATGAGTGACTCCAGACTGCCTAAATTTGTATTTTATTCACACTTGTCGCATGGAAAGCGCAAGCCTGGAGGTCAATTTCTGCACCACATGGATGTAATTAAACGTCATCTTACTAGAGTGGCGCAACTATGTTAAAGAGGCAGTGCAAATATTTGAGGAACATCGAATTAAAGATCTTGATGCAAAACGCCTTCTTAAAAAAACCGTCCTAAGCGTTCCTATGTGTGTACATACATCACTCTCGGTCAGTTACATTGTGCGCCGTGTAACTGCACCTTCAAGACAAAGTTTGGTTTCGCGAGCCACATTCGCTCACATTATCGAAGATGCCAGGGTTCGCCGTTGACGGATACGTCAAGGATTGAACCGATTTTAATGAAATTGTTTGTGTGTGAGTCTTGTTTGTTGTTGTTATTGTTGTATTGTCTGAGTTTGAGTCTGTGCCCTGAGGATTCGAGAATGTTTTACATTCATAATTTGGTCCAATGGATAATGTTTATTTAATTATTTTTGTATATATGTAAAGCGAACGAAGTCGCGGGCACAGCTAGTATTTGTATAAAATGTTGTCATGTATTTCAGATAAATATTTTTTATTATTTCATAACTTTATATAGTTGACTCAAGACCATCGATGCAGCTTTTTTATACGCTCTCCATTTCACCTGACGTTAAGTGACGGTGTGGTCGAAGACGGTAAGTCTAGTATTACTAGGTCTCAAGTGATAATCCTAGACCACATCTATAGGTAGATACTTGACAACAGATTTTCAATTTTGAGGGTGGTAGCTAACGGGCATTAAAAAAATCTACCACCATCCTATGGCTTCATTGCAATGTTTTTCTTTACTGAAAGCTGAAAGTTCGAACTTGCTTCAATGGAGATGATATCCCACATAACTACTATTTAGTTATCAACGATTTAAAACGTTAAAGTATGCGTTTAAAAAAAAATCGATAGCAGATAATGTACGGAATCCTATACAGGCGACGGGACTGATCGGTCTTGATAATTTTCGCATACAATCCCGTAGATACGTTTCGTGAAATCAAACGGTCTCCAAATCGATTCGGTTGAATAGAACTCCGTTTGTAATAAAATCTTATACGCCTACGTTTACTATGCAAAAATCGTTCAATCGAAACGAATAGCGACCGACACGCCTATTCTGTACAATTTAAATTTAAAATTTTTACCAGGAACATTGCAATAAATGTCTGTTCTTAAAAGTTGTTATTTTGTGTCGTAATTAACGCATAACATAATAAGTAAAGGGAGTTACGGGCAAACCCCTAATAAGGTATACCAAAGGCCTGGTGAAGGCCGCGGGATTCCGCTGGTTGCAGTTAGCGCAGAACCGGCCATTATGGAGTTCCTTGGTGGAAGCTCATATGGACGTTATTCGGCTGACATAATCATATTTAATATGTACCATATATTGGTTTTAATGCCGCTTTTTATACAACACTGACTTCTGACTGCGGCCTTAGTGATTCCGCTTTGACTTTAGAATTGGATCTAGAAATAAACGTCATTAAGAGTCAGTAGTAGGAGATAGAGAGAGAGCAACTTTACGGTGATCATAAAGTTATCGTTAGGAATTTTAAAGAATCACATTTTGTTTTAATATTTCTAGATTTAATCTAGAAAATTGATTTTTTGACGACTCGACTAAAAACTATACATTTTGCTACGTACACATAAGCTAAATTAGTATAGGTATTAGTATCAGCAAACCTTGAAGAAATATCTGAGGGTGAAACTTACATCAAAATCAGTTTTATGCTTTAGGAAGATTTAGCACATAGAAAGATACACAGACGCAGCAAGCGACTTTGTTTTATATATACTATGTACAGATTTAAAAAAAAATCAAGGATTAAATAACGGATATTATATTATAGTGTCGTCTAAAATCAAACACCGTAACGAACAATACAGATGTGACAGATTGATTAATTTAAAACTTAGCAGATTATTAAACAGAGTTTCCTTTCTAAAGTCAAATTACTTAGATTATTCAAGTAGTGGGTTGAAAAAGGTTGAAAAATGACGTTATAGTTTTTTTTTTTTTTCAAAAGTTTAAGATTTTTAATGACATATATTTAAATACGGATCAGAATAAGGTGGTAAAGTCAGACACAATAACAGTACTGAATAAATAGTTGATTTTCGATTTGGATACGAGAGCACAGCTCGCGCCAATGATTCTGTAGATCTAGCCGATAGCTCGTCGTCGTCCGGGGAAATCACTTTTCACTGATGAATGAAAATTTAAAACGAAATTATGTATGTACATCGATTTGGTATAACTTCGTTAGAATCGAGTAATTTATGAGTATATTTTATCTATCGTATATTTTCACATATCACCTTTCGAAATTAAATTTAACATACAGTTTAAAAAAAAAGAATTAGTAATAAATATTTTAATTTTATGCGTTCAGGCGGTTTAAATTAAGAAATTAAAATAGGCGGCGAGAGAACACACAAATAAACCATTTGTAATCTACCCCGGAAGCCGTTCGGAAGCTATCCAAAACGAAACCGAGCCTCAATATTTGTGCGCATAATCAGATATTAGAATTGAAAAATTTACCCCAACCATAAATGTCTGTCGAGTTTCGGAAAACTCGATTCAAATAATCGTCATTCGTAAATTGTTTTAATTAATAGTTACAAAGTGAATACGCTACCACAGCTTAAAATCACCATATAAATCTCATAGTAGAATCTCCGCAGTTATCATTCTTCCTTCTATACATATTTCTTCTTTCTTTGCAAAAGATTACTTCAGTCTGTATAAATGTACATATTTTTTCCTATATTAGGTTGAGAAACATATAAATTTTTAGTTAACGTACAAGGAAAAAGGCGCCTTTTTTGTTTGAATTATCCAAAAATTTTTGTGGTACCTTAGAATTCCTGATTGTGTTATCATATCCAATCATAAATTATTAAATTTTACTCATCTTATTTTGCCAAAACACTAATATCACAATTTACTGCGCAACAAATAATCCCTACCGATATAAAACCATAATTTAATTCCAAACTGTTTATTTCTTAGGTTTTTACGATCATTTACGATTGATATTTTTTCTCCCTTTCGCTCAGACCAATCCTACAAAGAAGATCATATTTATGTTTATACTCAACGTTTGGTTAAAACGAAACAATCCATAATCGAATATTTAAGGTAGGAGTCAGGCGGTGTGGATTACACAAAGCGTTGCGATGACAACATAAATTCCAATTAAACGGAGGTGTCATGATGCGGTCAAGAACTTTATCGAACCATCTGCAGTGGGTATTAGAATGTTTTATTGCCAAACTTTATTGTTTAGTTTGTTTATGACACAGGACATATGTTTTGTTACGCCGAAAGGAACTGTCTACTTTCAACTCCGGTATGCGAACTTCTTATCACTAAATTATTATGAAAATTATTGCACGTTTTCTACTAAAAATATACTAGAAAGAAAATACTTTCTATTTTTATTAACATATATTAGTATAATTTATAACATGGTTTTTAAAAAAAATTGCAGCTATTTCCAACTAACATATATTAACTTTTATATCATAAATTAAAAGTCTGTAATTTAAGAAAGTGTGAAAATTTATTAGTTTTCTTGTCTATATCATACGTACAATTTGTTTTGTTTGTGTGGTGAAAACTTCTTTAGCCACGTTCAGCGATTCTCGAAAGGGAGAAAGTTATAGATTCGTGTTACCAATGATATGACGTCAGCCGTCAATAACATGCTATGGAGTTTCAAGTATAAGATGGCGTTTAAGTGTTGTCACATCTAATATATTTTCCAATAAATGCTTATTTTAAATTTAAGACACAGAGCTAATTTAAACGATAGAAAAACAATATTTTCAAGATTTGGCTGTCATATGATATTAAGTAAAGTTATGATCGAAAATGGTAAGATACTGAGATAAAGAAAACTCATAACTGCATTCACATTTCCACCCCTTAGACAGACCGTTATGGAGTATATACTTTCAAACTAGAGGGTGGCCGCTAGCCTGACGAGCATTAGAAAATGCCCATTCACCATGTTATAATACTAGCGGCGTGCACTCGACTCCGCCCGCGTTTCATATATTCTTCGGTTTTTACAGTACAGTTTTCTACAGTTTTTAAACAAACATTGGAAAGTAATATTTTGATGGTGGTGTCTATTGAACCATATTTTTGTTCACATTTTAATGAGTTTTAATAAACACACGGAGCCCTAATTATTTTCGAAAAAGTAAAGTTTGCGCGGAGTAACTTCTGCTATCTGCCAAAAAAAGTCCCATTAAAATGGGCCCAGCAGTTTTGGAGCTTATCCAGAACAAAAAGAAATACAAAACTTTTAAAATTCTGTTTTTATATTTATATATATATATATAGTAAGAAGTTGTTATTTTGATATTACAAACTGACACTTCAATTTTATTTATTAGTATATACAATAATTTTAATAAGCCCTCGCTTCAGCTAAAATTCGCAGATCGCCTTGTATATTTTGTGTATTGTAGTAAAGTAATCTAAATAAAATAAACAGTTCCTATATGACACACAAAATAAATATTCGAACATGTGTAACTCTAAATAACAGTACCATATAATGTTATTATTATTATTTCATTTAACTCAATTAATGTGTTACCGTGAAATGCTTTAAAACGAGGCAAGTCGAAATCCGCCCACAAACGGTCGACGACAAAAGTGCTTAGGATTTAATGAATCAGTTCCTAGTATTCGATTTAATTGTTTTTTTGATGTTTATTTTTATTTTCAGTTAAAATTTTTAAGATATTTTACGTAGATATAGATTTTTGAAGTGACAACTTCTTAAACGGCGTTGAGTGATTCTCGGTAGGAGAAAAACTAATAGATTCGCGTTACCAATACTATGACGTCAGCCGTGAAATGATACAGTATATCAAGTATAAGATGGTGTTTAAGTGCTGACGTTTAGACATAAATAATAAAATATATACTTACGCAGTTTTGTTTACGAATAACTTGAATAACTATATGAAAATGTACATAATTTTTACTAGGATCACAATATATATATATATATATATATATATATATATAAACCAGCCAAATGTTTTATATTTTAAATATTAAGTTATGTTAATAATAAAATCAATTAAGAAAGTAAATTATTTAGTGTCCGTAATAATTATGAAAAATAAAGGTTATCAATAGGATTTTTTGTAGGACAAACAGTATGTCCATACGTTCCGTTTTGAACGGTTGTCTGTCTCGTTGTCTACAAAAAAAACTGACATGTTTTTTAAAACAGAGTAGAAAATAATTTCTACTCATAAGAGTATTTTTGAAAAAGTCCCTAATTAATAAACATAACTCTTTTGAAGGTATCACGTCAGTGACGTTAACAACTACGGCGTGATGAATATAAAAAAAAATACGTGTTAAGAATTCACTCTCACTTGAAATCAGTCAAGTTCAACTGTAATCAAGCTATTTTTTTCCTGTGACATGAATAAATATAATTAAAAATGTATGTTACACAATAAAAACTTTAAATTGTAAAACTTTTTCTAAATAATGTATGTATCTACATTATATATTCCTTTTTTCATTGACAACCCGATAAGTGACTTAAACAAAGTAATCATATAAAAAAATAAGGTCATGGTACTTATAAATAAGGGCTTTTTTCATATGAATGTACTTCGACGTCATCTCGTTTTACTGAAAGCTCCTCGGCAGATAGTAAAATTTGTGTTTCGAGACGCCGGCGACTGAAGTTCCCGGTTTACGATCCGTCGATACCGGGTAACAGTTATGTGTTCTTTGTAAACGTTCGCGACTTTGTTTGCGATGGGCGGTGTAATTACCATCCGACATGGCGGCCATGTATCTGTACTCGGAAGTTTGAACTTAAATTTAGAATTAGCGCCAAATTTTTAAATTTGTTTCCCAGAACCGATTAAGCGCAGCTTGGGGTATTTTTGATAATTAATAAAATTGCTTTAATTTATTTTGAAAAGAACGTGCTGTTTACAGCATCTTTAAAATTACCTTCGTGATTTTTTTTAAGTAATTGATGTAGCGCAGTTTGGCTTGCCCGATTTTAGTGTATATTTAATTGCATTAAAAAAATTCAAGAATATGAAAGAATTTAGTTGAAATAAAAATTGCACCGGCTTGAACCATTGAATATTTTAGAAATACAATTTTTACGCGTTAACGTGTATTTAATAAGTATGCAAATAACGGAATTTGTAAAAAAAAAACAACAAAGGTGCCGAATACATGTTGTTTTTTACAAAGAAGTCATTACAAGATATCCATATCCATTTATCTTTGTTTAAGTAAGCGATACATTAAAGTTTATGGGGCATACGAAGTAGATAATTCTTTATAAACTACCCTCTGTATTTAGGGATATTTATGTGCGTTAGAGGGGTGACGACAAGCGCCACGGCTCCGCCCATGACTTAAATTAACGTCATTCTTATTGCATCTTAGGCCTTGCTGCCATAGAGTGGGTTTTTAATTATGACATTATGATTGACTTTATACCAATAAGAGACAAACAATCGAGCGCATGAAGAGAGAAAAGAGAGAGCGCAACATTATCTGTTTTAGTATTAGAACTCATTAAAAGTTGATTTTACTTGTATGAATCAGCAGGCAAACGACGCATATGCTTCCATTCCCACGTCGCGTTTATATACGTTCGTATATGAAAACGTATTGATTCGCAATTAACAAATTATTGTTACAAGCTAAAGCTTTATTTAAAAAAAAACTGATTTTTCTATGAAGTAATTAAGTTATCGTTAAACTAATTCGACCGTACTCATTGTTGAAATTTTGTAGAAAAAAAAAGCATTTTTTTTAAATGATAACACTAGAGCTCCTTAATAGCTATTAAACAAAAAAAAAGAAGATTTATTAATCGATAAAACAGAAAAAGATGTTGAAATGTTGAGTACAATTTATTCGCTTTCTAAATTTATTATCAAAGTATTTGCTATGAAAAATTCAACTTTGTCGTCTCTTAACAAAGTGGGTTTCATGATTCTTTATTTATAAGCTAATTAATTAACAAATATAGAACAACATTGCCTATTATAATATGCAAGAAAATACTTCTAAATATATAAATTTATTTACTACTAGCTGTGTGACCGCGGCTGCGACCGTGCTTATATTTTGCACTGCGTAATATAGTTTTTAATTGTTGTATTCGAAAAACAATACCTTTAGTTACGCGGAGTCACTTCAGCTAATTACCAAAAAAGTCCGGAGAACACCCGGAAAAACAGACAGACAGAAAAACAAAATATTGAAAAATTATATTTTTGATATAGGTATATTGTATCTATTTAGTTAAAAAAAAATTGACATTACAAACAGACACTTCAATTTTATTTATTAGTATAGATGAAATTATATTTTAATATCTTTGGGAGGAAAAAATTACAACACTGACATGAAAATCTAATACAGTTAAATAAATAAATAAAAAAAATTGCTTGATTCAAACCGCTAACATTCCTTAAGTAGTAGATTTCCACCACCCGCCGACGCGATTGAAGGAGATAATGCCGCGTTTACACCACGCGGTGACCACGCCACTTATGATATATAGACACGGATGACACTTATGCATTTACAGTATATTCTTTTTGTTCGTTTTACATTACGATTCGGGTTACCATATTTTTAAATTTTATTTCTCTTAATTTTTCCCAATGGTAATATTTAAATATTGAATAAATGAGGTGTTTCAATATGGCTAGGTTATTTTAAAGAATTAACAGCCCAGCGAGTTGTCGCGAGGACAATTGAATTGAAATTTAGACTAAGGAATAAAATATGAACATAATATAATATGTTTAAAAAAAAAAACCGAAGATTCTCCTTTACATTGAATTATAGCACTGTTATATTTGTACCAGAATTTGTTGAACAGTACGGCTGTATCGGTCATAGTAATTTCCTGTCGTCTATGATCTTCGCTTGCCTCATCCGAAAGTCTGCACGGTATAATGTAATAGTGTTGCCGGGTCTTTCATTGTCCATCAATTTTACTATATTCAATAAATTACCCGTTGAGTGTCGATTGGGGTGATTTCACATCATTTAAAAAGGTGAGAGGCAACGTTTAATTATTAATACTTTGAATTTTGTTTTTGTAAATAATTTATTACGGTTATGAATACATGGTTCAGTTTTGTATTATTTCACTAAACTTCAATTATCCAATAAAATAATTGTTGTTTGATAAATTGTCCAATGGACGTGTTATGAGAAATTTCAGAATTTAAGTTCCTTATAATTATGGTATTATTCTTTTAATACATTTCGCTTGTATGTAATAAACGAACTATATCAAGTAAAGTGCTACTTAAGAGGATATGCGGTCGGTGACAAATTTGAATAATAGGTATTTTGCTGTCGCGTGTTGTGCCCCAAAGAAACAGTCATAAAACATGAAAGGGATAACTGTGCCTCGAATTGATTTTACCTTTGCAAAATAGACGAAAACATAAGTTTTTCCTGTTTCCTTCTACAAAACTGGGGCCGATTTTAATTTTTATCTCAATTGTAGAATGAGAAAAAACTTTGTCTATGCTTCTACTATTTGTTTTTTTTTGTTTTTTATTCATAAAAAAATATTTAACGAACGTCTGAAAGCGACGGTAAAAATTGAGCATTTATTCTCATTTTATATAATATTTAAATTAAGGAAAAAATCGTACGGGCATGGTGGTGGTGAATATATATTACGTGGTACAAAAATATTTACCACTAGATGTGTGTATGCGGCTGCGCCCGCGTTTTATATGTTCTTCACTGCGTTTTCATTTTTTTTTATACGGAACCCTCATTGTTTTGGTAAAATATTTTCCTAAAAAAATGTAGCACTAAGATATAGCAAAAGTATTTATCATAAATTCAAGCACTTGCTCGTAAAACCATTGAATCGGGTTTTATTCACAATTTCATAAGTTTTATTTTATTACGCGAAACCCTAGTTATTTTCGAAAAATAAAAGTACCCTAAGTTACGCGGAGTAACTCCTAAAATAATGTCTCGTCAGAATCTGTCCTGGCTGGTCCAGAGATTACTCTTAACAAACAGACAGAAAAAAAGTCAGACAGATGAAAAATTTAAAAAATTGCGTTTTTGGTATAGGTAGCGTATATACATTTATATATAGTATTTAGTAAACAAAACTGTTTTGACTTTACAAATAGACACTTCAATTTTATTTATCAGTATAGATAATGCTATTATCCATGGAGGAAACCGGAATAAACGCCGCTAGCGTATATTCTTACGAGTTATAATATGTAGGAACTATATCAGAAAAAAATTTCAAATAAAATAATTAATTAAATATAATAAACCATTTCAAGTGCGGCCGAAATTTAGCAATACAAATGATCTGTTCAGTAAAATTTGCCACAAACATGTGCAATACATTGACAATTTCTGATACGAACTTGACAGGGGGCAAATTAATAAATTAAAAACTAGAACTACTAATTGTTTACACTTAGAACTCCCACTGAGGCTCTGACTCATGTTTTTTACTTTAAGTAAAATGTTGTTAGTGTTGTAAAAAAAATAATAATAATATCCTTTGAAATATTTTCACACTGCCAACGGTCACACATCAAAGGAATTCACCGATGGGCGTCGGGACGCTCGGCGCCTGCGCTTGTTTTTAACGCGGCGCAACCCGAACGACATTTACGATCTGCCTCTTCCGTTCCTTGGTGCTCGAATGGGTTGTTCCTTCACTGACAATTTGTAGGAATTTCTCTTATATATTGTTTATTGCAAAAATTAAATAAAAAGTGGTTTTTAAATTCACGGATTTTTTGTTATATTTTTTTAATATAGCGAGAAATTATGGCTATTTTTTTTTAGAGTTTTACATTAAAAATATTAAAAAAAAATCGACGCTAGCAGCTAGCTACGAGGGCAATGTATTACTTAAATAAAAACTGCAATAAAATATGTTTTTTTATTAAACTAACGCCTGGTTCTACAGGTATTTTATATAATTCCACTTTAATTCTTATCACCTGTGAATGTTTTTTTATGATGAATAAAAAAGCAATATAAACTAGATCATTTCCTGAAAGTAACGTCGTTGTAAAACATCCCGTACCGTACTACCGTAATAAAAATATTTCTACCTAAATGTTTTGATTAAAAACGTCAATTCGAATGATATAACGAAAAAAGAGTTCGTTTGTAAGCCAACAGACTGGACGAACGATACGCGTGGACATGGAAATTGGAAAAATCCAATGAAATCCGCTGTCTGTCTGTCGGATTTTATTTTTATGGCAGATAGACAATTTTATGCGTTCCAAAATTTCATTAAAACACAAACGTATTTCAAGTAAAAAGAAGAAAGACAATTTTTATCATTTTTAGTAATTTTTGGGCTATTTTCAGGCTATTTCACGATCACCCTTAATGTATTTTATTATAAGTATAGAAGTATTACTGTTATTAATCTGCGATCGTTTACCGACAGAATCCTTCATACCTATTCTACAGTATAAACGCTTCCCGGGGCCTGTTTATCCTTTTTAGCTATAATCAAGCAACAGTTTGTAAATTACATTGATTGTTAAACGTCTAAGAAATCATATATTGGAACAATTTCCCACAAAAAAAGGGCACACAGCCAAGCTGTATTAAGTAAACAGAAAAGGGAGTCGTCACAATTTCATAAATCCTATAAAACCATTTAGCATCCCCTTGAGGGGTTAGAGCGAGGCGACGTTGCGCCCCTCACCGCACTACACGACGCGATAAATAGTGTTGTAATTCAAGAATATCGCGTTATTATAGCGATATCGCATTACGGACGACGGCCGATAATACGCCGCACGCGCCCGCTTATGAAATTCGATGTAGTTTGTATAATAGATGAAATAACGTACATGTGGTAATCGTTTAGTTTGATTGTTGTTTCTGCCTACAGGTTACTACAATAACTTATAATGCTGATATATATTTCTCTCTAGATAATTTAGACTTAGATTTAGAGAAAACGACACATGTATCACAATAGTATATGCTACTATAGTAAATTTCCTCGTTTTTATGTATTTTGCAGAGAAAAAAAATACGAGTAAGCGTGAATCTGATATAAATAGCAGAATTCAAGGCACTTATAAAATTGTTTTTTTTTTTAAGGAATTAATTCTGCGTAAATAAAACGCGTATAAGTATATTCTATAATATATACTATGGCGAGAGATTAATCATCCTAGTTATAAAGAGGTGCATCCAATTGGGAAATATTTAATTACCTAAACAATATACTTCGTGTTATAAAATAAAATAAAAAGTATGTAACAAACGATTTGAAAAAATCGAAAAGCATAATAAAAATATTTTCATGCATTTATCATTTTAACATAGTATATATTTGTGGTTATAAAAATCACTTTTAGTTTTTTATCGAGAAGAGTCTAAAATAGCCTTGATTATAAATTTTATTATTAATAAAATATATAAGTAATTACAAGCTTAAATATTTATTTAAGCTTATAGTTATTTCTTTTACGAAATTCAAACAGAAGTTGTCTCTCAGAGACAATACTCATTTATTCGATCACATCTATTATATTATTATTCGAATTAGCCAATCCCTTATTCTATGCCGTATTTCTCGTTAAGGGTGCGTTACCCTTGTAAAGTCAGCGTGAATAGAGCTAATCCTTATCACGACGTGGGGATAGAGTGAATCAATTAAAGATAAGCAAATATGTTCCATTGTGACGCAGCCGGATTGAATTTGTTGGTGTGAGAGAGGAAATTAACTTTTGCTGGATAAAGTGATCCGTCATTTAGGCGGGCCACCCTTAAAAGTTTTAATCAAAAGTAAATTGTTTGCGTTGTATTGTTAGCTGATGTGAGTTGTATTATTTTAGGAATGATGTTTATTATTAGAATAAATGTATAAATTTATTTATCATACTTGAAATGAAGGAATGAGTTTGATGTTTTTACGAAATTAAAAGAAATCTGTATTATTTTATTCGTTTTATTTTATTTTTCATTTTATTGATTTTTATTTTATTTTATTCGTTCTCATTAAGGCGGCTAGACGGTAACTCGTGGAGGTTTAGTGGGTACTGACAGTGACCGAAATTACTGTGTAATAATACAGTGATTTCGGCCACTGTGTGAGTTCTACACAGCCCTTCGTGCCCCACACCGAGGATGTGCGTAAATGTATTAGCTTCACATTAAAAAAAAAAGGTATTATTTTTACAGTAAAGTATACAGCGCTATATTGTTTTAGGAAAAACAAAGTATTAATTGTGATAGTGATTTTTTGTATTCAGAGGATCAGCAAATTTATTGTTCTTAGGATACCACCTATAGATTCTTGTGTGAATGTGAACCAACTAATACCCATACGCAACAGAGTTCTGAGTAAACATGCGTTGTTCCCGGAGGAGGTACAGACGCGCTCTGCCAAAAGATCCTACGGTATATCCAGGTTGTAGGTCTAGGCAGTGAGCTTTAGAAATATGGGGGCGATCACAATAGATCTATCTAGGTCGCAGTGACACAGGACTGTCTTAGCTTGCACAGCCCCTTTCTCGAATAATAATAATAATAATACCACCTACAGATATTCTAGAACTTGTGTTAAATAATAAAGGTATATTTATTAAAAGGATTTATCGAAAGGTGCAAAAAGTTTTAAGGTTAGCTGGGAAACGAAATAATAAAAAAAAATGTCTACTGGTGCATACCGCGACACGTATCAAAGAGTACTTAAGGCTGATGTAGGTATTTTACAAGTTAATTGTAAAATTATTGTTTGTAGGTGAAAAAAATGAAAATTCTATAAACATTTTAGTAGTGGTTACACTTTTACTCAGTAATAAGACTGTATTGACTGTACTGTGACTGTACGAGTAAATTGAGTACAGAATGATTTGTAGGCTGATATCATTCACTCATAAGAAGGTTTAGGTTCAGACAGCGATGTGGACTTTTATAACATACTAGTTGTTACCCAAAGCTTCGTTCAGGCTTCGTTCGCAATCACTTAAAATTTCTGTAAATAACATGTAGTCAAAATTGCATGAACACCTAATTAAATCGTTAAAGTATAAAAAACAAACTTACATTCACAATATTATAAGTAAAAAAAATAATAATTTTTCCCACAGAGTCATTCCGACATTTCGCATCAAATCTCTAAAATCAAACCCCGCGTGTGTTTACATTTCACACATGGGATTACGTCTCTGTATTGTGGCGTACGTTGTAATTAAGCTATATAACACCGCCCACACCGCAAAAATTATTACGTTTTATTTATTGGAGATCCCTAACATGGTCCCTTAGATTAAAAACCCCTCCAAACGTATAGTAATATAGATATTTTTTCTAATTATTTCGGTTGAATCAATTAAAGACCGCACAAGTATTACGCAAGAAATTTTTTGTACATTTTTAACCTCCTCCCTCCTGTTAGCAATAGTAAACTCCTCGTGAATTTGTAAGAATTGGTGTGAAGTTGAAAAAAAAAAACAAAAAAATGTATTATTAAATATTGTTTATATAAACACACCATTCAGAAGCCCATGCCCTTCAGCAAAAATAAATAAAACATCCTAATATCCTTTTTAATAGTAACTAAAAATAATTATTCATGAAATTTGAAGGAAGCACCAGCGATCATTTTTGATTTTTTACTGACAATCATAATAAATAACGCAAAATCTCTATGACCAGATAAAACGGGAGATATCTCTAATATTACTTTTATAGGTAGGTACTGCACTGAAGTATTATGTATATTAACTCAGAAATTATTTCATATCGAAACTTTAGTTAGAGGTTATCAGATATATTTTTGGATATTATGTTTAATGTGTCAAGTACCCATAAAAATGAAACAATAGAAAGACAATAGGAAAACAATGGAAAGCTGGCGTAAACGCCGGGAAGGTGCTTAAGGGGTTACTACTATCGAACTTTGCACTGCCTCTGAATTAATAAAATCGTTCTATACAAAATGTAATTCATCATTTTTTTTTTGTATAATTTTCCGATGTCTTATATTCCTAGGTTTCCTATTTACAGCGGATACCAGTGCAATAAATTAAACATCATTAAAATCGGTTCAGCCGTTCCTGGTATTATATTATAAATGGTGTAACTAAACCCGACTTTGTTTTATGTACATATTGATAGATAAGAAAATGTTACATTATGTATCTTGCATAAAAAAAAAATTCATTTCAAATTGCGTCATAATGAGAATAAAATTTAAAAGACGTATCGAGGTATAAAAGTATAAATAATTTTTTTATTTACAAATATAATTAAGGGCATAGTTTGTACGGAATTCTACAACAAACTATATACGGGACACCCTATGACTTTTTAATGTGTGAACCTCAAACATACCAAATCCACGACTTACGCTTGTAAACCTCATTTGAATTTTTTATTAATAATGTTTAATAAATCCGTTCGTATAATGGACGGTTATAAATATGGCGTAATATTAATGCTTTTATTATTGTTATTATTATTAATTTCGTTATGAATAATTCAATAGGGTGAGAGAGATTGGAACTGGTGGTTCAAGATTATTAATTATTTAACACGTTATATCTTCGGTTTTAATAATGAGTTTCTGAGAATAATGATTAATATTTTCATGCGTTAATAGGTTATCGGTTATTATGTCAATTTTTTTATGTTTAATGCGTCGAGTACCCATAAAAATAAGTTACGAAATGTCAAAACCTTTTTTTTTTTTTTTTTACCGAAATATTAATATTTTAGATAAATTATACCATAAGGCAAATTATAATCCTATGTCTGAAAAATCGTCAACTACCCTATTCCACTTTAAATTATTATATCCTGTGAATGTTTTTTAATATGTCGATTACTCATAAAAATAAGACAATAGGAAAACAATGAAAAGCTAGCGTCAACGCCAGGTAAGTGCTCAAGGGGTTAAGAATTATAGATTAATAACTATTTTTACTTCCGTTTATCGTAAAGTAACTTCCGTAACAATTATTTTGCTCTACTGTGTCGAATGACGTTGTTCGATTCAAATTTCTATGTAGAAAATATAGAGAAATATATCAATTTCCGAACGATTTCCCCTTTTAAAATTACTGTTCGATTTATAAAAAAAAAGTATAGAATATTATTTTCACGTCGAAAACAGCGCCTTAACTTTACGTCAGTGTATCGCAAAGCGTTGACTGGCGACAGGTAAGATAAAACGTGCCTTATGTAACATTATCAGCGCATTAATAACGCTGACGCGAAAAAATCGGTAAGTGTAACCGTTTTCGTAAACGTTTCCATTGTTCAAATAATCATTCTTTTTCGGTCAATTTTGACGGAATTATATTTATATAGGTTTGGTTATGTCATAGTTACTGCGATTAACCAGAAGTTGTCTTTAGGTGAAACTCTTTCTGGTTTATAGTATTTAAGCGATCGTTAGGGTACAAAATTATGTACTTGAAAATCACCAATAACTATGTTATTTTCTTTAATTCATTAAACTTGTATATTTGATACTATATCATGTAAACTTGATGGCGTTTTGTGTTTTAGTTATTGTGTTCAAGCGAAGTTTATTATACAAAATAACGCGTTTCATTTATTCTGAGGTGCCGACGAAGCTCCATGGAAAATTTGATCAGAATGGGCCACCGTTTTGCTGGTGCTCGGTAACGCTGATACAAGATTGAAAATACACTTTACCCACATGACACTGGCACAAATTTTGTGTACACAGATTGCCATTAACTATGAAGAAGAATAACTGTTTCATTTCTTAAGTCTTATTAGTATTCATTATTATTATTTAATAAGAGAATCAATTCAGTAAAAAATTATAAAAAATCGACATTCTACAGACGACATGTGTTATATCGACCGCTGTCTAAGTTTCAGAGGTAAAGTATTCTTTCGACGATTATGCAAACATTCCGTAAAGGTTCGCTTGTCAAATTAATCTAATAAAACTTTTATTTATCTACGGCCATTTTTGTTTACCTATACGGTGTTTATTCTATACAAACGTATTCTCTTGTTTCCTTCTTGGATAGTGGCATCATAATAAATATTGTTATAACATATAATACAAATCTACTATCGACATTCCCGTACGTTTTTCCTCATAAATTAGTTATGATAGAAACTAAGATCCTTCGAAAATGAGAAAAAAATACCCGATTTTTACCGTAGTTTTCAGACGTCCTTTGAATAAAAGCCAAAAAAGCAAAACATGAAAGCATAGTCAAAACCATTCTTATTTTATAATTGAAGGAAAATTAAAATCGATCTAGTTTTGGAGGAAGAAACAGGGGAATATAAAGTGATGATTTTGTGTATTTTGCATAGGTATAATCAGCAGTTGTCTCTTCCGTTTTTTACAATTCTTTCTTTGCGGCGCAAAGCGATAGCAATAGATTTCTGAGATTGTTCAAATTTGTTGCCGATTGCTTATCCTCTTAAATCTAAAATAAAATAGTAATAAACGTAAAATATCCGTCACTTGTATATCAATGGAAACGAAAAATTCTTTGATAATTTAGTGAAGTCTCATATCACGTCGCTCGCATGTACATTATAAATGATTATTACTCGAACAGGCATCGAACGGGCGAGCGTAATGATACGTTATGAGATTACAGCTACGATTATATGAACAATCGTCGAATAATATACTAAATTGATACTAAGTTGACTATACTTTTAACAGTTGATAATGGAAGCGATGGAATTACAAGCAATGATAGCGCAGTTGGTATTGCGGCTGGATTCCGCGTCGATGTACGCGGATTCGAGCCAACATAACCAACTCTAAAATCAGCCTGATCACTGTCGGTGAAGAAAAACATCGTGAAGAAACTATAGCATTGTGGTTGAGGGTTTTCTAACAATGCCCGTCTCGGTAGCTACCACCCTCAAGTTTGAAAAACCTGATGCCAAATACCAACAGGTGTTTTCCGGCATCATCACTTGAGAACCAGTACCTCTAAGCTTAGTGTGTTTACCATCCGAGAACACACCGTCACTTAACATCAGGTGAGATTTTGGTCAAAAGCACAAAGCGCAAACACGAACTTACTTGTGCGCGTAAATGCGTGTTCTATACCTGAAAATATTATTTAAAATATGAGTAAAAACGCGACAATTTAAAAAAATGTTGCTAAGGACCTTGACTTGTGCTGCTATCCGAAACATAAGTTCCACCGAATTTATCCTTTAGTAAACCTACGGCGTCTAAGAAAACTACAGACCTCAAGGTCCTCACAGAATCCATGTGTATATCCGTGTTATGTGCAGGGAAATGAAGTAAACGTCATCCAAAGTGTAAGTCAAAACGCCGAGCTATTTCGGGGAAAAATAGACCAAAACCGTTTGATTGTTATAAACAAATAAACATCTAAAAATTCACATTAATAAATGATTTGTTTTTACAATTCTTAATAGCGTTAATGATTTTTTGCAATAATAATAACAATAACAATTTTTTATTATAAATATACACAATAAAAGATCAGAGAGTCGATTCGACCTGGATAAAAATATTTTGTGTCTCGAGAGCCAGTGGCTTCCTTTAGAATATTACAGATTTGTGTGTTTCAATGAGTATGTATGTGTTTGTGTTATTGTTTAAATACTCGAAAAATTGTAAATTATATACCACGACTACAATAGCCTACTATTCGAATTTAATCAGAATGCCATTCCGTAATTACAAAAATATTACTCGGCAGAAATTTAGAACCAGGAAGGAATGCCTATACAATTATCATTTAACAATGTGGAGTAAAGTTTCTTGCAATGGCTCCATTAGAATTGAACAAAGAATGTTGTTAAGAGGCTATGCGATCGGTGTTTTTTCCATACACACTAATTCCCCTGTATTCTCCCTAGGTAATATCATTATGGTAAATATTTGTAATATATATTCACTGCCACCATGCCCTTATGTTTTGATTTTTCCATAAATTAATTATTATAGATAATAGAGCCTTTTAAAAGAAACAAAAAACTTGTTTCAGATGTCCGTCAGATAACTTTGATGAATAAAAACAAAAAAAAGCAAAACGTTGAGGAATTGCCAGTCTTTTTTATTCTATATTTAAAAAGAAAAAATTAAAAGCGGCTCAGTTTTGGAGAAGGGAACAGGAGAATACGAAGTGATGTTTTCATCTATTTTGCATAGGTACAATCAGCCCGAGCTGCAATTCTCCCTTTCGTGTTTTATAACTCTTTTATTGGGCCGCAGCGCGATAGCAATAGATTTATGGAATACCTACTTTTACAAACATGTCCCCGACTGCATACTTCTTAATTTAATAACATTTTCTTTCAACATAGAAAGCAAGAGTTGTAAGAAATAGGTCATAAGAGGCCACGTGGCTGGCCCACCGGTACGTTTTCACACGTTAAAGCATATTTAGCGTACAACTCTGCCTACACCACTCTATTACTCGAACTGCTAATGTACTGAGTACAGTGTATAGTGACCACCCGCGATGTACAAACACCCGGTTTAGGCTAAAGCTTCCTATAGATACTAATTTTGAAATATCTAAGAAATTAAATAATATTTCGAAATAACAAATATTTCTGTCTCTTGGATCATAAACGTTGTCATAAATTTGTTATTGCTAATTGACTATTTATGTATTCGCGGCTGCGCCCGCGTTTAATATATATTTTTTTACTGCGTAATATAGTTTTTAAATAATCATTGAGAAGTGATGTTTTGATGGCGCTTTGAGACGTATTATGTTCACAAATTCATAAGTTTTTCATTAAAGCGGACCCGTAATTATTTTCGTAAAATTAAAGTAGCCTAAGTTATGCGAAGTAACATCAGCTATCTGTTAAAAAAAGTCCCGTCAAAATCAGTATTTTTTTTCGGAGATTAGCTGAAACAAACAGAAAGACAAGAAAATTAAAAATTGTTTATTTGATGTAGGTACCATATTTAGTAAAAGTCATTATTTTGATGTTAAAAACAGACAATTCTATTTATTTATTAGTATAAATGAATAAACTAAGTGTAAGAGGGGACACTGCGTTCGGCCCACGCTTCTGGTTTCCTACTGACAGTGGCTCAGGACGTGCTCCGATAACCAACTGGGGAAACTCTTGTAGCCGCCACCAGCGTATCACTCGCATCACGTTACACGCAGGTACATGGATTTTGTAAGCGACTTTTTTTTGTTTTTTCGGGTTAGTTAATTCGAATCCACCGGAATTTGCCAAGCAAAGTTCCTGCCATTTTAGTGTACTTATGCTAGTTACCTATTACGGTTAAATGCCATTCCCTAACTAGGGAGGGTCTTGACGCCGCTGTCTGCGCAATACATTGACATTGAACATGCATTAAGCATTACAAGTACAACACTGCACACACACAATCCTGCACATAACATGCATATACATAGGCTCTGTAGGGAACTTTTTTATTATTATTGTTATAAAAGTGTTATTACATAAAAAGTATAGGGCTAAGCTAGGCTTAAAATTACGCGAAATTTTTTACACTCAGGTAAAGGCCTAGCCGATGTTGCACCACTTTGGTAACCCGTGTGCTAGTTACCTTTTAGCGGCTGATTGCTTTTCGCACTTGCGCCCAAAGTCACGGTGAAGCTGTAAAGGCCCTTCCGGTCAACAGCATTAGCTAGTTACAAAAAAAGAGCCATAAGGACTCGCTCTAAAAGTTACGTGAAGCTGTCAAGGCCCCTCGGCTCAACAGCGTTTAGTCAGTTCGAATGAAAAGTGACACCGCATACACTAACAAAACACTCATTACCCTGCAACTTCACTTCACTGAATAAATTATCTGTAATTTGTTGTCTGTTTTACGTTTTATTTCTCCATTTAAAAAATTCACCAAATCAATATATTTTATCAGTTATAATAATTTACTTTAGTCATACTTTTATGTTATTTATTACTTTTAATAGCGTATTTAGTAAAATTTGTATCACTGCTAACAAGATTTTGTTTCAAAACAGAATTACAGCATAAGTTGGTTAACTTCTTAGTACCTACTAAATGCAGTGAAATTTGTTAAAATACTTTTGTAATACAACGTGCTTCTTATATCGCTTACTAGGACTAAATATTAATAATTGATATGTAAAGTACGGAATAAAAAAAATATACGCGTGTGTCTTATCTTTAATAGCGAGCCTTACTTATTATCCAATTAATAAAAAAAATTGTCTGTTGCCACAGCTTACGTGCTAACAAGCTATCCAGTCGGTAAACAAATATTACGCCACGAATATCACGGAACCTCACCTTTGTTTACAACATGCCTAATTTTCTAAAATACCCTAAAGCTTAATAAATTATTTTCTAAATAAAAGTTTTACAATAAAAAGATTCTTAAAATATTCTTTTATATCTATACTTATAAATAAAATTGAAGTGGCTGTTTGTAATATCAAAATAACAAATTTATACCTGTACCAAAAATACCACATTTAATTTTTTTTGCGTGTCTGTCCGCCTGTCTGTCTGTTTGTTTCTGATAATCTAAGGAACGGCTGGACTGATTGTGACGGGGGTCTTTTCTGGTAAATAGCTAAAGTTACTCCCCTTAACTTAGGCTATTTTTATTTTACAAAATATTATTAGGGTTCCTGTTAAAATAAAGTAAATCTCATAAAATTGTGCATAAAATCCGATTCAATGCATAGGATTACTGACAGGTATTTAAATTTGTGAGAAACCTTTGCTTTCTATTAGTATATAAAAAATATTCAAATTATTAGTGTCCCGAGTAAAAAAATGAATGCCCAAGAAATTGTAAAATGACGATTCAATGGTCAGTTTTATTGGTAAGTGCCAGAATCTTTGCTTTCTCTTAGTTCCAAAAAGTTTTTAGGTAAATAACTAGGGTTACGTGTAAAACCATTAAAACTCATCAAATTGTGAAAAAAATACGATTCCATACCATCAAAAATTACTTTCTAATGATTATTTAATAACTATATTACGCAGTGAAGAATGTATGAAACGAGGGCGGTGCCGCGTGCACACATCTAGTTAGAAATAAAATTTATAATGGACATTTTTTTGTCTCCATTTATTCCTTTTTAAGGAAAAAGCAAAGGTATTAGACCATACAGCCAAGACTGAAGTTAGGAATACTTTTCATACAACACTCTATTAAAATGGAGGCCCTCTGTTTTAAGGTCTTTTCCAAGGCAGTTGTTAGGAAATCCTAGAACTCACGCTCCAGGTCAATATTTTTAAGACTCATTACTTGTGCACAGCAAAAAAACATCACATAAATGCCACCAAAATAACATAATACACAGCCAAATATGACATGATAAACTAAAGTTGCACCAAGAACTCTAAAAACGTACAACAAAATCAACACTAGTAAGTACAGAGAGCACAGAAAAAATATTACTAGGTAAGGAGGTGCTCATTTTTTATCCACAAATCCTATAAAAGTCTACCTTGCTGCTTACATATAGGTGGCTACAAAATAAATGAAAGTTGGCATATCATATTTTCATTGAGATGTAAATAATTTATGAAATTCATTTGGTAGTATTTTATTTTCTTGCAACACTTCCTAGAATTGTCTCTACATTTTAAAGATAAGTGTAAAATTCGGTTATCAATATAATTTGTATTATACTCAAGAATAGTATTTTCCAAATGCCTAAAATAAACCTATACCGGGACATAAAATACAAGACTACGAACTACATAATATAATATGACAGAAAAAAGACCATAGAAACAATTTTATTATCACCTATTTTACCGATACGAATCTTAATTGTTAGAATATAATCATAAGATTTATATGTAAACTAGCTGAACCGCGGCTGCGACCTCGTGTGATACGTTCTTTACTGCATTTTAATTTTTTATACGGAACTCTAATATTTATTTTAGTACTAAGTTAAAAATATTTCTCATAAATTCACTTGCCCGTAAAACCGTGCGCTGTTTTTACGCGGATCCCTAATTATTTTTGAAAATTAAAAGTACCCTAAGTTACACGTAGTAACTTCAGCTATCTACGAAAAAAAGTCCTGTCAAAAAATTCGTTAAGCCGTTCCAGAAATTAGCTGGAACAGAGAGACAAAAATTTTAAAAATTGTTTTATTGGTCTCTATACCTATTGAATACCTATGTATCGTATATACATTCATATTTATTTAGTTTAAAAAAATGTATTTTGACGTTATAAACATACACATCAATTTTATTTATTACTATAGATAATGGTATAAAATAGTACACTGCAATGTAACAATAGGCGTCCGATAACAAAGCTATCTCGAGTGCCTCACGATATCGAATAGCAATGTACACTACACTCCATGTCATAAATCGTCATACATCAAATCGTAAATTTATGAAACAAAGCGATACACACGTATAAAATGAGCGTACATCTCTTAATGATATGTAGATTCCCCTGCATTAGTTACATGACTGTGTTCTCAGTGAAAACATTTCACAAACTCCACCATACATTCTTTCACGTACGTCAATCATTTTTCTCGAACAAAAGTAGTTGTTATGTACACTTTCACAAAGTTCACTTTTGATCAAACTCATTCGGTTTTTAAATCTTTCAAATCGGTACACTATTACGACTCATTAAACGAGACGTAATTTAAAGGTGTTTCAAAGAATCATTTAATTTCAGAGCTTACTGTGCAGAATTAAGTTTTAATTTCGAATGGGATTCTTTGATCATGTAAGACGTTTTGTTTTAAACCATGTTAGTTCTTGAATGGAAAGTTTTAAACGAAATTAAACTTACGTCTATATGTGAGAGAGTTTATTGTGTTTTGTGCTTGAGAGCAAAATTGAGACATTAGAAATCTTCGAGCGACTATTATACCGTGTTCTTTTAACAAATGTAAGCGAAGTAAGATGTAACATTGTGCCGGCGTGCATAAATAAAATTCGAAGAGGTATCGGTTATTTTAATATTGAATCCCCAGGTGGGCGGGAGCCCCTCATATATCATCGGTAACAATTATTAAATTATCTTTTTCGTTGACATTAAGTAATTGTTTTGGTTGGCCCACGCTCAAGAACAGAGCGCTGACCGATGAGATATCGTTTTTAAATTGTCATTTTAAATTTTTCTCGAATTCCATTCTTTAATTATTTTTTTTTAATTTAATAAATACACAAACGTAATTAGTCTTAATAGAATATCGTATCTTGTTTTTTAAAAGTTATATTAATTTTACTTTAGTTTAAAGAGAGTATCGCAGGTAATTTTTATGAAAACTTTTGAGTGTTTAAATAATTGTCAATTAAATTAATAATAACAGGTATATAAGCTCACTCATTAATACAACTTTTTTTTTTACTAAAGTTTATTAATTTTGCAAGCTAATTTAAATGAAATCATTCGAGAGAAATTTAATTTTAGGAAAACCAATGTCACAGGCTGCTAGAATTCTGTATAAATTTGTTTCTTTGGTGCACATAAAGTAAACAATAACTAGATATGTCATATACCATCGACTTCTCCTATGAGTCTCGCATACTCATCCAGGATGCACTGAAGCCTACTTAATTGCATAGATAGAAAAATCATTGAATGATTTTTCGTTTCTAAAATATTATTTTCAACCCACTTTTATATGAATCAAAGTTATAATAAGTTAAATTAGATTGTTTAAAATCGCAGAATTTTAGTGTACCAATCAGCAATGATCGATAAAATCTGATCGAAACAGACAGAATAATTACGTAGAAAATGTATCACAAGCAATTACTTGTATCGAATGGTAGAAAATCTAGTATATTTAGTTGTACTATTAATCATGCAAGGCAGTGTAATCGGGTCAGACGGCGGGCACTCCTCGTGTAATGAATCAAGGGGATAATTAACTAACTAATACACTTATCACGACATGAAGTGTACACGTTCAATTGGACCGGAATTGAGACTTGAATGCGAACGTTTCCATTTGAAATGTTTGAATTCTTCTCATTTAACTTTGTAAGTACATACATTTTAGTATTGTATGACAAACAGGTTTTAATTTCCAATGGTGATTATATGGATCCACCCTATAATGTCCACCCATTACGTGAACGAAAGTGATGTCTGGAAATGACACCCCTCACTTTGCGCACCTGATATGATGTAGTAAATGTTTATATACGAGTATGTTTATACATTTTATAGTAAATGAATTATATAATTTATATTATACTTTTATGTGTCGAGTACCCATAACAATAAGACAATAGGAAAACACTGGAAAGCAGGCGTAAACGCCTGGTAAGTGCTCAACGGGTTAATAAACATTAAAAAAATTCAGATCGAGTTTCTTACCGGCTCTTCTCGACTGGATTATTTATCGAACCGATAGTAACCTTTTGACGTTCAAAAGCGCCTTCTTAGGGCCCAAACTGAATATTTTTTTATTTTTTGAGTATACCTAATAAATATGTTTGTTTTGGTCTGTCAATATAGCTTTCATATTAAAATGTTAATGACTACCTGTCTCATACATATAGACAGCCATGGGGACTGCAGACAGAAGTGAAACTCGAAACATTGGAAAAAACATTTTTTTTAAACGCGTCAATTTATCAAAAATAAAATTGCTAGAAAAATTAAATAAAATTGAAATAAATTTTAAATAAGTATTTATGGGAAAATATTTCAGATGTGCTTATGCAGATGATTCAAACGTCATCGTATACTTGACATAATGTAACATATTGACAGATGACGTCATAGCATTGGTGACGCGTATCTATAAGTTTTTTGGCTACCGAGAATCGCTCAACACCACTAAAATTTCACTTCAAAAATAATAAAAGTTGATATTCACCAATAAATCTACAAATAAATGGTAAAGCAAAACTAACGTTTCTCGTTCTATACTAGGGAACAAGACGAAACTGTAAAAATGGCGTCGTCGCCGGCGCTCTGCGGCGAACGTCATAAATTTGAATGTTTCTGTGAAACAAAACTCGGTGGGATAATATACGGGCTTATTGTCAACGGGGACGCGGCGGCCATCGTCGGTCAGGAAAATAAAATAAAGTGGAAAAATCGCGGATTTCGTGTCGGAACTACCACGTTCGCACAGAGTACTCTTGCCACAGAGGATTCATAATCTGAAAAGTTTATTTTTAACTGTTATGATTTTTTTGTATTCTTAAAAGCTTAACTTTGTTTTTATATCGTTTTGCTTTTTGAATAAAACCCGTATCTTACGATTTTGAAATATTATAACAAGTATAATAACGTGATGACATGTAACAACTCAACAGCAAATATCGAAATACGCCTATAGGAGCTTGCCGCTTAGCGACGGGCTTTCAATTATCCAAGCAGGTATTAAAAAGTGCCCTACTCACATGCTTAGAGCTTATCACAGTGGTATATCATATTGTTGTAATGAATGATAACATCACTTCTAACTTTTTGATAATACTTGACAGTATTTTGAACAGTGAGTTCATAAAACATTTTACATAAACTGCAGCAATATAAAAAATATTCAGAGAAATATATGAATTTACATTACTCTGTATTGGATTGAGACATCTCAGGCACGGGGAAGGACCGTCGCAAGCGCACCGATATACCTCGTCCAACCTGGAATGTTAATATGCAAACCTTACTCAGGGCACATACAGTGTGTGTTTAATTGTAAAATTATCGTTTATTTTATTTATTTAAACACTTACAACCACAATCCCAATACGATAGTATCACCCAGTGATAAATAAATTGTGAAATAATAAAATATTTATAAATATATTAAGAGTAATTATGCCTGGTTTGTATGTAAATACACTGCTGCCTTAGTTGTTTCTGTCGCAAGGCATAAATGTTCGTGGTACTATTTGTATTCGATTGGCAACATACAGCGGCACTTGAGGTTTTTCAATTGTATGGTCAATATATTTCCGTGTAATTCCGTGTTATTATTTCCAATGTGTCTCTATACAAAAACCGAAATAAAAAGCACCTGTGCGTTCCATCTTAGTCTTTAAGAGTAGCTTATACATACTGACGACTTAATATCAGATGAAATATTTATTCCTTTTGCTGCTTTTATAGCAGAGATAAAATTAAAATGCTTAAATGATTATCAGTAAAAAAAGAACACATTAGAGAAACAAATGTATTAAACGAATTAATGTAAATATAAAATATTCGTTAAAATGGTGTATAAAAAGATATTTTATTATTTAATTTTATGTAATTGATATTATTTATTTTATTATTAATATCTTTTTCTGTCACTAGTAGATAATAAATCATTCGGATATGTATTACATAAAACTAATTTAGGTTTATCTATGGTATAAAATCATTATTTAACAAAACAAATTGGTTATTTTTCGTTTATTTACTAGTATTATTTTAAATATAATTTTCCTAATCCCAACGATATGATAGTTAATATAACATCATAAATTAAAGTTATCAGGTAAATTCTTGAAAAGATGAATTAAATTCAAATGTTATTATTTATGTGGAATTAATAACAGCCTATATAAAAGCGAATACCTATTCTGTGTTTAAGTCCCGTCCACAAGATAATGTCCAATCCAATTGGACTAATTCCTAGTCTATATTGTGAAACTACATGTACTAATAGGGAAATCTATACAAATATAGATTTCCTGATAGAATGAAGTGACTGTTTGTAATATTAAACAGCTTTTCACTAACTACATATGAATTTATATACGCACTAGTTGTGTACTCGTGGCTGAACTCGCGTTTTTTTTTTTTTATGTTTTTCCACTGCGTTTTAATTTTTTTACAAGAAACTCTAATGATTTTCGAAAATCATAAGTACACTAAGTTATTTGGAGTAACTTAAGCTATCTAACGTAAAAGTCCCGTCAAAATCTGTTTCATCTGTTATGGAGATTCCGGGAACAAACAGACAGACAGACAAAAATTGTAAATTTCTATTTTTGGTATAAGTATATATACTACATTTATACGTATTTAGTAAAAAATTGTTAGTTTGACATTACAAACAGACACTTCAATTTTATTTATTAGTATAGTTGTTACTAGTAACAATAACAATTAAAAAAAAAATTCTGTTTGTTCTGGCAGGACCGTCTTTAAGGGAGTTTTTTTTTCTGCCAGATATCTGAAATTAAGGCGCGTAACTTTGGTTACTCTTATTTTTGGAAAATAATTAGAGTACAGCATAAAAAAATTAAACTCTTGAAACTTTGAACGAAATCCGATTCAAGTCATGGTTTACTTGCGATTGCTTCGATTTATGAAAATGTGGTCTGTTAGAACCCAAATAATTTTGGGTCTGTACAAAAAAAAGGTCTTTTCCAGTGGTTATTTAAGAATGATATTACGCAATTAATAATTGCGCTGAATAGAAAAAATGATACGCGGTCAGAGCCGCGGGAGGAGCTTGTTATAATATCAAATCAAAGTGTTGCTTGTTGGCTTGAGAATTAAAATAAAAAAAAACTAAAATATTAACCACATATCTTGAGATATTTATGTCGCTACTTCATTATTATATTTATTAAAATTTCATATTCCTTAATCACCAGTTTCTTATGATTTTCATCATTCGAGGAATAATTAATCTTAATAAAAATTAGCTATAAAATTTCTGTTAATTTATTACCTTCCTAATTTAAACGAATACGTCTGTGTAATTTTTTGAAGAGCTCGTTCGACCCGCCATTATCTTTATTAGAAATCTTTTTGAGATTTGATCGTAGAGAATTATGATTTTTGTATAATAAATAATGAATGTTGTTTTGACAACATTTATTTGTATCGCTCGGTGTGTTTGTGTATTTTATTTAATATTATTATTTTTTAATTTTATGCCATTTTATTACCAAGTTATATGATATAACAATTCGTTTCATTACGTTCAATGTCACTGACTGTATTCTTATTTAAAAACATACCTTTTATATACTGTATGAGTTCAGTGCTTTGCCCACAATCTCACTTGATGTTAAGTGACGATGTGGTCCAGGATGGTAAACGCATTAACCCTGCAGGTACTGGTTACCAAGTGATGCTGTCGGAACACACTTATTGGTATTTGGTGACATGTTTTCAAACTTGGGGGTGGTAGCTACTCAGGCGGGTATTATTAGAATGTACCTTACCACCATGCTCACGATGTTTTCCTTCATCGAAAGCTCAGGCTGATTTGGTTGGATAAGTAGGCTCGAATCCGGGCGCAATACTATAGTATTTTTTTGTATTTTATTTTATGTAGGCTTAGTTATTTGATCACAATTTTACCTGATGTTAAGTGACGATGTGAACCGAGATTGTCAACAGGATAAATCTAGAGGTATTACTGGTAATTAAGTTATGCTACGGGAAAACACATGTTTATAATAAGGTTTAATTTTTAATCTTGTAAAAAGAATCACGGTCGAGCAAATTAAAATAACAATTTCTGTGAATACTAACTGTGTGCACGGGGCTGCGCCCGCGTTTCATATATATTTCACTATGTAATTTAGTTTTTAGTGCTTCCTTTTATTTATTAAGAATAAATAGATAAACATAAATTATTAAAGTACAGCTTCTTATTATGATAATGCTTATAGAAAGTTTTATATTAAAAAAAAGGTTTTTCTATTATTTTTATATTCCGACCAATTAGCTAAAATTATTAACATTAAATATGTAATAAAGAATTTGTTGTAACATCTTTATGTAATTCCGTTTCTGTGATCTCACCTTATCAGACTTAAAATCAACGTGTGATGTACACGATGAATGAACGTTTTGTGATGCTAATAAACAAAATACGTATTATACCCCCTTTTATTCCCAAATAATGTACAGATTTTATCATTAAATTTTAATTTAGACCCTATCTTTCGGAGAGATGGTTGATTTTCGATAAATTTGTTTCCGAAACAGTAAGGTAATGATGTATAGTTTAATTGTACACGTGTACACTGCCTTATCTGTGATTAGTCGTCAGAATTGTTAGCAGAAGAGTACAATCACGTCCAGAGTTAACATGCGTTTTGAAATATTGTTTTAATTAGCGCACTGTGGCATATAACGTTCACTGACTCACTTGACTATTTAACTGTGAATATTTTATTACTTATCCACTTGTTTGTGATACACTATACTTACTTGACGGGGTACAAAGTCAGGTAACCTCTACGTGGTGTACCCATCCAGGGAAACGGTTTTAATTTTTGGCAGCGACTAACACCAATCAGCACTTGGTGTCACTCTTCTCCAAAAGTTGATGGCGGCTAGTATCAGTAGCAGTAGCAGTCATCTTTCCGGAAGCCCTCAGCTCATAAGAAAGGACATGAGGGGCAAGAGGTGGTTCCACGTGCACTGATGCTGCTGTCGAGATGGTGGAATTAAACTTATTCCCTCAACTACCGTCGATTATCTCGTAATCCCAGGAACGTGTTCATCCGCTCTGACTGAGACCGAAAGCTTGGGCTTAACTGTCTGGGCCTGGAAAAAGACAAGTTTTATAAAAAAAATACCCCAGTTAAAAATTCAGAGGAATAAAATCTCTTTAAAAAAATAGGAATAGAAATAGGAATACTATTACCCCATAGCGTTCCCGTGGATATCGTAAAAGGCAACTAAGGGATAAACCAGGAGATGGGCAGCAGCATCCTCTGAGAATCACAAACATCTGACTGCGATCGCCAACCCGCCTGCCAAGCGTGGCGAGTATGGTAATCCCTCCCTTACTGGAGGAGACTTATGTCCAGCAGTGGACGTTTATTGGTTAAATAGAGAGAGAGAGAGAGGGGAAGAAAACCTTTAAAAAGACTGGTTGTTATCCTGAACCCAGAGAAAGAAAATCTTCTAAAAAAATAACCGAACGAAAACACTAGACTATGGTCACCTCAATGAGAGGCCTTTTTTGGGGTGTTTCCCTCGCTGCCTGGCCCACAACAATGAGTGCCGAGAAGACGAGTTTTTATTGAATACAGCCCCACATAACCCGTATGCTGTCTTCCCTGGCGGACGTGTACTCATGTAGAGATTTCCCAAAGGAAAAAAAATCATCTATCGATGTTTCTACTAAAAACCACATTTAAACAGATATATTGAATATTCTTCTACATAAATTAAAAAACGCAACGTTTCTTACTCTATCTGCCAGTTATTATTGATTGAAATCAGAAACAAAATTAAACACTGACACGTTGTTTTGCAAACAATTTTATATAATTATATAATGTAATTAACATGACGTCGTTGTTAGGAAAAATATTATATTCACCTCTACAAAAATATTTTACTTCGAATCAATAATTACGCCTCTATTTTATAACTATGTTATTATTATTATATTATTCTGTCTGATATTTATTACGGCTATTGATTTAGTGTTATAAGACTTGGCATTATTACAAAGTAATAAATTTGAACGCTATGTTAACCACTTAGATCTAATTGGTAGGTATTCCAATTTACATAAACTAGTACGTTCACTCTGAGTGTGTTCGTACTTGTGTACTTCGCAAGGGGTTTTGCCTACTTTGCGATGTTGCATTAAGGGTTATAGGACATGAATGATTTATTGTTGACGTGCGCTTTTGACGTAATTGATCGAGTGTTAATTGTAAGATTTGAATGCTCAGTGCAATGGTTTAATTAAGATTTTAAAGATAATCCACTTTGTTTGAAGAAGTAGTGATTTTTTTATAATGAGTATCCTCACTCTTCAGTAACTTCAGCTAAAAGTCGCGTTAAAATCTATCTAGCCTGGAGATTAGCCGGAACAAACAGAAAGACAAAAAAAATAAAAAAATGTGTTTTTCGTAAGATACCGTACATATGTATTATGTAAAAAGTTGTTAGTTTAATAACATGCAGAAATTTCAATTTTATTTATTTGTATAGATTATGAGGTCACGTCAAATTGTTTCTTACAAATTGTATACGTTGGGTATTGATTTATGAATGTAAAAGGACAAAAAGTCCTACTCCACTAATACTCTCTTATAAATATTTATTATTTATTATATTATAATTAAAAACTCCCGAGTAGAATCCTCCAAAATTAAATCGGCATATTTCTGTGAGAGGTTTTTCGATAGTAACGACTATTCGAAGACCGTCGGGTTTCTGTGATGCCATACATCACGCCCGGTTATCTGATCTGCCCACCGATTGATTTTCGGAAATCGACGCCGAATAACCCCGATAAAATGATTTACACTTGGGACACACCGTTGCGATGTTTAACCAACAATTTAATAATACTCATTTCTATGGATGTATGTATGTTTTCAATCTGTCATTAGTTCATAAAAAATATAATAAATGAAAACGGTTCTTTGATATAAAAAAACTTAAATGATTATTAAATTAATATTAATTATGGTTTATCCGAGAACTTAAATAAGAAATAGTATATGTATAAAGGCTAAAAGATATACAGATATGTATATCTGTATTATACGTTTGAATATACTTACTTATTTTAAAAACTGTCAAACAAATTTATTAAGAAATGATAGCTTTATTTTTTGGTATAAGTTTTATGCATAATGGACAACTTTTCACTTCAACAATCGTATTTAAAATTGTGCTAAATTAATTGTTTCAGGTAGGTTAAAATATTAAACTGACTTTACTATGCAAAAAATACGCAAAAACCTCCTCGACATCCTGGATAAGATCACAGGGACAGGCTATCCGCATTGTAAATTATACAGACACTACTAATTACATAGAGCCGCTTCAGCTGTGCAGGGACATTGCGTTGATGAGCACGTTCTACCGTCTCTATCATGGTGAGTGCTCTAAGGAACAGTTTAGTTTAATTCTGTCCTCTGCTTTCCACAACAGAACCACACGTGTTGGGTTTCAGAACCACAGTTATATAATATCTCTCATTACGGCATGAACGAAAAAGTTAACATCAGCTTACTTTTGCCGTACCATAAAACCGTGGAACAGTCACTCGCTGTGTTCCCTACTTCCTACAACGTGTCCTTCAAATGTAATGTGAAGAGACATTTGTGCAGGCCGGTATAGTATCGCTGTTTTTGAATTGTTCTGTGCCGTTATTTTGCAGTGCTATTTAAAAAAGAAGAAGAATTTTCGAACATAATGACCGTATGTTCCTTATTATATTGGTATCCAATCGGCAGTCCCGATTGGCCCGGTAATAGGTTTATTATCGCATTAGAGTGTGCTGATTTCATTTCACTGTTCCATTCTGATTACATTTGTCGTTCGGTTATTTGTTTTTTACGAAGTGATAAAGTTAATCGATTCGATTTCAGGCTTATTTGTTTTTTCGCAAACAGTGTAACTAAGTAGGTTAGGTAATAGTAGTTGAAAAAAATATATATTGACCTACTTTTTATCCACTTTATAGCAATCTGTCAGTTAGATACACAATTCTGCCAGTGTCATGTGCAAATGTAAACATTAAAAAAATAGTTTTTACAAAGATACGAGTTTTCATTTGGCGGTCCTCATGGAAAACTCGTTGTTTATTTTATTGGAAGGAATGATTTAGCTAAGATTATTCTTTTTTTTTACATGGCATTTAGGAATTACATCTATTGAAACGGTCAAAATCAAGGTTCAGATCTTATGCCGACTGGTATTCTCCTCACACAAACCCGTTCAAGTTGTAACGACGCCTCAAGCCAAAATAGTAGTTAGTTAAAAAAAAACTGTATTCTTAATCAATCAAAATGAACTTTTTTTGTACATATAAATTGTTACATTTTACAATTTATTGACCATTTATAATAATGTTTATTTGAACTATTTACTATGAAATGAACTAAGTAATTTAATTTAATTTATTTTTGATAAGTATAATAATTACAGATCGCTTCTTTTAATAGTTTTATAATTTCCTACTTTCCCTTTTTAAATATTTAAACGTTTAAAAATGAGGGATGTACCTATTTGCAAATATAAATAGTTTTGGTAATGTGATCACTAATATACATAAAACTGATTGGGTAAGTGCTTCCATAGTTTTTATTGCTACACTTAGAAAAGGGAAAGTTGTAACCATAAAAAAAACAGTAAATATCTTTATTACAGGTCTACATATACACCTCTCTGCTTGCTTATATCATTTTTTAATTCTTCATAATTATCCACGGGTAGACACGCAGCGAACTTTTTTTTTTTTTCGAATATACAAAATGCTTTAGATCACAAAAGCCTTAACAGATTCACCAAAATTTTTGTACGAGCATTTAAGGCACGCAGCCGGGAGAGCTCCTTGTGCTGGCTATCAACTCTTGATAGCTAGCACATGGGCACTAAAGTGGTACGGACCTCGGCTTGGGCTGCTACCATAAGGTAGCGTTTGCGTATAAACGTAAATGGTGCCTTATAGAACCAATGTACCTGCGTGTAGTGTGCAGGAGTGTGGGATGCAATGTGATGCCTGTTATGCTATTACAAAAAAGTGGTCCTGTATCTCAGCTACATAAGCCTCCCCAGTTGGAGATTGGAGCACGTCCTGTGCCGCTGCCGCACCCCAGGTTGTATATTTATAGTTATGTAGTTATGGAGTGCGAGGATTTAAAAACTTATCATTATAAAATATCATATCTTTTAACTAGTTTTTAGTTTCCATGAACGCAGTCGTTACCTATATTTTTTTTTATAAATTAGCTAATGCAACAAAATATACTATAACTAAAATAATTATACAAATAAATGATTCTCAAGTTATATATCATAATGGAGATAAAGATACTTATTTTAGTCAGTAAGAATAAGAACTATGTAATTATTTGTTGTTAATTATCGAAAACAAAATAATCTTCATCCTATATTATCGTCATTATCATAACTATCAACATGAATGCGTTTTCTTCTATCAATCTCCTCTATCACCTGTCACGTTAGACTTAATTTCAAATTATATATTCAAATCGCATTTCACAAATCGCATCGCAAAAATAAACAGAAACTTGATAATAATGAAGCAGAGGAGGGAGTGAAAATTAAACAGGTTATTAGTTGAAAATTACCGAGAGTCCCCGGTCTGTGATGTCGCCGGCAATAAAGCCTACAGTCGGCCCTCTCTTTACGTACATATAAAAGTACTAAATGTGCCGTTATCAATTGAATTTTCATATGAAAATTTTGTTTAACTAAAATACAGTGACACTTCCTACACTAAATCACTCCACATCACAAATCTCTTTGAACACTACACCAAACACAGATAGAGACCCCATTTTTCTTATTTCTTTTTGCTTGCTTTACGAATAGATTTAGCTAGGAAACTTTCCAATGAAATTTTAAGCCGAAGTTCTTACCATGAGTCTTAAAATGTGCCTGAACTTTCGGTAATGCCTGCCATGATAGCTACCACAACCAAGTTTGAAAACCTATCACCAAATACCAATAGGTGTGTTCCGGCAGCATCACTTGAGGACCAGCACCTCTTGGGTTAGTTACCATCCTGGACCACATCGTCGCTCAACATTAGGTAAGATTGTGGACAAAGAGCATATACCGTTTAAAAAATTGATCAGTAAAAAAAAAGAAGTCCAGAGCTCTCCAATAATTCAGTTAAGGAACAGTCGAAGGTTTTCTTTTTATGTGGAATTTGGTTTTTCATTTGTTTGTAATTTGTTAACTTGATTACTAAATCATCTTATGTAATGTAATTAAAGTTGTATTTTACGTGATATACTTTGGTTATTGTACAATAAGTGTATGAAAAATAATTGACACTGAGCGTGAATTATCCACACCATATCGTCACTTAACATCAGGTGAGATTGCGGTCAAAGCACTGAGCCCATACCGTGTAAAAAAAAATAGATATCATAGAATGGACCACTACATTGTCGAGACACTAAATGAACATAAATATTTAACAGACAGATTCAATTAATATTTTTTTAATGAATTAAAATAGTATTACAAAAGTGAAAATGCTAGTAATTTTGTTAATTAAGTTTCACAGACATTTTAACCGACTTCAAAAAGGAGGTTATCAATTCATCTGTATGTTTTTTTTTTTATGTTGGTTACGCGCTTTTTCCGTCATTTGTGGACTAATTTGCAAAGTCTTTTTTAGTCGAAGGAGTCCACTTTTAAGGTAGTCCCATTTCCACCAGATCAGGATCTGATCAGTGGAACTCAGGGAAATTGAGAAAAACCCTCAAACATTATAGCCACTCACACGTGTTTCAAACATTCATTTCCAAAGTTATGAAGTAGGCTTCACAGCTATAGCTAAAAGTACATACTTAAACTAAAAGTTGAAAAAAAAAAAACATTTTAATTTTAACAAAACCGACTTCAAAAATATAAACTATAAAAATGCACTAAAAATGTCAATAAATAAATACCTTATTAATCTGATTCGTTCATTTTAGAGTCGGTGCCAGCTAGAGTTAACCAATGTACTCATTTACAAATGGAAATAACTGGCTAAACTGTATCACAATTACATACAAACTAAATAATGGACTAGGTTGATTTTAAAGAACAATTAATAATAATTGAAAATAATTAACTACGTACATTTACACTTTGTTATCCATAAGCTGGTACCGATTTCAAAATTAACGAACCAGATTAATAAAGTAATTATTTATTAAATTTTTAGTGTATTTTTATAGTTTATTCTTTTAAAGTCGGGGTTGTTTTTAATTAAAAAAGTTTTACCGTTAAAATAAAAAGTTTTATATATCTATCTTGGACTCTTCCAGTAATAATATCCTTTTTGACCGTTGTAAAAGGGGGGTCGGAAGACTAAGCCCAGTCTCCCGGGAACAGGAAAGGGGATGATGTAGTATGGGGCGGAGGGTGTAGGGGTGCGGCCTTAATTACCGCCGCTTTTATAGTTTTAATGAGTTCATTTTGGACCCGGGCTAACAAGCGGCGTAATACCTATTTAAAACAATTTTGAAATTAATATGAAAGTCAAAGGGAAGTGCAGTTATCGATACTTCGACTATTGTTTATGATTATTATGTGTCTTATATGAAAATTTGTAATTACAGTAATACCCCGCTTAGCGCGACCCCGTTGCGCGCGGTTTCACTATAACGCGAATTTCAAATTTCGCGCTCAAATGCCTCGCATTACGCGAAAGAGTGCGTATAAACATAATGTTAAGACAATAAATGTATTTTTCTGTAAAAAATAAGAGTATGTGTTGCATAAAGTGTTCTTAGAATTAAAGTGATTGATTAAAATGATTTGTATTTTTTTGTATTAAATTTTGACTATGTTTAATCATAAACCTCGATATACGCGAATTTCAGTTAGCGCGTTTTTTTTCGGAACGTATCCCTCGCGTAAAGCGAAGTATTACTGTATTTGATATGGATTACCTAATTTTTGGTTTTAATTTAATTAACCCCTTGAGCACTAACCTGGCGTTCACGCTAGCTTTCCATTGTTTTCCTATTGTCTCATTTTTATGGATAATCGACATATTAAATATGAAAATCAATCATCATTTTAGAGATTGATTATTTTCTACTGGGAATATTTCACTGCAGTCAGATAGAATTGATCTCAAATTACCTTCATTTCTTTAGCAAACTTGACTAAGTGTGTGTGTGTGAGTGAATAGAATAATTATCTGCACGATAATGACCTTTTACACCTTATACGATAATACCTACTGTTTTACTTGCAAAGATCTCTTAAATTACTAAATCAGAACTTACCTATATTGTCTACTAGTTTACGAAGTTCACCAATACTAGTCTACGAAACATATTCCGAACGCAAATCAAAACATTAACCTACTAAGCAATCCCTTATAATCAATATTTTATTTATCGTGAAAATTTTATCGATATACGGCTTGTACATCACTAAATGTTTATCAGCTAGCGACTCGCGGTCGACTATTTTGTCGATATTAATTAAAAAGGGGTCCGTACAAGTTAATATTAAAGAACATTAAGCGTTCTCCGCGCGGTAAAGTTCAAAATAAATTTATACAATAGTAAAGTTGGCCGAGTTCGTCGCTCAGTACTAAGTCTTTAAGGAGATGAGTTCTGTTAAAGTTACCGATTTATTTTTTATATATTTATGGTCTCTTACTGTGATTTTATATGTGATGCTTTGACTTATAAAAGATTCAAAATAATTTGATTTTATTATTTTACATAATTGGTTGTGGCATTGTATGTACTTTTCGATATTAAATGATGATGATGTTTGAAGTTGTTTGTATTGATCTATCCTAATAAATAAAATTGAAGTGTCTGTTTGTTATGTAATTTTTTTTTTTTTTACCAAATAGATATGAATGTTTATACGATACCTATACCAAAAATAAAATTTTTTAAATGTTTGTCTGACTGTCTGTTTGTAATGGGTAATCTTCGGAACGCCTGGACTGATTTTGATGGGACTTTTTTGGTACATAGCTGAAGTTACTCCGGATAACTTAGGGTACTTTTAATTTTCACAAATAATTAGGGTGCAGCGTAAAAAATAAATAAAAAATGTAATAAAATTCGATTCAATGCACAGTTTTACGGGCAAGTTCTTGAATTTATGAGAAATATTTATACTTTATCTTATTTAAAAAAAATAGGGGTTCGTATAAAAACATTCAAACACAGCGAAGAACATATGAAACGCGGGCGCAGCCATGGGCACACAGCAAGTCTTAAATAAAATGACGTATGCTGATAGAGATCCTTTGTGACAAAGTGTCAAAGTGAAAATGCGAAGCGATGATGACTCGTTACCAGGATGAACAGACCCTGTTGATCGATGTAGGTTTGAATGCTATCCTATATTTAGCTTGAGTTTTCAGTGAAGGAAAAAAAATTAATGGCGATCCATAATACGGTGGTAGGTCAGTCTTTAATGCCAAGTTCAAAATTTACTTCTAAACACTTATAGGTGATAGATTGTCCTGGCATCATCACTTGACAGTTATTATTTCTGGGCTTAGTTTCCCATCCTGATTATAATCAAACCTGAAATCTGTAGAATATAAAAAGAAGTTAAGAAAGCTCAAAGTTACCCAAAGGGCAATAGAGCTATGCTCGGAGTTTCCCTGCATGACCGAATCAGAAATGAGGAAATTTGCAGAAGAACCAAATTAACCGACATTGCCCGAAGAATTGCCAAACTTAAATGGCAGTGGGCTAGGCATATTGCTCAGAGAGCCGATACCCTATGGGTAACGGGTTCTCGAATGGCTGCCATCGGGAGACGCAGCTAGTGGTGGGTGGGTAAACCTGGTAAAGCTCGCAGGAATCCCCTGCATACGGGTGACGCAAGATCAGTCGCCGTGTAAATCTTTGGGGAAACCTATGACCAGCAGTAAACGGCTTTCGGTTGAATGGATAATAAAACACTAGTAAATTTCCTATAATCAATTATTTATGGTTGAATTTTGATTCGAACCCACATCCTTTGTATTGTACAAGTGCATTAAACCTGTCAAAGGTTCATTATAATTTAACAGTATTCTGCGAGAAATCATTTGTATATTTCGAGGCATAAACTTATATGTGACGAACTATCTCCGTACTCTACTAAGTGTGAGTTGATCCCCCTTTCAGGAGGGGGTTAACGAGACAGGGTGGGGCTATAATAGCTTCGCAATTATCGTCCTATTAAGTAGTTTAGGACTACCGTTCCCGACTATGGGTCTCGCTGTGGGGCATCTAATATTATATAACGTTTAAACTGTATATTATATATGACATAGTAATTGTGTTACACTTTACACTAGTCTATGGATGCGGTTCTACTTGGGTTTTATGTAAGTTTCATTAGTATTAAATGATTAAAAGTGTCTGTTTGTAGTATCAATTTTTGTTACTAATTAGAAATTAATGTATACCTATACGATACCTATCCCAAAAATACAACTTATAAAATTTTTATCTGTCTCTGTTTGTAATGGTTAGTCTCCGGAACGGATGGACCGATTTTGACGGGACTTTTTTTGGTAGATAGCTAATAAACTTACTCCAGGTAACTTTTAATTTTTTTAAAATGATTACGGTTCCGCGTAAAAAAATAATAATCATAAAAATTTGCATAAAATCCGATTTAGTGCACCGGCATTTATTACCGGCAATTGCTATAATTTATGAGACATATTTTCACTATATATTAGTACTAAATTTTTTTAGGAAAATAATTAGGGTTCCGTATAAAAAAAAATAAGCAGTGAATAATATAGCAAACGCGGGCGCAGACGCGGGCAGACAGCTAATTTCGAATAAAATCCGTTCCTCTGGTCAGTTTTACGGGCAAGAGATTGAATTTGTGAGAAATATTTTATTTTATCTCAGAATAAAATAAATTACCAAAATAATTCCGTAATAAAAAAATTAAAACGCAGAATATAAGAAACGCGGACGCAGCCGCGGGCCCACAGCTAGTTTACAATAAAACATAGCCTATGTTACTCACTGATAATGTAGCTTTATAATAGTGAAAGGATTATTAAAATTGTTTCATTCGTTTCAGAGTTTATAGATTACAAACACACAAATCTTCTCGCTTTATAATATTGGTATAGGTAGACGAGTAGTAAATATACATATGTAGAGATAAAACGGCTTAAAGACCTTTTTTCTCTGCTCGTGAGCCGATTCTAGTTTTATATATTTTTTTTTAGTTGCTGTGGATCAGCTTTAGTACCTATTATCAAAATTTAGTATTTTTTTAATGTCTTTATTATTTGATTTTATTTCAATGATTGCGAACACTTGTTTTTTTTAAAAAGAAGTTCGCACATCAAAACTGAAACATCTTTGGCAATATTTAGATTAAATCTATAACACAAATTATCATTAAGGGATGTCAGACACTAAAAAAGATATCTGTAAAATATTTATTGCAACTTTCTAAAATACAGTGAAGCGTACGCTTCCTCAAGAACGAATGCTATAAGCTCAAAGAGGAGAAAATAATAAATACTATTTACCTAATTATAAACACTATTAATATACGTTGTTTTAATGAACTATACACTCCTGTACTTTTCGTTAGCTATGACGCCACAATATGGCGCAGATCCATTCTTATTTGAAACGCATTGTACCTATGTACCATGGTTTTCATAGTTAAAGTAGATTTTTTTTGTACGAACAAAGCACGTATTTCTGCGACCGTCTACTTTCAATACATACTTGTAATAACTCTCAAGTTACCTTATAAGAGTAAAAGAGACGCCAGAATGCAAATTGACCTTTAAAATCGAACGGGCTGATGTTATGTAAAACGACAATGAATCATGTTACTTATGACGACGGCATAAAGTCAATATTCGTTTATTTATATTACGATAATATAACCTATTTTAATGCGTACTAATCCGCCATTGTTACGACTTCATTTGTTCATGTGCTTTTTTTTTTTTTTTAATTCGATTATCAATTCCAAGTGGCCGGTAAGTAGGAATTTGAACAATTTATACGATTTGCCCCTATAAAACGTGAAAATGTTATAAAAGTAATTTAAAATGCCGCATCGTTTACTTGAACACTGATAAGCAATAAAGTATCAACCTACGCGATCACCATTTTGAGAAAATGTCATTTAAATGTTTAAACAAATATTTTATAATAATATCGATTTTTTAACAGACTTCAAAAAGGAAGAGGTTATCAATTCGTCTGTATTTTTTCATTGTTTTGTTTTAAATAATGATTCACGTATTATTCTATTTAAAAAGTTGATTGTCGCGTAAAGACTGCCACCTCTTCCCGGAGGGTAGACAAGGGTAGTGGTCCCATTCGGGTTAGCCACTGGAAGGACGCAAAGTGTGCTCGATCAATCCCGTGTCGCCTCAGGAAGGCGGCAATAGGTGAAGTGGGTATTTTTAGCTCTTAAAGCCGGGATACTCACTCCCGGATTAGTGATGGTAAGGAGGATGCGTAAAGGCATTTTCCACAATAAAGTCATTTGTCGCATATGCTGGCGTATATAGCGTAATATGAGTCATCTAGCACGGTTTTCCTTCAGAGTTTTTCAATGCTCCTCTGCTCCAAATATCTTCAAAAAGGGACTGGAAAACGTTCCCCTATACCAGCATCGGAACAGTCCCCATTGATCCATTTATCCAGTATATATCCAGTAACCATTTATCATCTAAAAAAAAGTATATTTTAAAAATGACAAAATTCACAAGCCGAAAAAATATATAATCCCAATTATGTTAACACATAATTAAGGCTGGGTTCGATAAAGATTTTTTGAGGGCAAATTGCCCGGGGTCAATATAAAGGTAATAAAGTTAATGTGTTAGTGATTTCTGTCCGTGGGGGGGCAATTGAGGGGCAATTCCGTCGCGGCGGGGCTCCCGACCGACTAATGTAGCTAAAGCATTATGTTTATAAGCTATACCTACCGTCATTTATTTCCTTTATATTATTATTATGTTCGTTTTGTGTAGGATTAAGTGACAAGCGTTACATTTTGTATACATTTATTGATTTTAACCGCACGGCTATATTTATTTTTTGTAATTTATGAATACTTGGTTCGACCATTTAAGTGGTATGAACTTACTATATGCGCTACGTAGTACTTAATTAAATATTTTTCGCGGATTGCATCCCAAAAACTTATAACTGAGGTGTTGTGTTGTGATGTTTTATATGTCTTGTTATATGACCTAATTTCTGAGCATTTTATCCTTGTATTGAATTTTGATTAGGAATGCGTTTTACACAAACATATAAATCGTCAAAAGCTTCCAAGTTTGAATAATCGACGTTAGAAACTTACATTCATATTTAATTGTACGTCATCACAATAGCCTCAAATCTATCATGTATTCTCAATAGTTACTTACTCAGTCAAGCAATTCAATACTTTACAGTGTCTTTTGTCAGGTTATGGTCTATTTTCGCCAATGAAATCTATACTATTATACAAACCTAATCATATACGTTTTTTTATGGTTGTGCATAACTAATAGATTGTTGAATACACTTGATGATAGATTTCACTGGCCGTAATTGATTTTATCTCGCGAGCCATATCGATATCGGTGCCAAATATAGCTAAATTACTTAATAAATTGCCAGACATCACCAACTGGCAATGGACATAACAATATTTTATTAACCCCTCATCAATAGACTTATAATAACAGTTTAATAGACGCCGATTTATCTCCTACAAAATCCAAATTAGAGATAGACCAGTCGGCGAAATGAAAAACATTGGAAACTGAACTCTATTACAAAAGTAGAAATCATCAATCGTATTGAGAATTATTGTGAAATTACTGTTGTATATCCGACGCAAGAGTCATATCAAAATAATTTTGAATCACGTGCCATGATTCGGCAGAATCGATCAAAGCATCGCCGGACCACCAATGAGCCTCTTAAAAACATTTAATAGTGAAGGTCCTAGTGCGTAAATTGTCGATAATAATATCGATAGAACTTGAATCCGATATTTTTTACATGTAACGTAGAAAATTATTATTTAACTATTTGAAATTTGTAAATTGAATTTTTTTTGCTTATTTATTTATGATTTTGACCAGTGTGTAACGTTTAGTTCATAATGGTTACCTTTTGTATTTACTTAAGTTACTCAATAGAACCACATGCTAAATATAATAAATTTTAAACTTAAAAATAATTATACTAAATCATTTTGTCAATAAACTTCGTTATTTATTATATAAAGCTATTAAAATACCCACTCAGATCACATTCACGAACTTTTACATCAAGACCTCTTTTATTCAATTTAATTTGAGATAGATAAGATAATATTATTTTTTATAAAACTTTTTACAGTATTCATCGATAAAATAGCAGACAACACTAGACGGTTAATAAAAAGACTTCTCAAGACGCACAATCAACACACATTGAATACTGCTTTGTTATGCCGAGTGATTTATTGATTGCGTCTCTGTCAACACGACTGGCACATTTACACATATACTGAATACTTCATTTGATCCGGATTTTTATCGATAATAAAACCTGGATCGTGATTCACATCACTCGTTAAGTACATTTAGTGTACAAATGATTTAGTCTTGTCGGTTTCCCTTTATGTTGTCATATTTGGAATTTTTTAGTTTTTACATTTTGATAAGACCACCAGTAATGCTTTTTATCAGAAGAAACTGACTTAATTGCAGTTGATAATGAGTATATTAATTAAAGTTAAAAGAAACATCAGAAATAATAGATGTCAACACCGTACACGTGATGAAAGTGAAAACAATAAGAAAGATTTCGTGTGAGAGACAGAGAGAGAGAGTGAGTGTATATCTTAAAAAAATATGTATAACAATACAAGAAGATCCAAAATAAACTAATAACATATAATTGATTACAATAAGCCAAAATTCATGATAGAACTGATAAATAAGCCTCAATTAAAGTCCAGTATTTGTAATATATGACGAGTTCATAATTTATAATTACAGTTATGCGCACGATCCATTAAAATGCATACATAACTGAATTCTGAGTAAGCATGTGTTGCTCCCGGAGAGGGTACAGACGCTCTCTGCCAAAAAGATCCTACAGTATATTCAGGTTGTAGATCTAGGCAGTGAGCTTTAGAAATATCGGGGCGATCATAATAGATCTGACTAGGTCGCAGTGATACAGAGAGTGACCCTTCCCCGTATCGGATGGCTTATTTCTCTCTCTGTTCTGTCCTGTCTCTGTCCTTTTTTTTTAAGGGGGGTAGGGGTGAAGAGCCCGTGAGCTAATCTCCCCTTCCCCTGGACGAAAATTCTCTTTGAGAATCGGGCGAAGAGGTGTGGGGGATAGAGCCTGTGGGTCAGGCAGCGGCTTTCCTCACATCCCCAACGGGCTAATGGCTACTGGACGTGGCCTATTGAGCCTGCCGCAGGGGACGACGCGGTGTTTGTGACACCGATCCCGTATCGTCCCCTGAATGCGGTATTTCCGGCACTTCTCGCCGGGTGAGTAAAACACTGGTGTGGAGACGTCCCTCCACACCCCCCTACCAACTTCATTGGGGAGACCTCGGTCTTCTTAATGAACTTGGTAGGGGCAGTGCGTAAATGCATACCCCTCGTCAAAAAAAAAAGGTCGCAGTGATACAAAACTGTTTAAGCCTGCATAGCCCCTTTCTGAATAATAATAATAATTTGCACACGATTCCTCAAAACAGCACTTTGATTCTCATTACGTACCTATATGCGTCCTTATGATATATAAAATCTTGACGCCTATATTGTAACGCAACCTTGAAATTATACTAGAAAAAAGTTTCTTGTCAACAACTCCCAGGATGCGCCAATTAACTATCTTTTTAGTACGCCTTGAGTCAGTCAGAAATTCTTTTTATAATTGCTATTAGCAACATATTGAAGAAATATAATTACAATTATTCATTAGATAGAGATATGAACATGAGCTTCAGAAATCTGTCATAAGAGACGTGAGAAGGCAGTCGTAGTGACAAGTTAATGCTCGACAATAATGATTATCATTTTTAATTTTTATATATTACCTATATATATTGACGTGTGGTGTCGGCTAAGAATAGTACCACCCCATATCTTCCCGTAGGTGTCGTAAAAGGCGACTAAGGGATAAACCAGAGAATGGGCAGCAGCACCCTCTGAGTGCCACAAACACCTACTGTGATCGCCAACCCGTCTGCCAAGCGTGGCGATTATGGCCAATCGTTCCCTTTTTGGGGAAGACCTATGTCCAGCAGTGGACGTCTTTCGGTCGAATCAATCAATGTACTTTCTGGTTCAGGTCAACTGCAATCATTTTTATAAGTTTATAAGTATTTTATGCCACATTAATGTGTCGAGTACCCATAAAAATGAAACAATAGAAAAACATTAGGAAAACAATGGAAAGCTGGCGTAAACGCCAGGAAGGTGGTCAAGGGGTTAATATCAATTAATATGAGGTATGAAGTGAGAATACAATAATAATTAACAATACTTTATGTTCTTAATACTTTAAAAAATGTAAAACCTATCCATCTTATGGCAGGGTGGTCTGACAATGTTGAGTAAAAATTGCATTCCTACATAACTGTGCATTAATCGTCGCGACCTCGGTGACTATGATTTTAGAAAATTGTAAATAACAATTATTTATTATATTATTTTTATTTCTGTTTAGTAGCTTTTGACGTCTGGTGATTGAATCGATTTTTCATTGATAATACGCATCCTATTTCGGTGCAATGTGTTAGGTAATGGAAATGCTAACAATTCATTTAAGATGACAACCATCGATGGAAGCAAATTTATAGTTCGATAATGGAAATTCTTTGTATGAGAGAGCTAAAACGAAATTAGCTTGTTTTAGTATGCTTGCATATTACTTCGAAAATTTGTGATGTTTTTACGGAGCAGGATCATCACAAAGTGACTTGTTACTTAAGAATTAAAAAAAAAAAATTGGATACAGTTCATTTTCTTCACCAGGCGAACATTAGTGAATATTATTTTTATTTTTTCCACCTCACTAACGTTGTTAACCGGAAGGACCTTGACTCCTTCACTAAACTTTCGGGCGAGTGCTTAAGGCACTCAGCCCAGAATGCTAACTGGCACAAGGGCACCAAAGTGGGCATAAACCTCGGCCTGGCTGTTATTTAAGTAAAAAGTTCTCCTGAATCCTACGATTTAAAGGGAACAAAGAAGGTCCCTTGCATAACCTATGTAATCTGTGATGTGCAGAAGAGTGTATGCAGAGTTAATATCATTGATTAATCCTTAAAGTTCAAACACCTGTCGAAGATAGAAGTTAATGAGACCAATAGGTGTGTTCCGGAAGGATCACGTGAGAACCAATACTTTAACTAGGCTTAGTGTGTTTACCATACTGGACCACATCTTCACTTAATATCAGGTGAGGTTGTGGTTCAAGCATTGGGCCCATACTGTTTAAAAAATACTTAGACTTTCGTTGGTGAAGTTGGTTTGAAGCCAACTATCCAACTATATAATGATCCTGAACTTTTTGTGAAGGGAACGATCGTGATGAAGATAGAGTATGGCGGTAGAGTATTTTTTAGTATCCGCCTGACTGGCTACCAATCTCGAGCTTGAAAATTTCTCAAAACCTTATAGGTATTTTGGCAGTGTCATTTGAGAGCCAAGGTGTAACGTATTTTATTTGTTTATCACCATGAATGAATTAAGCTTAAGCTTTACACTTATTACAGTATAAAAAAAAACTACATATATATATATATATATATATACTACTTACTAGTACTATTTAATATGCACACGGTGAAAACCCGTCAAGCAAGCTCTGCCACCGTGATTCTAGATCTTCAAGTTTATCTTAGATCTTAGATTTTACCTACAGTATTAACATAGTGTTAATTCATCGATAAATTTCTGTAATTTATTTGCATACTTCTAGAAAATATACTGGTACTTGATTTCGAGTTTTTATTTCACTAATCATACATAGATATATAGAATTTATTATTAGGCAATAGTGCCTGCCTTAATTTAATTTATTGAAATTATCGAAATCTATTTGTTGATTTAACACAATAAGTACGTAGTTAATATAAATGTAGCGTATAAAAATGTCCAACTGCTAGACAGCAGCGTTTATAACCCTTGTAGCGCCCGTATGCACCAATATCCTGGCGCCTTTAAGAGCGTTGGCGCCCCCTTTAGGCTTTAGCCCTGCGTCCGTGTGCGCTGCACACCCTGCACTATAGGTAAAGTCACCTCTGCTGCTAGGTAAAGTATAGAAAGAAAAAAAAAATGTTAAACACAAATCTACGAATCGTGTTTTGTTACCAATTATATTGTGGAATACTTTCAACAGTTTTTATTTATATTCAACTATACTTAAATCAACTTTTATACCACTAGAAAACATATTGTAATGAATATTATTTAAAAATAATTGCATACGTGCGTATTTCACTCTGTGTGTTATTTTTTGATGCTTAATTACATATAACAACAATATGATTATAATAAGTATTATGAACATGAAATTGAAACTCCTGACGCAGTACGTATGTAGCGAACCTTTTGGTTTATGGATCTTAAACTTTTCGCATATCAGATTGTGTTCTTTTTTTTCAAATTGTCCATTACATCTTATAACTACTAAAAGTATTTTTAAAGTAAAATCTTCTATAGCGGCGATCAACCATTCTCTTTAGGGGAAAAAAAAAACTTATGGATTCGCGTTCCCAATGTTATGACGTCAGCCGTCAACATTCTGCAGTTTAAGTACTGGCGTTCAGGGATAAATAATAAAATGTATACTTATGTACCCTGTCGTATGTTTTGATTATGAATAAACTATATGAGAATGTACATACATATTGATACATATTGCTCGCCAATAGAATTAAAAAAACCAGACAAATGTTATATCTTAGTCTATGTTAATAATTTAAATTGATACATTATTAAATTTAAACATGAAAAAGAAGTTTCGAATTTTAATGTATGTCACGGTTGTATAGGTATTTTTTTAATTCTTCTAAGAAACATTGTCACCCTATTGACACATAACGGTTGTATTCCCGATCGGCTGCGTACATAATTATTATCATTATTTACGAAACATAATTGTTTGTTTTTACTGGAATAGATTACGGCCCCGTATTTCCACTTTGTAATGAGCTCTTATCCATCTTATAAACTAATAAATAAAATTGGAGTGTCTGTTTGTAATGTCAAAATTAATTTTTCTTAGTAAATAGATATGAACGTACCAGTATATACGACACCTATAGCAAAAATACAAATTTTTAACATTTTTGTCTGTCTGTCTGTTTGTTCCGGGTAATCTTCGGAACGGCAAGACGGATTTTGTCGGGATGTTTTTTGGTAGATAGCTGAAGTTACTCTGGGTAACTTAGAGCACTTTTAATTTTAGAAAATAATTAGGGTTCCACGTAAAAAAATTAAAAGTCATAAAATTTTTTATGAAATCCGATTCAATGCACAGTTTTATGGGCAAATGCTTGAATTTATGAGAAATATATTTACTTTCTTTTAATATTAAAGAATTTTTAGGAAAATAATTATAGTTTCCGTATTAAAAAAACGCAGTGAATAATATAAGAAACGCGGGCGCAGCCGCGGTCACATAGCTAGTGCTACAATAAATAAATAACGAGGTATGTGTATTTTAACCAACTTTACCTCTAATTGACGTGGAATTTAATTATTCGATAGAATGCGTTATATTGATCAAATTTATTGGTGTATTGTTGTTTTATGAAGAGTCTGTTTTTATTACAACAGTATTTTTAAATTCTATTTATTCCTTCTTAACCGTGCAGCCAAGTCTGATGTTCGAAAGACTTTTTGTACAAGACTGCAGCAAAATGGTGCCGTTTGTTAAGGCTCTCTTTCCAAAAGTTTTCTTGAGAGATTTCAGAATTCAGGTTCGGTGTTGGATCAACCATGCTCCTAATTCAAACATAGGAATAATTATCATAAAAAAAAAAAAAAAAAATCATTTTTTTTATAACCTCAAAATCACAATTGAATAAAAAATAACTCGATTGATACTTGTAAGATTGATGAAAGAAAAAAAAATACTGAACTGTTATATCTTTGCCTTTTTATATATAGATTAGCTGTGTACCGCGGCCGCGCCCATGTTTCAAGTATTTTTTACTGCGTAAAATACTTTTAAATAATCATTGGAAAATCATGTTTTGATGGTGCTGTCTATTACATTATATTTTGTTTACAATTTTATGAGCTTCAGTTTTTTCCGCGGAACCCATATTATTTTTCAAAAATAGAAGCAAGCTAGTTTACTCGCTGTAACTTAAGCTATCTGCCAAAAAAAGTCCCGTCTAAATCAGTCCAGCCGTTCCGGAGATTAGCTGGAACATACAGACAGACAAAGAAAAAAATATATTTTTGGTATAAATACCATAATTTTAATTTTAAAAAAATAAGCATACATTTGCTATCTACAGTGAAATAGGCTAATCTCTCCTAGTTCATGGTTTGTTAATAAATTTTGAAAAAAAAAAAAAAAATTAAATAATAAAAACTTCTTGCCTGCTATCGGTACGTTGTAGTGTAACAATAAAATGCTGGGATTCTTTGTAAATTCACAAAGCTAATGCGGTTTTTATTAATCTGTATTATTAATCACAGTAGGTACCTACCCTGTATAATTGGATTAGATTACACTAGTTGTGTTACCCGTAGCATCGATCACGTGAATATGCTTTTAATTTTGAACGGGACATAGAGCTTGTTACCTTATTGCGGCTGAATGCTTTCAGGTCACGGTGAAGCTGTAAAGGCCAACGGTCAACAGCGTTAGCTAGTAAGAAAAAAATATAATGGGAATTACTCGAATTAGTTGTATTATATACTAGCTGTATATTCGCGGCAGCGCCCGCGTTTCATATACTTTTCCTTGCGTAATATATATTTTCTTTTATACAGAACGCCAATTATTAAAAAAAAAATATATATATATATTCACAATTTCATGAGTTTTAATTTCATTACGCAGAAACCTAATTATTATCGAAAAAAAAAAAAAGTACTTTAAGTTACACGCATAGGCGGCCCTAGTCCTTGTAGCGCCCGTGTGCAACCGATACTCTGACGTCCGCTAATAGCCGGGTAGTGAAAATGAAATAAGTACTTACATATCGGTCGAGCTAAGTTTGCACCTCGCTGGAATCGTCGTGTCGCGCAGTACGGTTTGTCAAGCGAGGTAAAAACTTAACTCGACCGGGATGTAAAGATAACTCTATAATTAAACTATAAAGTTTCAAACTTCAATTCAGGTCCAATTAATGATGTCGGGGAGCAAAAGTTATTTTGTAAAAGAGCCGCTCGTGGCGCACCTTGCGCCATAGACCATAACACAGGGGCAGGGTCGCATTTTTGTAGGTGTCGCTTGGGGCGCTCGACGCCTCCTAAACTCTGCACCATAGGTAAAACCTCTGTTTACAAGGAGTAACTTCAGCTATCTAGTAATAAAAGTCCAATCAAAATCGGTTCACCCGTTCCGGAGATTACTAGAAACAAAGAGACAGACAGATTTTTTTAAATTGTATTTTTGATATAAGTATCGTATATACATTTATATCTATTCAGTAAAAAAATATTTTGCCATTACAAACAAACACTTTAATTATATTTATTAGTATAGATAAGCTCAGAACTTTGACCATAATCAGATGTAGTAAAAATCTTGCCATTTTATACAAACCATGTTTCCTTTAATATCATGTAAATCGCTTCAATGGTTCTCGCGTATTTTATTTAATTTAATATATTATGCGATGCAATTAAAATACATAAAAATCAGTAATAAATAACCATCATTCAAGTTGGATACTTAAATGGAAGAAGATTCTGCTTATAATGATAGGTATTTCTTATATGTGTCTACGGAAATACAATACAGTCCCACGATCGATCAAAAACATCTCAAAATAACACCTGCGCATTTGTTAATATATAAAAGTTCACACATTTTTTGTGTCAAATCCATCATTTTGAGATTAAAATTTGTCTGTCATTCACAGAATTCGGAGCTGTTGGTTCTGGTATCCATTGTTAATTTGCAGTCATAATGCGAAAATGATTGACTCTTTATTGTCGATGTTTCGAGTGCATCAATGCGAGCATAATCCTATTTTATTGGATAATTTTAGTGACAGTGTAGGCGGTACGGGTTACGAGGCAAACTAGTATAAGTAAGAAAACAAAAAAACAAGTTTAAATTTATAATTCAATTTTGTATTGTTGGTTCCTGGTTAAGAGTCATCAATTCAGGTACATTCAAATTTCTGAAACAAGTACCTATGTAATTTCGTGATGTTACAAATTTTCCCATTAAACAATTATATTACAGATACATCTGTGCACTTTTATTTAAAAAAAAATTGGCCGTCACGGATACGCTGCTCGGATGTTAAACATTAAAATCGATGGTAGAATTTCTAATTAATGTAAATTGTTTAAGAAATAAATATAGGTTAGTTAATTAAATCAATATATTTAACTTATTATGCCAATTGTAATCTATACTAATATTATAAAGAGGAAAGATTTGTATTTTTGTATGTAACGAATAAACTTAAAAAACTACTGTACCGATTTGGATGAAATTTGGTATGGATATAGTTGGAAATCGAGGGAGTGATATATGATAGTTTTTATTTCTAAAATCGCACTGGAACAGAAACTACGCTGGTAAAAAGTCGGGGAGCAGCTAATAATAATTAAAGGAAATTAAAGAAGTAAATATTATTAATATGGACTCTTACAGAAAAATCAGTGTAATGTATAAAATACACACGTGTGGTGTAGAGGCGGTATGATAGTTCGACTGCATTGAAAAAAAAAACGTTATCCCAACAATGTAATTCAAACACTTATAACCTTCTTCTACAGTAATTCGAAATGTGACAAAAGCACTCATATTCATTGTTTACAAGTAAAACCCATGTTCGTATTTCGAATGAGTGACAGGTCGCTGTGAGTACGGCTGGGTGGCCTACAATAATCCAATCAATGGACAATGGCTACCCGAAATGTCAGATCTATACAAAAACACAAATGTAATTTCCCAAATGTTGTTTGTACCTACATATTTTGGCAATAAATTTAATTGATGAATTTTATGAATGCTAATTTAGTTTCGTATTAACGCGTTGTTATTTTAAAATATCTTAGTTTATAGCGTTAAGTTTTATTTGATTATTGACTGTTATTACATATATTATATAGCTATATAAATTTTGACAGCCAGAATCCGAGATAGGCAGTAAAATTAAAAGTCACACTTTATTAATTTATTACTTTATGGTGAGTGATGAAGAACAGTCGATTACACCACACAAGTTGATTAGTATAAATATTAAACATAGAAATAAGAGGATAAAAAAGAACTACATTCATAATGTGACATACATATGTACCTATATTTTAAGAGGACATGAGGTCAGAAAGTAAGTATTTGAGAAATCTATTACAATCACGTTACACCCCAAAAAAATAAAAAAAAAAATAAAACACGAAACTGCAGCTCAGGCTGGTTTTACCTATGCAAAATACATGAACTGAACCGATTTTTAATTTTCCTTCAGTTCTAGAATAATAAATACTTTGGCTATACTTTTATTCATCGAATTGTTTGACGAACGTCAGAAAATGACGGTAAAAACTGAGTATTTTTTCAGTTTAAAAGGCTCCTAGTGGTAGAAAATACCAACTGCGGGCTGGCCGGCCTCCAAATCTCCTATTTCTTGCCGAGGGTCTGGTGATACACTGGGTCGCTCAGGGCGAAAATATAAAGAATATGTCCACTTACCGAGCAATCTCTCGTGCACATCCAATCCCGGGGATCCTGCAGCTTGCGTAGTAGCGTGGATGCGGTTTAAAGCGTGATGCGGCGATATTGTAGATTATTATAAAGAATTGCGGTTTGCGTTGCGGAGCGGTTGCGCGTATACTTTTTAAAACCAACTGTCAAACTTAACTCGCGGCGCGGGTTGCCAGGCAAGAGAAAATCACTCGGCAAGAATGACAGTGATTCCTGACATTCTCACCCCAGCAACCGAATGATTCACCATAACCCCCGACCTTAGGAGAGAAGCGTCTCCTAAGCTCAAAATATTGGAGAGGAGGTGAAAGAAAATTAGATGGATGAGCGGAAATGCGGAAGCGGAATTACAAATTTAACTGAAGGATAAACTAATATTAAAGTAGAAAAAGGATAATAATATACAAAGGAAAGGAACTATTAGAAGGATTATTGGGTAGGTAAAGGACAGACCTTTACAACCGGGCGCGTATAAGTACCGCTTTGAGTGCGGACAGTAACCACACGGACTATTCCGTCAGCACCAGGGTGGCAGGTTTCAATAATACCAAGTGGCCACCTTAATGGAGGAGCGTTATCAGATTTAAGTAGAACAACAGAACCTACAGTAGGATTTGCGGTACGTGCATTCCATTTTTGTCTAGTTTGGAGCGTTGACAAATATTCATTCCTCCAGCGTTTCCAATAGGATTCCACGAGCTTATCCAATAAGTATTTGCGCTTCAACAAAGATTGCGGTTGCGAAGCAGTGTCAACTAAATTAAAAGAATTGAGCGGTTCATAGTTAAGAAAATGTGCGGGAGTTAGAGCTGTAGGTTCGGCCGGATCCGAACTCAAAACAGAAAGTGGTCGTGAGTTTAGTATACATTCGATTTGTGTAAGAAGTGTTGTAAACTCTTCATAGGTAAGTAGCGTGTCGCCTATAACGCGTTTTAAATGCGACTTAATGCTTTTTATATTAGATTCCCAAGCACCACCAAAATGAGGAGCGTTGGGAGTGATCGTTTTCCAGGTAATACCGTGCTCTACAGCTTCATTCAAAAATGCCTCCGAATAAGTTTTAGATTTAATAAAATTATGTAAATCATTATAATGCGCTTTTGCACCTACAAAGTTAGTGCCATTGTCCGAAAATAACTCTAAGCAATTTCCTCTACGTGATATAAATCGCTTGAAAGCTTTGATAAATGACTCAGTACTTAAATCAACCGCGAATTCAATGTGCACAGCTCTTGTTACTAAACAAGTAAATAAACAAATAAAAGCCTTTTCTTGGCGCGCACCTCGATATCTACTTATTAATATAGGAATTGGGCCTGCATAATCGGTCCCGGTTTTTAGAAAAGGCTTAGCTTCATTAACTCGAAAGGAGGGAAGAGCGGACATATATGGAAACATGGGTTTAGGCGAAACTTTAAAACAGCTGTTACAAGCTTGAAAACGCTTTCGAACTACTGTCCTGCCTGAAATAATCCAGTAATTTAAGCGTAACATCGAGAGTAATTGGTGAGGACCTGCGTGTAAATATTTTTTATGATAATAATCGATAAGTATATTTGTGATGTGATCGCGTTTAGGAAGCAGAATAGGGTGTTTCGCTTCGAACCGTAAGCTACTGTGCTGTAATCTGCCCCCAACCCTGATCAAGCCATCGCTATCTATAAAGGGTGACAGTGTTCTAAATGATTTTGTAAGTGGACGATTTTCTTTTAAAGAAGTTAGTTCGGTTGCAAAATGAACTTGCTGAACGCTGCGCAAAATGTACAACTCAGCTATTTTTAACTGATTTACCGTTACAGTATTAGATCTAGGAATTTTCCTAATAAATATTAAAACATAAGTCGCAACTCGCAAAAGTTTCGACCACGAAGATAGTCGAGCTGCGACTGTATGGAAAAAGGGTTGTTCATTTATCGTCGTGACTAAAGCGCGATCATTTTTATGTTCATATTGTTTATCAGGTGGGAATATTTGATCCTCAAATAAAAAGCGTCGAATAGGCCATTCTGTCACTGGATTTTGAAGCCAAGTGGGGCCATGCATCCATGTCGGATGGTCTAATAATTGGGAAGGCAATAAACCTCTCGATAAGCAATCACTCGGATTATCCTTTCCCGCTACGTGAAAAATGTGTTTGGGTGATAAATACTCTTGAATGCGAGCGATGCGGTTTGCTACGTATACTTGAAATCTATGCGGAGAAGAATGTGCCCAATATAAGGCTACTGTGGAATCGGTTAAGGCGAATATATTTGTAATATTGCAACGCGGTGAAATAGTGGTGATAACAAAGTGAATAAGCTTCGATAATAATAACAATGCACATAATTCGAGGCGTGCTAGAGTTTGCATTTTATTAGCAGTTGGCGACACCTTGCTTTTAGCGCATACTAGATTGACCGTGTTGGGAGAACCCTTAATGCACAAATAAACGTTGGCGCCGTATCCACTTTCACTTGCGTCTGAAAAACCTACTACTATCAACTCAGAACTGTAAGATGGCACTCCTAAGAAACGAGGAATTTTTACACTAGATAAAAGTGGTAGCTCATTTCGAAGGATGCACCATGCGTCGCAAATATCTTGCGGTGGGCATTCATCCCAATCTACATGTTGTAACCAAAGCGATTTCATAATTAACTTAGCCTTTAATATTACGGGTGCACAGAAACCATTGATATCCCACAAGCGAGCGATAGTTGCTAAGATAATGCGTTTAGTAATTATTTGCGAAGTTTCCTTTACCGAGATTACGAATTGATCTTTTTCAGGAATCCATTTTAAGCCTAATAATTTTAAATTGTCATTTTGATCAAAATGAACATGTGAAAGGTTATGATTTTCAGGAATTATTCTAATAATGCGGGGCAATTACTTATAAATTTTACTAGATCAAAACCACCTTTTTTAAACATGTTTATTAATTGGTTAGATAGGTTTATACCTTCTTGCGGTGTACATACGGATATTGCCAAATCGTCCATGAATAAATTACTTTGAGCTACATCTGCGGCGTATGGATATTCCTGTCTCTCTTGTTCAGCTAGTTCGCGGATTGTCCGCATTGCTAAATATGGGCTGCAAGACAGACCGAAACAAACGCGATTGAACTCATATAAATTAGCGCTATCCTCATCTTCAAAGCGATATAGAATTCGTAAAAATTTACGATAATTATTATGTACCAATATTTGTAAATACATCTGCTTAATATCGGCACTTATAGCAATAGGAAATAAACGAAATTGAATTAAGATCGCAAGTAAATCATTTTGTAAGTTTGGCCCGGTATGCAGACAGTCGTTTAACGACAACCCGGAAGTTGTTTTTGCACTTGCATCTAGAACTATTCGTAATTTCGTACTAATTTTATCATTGCGTGAAACTGCGTGGTGAGGAATAATATATTGCCTCTCACTGGAATTATAATTATCTATGCGGGTAATATAATTTTTATTTAAGTACTCTCTAATAATTTCGTCATACTGTAATTTTAAATTATTATTGAGTTTAAACTTGCGTTCTAAATGCGTATATCTCTTAGATGCGATTTTAAATGAATCCCCTAACTGCGACGGGTCTTGGTTAAAGGGTAAAATAGTAGTGAAGCGGCCTGATTTATCGCGAGAAATATTATTTGAATATAACAACTCACATTGTTTATCCACGGGTGAAAAATGTTTTTTGTCCGGTACATCTTCAACGTTCAAAAAACGATTCATTAAACCTTCCATTGAAGTATCCTCACTACAAATATATGAGTATGTGTCACTGAGACAAGCGGTAGCGTTAGCGGACGCGGATTGTAAAACACGTGCGGAGCCTATAATAATATAACCAAATTCGGATTCAAGAGCGTCGGGATTCCCATTCGAACCTATGATTTTATTTCCCTTCAATATGTGGGCAAAAACTTCTGAACCAATTAGCATGTCTATTGGACCCTTCGTATGAAACGATTGGTCTGCGAGCGGTAAATTAAATAAATAATCGAGCGATGTACAATCTACATTCACTTGCGGTAAATCACCCGAAATCTTATTAATAACTAAACATTGTATGTTCAAGCGGAAATCATTATGTCGCGAAAATACTGTTACATTGGCTATACCCTGTATCGGTTGCGGATTGTCACCAATACCATTTACTTGAATGGAATTGGCGGAGTTAAATATATTTAATCCAAGTTTCTTACAACATTGTTTGGTAATAAAATGTCTCTGAGAACCCATATCGATAAGTACTCTGACTGGGTGTAATATAGAATTTTTATCTTTTACTAAAATGACTGCGGAACCTAACAAAATAATTTTATTTTTATGACGCGTGGATTCAGAATTCATCTGACTACAAAGAGATACAGTTTTGTCTTGGGTACTTTTAGATGTATCGTTATTATGTAGTTGATTATCAGAGGTCAATGACCTTGAATTACCCCCGACCATGCCATCTAAACTGTTCTCAGGAAAGTGTAACAAGGAATGGTGCCTCTTGTTTCCTTTACAAAATTTACACGATGATACAGACTGACAAAATCGACTAGTATGCAACAAACTCAAACAATTTATACAACCGTTCACAGTCTTTATATATTTGTATCTATCTAGCGTGTGAAAGAGTTTTAAATTTCGCGCAATTATATATTTGTTCATGTTCATTCGATTTACAAAATGAACAGTGTTTATTAAGACGCGCGGTGACGTCATTTGCAATTAATGCGCGTGGAACTCGCTGTGTCGAGCGACCGCTCCTCGCGTCTCCAGCGGGGCAGTGCTTATACTTACTACCGGCGCTTGCGTTGATTTTAATATCTGGCGTAATTCTTTTTAATATTTTATATTGTTCCCTGAGAAATATTACAAATTCTTCGTAATTGGGATATGATTGTTTTCTATTAATATTTTCGAATTGTTGCACTGTGTCCGTATCTAGTTTGCGTAAACCTAAATGAACAAACATGTAATCTAACAAATTATCGATCTTTAATTGTTTCAAAGCGGCTACAGACGTAGAATATTCGTCAATGAATGCGTCTAATTGACTCGGCGTAGCATTGTGAAGCGATTTTAGATATAATATTTTTTCTATATAGGTAGTAGCTATCTCACGGTCGTCCGTGTATTTATCAACCAGTGCGTTATAAATTATATTATAATTTTCTGCGGTCGGACTTAAACTTAGCCATATTGACTCAGCCTTCCCTTTAAGTTTACTAATTAAGTACCTTACACGTAGTGAGTCATTTAGACTCGGATTATTGTGAACCATTGAGTTATAACATTCAATGAACATAGGAAATTTTTCATAGTCACCATAGAATTCCGGTATTGATAATTTCTCTAATTGAAAATTGTTTTAAATATTGTTCATTGTGTTCAGCGGTATTAACATTTTGCGATATATTGAAGCGTGTTAAGGCATTTTTTACTCCACAATAATAATCTTCGAATGCCCATATTGCCTCATAATTTGGTAGGTACTTAGGATCTAATTTCAAATTAAGTCGGTTAATATTATCGACTATATTTTGAAATTCTTCGCGCATCGAATCAATGTTTGTCGCTTGACTAATAAAGAGAGGAGTTTGGCGATCCTCCTGACTCGTAGGTATAGATTCGTAAATAGATTTAATGCGTAAATAATAAGATTGTTTTTTACTTTCGAGTAGAGATATTTCTCCGATACCTACTGAACCTTCAGCTACTTCTCCCTTTTTGGACCTATGCTCCATTTTTAAAGTTAATAATATTAAACAATGTAATTAAAAAACAAATACAATTGAATAGTATTCGTCTCAACGGTAATATAAAATATCAAAAATGCGAGGGTAAATAATAAATTTATGAAATTGCGTATGCGGTTTTAAAGTCTTAGGATGTAAAAATAGGGAATTTAGGACACAATCCAGGAACGAAGGACCATTAAAAGATGGTAGAAAATACCAACTGCGGGCTGGCCGGCCTCCAAATCTCCTATTTCTTGCCGAGGGTCTGGTGATACACTGGGTCGCTCAGGGCGAAAATATAAAGAATATGTCCACTTACCGAGCAATCTCTCGTGCACATCCAATCCCGGGGATCCTGCAGCTTGCGTAGTAGCGTGGATGCGGTTTTTTTTTTTAAAGCGTGATGCGGCGATATTGTAGATTATTATAAAGAATTGCGATTTGCGTTGCGGAGCGGTTGCGCGTATACTTTTTAAAACCAACTGTCAAACTTAACTCGCGGCGCGGGTTGCCAGGCAAGAGAAAATCACTCGGCAAGAATGACAGTGATTCCTGACATTCTCACCCCAGCAACCGAATGATTCACCACCTAGTTTATACAATAACTAATTTATGGAAAAAATCTAAATGGCGGTGGTTGATATTTATTATTTGGTATAAAAATATCTACCGCAATGCTATTATCCAGGGAGGAAACAGGGGATTACGTTTGTATGGAATAAATCCTGCTAGGATATTATCTTAAGCATACATAAAAATCACATTTTATTATTTCATCCAATCAATTGGGATATTTTATAAAACTTCTTTTTTTGAGGTCTCCCAATTCCAAAACTTAAATCTAATTTACAATTTTGTTTTGCTTTAAGTCGAGTTTTAGAATATTGTTTAGCCTATTCGTAAATTTAATTACACCCCCCTTCTTTTCACGTTCCAATAATATTGCCAATAATATATCTTTTGTAAATATTATATATTTATAGTTCCTGACATAACGTTAAAATACGTTTTAATAATTAAAAAGAAATCTAAATTTACTACTGGCATGAAACAACTATCAAGCTCCTTACATTCCAATAACAACATGAATGTTTAACAAACGCATAATACAACATTATATTTATGTTGATTGAATTACACAAAAAAAAATCTTCACACACCCGCTGCTTAACTGTTGTTAAGTCAATTATGCACACAAAAGATAAGGAATGAGTGTTTGTTTGTCGTGTGGTGTGCTAATTTTTTTTCGTGTTCACGGATTATTTACTTTTATTTGTTTGGTTTTACTTTTCTTACATTTATTTTTCAAATTATTTTTGATTTATTGTTTCGTACGCGGCCTCTATTCTTTTTCAGAGCCAGTATCTCTAGGATTAGTGTATTTACAATCCGTGACCATATCGTCACTTAACATCAGACGTGATTGTGGTCAAAGCGCTGAGCCTCTACAATGTATAAAAAACTCAAACACCCAAAAACCAAAACAGTATAAACATCGTGGCAATACTAGAATCTCTGAGGACATCCGCCTCGTTGACTTCCCATAATTATAGTCCTAAATAGTTAATTGTACTGTAAACATCTTTACATACTATCAGTCTCTTCCAGGTCGTCGGTCCACCTTGTGGAGGGTCTACCCGCTTTGCGTTTTTCGGTACGTGGTAGCCATTCAAGAACCCGTTGTTTCCATCGGGCATCGGTTCTGCAAGCAATGTGTCCAGCCCAATGCCACTTAAATTTAGTAATTCTTTGGACAAGTCGTTTACTTTAGTTCTTTTGCAGATCTCCTCATTTCTGATTCGATCACGCAATAAAACTCCAAGCATAGCCCATTACCCTTTAAAAAACTTTTTTTTGAGCAATATCTGTGTATTTTGTGATCAAATTAAAATAAAAAAGTCAATAAAAAAATGTTTTATTTTATTATTTAGTGTTGTGCCCGCTTTACAAGGAACCCTAATTGTAGTCTTAATTTTTTTCTGGTACTAAGAGACAGCAAACATATTCACTAATTGAAGCACTTACCAGTTAAACTAACAATTGAATCTTCTTGTAACCTCTTGGTTTTTAATGTTTTCTATGGGATCCTAATAATTTTATTAATTAGGTTACATTTTTGATACTGACATAAAGCACTTATAATTACTTATAAAATCAAACACATGCCGGTAAAACTAACTGTACATTGAATCGAACTTGATTTACATTTTTATAAGTTTAATTTGTTTTACATGGAAAACGAATTATTTGTGAAAATTAAAAGTACCCTAAGTTACGCGGAGTAACTTCAGCTATCTATCAGAAAAGTCTCATCTAAATCGGTCAAGCCGTTACAAATATTTTATAAACTGTGTTTTTGTTATAGTTACTGTATTCATATGTATTTAGTAAATCGTTGTTATTACGATATTACAAACAGACTCTTTAATTTTATTTATTAGTATAAATAGATAGTTGGCATCCGTACACTTTGCTCGACGAAAATTAGTATTACTGGTATAATTTAATATCATTATAACCAACTTCTTGAATAGTTAGAACGTGATTGGTTGACAAATATTAAAACACTTTGAAGCGATGATGGCGCAGTGGATATTGCGGGCGGATTCCGCGTCAACGGACGCGGGTTCAAACCCACCGACCCAACTCTAAAATCATCCTGAGCTTTCCGATGAAGGAAAATATCGTGAGGAAACCAATAGCATGGTGGTAGGGCATTTTAAAATAATGCGCGTATGGGTAGCTACCACACTCAAGTACCTACGAAAACCTGTCACCAAATACCAACTGTGTTCCGGCAGCATCATTTGAGAACCAGCATCTAGTATTTAGTGCGTTTACCGTCCTGGACCACATCGTCAATTGGCATCAGGAGAGATTGTGGTCAAAGCAGAGCCTGTACTGTATAAAAAAGCAAATACAATTTTACATTTGCCCACAATCAAGGGTTTTATTATAATACTTCCTGTGGCCTATCAGGTATTTGTTTTCTCTTTGTTTTGTCATTCAGTCTTTTTATTTATTATTTTTGTAATGTTTTAATTCTAAATCTATTTTTTTAATTATATCTATACAAGTTCTTTATTTATTAAGATGTCGATTGTTCCGAATGTTAATATTTCACTTTACATTCTATATAGTTTTACGTTATGATGTATTTAGTTTTTTGTTTGTCACTTTATATGTTTTTTTATATTCATTCAAACATAAGACGTCCACTACTGGACATAGGTCTCCACCATTATGGGGGGGATTGGCATAATCGGCACGCTTGCGATCGCAGTGAGGTGTTTTTGATACTTAGAGGATGCTGCTGCCCATCCACTGGTTCATATCCCTTAGTCGGCTTTTACGACATCCTCGGGAAGATATGAGGGATATGGGATTAGAGTATGTACTATTTTCTATCTCTGTCTCTTTTATCTTCATGAGTTAATTACTTTTCTACTTCTAGCTTTGTTCTGCCTTTTCCTTCCTTATGTAATGTTTTTTCTTATACCATGAAAAGAAGTGTAGGTAAATTTTTACATAATGTATTAAATGCAGTTATTTAACATTTAAATAGGTAACATAGATTATCTATACTAATAAATATAATTAAAGTGTCTGTTTATCATGTCAAAATTACAATTTTTTACTAAATATATATAAATGTATGTGTGTCTGTCTTTTTGTTCCAGATAATCTCCGGAACGGTTAGACGGATTTTGACGGCACTTTCTTTGATAGATAGCTGAAGTTGCTCTGAGTAACTACGGTTAATTTTGATTTTCGTAAATAGTTAGGGTTCCGCGTAAAAACATTAAAACTCATAAAAAATTGAATAAAATCCTATCCAATGCACAGTTTTACGGACAAGTGTTTGAATTTATGAGATATATTTTTATTTTATACTTAGTACTAATAAATTTTAAGGATGTAATTAGGTTACCGTATAAAAATTTAAAACGCAGTGAAGAACATATGAAACTCAGCCGCGGGCACCCAGTTAGTATATACTATATTTATGTCCATTTGTTTGTATAATTTATCAGATGTGTATATAAGTAAATCGTTCCACGTATCAACGAATGCTAATGGCTAATCTCGACTTCACAATTCGAGTCGTAAAAAATTAAATTTCCGCCATTAAGTCATCGATATCAAGATCTATCGATTACGTTACCAATTACCGCCATTTATTACATAGTTTATTTGTACTTATGTGGGTGAAGTCCGTTTCACAATACAACGACTATGTTGTTTACGGTATAGATATTTGTAACCCACTGATAAATAATTTCTCTATGTTCTTATTATGAATTATTCTTAATTTATTCAAAGGTAGGTAACTATTTATTGACTTATAAATAAATTGTGTACCTGTTTGTAATATTAAAATATCACCTTTAACCTAATTCACATGAATTCAGTATACCGAACCGATTTTTAAAATTGTTGTCTGTATGTTTATTCCGCAACGGCTGGAGCTGTTTTGACGAGACTTTTTGGCAGATAGCTGAAGATACTCTGCGTAACTTAGGCTAATTTTATTTTTCTAAAATAATTATACTTGATAATAAAATACGATTTAATGGACAGCATCATCAAAACATTATTTTGCAATGATTATTTAAAAATTATATTGTGCAGTAATGAATATCCTAAATACGTGCGGAGCCGCGTGCACACAGCTAAGTAATAATAATAAAATTAAGGTACAAGTTCGCCCGTTTATGTAATATTGTTCATATCACTGGGATGTACCTATAAAATTTCTCTTTGATACTTGGAATGGATTGCAGAGACGGTCTTTCTGGTGAATGTAGATATTACTCTAAGTATATCGAGTATCTTCAACTCTACGGGGGCATTGTGTCACTATGTGTGTTCTGTCGTATGTATCTGCTCAAAGGAGCTGTTTAATCTAATTTGCTCCTGTCCACAACTGAACCATATGCACTGCGCTTTGGAGCCAGTTATACTTTATTTTCTAACTCAGAAGGAACCAAAAAGTTCACATCCTTCCCTTTACAATACTATAAACTATGGGACAGTTTCTTTTCAACATCGCATTCTTCAAATGTTACGTGAAGATAAATAACAACGGCGACCGGTGATCGATAACCAATCTTTCGGTGGTCGCCACTGTTTTTTGGATTATTCTATGCTTACCATCAGGCACAGTACTGCAATTTTATCTTACTATAGAAGCACAAATAAAAAGTATAACTTCGCTCAAAAATACGTAGAGCTCTTAAAAAAAAAAATGTTAATCGATTCTGTAATCTTTGAGTTCATTACTACCAATTACCAGACCTATTATTTATGTAGCGCATTTGGTTAAATAACTAATGAAAAAAATCAGGATAAAATGAAACGTTTTCTTCGATAAATTAACGTTGACCAATTTTTTTTTTAAATTTATATAATAGGTAAGTAACTAAACAATATGGAGATCACTTCACATAGCTCGGTTTTGAATAATCTTTCAAATTTTTATGTAAGCCTAACGGAGTAGATGTGAAATAGTTGTTATGTACGAAGTCAACAATAAAATTACATTAAATTAAATGTATTAATTGTTAAAAATAATCGTATGGTTTGAAACGGACTGAAATCTGATTGAATTTAGTAACGCAATCAGTTTCATAGCATGCAGTTACGATTTAATGTGTGTAATGTTTACGATAATCCGCCATTTTGTACGCGAGTTATGCGTGAGTTGATATTTCGTAAAAGAATATGTGCTTACTTTAATCTTAGTGATAATTCAGTTACATGATATGATTCAAATAGAACGTGGGTTTTCACTAATGTTACCAGATATTTAATACGAAAACGGGTCAATTAACAAATTTGAAGTTAATGTATGATCACAAGAAATATTGTAGTAATACGTTTTGAAGAAATAAAATATTTAGTAATTGTCTTATACGTAATACGCTTTATAAAAGTACATTAAACAATGTAAATTCGAAAAGTAAATACATTATCATTAACCCCTTGTGCACTCCATTGTTTTCCTATTGTTTCATTTTTATAGGTAATCGACATAATAATATATATCTACTTAAATGAAATTGAACTTAAAGTTCATTTAAAAGAGCTTAATTTTATTAGATACTTCTAAGGTAACTTTTTATGTAAGGGAATAGTTATTTAGGAAATAAAATGTTGAGCTACTTTTGGGTTAGAAATTACAATAGTAAAAAAACAGAACGAATATTTTGCAAATTGAAATGTTATTTAAATGTGTATCTACATGATCAACCTATTGCTATATATTAACACCATATTACACCATATAACGCTGAAAACCAGCGTTGCAGTGTCTGTCTGTCAGTTGCAGTGATGCTGCAACAAGTAGCTGAATAGGGGGCTATTGTTGGATTCACTAGTAACTATTTAAAATATGTGTTTTTGTATTTGTAATGTATATATTTACTATACAACAATAAAAATTTCTTTCTTTCTTTCTTTATATAAAAAAAATATTTAGGCGTTCTAGCAGTATCACTTGAAAAGCCATATTACGTCAATTATCATCAAGTTATATTATATTATAAATATATATTTAGGATTAAAACATAGATTGATAATACATAAATGAGAAGAAAAAGGATGTCAAGTGAAAAACAAACATAACGTATTAAATTCGTCAACGTCACTAATAATTATACAAAACTTCAAAAAATTAGCGTAAAAATTCAACTAAATATTTAAAAATATTATAATAGCCCGTTACACGAGCCGTTGATACAAACAACCCACAGAAATGCGACCGAAGTTCGTTTAACTAATTTCTACCATTGCTACCGTATACAGATAGTGTTAATTGCGATAGCAGACGAAGATAAATATATATGATACGCACGAGAGCGAGAGAGACGGATGCTAACACGATACCAAAATAAAAAGTTGTTCCTACCAGTCCGTCTGAACACTCACACAGTAGCGTTAACTCGTTAAGTTTTAACCCTGTAATGATGACCGTTTATTCTTTATTAAAAAATGTTACATTCAAATATAATAAATTGTTTAATTCATTACCTATATTAATATCGATTAACAGTGAATGTTTTTTAATTAAAAAATCTGTAATGTTAATCGTATAATTGTTGGAATTAACCCGTTTCGTTTCTTTTACCTTGGTTGATTATTTTTATATCTATACTAATAAATAAAATTGAAGTGTCTGTTCGTAATGTGATTTTTTTTTTTTTTACTATATAGATGTACGTACGTTACTCATACCAAAAATACATTTTTTTTTGTCTGTCTGACAGCTTATTATGGTTAATCTCAGAAACGGCTAAACCAATTTTTATTGGACTTTTTTTGGTAGATAGCTGAAGTTACTTTGGGTAACTTAGGATACTTTTAATTTTCGAAACTAGTTAGGGTTTCACGTAAAAAAACAATACTCATAAAAATTTTCATAAGATCCGATTCCGTGTATAGTTTTTATCTTAGGACTAAAAAAATAATCCGTAATTCCGTATAAAAAAAATTAAAATGCGAATACATGAAACGCGGGAGCAGCCGCGGGGTATCTGCTAGTCTATAATATGATGTTAATTTTAGTTTTAGAAGAAAAAAACTTCTTCAGCGGCGTTAAATGATTCTCGGAAGGGAAGAGTCTTATAGATTCGACGTGACGCTATAACGTCAGCTACCAACATGCTACAGTATATCGAGTATAAGATGGCGTTTAAATGCTGGCGCCGGGAGATAAATAATAACATTTATACTTACGCAGCTTATCGTATATTTTAATTATGAACCAGTGAAATGTGCAATGTTAGGTTGTTTTAAACATTTCTATTAACAAATTATAAAATTTAAACATTAAAAAAAATATTTTCTCCATAGTTTCGAGTTTTCACTTCTCTCACCAGTAGCCATGGTTGCCTAGTTTTGTTTTTTTCAATGCCCGATGACACTTGATTCGATTTTTTGTAAACGAAATTAGGATCGATATAAACAGTCGCAGCGATAGGTTATGTCAAACTGTCGATAAGTGGGACAACGTTCGACGTACGCACTGACCGGCTATAGCCTGCAATATTGTTAATTAGTAATAAAACCTTACCTTATATATATATATATATATATATATTGGTTACAAAAGTGCACCGTTTACCTCTCGAGGGTTATCACCCAAACTTTGTTGATGATAAAGTTGTTTTATAACGTATGGCTGTGCTCTATCGATATCTTTTATCTTTTATAATGAACCAGTTGTTGATTTAAATGGGTGTTTTAATTTGTATGTGTAAAACAAAATTCTTGGTATATTTTTTCTAAGAACGGAAGAATTTTCTGTATGTTCGTGATATTGGGTTTGAATAATCATTGGTATTTTGTATAATTTTTTTTAAACAATCAGTTTTCAGAATCAGTATCAATACTAATAAAATAAAATTCAAGTGTCTGTTTGTAATGTCAAAATAACAATTTTTTGTACTTAATAGATAAGTTATACTATACCTATACCAAAATATTTTCTATCTGTTTGTTCCGGGTAATCTTCGAAACGGCGTGACCGATTTTGACTAGATTTTTTTGTTAGATAGCTGAAGTTTCTCCACGTAACTTAGGCTTCTTAATTTCTCAAAAATAATTAGGGTTCCGTATAAAAAATAAGAATGCATTTAAGAATATATATATGAACGCGGGTGCAGCCGCGCGCACACAGCTGGTAAATGTATATAAAACATAACCGGGCTAGTTACACCATTTAAACCTGAAGAACGGCCAGACCGAATTTTTATGATATTTGTTTATTTTTTTGCTTCGCTTCCACCCGAACAGCTGAATAACTTTATGGGAAATATCGAGTTACATGCATTTTGGAAAATTATTTTGAATACTATTCCTTTTGATTGCATCATTATTTAGACGTTTTAAGCTGGGTGTTAGTGTAATAAATTCAAAGTGTTCTCATACAACAAACTCTATGTACAGTACGGATTCTATGGATTTAATTTTTAATTTTATCAAAGTCCGTTAAAAGATATAAATTTATACTTCGAATTACAAAACATAGATAAATATTATTGAAGTAAAATTATATGTATTATATAAGGCATAAGTTTGATCTCAATTAATTTATTTAAAAAAAATTGTCATTGCTTCCTGTATATGAACATTGCAAATTCGCTTGCAGGATTTAAAATTTGTTTAAACCTTTGTAATCTAAGTACATATATCTGTTTATATGGTGAGTTTGATTTTTAACAGGCAGGTGTGTATCTTGTCCATACAGGCAATAGAGCAAGTTAAAATCTTAATCAGAGGTTCTCAGCTTTTTTATTAAAAAAAAACTATCAAGTTTGATAAGTAGGAGACACATATTTTAAACTAAACAGATGTCGGAAATGTTTCGGAATTTCCTTTTATTTTTTATTGAATAATGAAGTTTTTTTAAATGTATTTATCTGATTATTACTTAAAAATGTGTTGTTATGATATTAATGTTAAACTATTAGAGTTTTGCAATGGATTATTATAACTTCACAGTGATCGGTGGCTCTTGCTAAAACGAATATAAAATACTAGATATCTTTTAGGCTTTCTTTATGTGGGAAATGCATTTACGTATCCTCTCTGCTATCTCTAATCCGGGAGTAAAATCTCTTAACATGACAGACATAACTTCCTACCATTTCCTGTCGGCCTTCCCTTATTTTCTGCCCAGGGTAAAATACAAAATATCTAACTATAACCCATTACCCATAAATACTCAGAAGAATTAAGAACATGATAAATTTTAATATTCGAAATAATTCCACAAAGTGAAAATAATTTAACAATACATGCTTTACAATCTGACTACAATACCAAATGCGTAAGACTGGTTGATTAATGTGTCGAGTACCTATAAAAATAAGACAATAGGAAGACAATAGGAAAACAATGGAAAGTTGGCGTAAACGCCAGGTTAGTGCTCAAGGGGTTAAAAAAGAAAAGAATAATGTATACTAACAAATAAAATTTAAGTGTCTGTTTGTAATATCGAAATAACAATTCTTTATTGAATACATAGTATATACATTATATACGATACCTATATAAAATTTTTTTTTTTTCAATTGTTATCTGTCTGTTTGTTTCGGGTAATCTCCGGAACGGCTTGCCCGATTTTGACGCATACTTTTTTATTATTTAGAGTTCCTAGTAAAAAAATGAAAACTCATCAAATTGTGAATAAAATTCGATCCAATGCAGTAAGAAATATCTTTGCTTAATATTAGCGGCAAAAAATTTTTTGGAAGATAATTCGGATTCCGTATAAAAATATTAAAAACTATAGTACGCAGTGAAAAATATATGAAACGCGGACACGACCGCGGGCACTCAGCTAGTATAGAATAAATCGGTACATCAGTTCTCGACAGACGGACAATATTTTTAAAACTTGCAAGAATTAGTTCAAGTAAAGTTCTGCTAATGAACCAGTAAACGAATATCCTAAAGATGGCAAGTAAAATTCTTTTAAACATGTAATTTCAAATTTAATAATTTAATATAAAAAAATACTAAATCTCACGCACACATTTCGTACAATAACTGCCTAGATTTGTATGTTATCTAAAGTCATATAATATAAACTAACATAATATATACAATAAGTTCATTTTAATCACTTTTTATCATTTTAAATAAATAACGTAATAAAAACTTAATTGTGTACGGTAATAATTGTAATAAAAATTAAAAATTATTGCGTTTTCTTATCTACGGGGTCACGGCGACACTCACTTTGTAATGCAAACTGTATGATATGAATGTTTTTTTTAAATACATATCTACTTAATTAAATATAGCGATCGCGCGCTACTTCAAAAGAGACAAATATACCTTTCATTGTAGAGGACCAGACAACTTACTTGAGTTTCAAAAAGACATTGAGATTTAGGAAACCGTATGACTACATATATTAATTTATTTATATACTAGCTGTGTGCATTGCTGCACTCGCGTTTCATATATTCTTAACTACGATTCTTTTTACGGAACCCTAATTATTTTTCTAAAAAAAAATTAGTACTAAGATAAAGTACAAATATTTCTCATAAATTCAAGCACTTGCCCGTAAAACTGTGCATTGAATCGGATTGTATTCAAATTTTTATGAGTTTAATTTTTTTTTACGCGCACCCCTAATTATTTTCGAAAATTAAAAGTACTAAGTTACCTGGAGTAACTTCAGCTATCTACCAAAAAAAAACCGTCAAAATCGGTCTTACCGTTCCGGAAGATTGCCCATTACAAACAGACACAGACACACAACAATTTTAAAATTTGTATTTTTGGTATAGTTATTGCATATTCATTCATATCTATTTAGTAAAAAATAATAATTTTCACATTACAAACAGACACTTCAATTTTATTTATTAGTATATATTATCTCAATATTCTACATCTTTTATCTAAATTCTATATACATAAAAGGAAAATGGGGACCTTTGATGCATCATCACCTCAAAACTACCGAACATATTGGTGACTACTACCATTCGACGCGGAATTTTTCGTATATATTTTACGACATAAGCTATTTATTTTTTGGATTCCATCCACCCCTTCTCATGTTTTTTTTCGATTTACTCTTATGTGCATTTTTTTCCGATAGTAAAAACAAAACACTCATTGTTCTTCATTCATTTGTTTTTTCACTCGCATCTAAAGAACATATGAAACGCGGGCGGAGCCGCGGGCAAACAGCTAGTAGGTATATATACTTAATACTATCCCATAGGCAAAAAGTAACAAAGTCGTTGCGTTGATAATTCATAATTCTATTCCCATAGATATGGCACAATTACAGGTTTATTGTTTCTATAATTCAAGTTATCTCAAATTGTATTGTAATTTGCTTCTGTGCCAAAAGGCACAGATGCCAAATGCCAAATGGCGATTCTTCAAGTATACCACTAAGATGGTACAGATGCGGGCCTAGATATCGATAAGTTATACGAGAGCGTGTAGTTTTAATCATGGGAACAGGAAGACGATCACCTCGACTGTGAGTTTTGATATTAAAAAAATTGCAGTTTCATATCGCAAAAAATTGCAGTTACACAATATAATTTTCCAACTGACATTACTTTGAGCTGTTTATATATTAGTGTTGTAGGGTGTCTGAAGGTTAAACGCATCATGACTTTGAGTAAGTACGGCCGGCAAGCCTGTCTATGGTGTGATTGTTTTTTGATGAGATATGGGACGCAGGGCAATTTGGTGATTTGGGGAATGGTGTTTACGTCAGTAATTTTTTTTTTTTACAATAACAAAAAATGAAGTCTATTAGGATTTTGTAAGAGTTATGCAAATCCTTACGTACCATTTAGGTATAGGTGTTTTGGGGAGGAAAAGTCAAAATGTCTCAAATTCTACTTAACGGTAAAACGTTAGGTAAATTTCTAACAAAATAAATAAAAACAAACTTCGAATGAACTAAATCGTTACTTTTAAATCAATCAACTAATAAACGTAAATTAATTTTATGGTAACTAATTATTAACTGATAAACACAATAAATATACCTTTATTTATATAAAATTTTAACTAATTTTTATGACCTAATAATTCCACTCATGATCGTAAGTTTTATCTTATAAATTTATATAGAATGTTAATCTGGAAAAAAAAATTTAACTGATAAAGCAGAAAGAGGCATGACCTTTGCCACGTTTATCGAAACGATATTAAAAGTATAAATATGACTTTATGAATTTCTTTGCAGACCAATTATTCATATGACGACTGCATTCACGATAACCTATATATATGCGTAGATCTTCAAATAGTTACAGAAATGACATAGTATTAAAATTAATGGTGTGACAAATTTGAGAATTATGAGGTACATTTTATACCAAACTTTTTCATATAATATAAACTCATTAAAATTCAATAAGGTCAATAAAAATATAAACCAACTAGAATCAGAATTGTCTAACCGCTAAGTAGAAATAGAGGACATAAAATAACGAATGAACGATATCATAGCCTGTGATCTGTATCTATACTTATTTTTTGTTTATTACGGATAAACTCAAAAACGTCTTAACCGGTTTTGCAAATTCTTTCAACATATAGAAGAAGGCCACCGAGTTGTATAAACTATTTGAAATTTAGAGATTTTTTGGTAGATAGCTGATGTTAATCCGCCCAACTTACGGCACCTTTCATTTTCGAAAATAATTAGGGTTACTCGTAAAAACATTAAAAGTCAAAAAAATCCGATTTAATGCAAAGTTTTACGGGTAAGTGTTTGAATTTATGAGAAATATTTTTACTTTATCTTAGTACTAAAAAAAATGTAAAAAATAATTAATGTTCCGTATAAAAAAATTAAAACGCTGTGAACAATATATGAAACGCGGGCACAGCAGCGGGCGCTCAGCTATCTAATAATAATAACACAACATTTATTAAAAATAACAAAAGAAAAAGTTTTCGAACTTGTAGATTCGAAATACAATTTGTTCGCGATTTTTCTATAAACATTTTACACCGAAATAATAGCCTTAAATTAATACTAATTAATTTTATAATTATAGATATATTATTAACTGTATTTATTTAATTTATTTCTATAACCCGTGTTAGTTACATGAAAGTGTCACCGCGCCATTTCGTAGAATTATCGATACCAGTGTGTGTTTCTGTTTGCAGCACTTAATAAACTCCAAGATGGAGCAATTATAAGAGATAATTAAACAATTTATTGGCGGCCCCAATCACCACTAATAATACCTAAAACTCATTTAGTATAATTAAAATATAAGATATAAAATTATATACGTTATTAAAATTAATATAAAAAACGACTTTGATCTTACACTTTTACGTATTAATAACGCTTTAGAAAAAAAACTTAGTGTAACGAACGATCTAATATAGTCCACGTGCTAAAAAAAGGCGAACGTATTTCCTAAATCGTTAATTTAATGTGTGCATGCAGTATAGAGATAGAAGTTTCCGGTAATACATATTTTCAAGGTTTATGTACATATATACAGCTTTCCAAGCGGCTTTGCTCACATAATTCCGCACAATTATTTTGTGTATATATAGACAAACACAAAACAGTTCATTATCTTTTTTTTAGTTCATTATCTTGTTCTTGGTTTATAAGCTGAACCACTGACAGACAGATAATCGTTACCTTTAACGATTACAATACATTGTACGGTAGTTAACACGGTGTCAAAATTTTTCAATAAACGGATCTTTTAATTTCTAATTCTGAGTATAGTTCTCTCCACTGCTGAGTACATTGCGTGAGAAAATAATCTTCGCCGTAAAACTGGTAATATGCAAATCTAAATCTTGTAAGTCTGAACTTAAAGTAATAAAAACATCAATGGACCTCGATCGAGCGTAATTATTACTGATTTAACAAACACGTAAATAATTAATTACATTGTTAACTTCACGTGAAACGATAACAAAATGTTAAACAAACATTTTAACACTGTATAGGCTTTGACCACAATATCATCTCATATTTAGTGACGATGGGTTCTCGAATGGAAGCCTAGAAATACTGGCTCTCATGGGATGCTGCCGGAACACATATATTGGTATTCAGCAACAGGTTTTCAAACTTAAGGGTGGTAGCTACCCAGACGGTCATTATTAGAAAATACCCTACCACCATGCCGATTTTAGAGTCGGATAGGTGGGCTCGAAGACGCGTCCGTTGACACGGAATCCAACCACACTGCCAATTGCGTTATCATTTTATTTTATATTCAATAGATAGGTTTAGATTAATAGTACGCCTATAGAATAAAATAGTAAAAAATATTATAAGTAAGATATTATTCTTTTTTCACCAGTATTAACCCCTTGAGCACCTTCCCGGCGTTTACGCCAGCTTTCCATTGTTTTCCTATTGTCTTTCTATTGTTTCATTTTTATGGGTACTCGACACATTAAGGTATTTTCTAGTCAACTTCGTATTTGTTACCCGTGTTCATACAATAATTCCAGTAGTTCATTTGTTTTTAACAAATTCAGGTGGATTATTCCACACATAAATATACGCATAAAAATTTATTTATATCTTTAATTAAAAATTAAATTATATAATTGACTTCGTAATTTGTGTTTTAAAATTGTGTAAATGTACTTTCTTAACTCTGGATGATAAATATAAAAAGTTTAAAATTTACATGTACTTAAATTGGTTCTTTTACGTTTTAACTTATAACATTAAGTTTTTATAGAGTGATATGGAATTTACACTAAAAATATAATTTATTCGTATGACGATTATTTATTTTATTTTATGGATTATTTTTAAGTATAATCGGGATTCGGATTTTTTTTAAATTGATTTCATCATTAACATTTACGTTAAAAATAGATCGTTTTATTGAAATGAGGCCAATCGCTTTCCTCCAGCACACTATTATTATTATTATATAGAGCTGTCATACTATAAAATAATTGACTTGGCGAGTAATTAAAATTTCTGTTTTTTTTAAATTAACAACCTCAATAATATAAATTGGAATCTTATTAAAAAAAACATTAACTATACGATATGATACCAAGCGAAATATTATGTTATTAGAATACAGATAATGAGAAATATACGTATATAAAATACAATTGAAATAAATCTAAGAAAAATATAAAAAAAGCTAACTAATATAATTTCAGATAAATAATTACACTATAAATTTCCTTTTTTTAAATCTTATTCATCGTTTTCAATATTACCTTCATAACAATAAAGTATATAATAGAATAATGTTACCAGCTTGAAATTGTTAAATTCGAATCAAAGTGACATAGATTAATAACATTGAAATGAAAAAAGCTTTTGAAATCTCAACTGAAATTACCAACACCCAATTAGTGTGTCACATAAACATAGCAAATTGGGATAATTTCCGAAATCACCGCTATTTAACGATCGTCAGATACATCAAACTGTATATAGGTATGTATATAAAAGAAGTAAAAATGACTCTTAATCAGAGAATTATCGTAAATTAAAAGAAACAGCGTTCGGAGTTGGATTTCGCTTACAAATTGTGGCCGGTTTGAGTTTATAGTTCATAAAACTAATGCGAGATAAACGATTGAATTTTAAATTAACATTAATGGCTTTAAACTATTAACGGCTACCGGAAAAAAGCCGAATAAAGACATAAAAATAAATATATATGTAGATTCATCGATAACACTTTTATATTGAATAAAACGTCACGACACTTTGGTGGAGCCGTCTTAAGGGTAAGCGCTACAGACCTTTTAATCAATTAACTGTTTAATTATATATAATTATAACAGTGAAGTAATTAAGAACATATTTATTAATTATATTAATCTATACTCTTTTTATATCGCCAAGCATGCTTTATCCGTGCTCTAATATATGAAATCTTTGTAACATCTTTGAAGTGATTTCATTGATTTTAGATATAATTTAGCTAGGAGGTAGAGCGGTTGCCTCCAAGGAAGGTGCCGAATGGTACCGTGGGGTTTAGTGTGTATTCCCGGCGCTTCACGCCGGGCGAGTCCCGCATACCTCCCTGCTAATTCTAATCCGGCTTTCGGTGAAGGAAAACATCGTAAAGAAACCATAGCATGGTGGTAAGGCATTTTCTAAAAATGCTCGCCTGGGTATCTACCACCCTCAAGTTTGAAAACCTGTCGGTCAATACCTATACGTGTGTTCCGGTAGCGTTAGTTGAGAACCAGTACCTTTTTTTTTTTTTTTTTGACGGGGGAAATGCATTTACGCACTACCCTTATCTATCGTACTTAGGGGATCAAAGTCCCCCAGTACACTAGATAAGGGGCACGGAGTGACGAGCTCCGTGCAGTGTGGGACCCACCCGGGCGACTCTCGGGAGAGTCGCCCGGAAATACCCACTAAAACACCCCGGGGCCGTCCGCTGCATTTGGAATGGGGGCGACACGGGGTGGCTTTCGCAAGCACCGCGTCGCCCCCTGCAGCGAACCCGCCGGGGGAGAACCAGTACCTAGGCTTAGTGTGTCTACCTTAGACCACATCGTCACTTAACATCAGGTGAGATTGTGGTCAAATCACTGATCCTATAACGTATACATCGTCAAAGAACATAGGTCGCAGTAATACAAAACTGTTGAAGCCTTCATATTCCCTTTTAATGGGCTAATTTATAATAATAATAACTCGGTTATACTGTTTAAACATTCACCCACTTACGTAAAAAGGATATAGACTTTTAAATTTATAATTTAAATTTTGTTTAATTTAAAAATATGTAGTACATTAAAAAGTCTTTAATTCTATTTTTATAATAGTAATATGTATACGCCTTAAGTTTTTTGCCCTTAAGTACTCGTCTCCAAAGATAAAGGTTTTCGGTTATATTTCTCAGTTAATTGGTATAATGAGGCGGCTCGTTTACTAGGAAACATTTTTGTTTGGGTGGGCATCTATTAGGTTTGTTGCGTTCGCATAATTCCAATAACAGATAGGACTTATTTCTAAATCACACCGCCGCGCACGGCATAACCTATACATCCGTTAAGATATAATATGTTCATACATATGATATTTATTTCTATAACAGTTATGTGATAATTTCTACATGAGATAATGTATTAACAACAACAAAATTATGGTAAAATAATACACTAATATAGATTTTTTCATATATTCATTAATTTTGTAATATTTTATCTAAAACACTATTCATAACAGATTATATTTACCCTTAAACAAATATAATTCGAAGCATTTAGAAAATAAACAGTGGCAAATAACAAATTGGTATTGGTCAGATTGAAACACATTCAAATCATACGTTTATTGTTTTTTTTTTTTCATAAACGGAGCTATTAAAATTTATATAGAGATAAGAAGAAATAACAAAACAAAATTTATAATACAATAAATATAGAAAACGTGTGATGAAGCACATCCAGTATGTTCTATGAAGGACGGAATAAAATACTCCTTCTAAATTCGAAGAATTCAAGTTTAACTTTTTTGTATCCATTTGTTCCGTTTGAGGGAAAAGATACAGGTTTTTTAGGAAAAGGCAAAGGTACTAGATCATACAGCCAAGTCTGATGTTAGGAAAACTATTAAAAAAACGCAGTTTGGAGATCTCAGAATTCACTCTCCGTAATTATTTTCAATTTACTTAACTTGCTCTTTAACTAAAAATAAAAATAACAATACGATAGAATAAAATGCCGCCGAAAATTGTCAATTCTAAATTTATTCAGTTTTAAAAATGTTGACTTTAATAAATTGCAAACTATAGAAAAAAAACTAGCTAGAACTTTCACGTACCAGTTGATTGTATCTATGTGTATCAACAGACACAGTAATTACGAGCGAAACTCAACGACGCGACGTAATAATGAATAAAGATTCTGTTATCCATTTCTTACACAGTTGAATGATTGGTCTAATTGGAAAGAAATTTGCAGCTATGGCCATAAAATTTTTATATTCCAGTAACAACGCATACCTTTAGAGGTAAGGTGTGTTTTTATATCAACTATTAGCTTTTTTTTTTATTGAATAAATACTATTTTTAACTTCACGGTACTGTGGCTAGCAGTAAAAATATTTCTTTTAATGTTAAACAACTTTACGCTACGATTTTACAAGTTAAAGGTGAAAAATTTGGCATTTATAAGAATATTTCTACTACCCAATTAATTAGATATTTGATTTCGAGTAATTTATTTCGAAAAAGTAATTTATTATAATTTTTGTGAATGCATTTATAATAATCAACAATGCAAATATACAGGTTCATAGTGTTTTATTTTTACATATAAAATAGATTTTCAAATTTGGTAAAATTATTTATAATGCCTAATAGTGCTCAGAAAAAGACGTATTCTAGTTTTAATTTTTTTATGCCCAACACCATCATTTACATTGTACTACTTTAATTTATTTTCAACTTCTGATTCTTGTTATATTCATTAACTGACAATCTGTAAGTTACATACACAATTCTGGCATTGACGTGTGGGTACCAATACTTTTTATTTTTAACACGGAATAGGCTCAGTGCTTTCACACAATCTCACCTGATGTTAAGTGAAGATGTGGTCCAGGATGGTAAACACACTAAGCCTGGAGGTACTGGTAATACTCTTCTAAACTCGTTCACATGTTCTATGCTTCAATGAACTAGCAAAACGATGGGCATTTTTGATAGAACTTTCGAGGGAGTTACAGTAGTGGCTCGGAATAAGCGTTCCACGTTACTATTCTATCACAACAAAACATACACATTATCAAAATTAAATAATAAAGGGCCATCAAATACGAAAGATGTCTCTAAAAACTGTTTATCTGCCGCCAGCGCAATACTACGACAATTTCATGCATTAGCTTACTCCACACTCCATACTACACGTATGTTACATAGGTTCTGTAAGGGACTTTGAGATCAGTAGTTTATTTTAACATGTAAATAGGATAACTCCGGCGAAATTTAGATATATGTTAGCAGCCCAACCCGAGCCAACTGTCATGTCCCTTCCGGTCAATAGAAGTAAGTAAAAAAAGATAATAGCCATAATTATATTTAAAACTAGCTGTGTGCCCGCAGCTGTGCCCGCGTTCCATATATTCTTCACTTCGTGTTCATTTTTTTTAGTATTAAGATAAAAGTAAAAATATTTCTCATAAATTCAAGCTTTTGCCCGTAAAACCGTGCATTGAATTGGATTTTATTATATTTTTTATGAGTTTTAATTTTTTTACGCGGTCTCTTAATTATTTTCGAAACAAAAGTACCCTAAGTTGCCCGGAATATCTTCAGCTATCTACCAAAAAAAGTCCAGTCAAAATCCGTCCAGCCGTTCCGGAGATTACCCGGAACAAATAGACAGACAAACAAAAAATTGAAAAATTGTTTTTTTTTTGTATGGGTATCGTATGTCGTATTCATATCTATTTAGTAAGAAAAAATATTTTGACATTACAAACATACATTTCAATTTTATTTATTATTATAGATATTAGTAGCGCTACTCTGAATAGAACAAGAAAGGCATAAGTAAGTACACATACTCGATCGATTAAAAAAACCCATCTAAAATCTCAGTTTCGTCTCCCGAACGGGATAGTTCACAGCCACCACTAAATCGTTGCTCGTAAAACTTTACTATCCGTTTTTATGTTTGTTTGAGGTCCAATATCGGTTTAACCCTCCATAGTCGATTTGATTGCTCGGTTATTGACTGATAAAGGCGGAGCGTTCTCGACAGCGGGCGTAAAGTGATAGAAAATAATTCACATTGAATTATAATTATAATTTTATACATTTTATAAACTACTGGCTTAATCAGATGTGGTTTGCGTATTCTATTATTTAATTATCTTATAGGCAATGGAGAGGGCTATTATTGTTGTTTCATTGCGTGGTTAAATGATGATGAAAGAAATGATGAGTTACAAGGAAGAACCAAAGCAACCGACATTACCCGAAGAATTGCCATAATTAAGTGGAAATAAGCTGGGCAATATTGCTCGTAGAATCGATGGCCGATGGGGTTCTCAAAGGCTGCCACTATTCGGAAGACGCACCATGGGTAGACCCCCAACAAGATGGACCGACGACCTGATTACGTCGCAAGAGTCTTCTATATGCGGGTGGCGCAAGAACGGTTGTTGTGGAGATCTTTGGGAAGACTTACGCCCAGCAGTGGACATCTTTCGGTTGAATGGATGCATTGCATTATATTGAATATATCAAATAAAGTATTTGTTTGTAAGAGATTTTTGTTTTGTCCACTGAATTCACTATTACCATTTTTTTGTCCTGTATTACCCGATATAACCAAATAACACTAAAACTTGACTAAACAATACTTCGATGACTTCAAAGTAGAATGATGTAAATCGTTTCAATGTTTTTCGTGTTTTGGACCCAATAATGGATAAACCGACCGTCATACATAGATGTTGCTTGTAATGTGTATGGAAAGATATCGCAAGGCCTCTATTACAATTATAGTACTACCAATAAAAATATAGATAACAGGTTTTTTTTCTTCAAAATGTCAATAATGGATTTAAACTACTACTAGAAAAAAAAGATAGTAAACAATTGAAATTAAATTTACTGATACATCCGATAGTGCGAACACACGAACATGAGAAGAATATTTAATAAAAATTAACTTTTGTTTTATTTAATCGCTTACAGTGACACAAACGCTTATACCGAACGAATGACCGTTATTCGTGGTTTGTACAAAGGTGCCGCGCACACATCGCCTTGTCAGAACGTGTCAAGCTTTTTAAAATGTCCAATAATAAAACTTAATTGTTTCGATTTAATAGTCAGAAAAATCAGAAAATTGTCATTCAAACATAAAATTATAGATTTTAAGAGCAGTTTATAAAAACATCTTAAATTAAGTATGTCACATCGTCAATACGTGTCTGTAAATTTACATTCCATTTTTTAACCAACTTCAAAAAAGAGGAGGTTATGGATTCTTCTGTATTTTTTGTATGTTTATTAATCCATTTCTTCATCAATTTTGGATGAATTTGCAAAATTTTATCGAAGGGAGTACACACCCGAGGTGATCCCATTTCCACCAAATCAAGATATGATTAGTGGAACTCAGGGAAATCGAGAAAACCCCTCGAATATTATAGACACTTACACGTGTTTCATATATTAGTTTCATACTTGTACATAAAATTACGTACATAAACTAAAAAGTAGGATTAAAAACTTTTTTAATTATAACAACTTCAAAATAATAAACTATAAAAATACATTAAAAAGTAAATAAATAATTACTTTGTTAATCTGATTCTGTTTACTTGAAAATTTTTTTATTTTAATATATATACTATCATTTTGGAGTCGGTGTCAGCTAGAATTAACCAATGTACTTATTTAAAAATGGAAATAACTGCCTAAACCTTATCACAACTACATATAAGCTAAATAAAGGACTAGGAAGATTTTATGAAACAATAAATCAAAACCGGATACAATCAGCGACGTATGTTTACACCACTTTGTTATCGGTAAGCTGGCACCGATTTGAAAATTAATAATTATATTAAAACAAAAAATATATCGAAGAAAACAGAAGCAGATTAATAAAGTAATTGTTTTAATACAAGGCAGATCTTTTTATATCGGTTAATTAAATCATGTTAAATAATATTACTCAAGAAAATAAAAGTCGCGGTAATATACTCTACTAAATAAATATCTATTTATTTGTATTTCTGTATCCGATTTTGTTTTTAAAGCATTGTATGCTATATCAAGTTTATTAAACTATGTTACTTGAAAGATTAAGTGCACTTAATTAACCCTTTGACACTCAAAACAAACCATCTGTCAAAAAATGCCAAGTGAACATGAACCTTCTTCTTCTTCTTCTTAGTTAATGGCAATCTGTGTGTACACACAATTTGTGCCAATGTCATGTAGGTAAGATTTTCAATCTTGTATCAGCGTTACCAAGCTCCAACAGAACGGTGGCCTATCCTGCTCGAACTTTCCATGGAGCTTTGTCGGCACCTCAGAATGTATGCTACGCGTTGTCTTCTATAATAAACTTAACTTGAACACAATAACTAAACTATTTCACACAAACGCCACCAAGATTACATGATATAGAGTCAAGTACACAAGTTTAATGAATTAAAGAAAACAATTGCTACATGTCAGACTGAGATCCCGCCAAAAACTCCCAACATGAACCTTATGTACACCAAATAAGGTTTGTTGATAGTCTTTTGTTTCAGATGTATGACCTTACGTAGATAATTTGTTACGGCCATTCATACGTGTCTTTTAAGGTAAAAGGTGTGCTTCTGTGTTGTGGCCAATTTTGTTAACAAATTTTTATAACAAAATTCAGAATAATGTATTTAACAGTTCAACTCATTTATATTAATTTTATTATTAAATTTATAAAATATTTATTAATTTTACTATTTGAAATATACTGTTTCTAAGCAGTAGCGATAACATACAAGAAATATTTTTATATTTTCACAATATAATATTACAGTAATCTAAGTAATACATGAATGTAAAGTATGTTTGCTATTCCCAAACTGTATATTCGATTGTGATCAAACTTCCGTATGTCGAATGCAATGTCGAGTACAACTAATTTGTAATGAAACAATAATAACAATAGGCTATTTTACAATGAGTGTAAAAATAAATACAAAAATATTTTTATGTACTTCTCGACATGAAAATTGTTTCATGTATTATATAAATTATCATTATTCTGTTAAATTTTACTTATAAATCTTGAGACAATGTGTAAGACTATATATTATCATAAATTCTTTATACTTTATTTCGAATATAATTTTGTTAAATTAATTTGTTTTACACTGATTTATTCTATATTCAATGCTTTATTTTCATTTTTTTATAATGTAGAAAAGTGGGTGCGCCCCCAAACGCATAACTATTATAAAATAATTAAATTATTTCTAGATAAAATGTAATTTTCTCGCACTGCCTCGGTGGCGCAGTTGTATTACGGTACGACTGAGGTCTCGAGTTCGATCTCCGGGTCGGGTCTAGTTATACTGGGTTTTTCTACTCAGTATCATCTCGGATTTTGGAATTTGTGTCCGATATGGCGACAGGCTCTTCCCCTGTCACACCTGGGGCGGAACTAACCTCGGCGAAATGTGGAAGGTGTAGTTCGCTATTTCACCTCTGTCTAACCATTCGGGGATAACACACGTGAGCTTATGTTATGTTTTGTTAAAATCTAATTGATTTCTATCATTCGTAGGTTAATTGTTATTCAAAGATATCCGAATGAAGGTAACTTCCAAAAGGAAAATTTTACACATGTAAGTAAAATCTACATGAATTTTTATTTATTTTTCATAGTTCTGCGATTTGATTTTGTAAATGATCTCTACAGGTGCTTGTTATTTTTTACTTTGACAATTAACGTTTTTATTTTTTTGTTGTTTAAACTCGGAAAAATGACTGCATGTCCATTCTTGTTAAATACAGTACAGTCAAAGAGCGGTGATTAAAATCTGTCACGTTCTGGCCTTGATCTACCAAGGGAATTCATTCTAATATCTCGGAGCCTAAATAGTCACGGATAAGCAGTCCTACAGGAATTTCCCCCCACAAACAGCCCAGTTGTGGAATGAGCTCCCTGCTTAGGTAATATATAATCAAATACTGCAAGATAATGAATTAAAAATAAGGATGACTACATGGCAAACCAAAATCGCGCCAATCACCCAGATACATAAATATGTGTATTGTAATTAGATTTTGCATAGAGAAATCTCATCATTCATTACGGTCCATTCATTCATTCGCTTGAAAATAGCTCTCGGGTTATCTTTTGTCTCCGGTCGCAGGAAGCAATAAACCATTCAACTCACTCCTGTATCACGCATTGACTTGTGTCAACTTGGTATTTCTTTATTGTCGTGGCGTACATTTTATTACCATAGTATAAGTTACATCTATATTACAATTAAATAAAATTGAAATGTCTGTTTGTAATACTAAAATAACATTTTTTGCTAAACACATATGGTACGTATATATATATATATATATATACGTACGGCATATATACATACGATAAATGTACAAAAATACAATTTTTAACATATTTTTTGTCTGTTCGTTCCGGCTAATCTCTGGAACGGCTAGACCGATTTTGACCGGACTTATTATTAACAGATACTTGAAGTTACAAGGCGTAACGTAGACTACTTTTATTTTTCCATAATAATTAAACTGTTATTGTTGGAAACTGAATGCAGCATCTATTTTATAAGATTACTAGCTGTGTGCACGGCTGCGCCCGCGTTTCATATAATCTTCACTGCGTTTTTTTTTTTTATCCGGAACCCCTAATTATTTTGCTAACATTCTTTTCGTAATAAGATAAAGTATTAATATTTCTCATAAATTCAGCACTTGCCTGTAAAACTAACCATTGAATCGGAGTTTATTCACAATTTCATGAGTTTTATTTTTTTACGCGGAAACCTAATTATTTTTGAAAAAATAAAATTAATTATGTTACGCTGAATAACTTCAGCTTTCTACGAAAAAAGTCCCTACAAAATCGGCCAAGCCGTTCCGAAGATTCAGAGAAACAGACAGACAGACAAAAATTTTAAAAATGTATTTTTGATGTATACTTTTATATATACATTCATATGTATTTAGTAAAAGTTGTTAATTTGTTATTACAAACAGACACTTCAATTTTATATATTAGTCTAGATTTCCAGAACAATATGCATAGATTAATGCTAAAAATGTCAATAGCAAATTTTATCTACATTAAAATTTTAAATACATTTGATTTCTTTAATTATTTCTTTTTTGTTTTACTATTTTATGATACTTGGTAACTAAATATTTACAAAATAATTTTCTTCATGCAGCAGCCCAAAATATGCTCCCATATTTGGGGAATCGGTAGTTAATGCAGTAATTGCTCGCTACAAAAGCTGGTGAAGCTGTCAAGGTTCTGCAAGGTAACAGCTCAACTCTGTGCATCTACTAATAAACTTTGTAACTGTTAGTTGAAAAGTTGGAAAAAACATGCAGAAAAAAACCAAATCGAGTTTCTAGTCGGTTCTTAACGATGACTGGATTGTTTTCGAAACCGGTGGTAGTATTTTGGCGTTCATAAGCGCCTTATCAGGACCTAAATGGAATAAAGTATTTTTGAATTTAACTCAAATATCAGTATTATTATCTACTTGTGTTGAATAAAGGAAGATATGAATCCAGTACAGTATATTTCACACTAGTATCACAGTGAACCTGCTGTTTCTTGTTTTTTTACTGTGACTTCTTTATTATTATGTTTCTGATGATTATTGCCGTTCCCCGATATATATTTTTTTATATTTTATTTATTTAGGTACATATTTAAAAAATGGCTTTAATTTTTTTTTCTTAATGCCTCATCATTATAGATTCATTAATACAGTAGCTACAACATTCCGTGTCTAATTAAGACCGCTATAAAAGTCTAATATTTAGATTTTTTTTATAATTTTGAATATATATTTTTTAAATGTTCCTAAATATTAAGTTTTTATTGCTGTTTTCGTAACAGTTGGAGCGAAGAATTTTTAAGTGATATATCAAGTTACGAGGTTTACTTTATTTACACGTGGTTGATCTTACTGAATAGTTAAGTAAGTAATACTTACATTCAGATACCTAGTTTATTGACGTGAAAACTTCTTTAGCGACATTGACCGTTTCTCGCTTTGTAGGGGAATTATAGGCTCGTGTTACCAATGCTATGACGTCATCCGTCAACATGCTACAGTCTGTCAAGTATTAGATGGCGTGTAAGTGTTGATGCTCAGAAATAAACAATAAAATGCATTTACCCAGTCTATCGTATGTTTTGTTTATGAATAAATTATATGAGAATGTACATAATTATTGTTTGGAGCGCTAATAGATGTAAACCTGACAAATGTTATATGTTCAATGTTAGGCTAAATTAATAATTTCAATGAATATTCAACTCATTTTAATGGACGTGGGTTCAAACTCTTTCAACTCTGAAATCAGCTTGGGCTTTTGGTGAAGGAAAAAATCGTTAGGAAACCATAGCACGGTGGCAGGGCATTTTCTAATAATGCCCGCGTGGGTACTTACCACCCTTAAACTTAAAAACCGTCACCACATACCAATAGTTGTGTTCCGGCAGCATCACTGGAGAATCGGTACGTCTAGGCTTGGTGTGTTTACCATTCTGTACCACATCGTCACTTAACATCAAGTGAGATTGTGGTCAAAAGACTGAGCCTATACAGTGTAAAAAAAACAAGCAGATGTCATTGTTATATGGTGATAGTTTTAATGTACCTTACACTCCAGCTACACTTTAAATCTGATCACCTTCTTAAATTTACTGTGTTACCATTTCATTTCTAAACAGTACCTAGTCTTTACGTTCGTCTCAATTAAAGATAATGTGAAAAATATATACACAATTCTATCTATAATAGATTATGTTATACCTTATATAATATCAACGCTTCCATACTCAAGCAAAAGGAGCTCCCCATCTCGCTTGTACTATCTACGGAGATTTTTTAAAACTTTTTTTTAACGTAGGAAATACATTTACGCATAGAGATAAAGCGTCTGGCCTGAGCTTTTGCACATGACAGACAAACAGCCAGCCATGGCGAGTCGGACCTCTTCCTATCTTCTGTCCAGGGGAGAGCTCGGTACAAAGCAGCATTCTCATTCCCACTGCCTATCAAAAGGTCCCGCCCCTTTTCTTTTTGGCTTCTTGTAGGAATAAAAATTATAGAGGAGAGAGACTGGGGATGGGGATGGGGATGGCTCAAGGTGGCAGAAGAAATATAATAAACAAACTTAAAGCATAACAAAATAACTTTATTTGCCACCAATATTACATAACATTCAGGCAAAGCTAAAAACCTTTACATAGCAGATTAAAAATGTTTCCCTCGACGCAGTATTTCTTCTTATTCTTTACATTCCTATCAGCCGTCATCTCTTCATTTACTCCTTTTTCTTTCATGTCATTTTTTACGCACTCCATCCACTACTTCTCCATCCAGATTTATATTAATTATTATTTTATCTACGTGAGCTTTCTATCTTCTCATAACATGTCCATACCACGACATTACCATCCATACTATACCAAATTTTCTCAAAATAAAACCAGAATTTAATGAAAACTGAAATACAATCAATAATAAATCTGCTATTATTATAAATTTTATATCTAATATTAAAGGTCTAAAGTAACAAAATAGGTTTTAAAGTGTAAAATCATTTATAAATCTATAGATTTGTCCTCAACCTAATTTCCTGTATTTATAATTATTAATTACTCTATGTCTCAATCAAGTCATTCCATTTACGTGGAAATTAACTAAGTACGCTGGCCACATGCCCATAAATATATGTGTACCTACAAAGATGTAATATTATATTATGTTTTTTTTTGTTTAAACTATTCATAGTTGGCAACTAAAAAATCATAATATTATAAATGGCGTATACATTTTTATATACAGATTTTTTATTTATAGCTTATTATTTTTTAATTATATGAGATCGGCAAATTTAGCTAATGACCCAAGAGCTAGATTAACCCGACAATTTACCGAAGATATCTCGGACGTCAGCCTGTACGAAATAGGAATGGCTCTCAAACAGCCTAAGAGCAATAAGATACTTGAGGCACTTCAGAAGCTCTTTAATTCCAATACAAAACTGTCAAAATCGGTAAATTATCGCAGAAAATGACAATTAATCATATAATGGTCGAAATTCGCCGTTTTATATGTTATTATATTATTATAGTCATATTAAAAATGTTAAGATACGTTAGAAATTAAGAATTTTTGGCCTTAGGCCCTAAAAAATCAGGATTCGTGCCTGCCCAAAATCCACACACACTGGACCTTTTTACCCCGATCGCCTACAAATATGATTTCCTGTCCAATAAAAATACTAATCCCATAATCTGACATTTAGGCATTGGTCTTAGTTACTTAGTTAGTCAAGACAAATTGTGCTATAGGCATATATTCATTACTAGCCGCTCTCCACAGTTTTACCCACGTTGTTCCCGTTTCCGTGGGATTTTCGGAATAAAAACTATCCTATATCTTTCCCTGGATTTCAAACTATGTCCAGACTACATTTCATCTAAATCGGTTCAGTAGTTTTTAAGTTTATTCGTTTCATACAAAAATACAAATCATTCCCCTTGATAATATTAGTATAGAAAACTAAAGAAATAGTAAATTCTAGAATGAAATCACTGCGTATGTTATGTTTCATTTTCTACAAATACGATAAGGTTTATCTTAACGACTGCTTTAACAGAACAATAATTGTTACATTATAATTATTATTATTATTATGATTGTAGGCAATAAATTATAGTGTCTCTCATTAATTATATTTCCGATTGGTTTATATTATATGGTAGTTGAGATAACGTACCACGGAAAGTGTCAGTGCGGATGTAATTTTATATTACTCTGTATTCTCTAGATTACTAGTTATGTATTTAGATAAATGGAAAATACTGTATGAAAAATACTAAATGCAAGTGCATGTGTCACAAAGAAGGTCAGCTTGTACAAATATTTTTTTTAACCGATGTTAAGGATTGTTTTTGACTTCGATTTAGTTTGTAGAACAGATTATAAGAAACTGTTTTAAATCCATTTTATTTGGACATATGACTGTAATCTAATGGTAAAGTTGTATTGAATATCATCTATACTTATAAATAAAATTGAAGTGTCTGTTTATAATATGAAAGTTAATTTTTTTTACTATATGGATATGAATGTATGCACGATACATATACCAAAAATGCAATTTTTTAAATTTTTGGTATGTCTGTCTGTCTGTCTGTTTTATTCTGAGTTTTGACGGGACTTTTTTTGGTAGATAGATGAAGTTACTCCGGGTAACTTAGATACTTTTAATTTTCGAAAATAATTAAGGTTCTGCGTAAAAAATTAAAACTCCTAAAAATTTAATAAAATCCTATTCAATTCACAGTTTTACGGGCAAGTGCTTGAATTTTTGAGAAATATATTTACTTTATCCTAATATAACAAAAAAACATGGTTTCCGTATAAAACATTTCAAACACAGTTAAGAATACATGAAACGCGGCGGGCGCACAGCTAATATGTAATATTTATTTAAACATCAGTTTTATACTTCTATACTAACAAATAAAATTGAAGCGTCTGTTTGTGATATCAAAATAACAACTTTTTACTAAATACATATAAATGAATACGTACAAAAAATGTATAGGTACCATACCCAAAGCAAATTTTGAAAAATGTTTGTGTTTATCTGTCTCTTTGTACCGGCTAATATACGGAACGCCTCTGTTGATTTTGATGAAACTTTGTACATGTTAAATATATATCAAGGAGCAAATGGTAGGATTTAAATATTTTCCAAATTATTTATATAGATCTATAAAAAGATATAAACTCTCTAACATAAAGGCTTGAAAACGGGTTGACCGATTTATATGAAACTTTGAATGCATGAAGTAAAATCATTTTTATAAATTATATAAAAAATAAAAATAAAAAAACTCAAAAAGAGCTACAACAATTTGAATAATATGTATGTGACGCACGTGTGGTTCGGTAACTGATAGGTTATGAAAAAACAACAAAAATAAATCAGAAAATTCCGCAATTAATCAACATAAGACGCTTAGAGGAAGTTACGGACACCCGATTGCTTATATATGGATTGTAAATTAATTCAAGTAAATTGAAATGATGTCAGTATTAAATATTTAATTAAGTAAATATGTTTGGAACAAAAACAATATAGCCAATTGTGATTACAGGATGAGCTGTCAACATGAAATACAGTATGATATTTGTAACATTCATGAAGCTACCTTGCCGCTACACGGTCGAGTAACTTCTAATGAGCGTGCCTTCTTAACCAAACTCGACCGCATGTAGTTATATAAATAGTAGGGCAAGTTTTTATTATTGTTTTTTTATTGAAAATTCTCTAGACTCCAACATGGGTTGAAATTATTTGAAAGCATATGAACTTAAATGTACGGATGATTCCTATTACAAATTAAAAAAAAATGAATAATAATGTTAATATGTTTGGACAAGTCAGTTTAGTTGGTGTTGATCTAACAAAAACTATGATTATTTTTTTTTTTTTAAATTTGTGTAATTTAAAAGAAAATTTTGAATAAAATATATTTTTCTTCCAATATTATATTATAATTAGGAATGATACATCCATCCATTCAACCATAAGATGTGCTGCTGCCCATTCTCTGGTTTTTGACCCTTAGTCGGCTTTTACGACACCCACGGGAAGATATGGGGTGGTACTAATGTTGGCCGGTACCGCACGGTTTTTTAATTAATTATTTTTATATTTATAAGATGTATTCTATATCTATATACATATATATATATATATATATATATATATATATATATATATATATATATATATATATATATATATATATATATATATATATATATAGTAATATTTCTCTAATTATCTGTTTGCTTGTTTGAAAGTTGGTTTATAAACCCAGAATCACTGAACCGATTTCCGTAATTCTTTTTTGAAACTTTTTTGTGTTCTCTAGTCATACTTTAATATCTACTTTTTTTATATAGCAGCTATTCCTGCGGCATCACTCGCGTATCATATTTTATATTCTGCACAATTATTCACTGTTTAACATAGTTTATAAATATTCTACGGAAAATATGATTTTTATAGTATTATTTTAGGGTTAATTTATCTTCACCCTCACATCTAAAATAAAACATGAAAAGATGCCACATAAATACACTGATACATTCTAGTAAAGTTTAATGTTCCTGCAATCTAGTGTTAAGTGGCCATTGTTATAATTGTTTACAAGTCCTAATTTAACTTTGTTGCTAACAGAAACTAAAGATATTTCTCACAAATTGCATTTCATCAATCAATCAAATCAAATATTGTTTTCATAAATTCACGAGTTTTTACGCGAAACCTCAATTATTTTTCTAAAATAAAAGTGACTTAAGTTACTACTAATAACTTCAGCTATTTATCAGATAAAATCCGGACAAAACTGGTCCAGCCGTTTCGGATATTAGCTAGAACAAACAAATATAGGGACAGACAGATAAAAGTTTAATTTTATTGTGTAAGCATCTTAAAATATACAACCAATACTAACTTGCAAATATTTTAACTTTATACAAATAATTTAATATAAAAAATATTATACACGAGTGAAGTTGCGTGCTTAGCTAGGAGCGTAAAAATTTATAACATACTGCTGTACTGTACATTTCATACATCTGTTTCAGGCCGAATCCTCACCGCCGTGTTTCATTTCCAGTACAAAGCCATCCCCTGTGGTCTGAAAATTAACAAAACACGCAACATTAATGTGATTAATTTAGTCAATTATGGGCCAGAGAGCCGGCTCGCTTAAACTAAATAAGTTATTTTTAATTAGGGCGTAATTGTGCGCACATCGTTCTTCGAGATTAATTTGTCTGTAATGATGCGGCAATCTCTGTTCTGTTCCTGGCGATGGTGCGTTGATTTTAATTAGTATAGAATTAGTTGGCAAACAGTAGAGCTTCTTTATTTGACAAACGCGATTTGTTACATGTTTATTTAGGTCTTCATTAGTTACTTACTACATATTCAAACGATTGTGCATTTTTATTTAAAATTTTACCCGTGGCTAGAAATGAATAAAACGCAGTAATATTATGTAGATATATATACAGGAGTATAGAAAGGACTATTACATAAAATGAATTCAAATGACAAATTAATGTAAGACTACATTCAGAGAAAAAAATGGGCACATAAGTCACTTGCAGTCAAAACACCCCAGGCTCTAGACAGAATCCAGTCAATCGAGTACCCGAAATCGGCCAGGATTATCAAGAAAATGATAATGTTGTTCTTGTGTTGCCAGGAAAAAATGTACCTTATTCATTACTTCAATTTAATTTAAAATGTTTAGTTTCATTCAATGTTTTGTTAATTCAAAATTGTAGTGAATTTCTCTAAACTAAAAATAGAAATTATATAATCTACTACTATTTCTAAATGAAATCTCTGTACTTCAAATTCTCTTTATGTACTTGCTCTTTCAATATAATACAGTAATTAATTTAATACGCAAGATGTACTATAATTATAATATCTAAGTACAGGTACATAGGTCTATTAGAATTCACAATTTACTAACCGTGACTTTATTATTTTAATAATATGTATTAATAATGTTTACATAGAGAGTTAATTACATGCACTTAATTTAAGCTCACGTTTTTATGATTCCCTTGTGTTTGTAAAACCAGATTTAATAGAAAATAAAATTGAAGTTTCTTTCATTATTCAAAGTTTTCATTATTCTTACAAAGCTTCTTCAAAAATGAAATAAGATTACTTATGTCATATTTAGACGTATATAATCGAATAACAAAATGCTCCGATAATAATTCAAAAGTCCAAAAATAAGGACCATCCTTTTGTATATATATGTCCACCAGTCGTTACACGTTTAAAATAAAAGTTCGAGAATTATTTATAAATAAAATTGCTTAACCAAAAATTTTGGCATATTATAATATTAATGTAAAGTTCGTCTAATATGTATATTATAATAGTTTTGTATTTACATATTTGATTATGTATTCCATTTATTATTACTAGTAAATTATTATTTTATATCATGTGTATATTGTGTATTATTAAGTTTATAATATTATTTACTGTATATGTATATATAATGTCATATGTATTATGTATAAATGTCACATATTTTTGATCTCTTATCACACCTACTTTATTTTATCTCTGCACCCTAAGGTTGACTGGTAGAGAATGCCCCTGGCATTAAGTCCGCCTTTTTATACAAATTGTAAATAAAGTATAAATAAATATATATAAATATATATATATAATTTCTTTGAAGAAGCTACCAGTTGTGAAACTTTTACAAAAATCATTGTAAGGCCGTTTATATGGGAGTGTCGTTAATTGATTGATTTAAAGTGTTTTGTTTTTTGTATTTGTATGCAGAGATTTTCAAAAATTCGCAAGGCAAAGTCCACCCCTCGTTTTCAACCTAATTTGCCATTAACAATTCATTGGGATGGCAAGCTTATAGAAGATATCAGTGCGCATGAAACTGTAGATCTGCTACCAATTTTAGTATCGGGTCATGGATTTGATCAACATTTAGCAGTCCCTAAATTGGACCGCGGAACAAGTGAAGCATGCGCGTCAGCTGTCTATAAAACAATAAGTTCCTGAAACTTGAGCGATAAGGTAAAGTCTTTATGTTTTGACACTGTTACTGTAAACAATGGTTCAAGAAGTGAAGTATGCGTTATTTTCGAGCAAAATCTGCAAAAAAATATGCTTTGGCTTGCGTGTCGTCACCACATAAGGGAAATTATGTTGTCAGCTGTAGTGAATCAATCTCTCGCACCGTCTACTGGCCCTAATATACTTACAATTATTCAAGAGCAAGCTTGGCAAGAGACTTGTACTCCTTGAATTTTTTTCTATTTAAAAATCAATTGAAATTAACAAACAAGGACGAGAAAGCTGTGAGAAAAATCTCAATTTTTACGGTAACAATATAAATAAAGTATTAGTTCTAAGCCTCTATTGGATGGTTAACCTTTGAAAGTGTTGACAAAAAAATGGCTACTGTTGCGTTGAAAAAAATACGAGAAAATGTGTGGTATCGAAGATTGTCCAAAAAGAATAAACATTGACGTCAAACATATCCACGAAATAAATACAGATAGCTTCATGAGTAGCAACTCCTTACGATTTTTACGATATCCTGGATATCTCATCCAGTTTTTAAATAAAGACGTGGAAACTTGGAAGGATACGGATGATTATATAGCTGCCAAAAATATCGTTCATTCAATTCATACATTTTAATGGAGGAGTGCAACAAATTGATTACAACAAATGAGGAACCAAAACAATATTTGCTTTTGTTGGTAAATTAATATAGAAAAAAATACCCTAATAATAAAAAATCAACCCTACTTTCAAAAGACTAGATAATTTAAATATTAATATTAAATCTTAATTTGCAATAATAACAATAGTTTGGTATATATTATGTCCTTACCTATAAATAAAAAATCTAAGAAATACATAGACTATGAGTTTTTATTTAAAAGTAACCCTTAAATGAAATTGATTTTTTTTAATCTACAAGTTTTATATATCATTTATCACGCTAGTTATATTTAGAGATGATAAACGATCTACGCTTTGAAATTCAGGGCAAACGAATCTTCGTTGTAGGTAATACGAAACTCGTAAATTTTAATGATAATGGCTGTTATTTTTTAAACAACTTTATACAGGACAGTTCAAAAAAAAAAACAACGTCAAATAAAATTACTAGGAATAATTATTAATGTTCCCTGCAATTATTGTATGAATTTTGTATTTGTGATTAAAACGCAAATAATACTACGAATAATTAATGAGAATAATTAAATTCTTTTTGTCACTCGAAGGTTTCTGAAGCGAGAATGGATCAATGGTAAAGTGGATTCGAAGTATTTAATGAGCATAAACAATAGAAAAGTATCGTGATGAAAGCATTTTGGTTTTTGTTATTCGTTACAGGCTTTAGTGCTTTGACCACAATCTCACTTGATGTTAAGTGGCGATGTGGGCCAGGATGGTAAACACACTAAGCCTAGAGGTACTGGTTCTCAAGTGATATTGCCGAAACACACCTATTGGTGTTTGACGACAGGTTTTTCAAACTTGAAGATCGTAGCTACCCAGGCAGGTATTATAGAACAATGCCCTACCACCATGCTATGGTTTCCTCACGATGTTTTCCTTCACCGAAAGCTTAGGCTGATTTTAGAGTTGGATAGGTGGGCTTGAACCCGCGCCCATTGACGAGGAATTCGGTCGCAGTACTCACTGCGCCATCATCGCTTCGTATGATAATTGTCAGGGCCCGTAAAAGATTAAGTTTTATACATAAAGCACTGTATAATAAAATCTAGTTAAATAACATATTACTGAGTTATGATAATAACATCCTCCTGTAAATCACTCGGGCACGCATATCTCCGTGACCCGACCCCGCTCGCTATCACGCAATTAACTTTAATGGATATATTTAAATTAGTGCTCCACACTCAATTGACAACAATTATTATCTTATTGTTGTTTGGTATTTATATAAATTTTCATTTAAAATTATAATTATTAAGATCAATAATAATATTTCACGCTAATTTCATAATGGCTATCTTCGCGTATGTGTGTATATACTGTTTGTCTGTTCTTATAGTGTTAACACACGTACGGACCGGACCGCGGACATAGTACGGCGGTAGGCCGATGTTATCAGTCTCCTATGTAGGAATGGGAATCCTTTCTGAAAAAGATCAGTTATCAAATCGATTCGAATCTAAGTTTGATGAATCGATTCACAAACTGTAGGCCCAAATTATCGATCTTTCAAACTAAAAAATAATCGATTAAATATATTCGAACATTGTCCTTTTAGTTTTCTATAATACGATAATCATCTGTAAATGACTAAAAATGAAACAGTTCAGTGTCATTTTTGCTTAGTAGGTTAGGCATTATTGTTTGTTGTTTCAGTTGCTATTGATGACGTTTACGTACGTAACAGTACGTTAATAACTGCAATAGCAATTTAGCAATAAATGATGATTATAGTCTAATTTCGACCACAGAAAGAATACTATTTCCGAATAAAAAGTCAAATAAAACAGAAAGAAAAAACATTGAACCATTGGACCACCATGTTTGTGAATTAATTAAAAAAAATCGATCTCATTGAAAAATCTTATTACACATCCCTACTTAGGCGACTGATGACCTCGGCCGCTCGACATACCATGTCTGCGGTCCGGTCGGTACATGTAATAACAGCATATAGCTTTGCCTAGTTAATAAGCTATTATTAAAAATTAAACATTATATATATGTAACCTAAACAAATTATATACCTAAATAAAACAAAAAACTTTCAAATTGAAAATTTGTCATTAAACAATTTTAAGTTTTTTCGTAGGGAGATTGGTTATTTCAACTTATGTTTAGATAACATCAAATTATATCTGACCGAAATACATACTAAATGAATGTAGGAACTTAGTAAATTGGTTGGATTCCACGTCAGTGGACATAGGGTCGAATTTTCCTATCTACTATACCAGTGCTTCCCAACCTTTTTTCTTCGCGTACCCCTTAATAAAACTTTTCATTTATGAGTACATTTCCCTAGATAACACCATACCTACACCTAAAAATGTGTCTAGACTCTAGCACCTTAGTACGTTATTAGTTATAAGGTTCATTTTAAACTAAATAAATATTTGAACATAATAATAATGTTTATATAAATTAACTGTTTTAACTTCTCAGTAATTCCGCCATTACTAATATAATTTTTCTCGCACTTCCAGGAATACGCATACCACAGGTTGGGAATCGCTGTACTATTCTATAGTGGTAGAACATTCACTAATATCCATTTAGATACCCACCATGTTTAAGTAGAAAAATCTGTCTCAAAGCGCCTACCTATAGGAATGTTCTGGGAGCATCATTTGAGAGACTGTAACTCTAGGCTTAGAATGTTATACTATTTTGAGCCCAACGGTCCTTTCATCTCAAGTTATAATACCCAAATTATGATTATAAAGGAGCCATGAGGAATAAAAAAAATTATTTGCACTGGGAAAGTAATGTAATAACACGTTCAACTATAGAATTTTTTTTTTTAATATACAAAATAATAATTTTACATCATATATAGTATTATTTATGTACAAAAATATTTAAGTACTTAACATTTATGAACTGAATATCGATTTATAATAAATCTTACTAACAAAACTTTGTTGTTGTACAATTGTAAAAAAAACATTAAAAATTAATCGGAATTCAATTTGGCAAAGGTTAATTATTATTACAATCTAATTCTTCTTTTGTTTATATACCTAATAATATATAAATTAATCTACTTGTGCACAATTCTTAATATAATAAGGTATCGTCTAATATTTACAATTATAAATTACATTTTGATAACTAATTTAAAACATTAAGTCACTTACTTGTATTTTGCGACTTAATATAAATAAAATATATTTACAGATATATGTTTATTTTATTTGTTGTATGTAAATTCTAATGATTTTTTATTTTTTTTTAAATGGCATCTGTGGACATTCTATATTTGAAATTCATTGTTGGCTGCCAGTTTGCGTGCTTGGTGATGGAGTCCCGGAGACTGGTGGTTGGACCATGGATAGATGCGGTGGTAAGCCCATATGGGGTAACGGTCGCCCCCCGGTCATTAGGTGGTGAGGGTGGAAATACTGTTGCAAGGCGGGGTGGGGATACAGAGGGTGCGGGGGTGTCGGGTGAACTGCGCCATTTTGAGTTTCTCGATCTCCGCCTCTTGCACTCGCTTCGCTTTCGCTCGTCTGTTTTGGAACCAGATTTTGACCTGTGTCAACAAAGAAATAATTATTGTAAAAATGTTGCAAAAAATGTATGAAATAAATTTTTATTCCAACATCCAACGCTATTTAAACTATATTAATACATTTCTATAAACATTCTTATATTTCATCATTCTTTTGTTTTATTACAAAAGTAATGATTATATATCTGTGTGTACGTCTCTCAGTTCTCGTCCGGTCAGTGAATTCTCGTATTCCCTGTTCAAGTTCTATCTATTATATAGGTTTTTTGTTATCTATATAAAATATGAAAAAAATCACTGCAATAATTTACCTAAACTATTAAATGCTTAAAATGAATAATTTATTTTAGCGACGCTATTATATATAAAAAGCAATGAAATAAAAGAAAATTTACTCAAATAGTGGTGCATAATAATGATTTATTTCTTCATTTTTTCTTACAGAAAAAAAAAAACATTAATTGTGTACAAAGTCGAAGTGAGGGTGTTTTTGGCGGGATTTCAGTCTGTAATGTAGCAGTTGTTTTCTTTAATTCATTAAACGTGTATATTTGAATCTATATCATGTAATTTTGGTAGCGTTATGTGTAACATAGTTTGGTTATTGTGTACAAGTTTATTATAGAAAATAATGCGCAACATTTATTCTGAGGCGCCGAAGAAGCTCCATGGAAAGTTCGAGCAGAATGAGCCACCGTTTTGCAGGAGCTTGGTAACGCTCAACCAATTTGAAAATACATCTAATTCATATAACACTGGCACAACTTGTGTGTACACAGATTGCCATTAAATAAGAAGAAAGTCGAAGCGACTTTGAGGAGCAGTGCGTACAGCTCATGAATCGAATAACGTATATTTTTTTAAATAAGCCTAATTTTTTACTCAGAGCATAGTGACATAAACATAACACGCTTGTAAGACATTTTTCGTCAAATCTCAATGAACGCTTGGGTGAAAATCTATTACAAAATTCTAGCAGCTACACTTGAAAGCATGTAAGAAGAGATCCATAATTTATCTAAATGTCATAAAGTTCCAGTTAATATGAAACCCTTACCTGAGTTTCTGATAGTCCTAATGAGGATGAAAATTCTGCCCTCTCAGCTATACTGAGGTATGTTTGTCGACGAATTTGCTTTCTAATGCTCGCAGTTGCTGCGCCGTGAACGGGGTACGAGGCTTACGGTTCGGTTTTGTGTTTCCGAAGGTTGCACTTCAATTTCGGTGGATCTCCATTGACATCTGTTAAGAAATAAAAAAACATAAAAGTCAATTTTTGAATTGAACAATTCTTTAGTCGCATTGAGCGATTCTTAGTAGGGAAAAAACTTATAGATTCGCATCACCTACGCTATGCTATGACGTCAGCTGTCAACATGCTACAGTACATTAAGTTAAGGATGGCGTTTAAGTGTTGGTGCTTTATAAGCTTTTTAATTTTAATTAACAAGTTATGAAATTTTAATTGTTCATATCAGTTAATATTCATTCAACAACTAAACTATATCACGTAAAACGCTACCAAAATTACATATATAGATTTATATACTACAAGTTAATGAAGTTAATTGCGCTATGAACTTCTAAAAGGTCCTAGAGTACCTTTGTGTTGTCACGTTTCGACTGGCTTTAAGACCGTATGGGTTTAAAACGGTGACGTGGGCACCATATCAAAAAGTTACAAAGTATACATAAAGACCCGATGTCTCGACAAGATTCTAATGTATCTAGACCGCTACAGACTTCAATAAATTGATCGTCACACAACCATACTCTATTTACAATCTATTGTCAAAAACCGATCCATCGCCTCTAATTAGGAACAAACTTCCATTCACATTGAATATGGCACCGCTGCCTCATAATCATATATGCTGTATATAGGCACAACCCTTTATTTAGAATCTTGTTTAAGTTACAATATGAGATGGTAAAAACTAAGGCTAAAGGTACTGGCTCTTAATTGATACTACTGTAACATACCTATGGGTGAAAGATTTTCAAAATTGAGAATGGATAAGGCGGACATTAATAGAAAATACCCTACTACAATGCTATGGTTTCATCACAATATTGACCGAAAAAAAAAAAACTTTATGCTGATTATACGAGAATCGGATAGGCAGATTCGAACCTACGTTCTACTCATAGTTACAAAATCCGACCGAACTAACAACTCTTTGTTGCATCAAAATTCACAAAATAAAATCAAATAAAAAAAAACTATACTCGATTTATAAGAATTATAAAATACATAAACAGCACAAAAAAGAAATCTACTTCTTACATAAATTATATTTTATGACATTTAAAGTAATTTTCCTATAATATTTATTGCTGTATTTTTATTGTAATATTAACACCATTTATTACTAAAAATCGGATTGTTGAGTTAAATAATCATCAATAATATGAGTTTTAAGAGAAAAAATCTTTATAAAATTAAGTATAAATATGGTAAAAATATAAAACAATTGAATTAATTTTGAACTTGTATTTAAAAAATAATTTTATAAATTTAAAAACTTTATTTTATTATAAACACTATAGTGCTCGTTATTTCTTTATCCTTTTACAAATTTTACGATTCAAAATGGGCCACCTTTTTACTAACTTTAAACTGACTCTATTATTATAGACTTGAAATTATGATGTGTCATAACTTTTTTACCTTTCCTTATAAAAATGATAATTCAAATGAAGAGAAATAATGAAAACTATAATAATAATAAAAATAAAAGACATTAATTTCATTACATTAATTGATTAATTTAGGGTATAATTATAAATTACTATTTAATTTTGAAACCAGTAAAATGTAACAGGTAACAATACTCAAATTTTGTTAGCTAATAAATAATAATAAATAAATACATTCAAAATATACCGGCAAATATCTTGACAATAGACCTTGACCGCGCAGATTTCGATTTTTAAATCTGATTGGTATCCGGCGCTTGTAAAACGGTGCTATCGATCGTGTGATTGGTGGATCAGTTCAGTGACATTTTTCCAACTACAGCAGTATATGTCAAAGATGTTTCCTAGTATTTGAAAGCGCACGGTGAATCTACTTGATAATAAGGCTGTTACTTATTTCTAGAGTGTTTTACTCCATTATAGAATACATTTATGTCATAGGGAAAAGAAACGTACACATTAATTGAAAAAAAAAATGGTTTTTAAATTGGAAGCAATAGTATTTAAAGGTCACTGCATACGTGACGAGTTTCATCGCTTACAGCTTAGTGTTTGATAATAGAGAGATATGTTTGTTATTTCATAAAACATATTTTATAAGGTATAATATATAACTGGCAACATATTATTGTATACATTTTTACGACCATTGGCGCCGGCTTTTTAGACGACCCTATGGGCGCCTTGTGTTTATTCTATGACTCTTTTAAAAAAATAGCATAGTGCGAGAAAAAAAAAATCGCATCAACCGACGAATTACCTATATAGATATCTATACTTGCTACGCCGCCTGGTTTCTGTTGTAAGTAAATATTATATATTTTTAGTTTGGTTAATAAATTCTAAGAAACCGTGTTGATTTTATTTTATAAATCTAATTTAATATAAAAAAAAATTAGAGCAAATTTTCGTGAAAAAAGAGGTATCTAAAACTTACTGTGTAGGAATTAAAATCAAAAAAATCTGTATTTCATTTAAGCCCTAAGAAGGCGCTTATGAAAGTCTAAAACACTATCACCGGTTCGGAAAACAACCCAGTCGAGAAGAAACGGCAAAAATTCGATCTAGTTCTTTTTTTTTATAAATATAACATAAATCATTTTTTTAATATAAAAAAACTATTCAAATCATAGTCTTAACCAATGTTAGCGCAAGCACAGAGATGTGGGTTAATTCCATACATCAGAATAAAGGACTTTATCTTATATTTAAGAACTTAAGAATTGGTATTATTTAATTTTCCGTCATATTTTGATTATGACGCATGTTTTAATAAGTAACTCAGGTCTGTAAGGAATAACTTATTTGTAGATTGTAAAATCAATACAAGTACACACAAGTGCTTATATATTTTAGTAACATTTGGGAAGCATGTCAAATAACTAGGCCAAAACTAGAAAAATAAATGGACAATTAAAAAACCTTATATATTAATGGTTAAACTATAAATGTAAATTTATTAGATTATTAGAGTATTTTATTAGACTAATGCTGTAATTAATAGGATTAAAAATGTTTATAAAAATTTTAATAGGAAATTCGTAGATAATTAGTAATTATATATGGAAATATATGCTAATTTCTAAGAGGGATACAGGTGTGTGTAATATGTATGGATAGGAACGGAATTTTGGGGGGATTCACTATGTGAATACCCCTAATTAATGTAGATCTCACCTGCCTTTTGTATTATAATAATATATCTGAAAAGTTATGCCCGCGATTCCGCTCGCCCAAAACTTATTCCGTTTTTACGTAGTTATTCTAAAAGCTAGATATATAGCTAAATATATATATATATATATATATATATATATATATATATATATATATATATATATATATATATATATATATATATATATACATATATATACATATATAAGTAAAATGAGGATCTCCTGAGGCACCATCACCTCAAAATAACTAAAAAACATCGGGATGGGACTATTACCATTCGTAGATGGTTATAGGCTATTTATTTTTGGGATTCCATCAACCATTTCTAATTTTGTTTTCGATTTACCCTTATGTACATTTTTACCGGTAATAAAAAGAAAAAAAACTCATTTTACTTCATTCAATTGTTTTTTTTAGGTTACATAGTTATATTTCGCAGTGAAGAATATATGAAACGCGGGCGGATCCGAAGGCACACATCTAGTATTATTATAAAAAAGGATTCACGTAAGTCGCTTCATGTTTGTCAAGCATAACACAGGCGTGGTATTTTATCTTGAACTAATAAGATCAAAGATAAGACATGGTAGAAACAAACACTAATATTTCTTTAAGTCTAATCTTAACTTTCAATTACACTAATTAAACTATTAAATAATTAAACTATTGAATTTTAAAAGCCACGATTCCCGAGATTCTATATGTATTCCTAAGAATTGAAGGACCTTGAGAATGGTCTTAACAGCTTCCGTAGGTTTTGTCGTGAAATTTTCAGCCATTCATTACGAACATCGACTTGGACTGTTAACGGTAATTTCTCCAAATATGATGTCAGCAAAATTTACGACATTTTATCCCACCTTCTAAGCAAGACTAAACAAAGCAAACCCCACCCCTCATGATCACATAAACATTATCATAAATTTAGAAACAAAAATCGAACATTAATAGACAAACTTTGATCGTTATTCATTATTCAAACATCTCCGTCACTTATGTCATCAAAAATAAGAAAACCATAGACCTCCTCCTCCGATTGATGCTTACGGAATACTTATACTAAACTAAATACTATATCTACCCATTGCAAGTGTAAAATGCGTATAAAAATTACTAAGAATAAATGTAATCCGGTCATACGCTCCTGTTTATAACAAATGATATGCGAATCGCATATAATCAATTTTTATACATTGTATGTATGTATGTATTGATACTTTGATATCCTATTTATAGATATGATAATAAAATTTTACAGCGATAATAAAATCAGTTTTAATCTTAGTTAAACGGAAATCAAACTCGTAACATTCTACGATTAAAACCAACCAAAACCGCCAAACCATGGAGGCGACCAGCCGGCCAGTATTAAATTAGTATTAACACAATTATAATAAATTAATAAACTTATATAATAAATATCACCAATGACCTCATTTACTACGGATATTAGTCAAACGGCGAATTTTTATTTTACATGGCGACAAATTTGTCATGATCCGTCAAATGAACGAAAAGTTATAAGTTACAAGGATCTTAGTTAAATTTTTACTTTGTGTTAACTTAAAGAGATTCATAAAAATGATTTAAGGTTATATTTATAGATGTTAAACGAAAATGGTTCTTATAGAGACTGTCCTATATAATTATCAGCTAATTAGTTATTAATGTTAGTGAATAGTGATTGATCGACGAACACGTGTTCATTGTGAGTGTAACTCGATACTGAATGTTCCACATGAGTTCTTAATTACTAGCTTTTACATTCTTGACGTCAATATTTGTCGCAAATAATAATAAATATAGCTTTATAATTATCATTTACTTGTCCTGTAATTATTAATCACTACTTTAATTTTGATTTTCTCTTTCTAAAAAAAGGCAAAGGTGCGTAGATCATGCAGCCAAGTCTGACGTTAGAAACACAATATTTTTTATATAAAGCTCTAACAAAATGGCGGCTCTTTTAAAATGACCATCCAAGAAGTTTTGGAGATGGTACCTATTTCATAATAAATGTTCCGCGTTAATATTTTCTAAACATTTATCTTTTGCACAATTTACAAAGTATACACGTAAAATTCCACTAAAAACTACATAATACAGTGTCAAAGACGTAAGTTAATAAATCAAAGATAAAAACTACTAAATGACAAATTTGATATCAAGCCAAAAACTTACAAGTTACCATTGGCAAAAGTGTCATTGTATTTTTTTTTTAAACAGTGATATAAGAAATAGATTGAAACAGCCAAATAATCATACATTTTAAAAAGGTCAGAAATCAAACTTGTGTCTGTGGCAGACAGATAATGTATTTATTTATTAAGGTAATGAATTTCTAAATTTTTGTTATTTCCCTGTTACAAAACTCGAAGAAATTCATCTACAGAGTGGTAATAAATTCTCTCTAAGTTATAATGAAGACAATGTAGCTCTTATTTCTTGGTTCAATATTTGATGACATGTTTAAATATCGTACTCCAGTATTCAATGACTAAAACCATAGGTAATAGTTGCGTAATCATTATAACATTTGCACATATTATGATTTACACTTCTGATTCTCAGAAAGGAATATATATTCGTAGTTCTTTTAAATTCTCCCTGATGTACCTACGACAGAATGAGAGAAAAGATAATATTAGCAGGATTTAATCCAAATAGGTAAGTCACGAATTAGGTAGAAAGAGCGAAGGAAATAAATATGCATTACATCAAGCAAATATTTATGTACATAAATCTTCTGCTTAATCGGCTGAACCGATTTTAATGACATTTTTGTGTCTATTCCTGAGGATTCCAGAAAGGTTTTGATTCACAATTTGGTTCAATGGATAATGTATATATAATTATTTTTTACGAAAGAAGTCGCAGGCATTGATAGTACGTGTATATAAAAATCAACAATATTTCATGTTTACTAAATAATAGTTTGTGCTTATATTATTTACCAAGAAGAATTAACTATATGATTTATTTTTAAGTGATTTTATCTCAGGAATTATTATTGATAGAATGATTTAAGTTTCGTAATGAATATCGATTATATATATAGATATAATATCGTAATAAAACATCTAGTTTTTTTAGACATTTTAAACAGTAATTAATCTAAAATTAATAGCCACTAAACAGTTTATTTGATACAACTTCCGTCTGAAAGTAATTCACTGCTTACATCTTGCCGTTGGCAAGATCGTATGTAATAAAAAAGAAAAAAAAAAGAAATTTATTTCATTATTACCAATTTTATTATAATTTATCAATTATTTATCTATCGCGTATTTATTTGTAATTATTTTAATTTCTCCATAAAAACTTTGCCACGGTTTAACTGACGCAATAAGGTAGAAACTGTCAATACTATCGACCAGAAATAGTAAATTAATATCAAACAAACTATGTAGATATTTCATATAAATATAACAGACATAATCTATACTAATAATACAATTCTAAATTTCAAGTGTCTGTACATTTTCGGTTATTGTGAAAAGAATTATTTCATGGGACTAAAAATAGGTGATTAAACACATTTCTATTTTTTTTAAATGTCTCTCTGTCTATCTATTTGTCTGTTTGTTTGAGCAGGTATCAATTAGAAAGTACGAAGTATATTTTAAAAATTCAAATTTATCGGTCTACTCTATCAAATATTATAGTAATTTGAGTGACACGCGGCGTCTTTAGTATGAAAGAAGAGTTTGTAAATAAATAAATGTCGAGACCAAAAAATTGATGAATTGTTTGAAATTGAACATAGTTACATAATATAAAATATATATATAGTATACACATATTTTATAATATTATTCAATTCTAATTATGATTAAACGGTTCATGTTTATTTTTGATGGGATGGTTGGCGAAGTGTTATGAATGGTGATTACGTAAGCAATTTGCTTACTACTTATCTATGTATTTCTGAAAATTATTCATAGATGGCGCTATACTAATTTTTTAACAATTTGGAATGTTCTTCAGACTTCAGAATCTACTACACGTCACATTTACATTTACCTCGGTGGCGCAGTGGTATTCCGGTGCGACTGCCATTCTGAGGTCTCGGGTTCTATCCCCGAGTCGGGTCAAGTGGTATAGGGTTTTTCTACTTAGTATCATCCCGGAGTTTGGAATTTGTGCCCGATACGGCGACAGGCTCCGCCCCCTGTCACATTTGGAACGGAACTAAGCTCGGCGAAATGTGGGTGGGTAGTTCGCTACTTCACCTCTGCCTAACCCTTCGGGGATAACAGGCGTGAGCTTATGTTATGTTATGACACATTTCGACAGTTTTAATATTTTTTGTCTGTTTATTAATTTGTTCGCCAATCACACAAAATCAATGAACCGATTTCGATGAAATTTGGTATGTTAGTAGTTTATACTCTCCAGTAACGTCTTCTTACACACTAAAATAACACCATAATAATGTAGTGTATGTGTAACAACTTCTATAGATAATATTATTATAAAGAGGTAAAATTTGTGAGTTTGAATGTTCGGGGTAATCTCCGGTACCACTGATTCGATTTTTGGAAATTCTTTCAATGTTAAAAAGCTATATTATACAAAGGGTATTTATTACCTGAATTCCAAGCGAGCGAAGTCGCGGCCACAGCTAGTTCTCAATAAGAATGCATACTGTTATTTGAAAACTAAAAAATCACTGCAAAAGTTTCACTCTAATCCTTTTATACGGTCAAAATAAATTAATAGTAAATTCTCTTTTGACTACACGCTACGATTTACAACACAACTATAAAGAAGCAAACAATAAGTCAAAACTTTCATCTTATCTAAATCCGTCAGCGTTACATGACATATGTGTGCTTTTAATATTTATCTTTGCTGTTAATAAATATTAAAGCCACTTACAAGAATTAAATACGGCATTATAGATTTATTATTCATGTAGTATTTATGTAAAATAAAACATGAATTCAACTTGTCAAAATTATAATCGCAAAACGGTAAAACGAAAGTGTATCTTGTTCTCCTCTGTTTTGCATAAGAAAGTATATTAAAGAAATATATTACATCCTATAATAAATCATTAAAATATCACAAACAAGTATTTAAGTTACAAGTCACTTAGTTGGATGACTAATATTCTAAAGGATGTGGATTTGAAAAATCTTCTGGTTACGAGAATAAGTGTATGTGAAATTTGAAAGTGTTGCCTAAACTCATAATTGTAGAAAATAAAATAGATGACCTATTTTAGTCAAATTAATGAAAAATTCATTTTAACGGAACATTTTGTCTATTTTAGATATATTAAATAAATAATGAAAGAAAATCAAATATATACATTTTACATAGTTATTAAGTACAAACTAAAATTCTAAATATTATATCAACTTTTCTTGGGTATTATTTTATTGTATAATAATTTTATGTAATGTAATAATTACATAATAAAATAAATACTTTACTCAATTTGGACCCTAAAAAGGCGCGTATGGTTATCAAAAAACTACCACCGGTTCGCAAAACAACCTAGTCGAGAAGTGTCAGAACGAAACTACATACTTATATCATTTTTTTTTCTTATGTAAATATGTTTTTTATGTAATAATTACACAATTCATTGTTATAATCGGTTTTAGCGAAATCACGGAGAGCTACGATGCGCGTACTCCTAATTCAAATTTTCGTCTTTCAAGCTTCTTTCAAATTTTATATTTTTACCAATATTTAAAAAGAATCCATATTCGAATTGAAACCACGGATAGGCTACAAGTGTTTATATTTGTACATTATATGTATTCTAATTAAATTAAGCCATCATCTGAACACCGCAATTTAATTTCTCTATGCCGCCTTGTCCGGTGAGATTATGAATTTTGACAACACTAACAAATTACAGATACACGCTGGAGTATATCTACGAGATACACATACGGATGCCTTCCGAGTTTTGACAGGTAATATTAACCCGGGCTGCAGCAGCGCGGCGCAGTTCTTAAAACTTTTAACGTATTAATCCCAATGTCAAACGGTACGATCGTCGCTTTAATAGCTAATGGGCCACAAAAAAAGGCGTCGAGCAAATAAAAAAAAATACAAGAAAAGGTAAATTATGTGACGTTTGAAAAACGAAGCAAAGTGTATTAATGTCGTGTTTAGCGAACGTCAAAGCGTACACCGACGACGGAAATAAAGCTAAGAGCCTCCACACACGGGCGATTAGTCGTTGCGTTTTTTAAACGACTTGTGAAATATTTAAGTCGCTTAAATTTTTTTATCCGTAACTACGATGATAGTTCAGTTCGGTTGTTTTTTTTATTTAATTTAGGCTGATTAAATTAAGAGAGGTGTTTCTACATTTCCCATAAAACAATGTTCAAGCGGAAGGATTCCTGTTTGAAACATTCATATAAAAAATTATACTAACATAATAATATCTCAATAAAAATTCATCAATATTTATCAATCAATTTGTGAATGACATAATACGAGACTGGAAATCTATTTGTAAATGGATTTTACCTTATAAGTTATAAATAAGATACTATAAAGACACCTTCATGGAAATCATAACACAGACCGCACGAATTCTGAAGTGCCATAAAAACTTTAGGAAGATGGCTACAATTTTGCAGCATTGATATATAATTAAATTGAAAAATACCTTACCACATGACACGGACTGAATGTGTAACTCAGAAATTGCTATTAACTAATAAGAAGACCTTTAATACTTGTGTCTTTTTATACTTCTTTATTTGAAATAAATATATTGTAATATTTAATATATAAATATATTAATATACATTGAAATATGTCTATCGATATGAGCCGTATAATTTTTTTGTATGTATTTTTATTTTTATTTTGACGTGAAATGGCATGAATATTTTTGGTCCATAAATTGAATCTCATTATATCTTACTCAAACAAGTACAAATGGAAATATAACAATGAAACATTCAAAACGACTACGTCGCACGTGTGCAACAACTCAAGAAATTACCCAGTAGCTGTTAAATTACTCTCTTTAAAAATACTTATATGGGACTGTCTGCTCTCGTTCGCCAGTTAATTGTATAAAGAGATATTGACTACAGATGTTTCTACTGAATTATGTTTACTCTGTTGGCTGTGACTCGTCGAACGAAATACGACACGTTTTAAAAGCATTCAAACATCGAATACTTATGATCATTGTTTCAATTTTATTTATTCAAAAAAATAATATGGAACGATTCCAGAATGGATTATTTATTGAACAAAAAAAAACTACTTTATTCAAATATGGAATGTAAATTTGGTAGGATGTTTCAGCTGACCGTACCTAATGTTTCAGAGTGTGTAGCTAAAAAGACAGTTGATATATTAATGAGAATGTTTGCTTTTTGTGCGCGCTCCGCCATTAATCGTGCGAGGCGTGGTATGTCATTCATTCCAATATTTTAAACGGGCACTGTATACTTGACGTTTCTGTTGTCTGTACAAGAGAGGTGGACATTCTTTGAGACTCGATGAATATTTAACTTTACGCATCGTATTATTTTAGTATTCGAACAATTTCATTGTGTTTCATTATTAATATACTGACAAGATAATGACAATTAATATAAGGCAATAATAATATTGTCAATTTGATAAATCTCTCTGCATACTTATGTATTTACGTGTATATTATTAATACGATTATCTCCGTAGTTAGCGACAATGAGTACGACCATTTATTAAACTTTTTACTGCCTGAATTTAAGAAATTATAACCTCGTAATATTCTGCTGGTCTTTTTAAATAATGTATTTACATGATATGAAATACTATTTATAAGTAAAGCAATGTTTACAATGATTATGCACAATTATTTGAACCAAATTCAACGAAATATTTCTTAAGTTAGAAAGGTTAATATTTTTGACTAAAATCAAAAGTCCTTTTATTTCGCAAGTTCATCAGTTTTTTATATTTTTGAATGATATACCTACATTATTTTGAGTTTATTGTTATTTTTGTATCAATATTTATATTTCGATTTTTTAAACAAAATATGATAAATATTACAGAAATCAATATTATAATAAGTGAGTCAGCGTACAATAAACGAGATATTCATCGCATAAACAGCGGTCTCGTTTATAAAACAACATTTTAAACATATTACAAACGATTTAAAAACCACTTAAACAAAATGCTCATTTGCTTATTCGCCGCGCAACATATCAGAAACTCAGATATATATAAAAATTAATAGCCTCATACGAGAGAGAGATATTAAATTTAAACAGCATTAAATCAGAGACCCCGAATATGATAATACAAAGAAACGTTATCTAAGAACCATTAACAGTTCTTCCCGGATTCTTTGTGAGCAAACGATATTTATCTGATGATCAAACGAAATGTTCGACTCCGAACCATTCATCAGCGGAACCCATCGTACGCTCATAAAATAATGGGCCATAGAAAACGCGGAACACTATTTCGTGTGTCACCACAAAGAGTTTAGGTTATTTATTTATTATGGCGTTTTTTTCCACGTCCTGTATTCTATTGTACTTAGATGCTTTCTTTTATTTAGGTATATAGATTTACCTTAAGATTGTCGGTAGTTTTTAATATATGAATTCTTTGTTTATTATACACATAAATATCTGTGTTTAGTATTATGAGAGTTTTAATTTTTTTTATTTACTTATTTGACAATGCTTATTCTCAAATAAAGGTTAACTATTAGAGAATTGTATAAAGCTCACTAAGTTTGTTTTATATCAGATATTTTAGCTCCCCCTTATTCAATCGCTAAGCTATTTAACTTCAGATTTCCGATTAAGGTCAAACACTATTATATAATATGACCAGTCCAAATCTAGATCGGTCTAGATCAAAGCAATTTATCATTCACTATAAACCAAGCTAACCTTTAAAAATAATGATGATTGATTATTTTTAGTATGATTTAAAAAAAATGGGTAACTACTGAAAACTAAATTAATTTTATGGCGAAAGTTTAATGTTAATATTCGCTTTGCGGGAAATAAATAGAGCGTTCCCTGTCTATCCCCACCAACAAATTTATACGGTTGTATCTCAGAATGTTATTAACCGAATTAAATGTTTTTCTATTTACGTCATAAATTTAATTATATTTGTTATTCAAAAAAAAATTCGTTATTTCCAATAAATTAAAATCCTTTCAACCGATTTCCCAACCGGTGGACCAACGATCTGGTGAAGGTCGCGAGAATCCGTTCTGTGCGTGTGGCTCAAGACCGGTCCTCATGGAGACCTATGTCCAGCAGTGGACGTCTTTCGATTGAATGGATGGATGGATGGAACCGATATTAATTATTGAGCTAATAACTTATGGAGGTGAACAACTAAAGACATAATATATTCACCTTGTAATTAGTAAGGAGTCGTTAAATTATTAGATAAATTAAATTTAGGACAATAGTAATAAAAGCTTATACTCCTCCCTTATATGCTTATACGATTATATAAGTGTTATGATAATTTTGAAAAGAAAAAACTAATACAAAAAGCCAACGTTCAGATTCTCGAAGTCGTTAAATAAGCAAGGTAAAAACTTTCCCTTTCATATTGATACTTAGGTCATACTTTTACAATCCTCCAATGAAAAGTATACCATTGTGAAGTAAACGATTGTTTAAAGATTTCGAAAAGTATCGACAAAATACAACAACACATTTTTTTGATTGATTGATAACCGAAAGATGTCCACTGCTGGACATAGGTCTCCTCCAAAATGGGGGTAATGCCATAATTGCGGCTCTTGGCAGGCGGGTTAGCGATCGCAGTCATGTGTTTGTGGTAGTCAGAGGATGCTGCTGCTCATCCCCTTGTTTATATATTTATTATGCTTTAGTAGCTTCTTACAACACCCACGCGATGATATGGGCTGGTACTGTTCTTAATCGACACCGCAGGATGCACGGTAGCAAAATTAATTTAGTGAAATTTCCAAATCGCAGTTTCTGTGGCTTCGTCTTAAATGATCTATTAAGAACGCAGGAGTGTAACATCGTTGTGTTTATACTTGTAGCTCGGGACTCGCTTTACAAATAGCACTGTTCAATGGGACATTAGTATTTTGGCTCGTTGCCAACGGTTGACAATGTTTGACTGCTTGTTAAATACATTTCGTATCGTATTTAAATAATATAGGTTTTTGTTAATAATTTAAACTTAGTTCTTTAAATTTTTCTTTTTTTAAACATAAATAATATCATCCGCTTGTCATTTTAATTTGGATTGAAATTAAAATGAGGAAGAAATATTGGTAATTTCAGCTTTATCAGTTACATATTAATTTTACACAAGGAATACTTAAACATGTGTGTTAATTTCGCGTCTCTCAACCTTATTTTGCTCACCGCCTACTAGGAATATATGTTTTTTTTTAGAGTTTCCAATCTTAATTTTTTATACTATATGTTTAATCTGGACACGCCCCCTCTGCGCTATCTCAACGCGCCCTAATTTTCTCTGGGTCTTCTACCTAGCCAGATACCTACTTATAAATATTTAATTTTGTATATTATTATTTTAAACGCCAAGTATAAACAACATACACCAGAAATAGTTATTAAAAAAAACAAACCACTCCAATTATTAAATCATAATATTCTCAAAATATCTGATAATTATTACAATGTTATTATAATAATAATTTATTAGTAATAGCAATCAATAATGTTGAGAGTGTTCATTTAACTACTTAAGTAATGTTATAAATTTAAATTAATATTAATTTGTGAGCTGACGGTACAGTACGCACAAATAAAGCGGTTCGAAGCGGTCTTGTTGCGCTTACACGGTAATTGATTGGGAATGCTTCTCTATAATTAGGAGCGTGACTTTTGTTGCTGGCTGTACACATTTATACATATAGACAGGGGTATGTTGCTAATTTCTATACTATTGTATCTGAATACTTTTATATTAAATTCTTGAAATATGTGTTAGGAACATTATGAGATGGAAATTTAATGTTATTTCAAACAGATTTTATTGAGTTTTGAAGTGACAACTTCTTTAGCGGCGATTAGCGATTCTCGGTAGGGGAAAAACTTATAGATTTGTGTCACAAATGCTATTACTTGAGCCGTCAAATGCTACAGTAAGTCAAGTATACTCGTAAGATGACGTTTAAGTTCTGGCGCTCAGAGATAAATTATAAAATGTATACTTAATATGTCGATTACCCATAAAAATGAAACAATAGGAAAACAATGGAAAGCTGGCGTAATAGCCAGGTTAGTGCTCAAGGGGTTAAGAAGCCTGTCGTATGTTTTGATTATGAATAAACCTTACCTATAAAAATGTGCATATTTATCGCTCGGAGCGCCAGTAGATGTAAAAACCAGACAAATGTAACCATACAAAAAATGTTAATAATTTCAATTAACAAATTATGAAATTTAAACTAAAAAAAAAACAGTTTTCAAAACAAAGTTTCGAGTTTTTACTTGTGCAGACAGACAGTTCCCATGGGGTTGCCTAGATTTTTTTTTGCTATTTATGCCTGTGTCATATATTTATTTTCTAAATCATTATTTAAAAATTAGTGCGTACTAAATAAACAAACAATATGAGATACTATTGCTTGCTGGTTTGGTCAATTTCCGATATAAAATAGTATCGTAATGAAACCATGCCATAGTGGTAGGGAATTGTGTATGTTTCGCATCATAACTTGACAGCTAGTACCTTTATGTTTAGTGTGTTACCAACTTAGGCCACATTGTCACATAACATCAGACGTGATTGTGGCCAATATAAAAGTAACATAATACAAAAAAAAAATACATTTTTATAACTTCGTTATTTTAATATTTTCACCGTGTCTAAAATTATTTGACATTGTAGGTAATATCAACGTTCAAAATTGTATACCTTCAGTTAATAATAAAAGTTTAATTTAAGTAATAAATGCTTAAATAGTCAAATTACACTTTTATTAATTTAATTATGTACCTAAAACGATTAGATTTACTTAATTATCAAACATCGCTTATTAATCTTATTAACTTTTTAGAAATTAAAAATTATGTTGAATGTATAGGTTGGAAAAACTAGTCAAACGGGTTATTGACCTCAATGATTATAATTATATAATAAAAATTGAATAAATTAAAAAAAGAAACACAAAACACGTTTGCAAATCGTGTTATATCAAAATCGTACAGCAATAAAATATTACTACTAATAATAATGATAATTAAAAATTTAGAAACGAAATAAAAGAAAAAATATTATATCAAATTATTTAACAGCATATTATGGCACGCTGTTAATTAATAAAGGCATTTACACACTAGTGGTATCATAAAAATGTATGATTTTTTTATATGAAGCAAGATAAATTGAGAAAGGTTATCGACAGTTATTTTTATTTATTTGTGAAAATATGAATACAGCACAATATAAACACTCGTGGAAATATTTAGAGGAACGCTTAAAAGTGATTACCTATTTTTTTAAACCTAGCTAATGCTGTTGACCGGAAGGGTTTTAACAGTTTCACCGTATCTTCGTGGGCGAGTGCTGAGAGCTGCAAAAGGTAACTAGCACAAGGGTTCGAACCTCGGCTTGGGCGCTACCTGTATTTTAAAATTCCCGCAGAATTTAATCCTAGCTAAACCCTACATTTTTTATTCATTGATGATTTAAAAAAGGTTCCTTATAGGAGCTATGTACCTGCGTGTTATGTGCAGGAGTGTGTATGCAGTGTTGTGCGTGTAATGCTTGATGCATGGTCAGTGTCACTGTATCGCGCTGGTAGCGGCGTCAAGAGCCTTCCCAGTCCGGGAACGGAGCAAGCATTGGGCCGCCACCGGAGTACCACCACCACCACCGTACCGCCACCGTAGAGTGTACGGAACCTATTATTTTTACTAGTGTTCTATAAGCACTGGTCACACAAGAAATTTCAAAATAAAACGATTTTGATAATTGTCTATTTTAGAGTTTATTATTTTACTTCATAAAAGTGCTCTCTTTGGCGTGTGTTAATTTGCTTGTTTTTGTTTTTTCTAACTGAATAACTTAACTTAAAAACTAACTTAATTACGTATGGTAAGCTTTTACACATCTGAATGTTTTATAAGTTTATTGTGTAATTGTTATATACGTGCGTTAAAACTAGACCTTGTTTTCTACTCATTCGTCATTTTTTTATACCCTATATTTATCTAAGTGTGTATAAAAGTAGATACTAGAAAATAATTAAGAAGCTAATATATTTAATACTAAAATTTTAAAAAATTAGGTTATATTTCAATACCACTTTAAACTACGACTGCTGTTGGTATACTAATTGAATTAAATTAGTAATATAAATTAAATTACATCTAAAACATAATATTTAATTCGAGCTAGTTGAATTATGTGGACAGGTGTAACATATCCAAAAGTAATATCCGCCCGCACAGATGGCGTAACTATGGTCTATCGGACTAAATTCCACTTATCTCCCTTGTCACTAGTTACGCTCGTCGATCGTGTAGCCACGGCTTTATAATTATTACCATTCGACCGCTTACTAGGTACTCTATTCACGGGGTGTCCTGGCTTTCAACGGCTTATAAATTAACTAGAAGTGACCTTATAGATATTTTCATTTTCAGTTTTTATGGTCGTCATTTACATTGGGTGTCATGTCTGATGGTAGGTGGTGGAGAATTTTTAGTAATTTCAATTGAAAATTAATGATTTTGTTGTAATGGTTAGTCTCATATAAGAAAATATATAAGTACTAATCAAAGGATTTGTGAATTTAATAAAAGATTTATGTAAATATGTTACAATGAGTTACGAAGTATAGCGTTAAATTTTATGTGCCATTTGGTAATGGCTCTACGGGTAATGTGTAAATCATTTAAGTTTACTAATTCTTCAGGCAATGTCTGTTACTTTTGATTTTCTGGAAATCTCCTTATTACTTATTCGATCACATAATAAAAACTCTGAGTCTCTCCATTGCACTTTGAGTAAACTTGAGTCTTCACTTGAATAACGTAAAAAAACATTTTAATTTGTAATTAAAGTTTCAAAGTATTATGAAAACCTATATACGTTTATATAGCTATCTATTTATTTAAAAGGAAAATGGGGTTGCTTCGACGCACCATAGCCTCAAAACTACTGATCATATAGGGACGGGACTACTACTACTCGACGTGGAATTTTTCGTTATAGGCATATTTATTTTTTCGATTTCATCGGCCATATCTTTTTTATTTATTTACTCTTATGTACATTTTTATCCGCTAATAAAAACAAAAGACTCTCATTTTCTTTCATCTATTTTTTACGTTATTTATAAATGAAATGTTATATGCAGAGAATATATGAAACACAGACGGAGCCGCGGTTACCTGCTAGTAATTTATATAAAACAGTACGTATCTATAATTTATAATTTCTAAGTTAAATATCGATGGGTATTTATTAATAAATGAACATGTTAATGCGCAAACTTAGGTCGCGCTCCACGGGACGCCTAGTCCGCGGGACTCCCACGCGGCAGCCCCACACCATTCCTACAAATATCGAAGGGAGAATAAACTAAATTTAACCCTTTTCAATTATATTATAACTTCACGTTTGACCACTAACTACCTACACTAAACTTAGACAGGTCGTTGAACCCTTCCATAGTCCAGTTACTGAAACACACCATTAGGATTTCGAACTATGTATATTGTCAATATGAAATTATTTAAAACATTGATACCGATATTCCTGACATAGTTTTTAAACTATCTATTTGTCTTTGGCTCTGCTCGCGTTTCAAATACTCTATTCTGAATTACTGTTTACTGCATAGTTTAGTTTTTAAATAATTATTGGAAAAGTGAAATAGTCTCTATTTTTTTTGTATATGCCCTAAATTATTATTGTTACTAACAGAAACCAAACATATTATTCGCAAATTCAAACACTTGCCATTAAAACTGATCTGATAACTGAGAGTTTTAATTTTTTTACGCGAAACCCTAATTAATTTCGAAATGTTACGCCGTGTAACTTCTATCTATCAGCTATTTGCCAGAAAAAGCCCCTGTTAAAATCTTAAGCACAAATTTTAAATATTATGTGTTTCTGATAGTTTGGTACCGTGTATACATATATATTAAGTTGGCTTTTGATATTACAAACAGACGCTTCTATTTTATTTATTTGTATTGATTACCACCCAGGTAGCTAAAGGGTATTGATTCATTGAAATAATATTTAATATATATATACGGATCAAATTAAAGTTAAAAAAATGAAATTGATGAAATCGTTTAATTATATGTATAAAACATTATATAGATAATATTGATTAAATTGTAATACAGTACAATATTCGGATAAGCGTATCGATTTCAATCAGACCGAAATTAGTCGTTCCAATGTGAAGAACCGGTTAGTTCTACACATTCTAAACATAAATGCTAGCGGTCGAATTTAAATTATAAAATTAGCAACAATTATGAAAATATAACGAATAATTTATTTTTAATAAACCATTTAAAAAAGTTCTTTTTTTTAAATAAGCACAAAGACATTTATTATGGCCGTTCGATAAAATGAGTATATTATTATATAGCTCTGTTATTCAATAGTTCCATTCCAAGAAGGTCGGATCATGATTTATGCCGCTGGCAACAATGAGAAACCGTGCGTGGCCGAACGATGACAAATAACCATCCTTAATTCGCTATGGATTATTATTTTAATTAACTCCTGGCCTAAAAAAAAAAACAAAATAAGAAATATTATTCCATGTTTAAACTAAACAATAAATTACAATAACTCAACAATTACTACTGGCCTCATAAACTCTTTTAAGTTATTATAATCGATAAAAAATATTTATGAGGTTTGTTACCTACAGAAAGCGAGTTTTTTTTTTAAATGGAATACAGAATGGTATCATTCGATCTTAAGCTTGGACAGTAGTGGACTTTCGTTTCACTATCGTACTAAAAATCAAGTTTTATATCGTAAACCCACATATTTGTCATTTGTTTTTTGTTTTGAAGAATTTAAATCGAAATTCCTTAATTCCTTGTCATTCGTATTTGAACTGTAATAAGTTTACCTATATGTGTTACATTTCTGTGAACAGTTTTGACAGCTTAATGAAGATCTCTAGCCTAGATTTATACAGCTTATAGAATGCATAGTGGTAATAGAAGATATCACGATGAAATCATTGGCCTAGAAATTGGGACGAGCTTAACCTTGAAAGAGTATTCCTGAATACAACTATAGATGGCGCTGGTAACAGATTTCCAATTAGAAGCAACTAATCGGGCTAAAATTAAAAAAAAAACCTCTATCGCGAAAGTTATTTTCTCATGCTCAAAATTCAAACTCGGATCTTAAGACGTATCTTTAGATAACTTTAACCATATGTCACCGTTTCGGTGATAGGTGTAGAAGTTACAGAAAATTCATCAATAGCAGTGAGATTTTTGTACACTGCATAGACTCAGTGCTTTGACCAGAATCTCACCTGATGTTAGGTGACGATGTGGTTCAGGATGGTAAACACACTAAAGCCTAGAGATACTGGTTATCAAGAGATGTTGCCGGATCACACCTATTGGTATTTGGCGACAGATTATAAAACTTGACTGAGGTATTATTAGAAAATGCTCTACAACCATGCTATGGTTTCCTCATGATGTTTTCCTTCGCCGGAAGATCAAGCTGATTTTACAGTTAGATAAGTGGACTGTAACTCACGTCCATTAAGGCGGAATCCGAACGTACTACCAACTGCGCCATCATTGTTTCAAAAATGCAAAAGTACTAAAAACAAAAGTGCATAAAATATGCACTTTCTAATTTTGAAATTTTAATATTCGGTTTTGATTTTCAAAAGAGCTACCGTTGCTCGATTCACAATGCACCGCGTCCACGGTTCTGCCAAATTGACTGGCTTACGTCGTTTATATCGCATGACTTGTTTTCGTGAAGGAATGCAACCGTCGAGAAGCATTCGAATATGCCAAATATATTTGTTTTAATGGGTGTGTTTCTAATTGGTCAACATTTCGGTTTGAGGGCAACGCCGTGTTTTTTATTTATCCGTATGATATAAGTATGCGTATTTTAACTGTGCCGCTCTGAAACAGAGACAGAACGGCAGCGACGTAGGTACACTCATAAAGAAAATATTAGCATAACAAAAAGTGTCGTATACTTATCAATTAAAATGTAGATTTTTTCGGCGGATTATGTGCTCATAATGAGGAAGATCAGGTATTCTTCATCATCACAGGGTATCATTTTTGCGTTTTCAATTTTAGGTATAAATGATTTAATGAAAAAAAAAAATACGAATATCGAATTAAAACATTGATTTTTGTTTGTATCATGTATGGATTTAGATATGATTAGAAATAATAGTGTAAAATGTCGGAAATTGAACCAGTGCTATCTAAATAATTACAGATTTATAAAACATCAGATACAAATGAAGAAAAAATATTCCAATTCCAGCATTGTACTCTCTTGCGTCTTAACGAAATATGCCTAATCTCTTTAAATAACCCTTGAAATTTTACTTTAAATTCTCGTCCAGTTATCGAATTTTTGCCTAAGAAATTTATCTCAAAAAACCAAAAAAAAATATTTCAATAAATTTATTGTCTTTCTATTATTTCAACTTAATTAGATAATATGGGCTTAGATAACACAATTAGGTACTATTTGACTTATTCAAACTTGGTTAAATTACAATAATTTAGTCCCATCCAATGTCTTTTGTCGTTAAAAATTTAACCATGCATGTTTCTGCGAAATACTAAATATATTCAGCGCTTACGATATTTTCAAAACATTAGCGATTTTAAACCTTATCGCATAGGTTATAAGGGTTTTTAATTTAAATAAAAAAAAACTCATTAACTCGTTTACTTTGTAGGTTTTACTAATTTGCCCGTGCAGGAAGCACGGATGGTGTGATCGGAGCTCAACACCGTATAATCTTCGCCTTTGATCTTATCTGAAGATTTATTATTTACTGTCATCGTCCGCGAGATGGCAGCACGTGTTACGAATGTTACTAATTTCGCACTACTGTTCTAAACTGAACTTTATGCATTTGATTGTAGCGTATTATTTAGAATTTTAAATTCGGACCTCCCAAAGTTTTTTCAAGGTTAATAATCGCTGGAGAGATGATTATGATTTTAAAATGATATAATTGAAAAAAAAATAGAACATATTTTCAATCATATTACAATGAATCTATCTCTCAGGATACATATTTGTCATAATAGCAATATTTCAATGCAGATAAATTCATCTTGATATTTAAAGCACATTCATCTAACGGTTAAAAGTTATGAATTAATTATTAAAACACCTTCAAACAACTTTTTTCAGAGCCCATTAGATGATAATAAAATTCATTTATGGTTGATCTTGCGTGCGATTTAATATTAAATTGAATATAGCTAAATGTAAGAAGAAAAAAACATCTTACACTAATCGAACAAAAATAACAAACAATATCGATATAGTCTGCATTCTACGCGCAATAAAAAAACATAATATCCATAGTATAGATCCATAAATAACACGATGCCATGAAGATTTCCCGGGATATTCGAATGTAAATATTATGTAAATTAAAATAGATTTGTATTTAGTAAAACTTCGTTCTGTGTTAGGAATTACTGATTTTTTTACGCATAAAAGAAATAATAACTCTAAGGAGTTTGTAAGCCACAAACGTGACCTCTAACCTTTTTATGAAGTTACCACATCACGCTAATAATATATACGTATACGCACTATTAAAATACTATAGTGAAAAACAATGAAATATTACACTTAGAATCGTATAATCGAACGATTTATTCACAATCGTAGTAAGTACGTACTTGATCGATTGGCATGCAAGGGGGAATCGATTAACCGCTTCGTTACACACTTCGACCGCCAGGCGGAGCCACGCGTCAATAAAATACTTGTAAAACTATCGCGGAATGAATTAAAACAGATGGCGAGCCAATTAGGAGAGTCAATCGTGCGAGTGCCGGGACCTTAACATCGCTTGATATATTATTTTGATTCTAAACAATCTGTTAATAGAGTTAATATTCGTTATTCATTCGCCTTCAGTAATAGGGTCTCCGTTTACAAGCACTAACGAGAGCATTCGGTACGATAAACCCATTCGTGTTTCAACTGATAGACAAATATGGATATATTTATCATTAATTTTGCACCCGAGCTTACTGGTGCTACGTCATTATACCGAGCTAATTAGATTAAGCGAGGGACAAATCTTTATACCGCGATTTATTTAATGTAAAACAATATAGCATAGTTTTCAAATATATTATAATCTTTTTAAAAATTTTTGATGAAGCAAATTCATTTACTAGACCACAGTTTCTCAACCTTATTTTGCTCACCGCCCACTTTAAAAATATGTTTTTTTCTAGGGTCTTTACCTTATTTATTTTTTTGCCTGTATTAGATAATATTTTTATCTCCCACATCCCCTCTGCGCTATCACAATGTCCCCTAATTTTAAGCAGACTCTACAAGAAGGCGTTATCTTTAGAACCTAGGATCTAGACTATTAAACAAACAGTTTTGTTTTCTTGTGGTTAAACTCAAAAACTACTTACCCAATTTGAAAATGATTTCATCTCTATTATGCTACACTATCACCTCTCACTATAATGTTACATAGTCTATATACACATACGAAGTTGGGGCTGATCGCAAGTGTTAAAAATTGATAATTTATAAAAGAAAGTACTCAAATAATAAGTTTTTAAAGCTTTAATAGCCCCATATCAGATATGGGGTCAACCCTAAATATAAAATTAAGAACATAGCACGAAAATATTATTATTTTAAAACGGATCTCAGCGCAGGTATATAAATATTAACAGAAGAAAGTACACTAAAAAAATACGTAATATTATCTATATTAATAAATTAATTTCCATCTAATCGTAAAGACGTCCACTGCTGGACTTGGTCTCCCCCAAAGATAAGGGGGGACTTGCCATAATCGCCACGCTTGGCAGGCGGGTTGGCGATGGCAGTAGGTGTTTGTGGTACTCAGAGGACGCTGTTGCCCATCCCCTGGTTTATCCCTTGGTCGCCTTTTACGACACCCACGAGTAGATATGGGGTGGTACTATTCTTAAGCCTAATAAAATAATTTTAATATTTTTAATTACAGGATACAAAAAAAATAGAATATGTACTTATAATACGATGTGATTATGTTTATCTCACTCACTCATCATAGTATCTGTAAATAATGTTAAATTCCCCACAACACCACCAAGTCCTTTGAATTCGCGATTGATATTTGAGTTTTCAATTCAAAAATTACTTGTGTCGTAATGAATGAATTATATTTAAGCAATTATGTCGCAGTGGATAGTGCGGCCAGATTTCGCCTCAATGGACGCGGCTTCGAGCCCACTTATCTAACTATAAAATCTGCCTGAGCTTTCTGTGTAGGAAAACATCGTGGGAAAACCATAGCACGGTGGTAGGGAATTATCTAATAATGCCCGCCTGAGTAGCTACCACCCTCAAGTCTGAAAACCTCTCGGCAAATACCAGTAGAAGTGTTCTGGCAGCGCAGCATCACTTGCGAAGAAGTACCTCTAGGGTTAGTGTGTTTACTATCTTGGACCACATCGTCACTTAACATCAGGTGAAATTGTGGTCAAAGCCTGAGCCTATACCGTGTAAAAAAAAATATCCAGGAAAATCTTTGTATGAAATAAATGTAGACTGTTTAAAATTTATAAATAAATACCTAGTATTGTTAGTAATTAGTAATAGAGATTTCAATTTGCAAAACGTTAAAAGACGTAAGTATGTAACGTAATATTGCACAACGGCAATGATTTCGTTAATCAGAATCGCTCGTTCAAAGTTCTTACTTCAGCAATTTAACCTTTTTTTTTAATAGGCCATTATTATTCCGGATCGTAAACAAATAGGAAAATGCACGTATTTACGCGTAATAGCTTGGTATTATTACAACAGGCGAGTGCCTGCGAGCGGCCATTGTGCATTCGCGATAAGACTGTATAAACGGGTTTTGTATTATTTTTCAGTGGTTCAAAAACGCTTTGTCCCGACGGTTTCTGATCACGCAGATATAGGCCAGACTCGTTCCGAACCGGTCAAATCAATGTTCATTGACAATTTTTTTTTTATTTGTTTTCGTTTTTGCCGTAAGCCGTAAAGCCGTAAAGCCGTAAAATTGATTTTTTTGTTTATTATAAATTCATTTAACAAACTACTTTGTCGATGTGAAAAATTCTTTCACCTATAGAAAGATACACTATTAGCAAGTAACATAGGCTATATTTTTAAATTTAAGTAGTAAATTATTAGAATAGTGGTTATCAGAATGGTGTATATGATAAAATAGATTTTTATATACTCAGGGCTTATAATAAAACGGTCTTTTTTTTAAATACGCCTTTTATTATATTTTGTTTTATTAGTAAAAAAATTCAAACATATTTATGTACATTTTTTAAAACATATAGGTACTATGTTATAATTATTCGATAAATAATGAGAAATTATTTAAATGTTATTTTAATTTTTTTCTCTGCCACCATTGAATAGTTATTTATAATTATTATTACAAAAAATTATTAAAACACAATCTAAAATATACATAACTACCAACCTATCGACTTTCAAGTTATGCGTTCGTACATACTTAAAAAAAATGACAGCTCGTAAATTACTCGATAAAACTAAGTATTCCGTGGAAGCAGTCGCCGACAGGTGCACTCGTTAGTTAACTAAGCCGGGATCGGGTTAAAATAAAAATAATAACATTCTTATTTGGTAAAACATAGCGTTCGTGACGTCTGACCATTATTTCGTCCAATGGCCGGTCGCATGATTGTTTGCGCTTTTTTGTTAGTTTTGTTTCACTAAGCAAATTATTAGAATGTTTATTTGTTTACGTACCTAAATGTTACCATTACATGAACAATTGGTATGTAAATTGAATGAAAAAATCGATACTTGTTCGCATAAATTTAGGCAAACAGTCTCCCAATTGGCGCATGTAAATTGGTCATATTATCCTTAGTTAAATATTTGATCTCTGTCAAATCATTTATACTATAATAAATAATTCCTTTAAATTAAGCAAATTTGATTTATTTTTGCCCGTCGGCTAATATATATTATCATGATTTATTAATGTGGGCGTAATTAATACCTATCAAACTTTAAAATCAGCCTAAACTTTCGGTGAAGGAAAACATAGCATAGTGGTAGAACACTTTCTAATAATGCCTGTCTGGGGTAGGTACTACACCCATCCACTATTATGAAAACTTTTGACAAATATCAATAGATGTGTTCCGACAGAATCACTTGAGAACCAGTATCTCTAGACTTAGAGTGGCTAATAGATTGGAACACATCGTCGTTTAAGAGAGACTATGTTTTTTTCAGTCACTGGAAGAACACTATTTACGTATGAAAAGTGAAATAAAAAGTCGAAATTTTTTTTTATCTCTTGGACCTCGATTTATTGTGATTCGGTTCAATAAATCGTTTTTTTTGAAAAATTCTTTTTCCTTAATCCTACTCTGGCAACTCGCCATACCATATCCCCGGTCCAGTCTATACATGTATTAACAGCTTAAAGCCTGAAAGCTTTTTTTAAATTAGAAATACCAAGTCAACAAAGAATATGTACAAGGCATTTTAAAGACACGCCGCTCCCTCATAATCACGCATAATCTTACCGCCTTTTATGATTAACAAGATACGTACTTAATTATTAAAATTAAAAACTGTATGTAATTCTGTTTGTCTGTTATATACAATATTTATACGGGCTTTGATCAGAGACCGGAAATACCGAATCCAGTTTGTGATGCCTATACTTCAGCGGGAATTATATTGTAAACTAGGTTAGCGCACGCGGCTCCGATCGTGTTTTATACATTCTTCGTATCGTAATATAGTTTTTAAATAGTCATTGGAAAATATTATTTTGATGGTGATGCCCACTGAATCGTATTTTGTTCACAATATCATGAGTTTTAATTTTTTACACGGAACCCTAATTATTTTTCTTGTTACTTAGAGAAAGCAAATATGTTTCTCACAAATTCAAACACTTACCAGTAAAACTAACACTTGAATCGTTTTCTTTTTTTTTACTATTTTGGGTTTCATTTTTTTTGTATTTTTTGTTTCATGTGTTGTAATTTCATTAGGCGGAACCCTAATTATTTTTGAAATAAATAACATAAGTTATGCGGAGTAACTTCAGCTATCTGGGAAAAAAAGTTTATTAGTCGGAACAGACGGAAAGACAAATAGACGGACAGACAGAAAGACTAAACATTATGCTTTTGATATAGATATCGTATATACATTAATATTTATTTCGTAAGCAATAATTTATTTAGATATTACAAACAGACACTACAATTGGTAGTGACACTTATTTATTGATATAGATTACTGTCATCAGCCAGCAACTTCCGTCGTGTAAAATAATTCTAATACTACCCTTTAGTCACTAGAGTAAACTATGATGGTATGTATTTAATAAAGAAGCATCGTCAAGCTTACCCCTGAATTTATCGGATAATTACATTAAAATCGCCTTAGTAACGGTTTAGAATGAAGAAAATGCTGCAGTGCAGAGAAAGATGTAGTGCCAAAGATAGAGAAAAGAATGCTTAGTTGGTTCTGGCACCACATAGGACGAACGTATCTCGACCACATCGAAGACGTCCTAAAGAAAGTTCAGGTAAAAAATTATCACAATGGACGAGCATCTATGAAAGCCCTTACGAAAGAAGAAACGAACGAAGTGTGTCAGGATTGTTGGAAGTGGAAGGATGTAGTTTCTGTTTACCCGCATAGTAGAAAGGTGTGATGTTATGTATATAATGTATTAATAGAATGCGAAGACATATTGATAAAACCATCAAATACTTAACTAAGTCAAACTGTAGCTGTGTAAAAGGTCACATAGACGCAAATATAAGACGATTAGCGCTCGGTAATTGAATAAACGTGTACACATCGTAAGGCGGCCGGTCGAGCCGATCTTAATGTCGTCTATGCACGCGAATTACAACCTCAGTTAAGGTCTGATGCACACTAAGACTACGGAAAATTAATACATACATAACATTAAGCCTCTCTCCCGTAAGGATAGACAGAGACTACATCCTTCCACTTGCTACGATCCTGACACACATCTTTCGCGTTTTCTACTTTCATAAGCACCTTTATGCATACTCTTCGGTTACGGGTACTTTTAACCGGGATTTTCTCCAGAACGTCGTCAATCTAGTCGAGATACGTTCGCCTAGGACGACCCTTACCGGCTTGCCCAATCACACTCGCCTTATAAATTTGTTTCGTCAATCTTCTCTCATCCATTCTCTCTACATGTCAAACCCAATAAAAGCATCCCTTTCTCTATCTTTGTCACTAAATCCTCTACCACACTACAAAGTTCCCTTATCACACTATTCCTTACTTTATCTATCATTCTCATGTCAGTATACCTCTTAGACTTCAAACTAAATACACGTATATAACGAAATACGTCCAACAGTAACGTAAATTGATGCACATCGTGATAATTGTATTTAGTAATCGATCATTTCAAACATATATTCATTTGTAGTATTTCAAGATAGAAATAATATTTTTTTTATTATGTCATTGTATGTATTTTTCAATATGGAAATTTGTAAACGTTATTTTAATTGTAAATATGAAAATTAAAAACTATAAGAAACTTAATAGTTTAAAGTAAGCTTTACAATTAATAAATAAAAAAATTAACATTTACGTAGCTTTCTAGTTCCATTTTAATAATGACTGCCAAATTAATGCTTCTATGAATATAAGATATTTAAGATAACTGATTGAAAAAGCCTTAAACAACTAATATTCATGTATTCAACATTTAATGTAATTAAGGTTAATTCAACAAAAAATTCAACACTTTATTCACGTAAAACCTAATGTTAATAAAAAAATATATATTTTTCACTTTTTGTTTCATAAAAAATTGTTTTATGTATTAACTTTATAACTACTTTATAATTATGAAAAGTAGTTTCATGAATAAGTATTTAATGGTTATGAAATTATTTCTACATTTAGTTTCATATATTATAACTTCATTATAATTATAAGATAATGATTAATTAATTTCAACATTATTTGTTTACCTATATCAATAATACGCATCATGGAATTTTCATAAGGATTCAAATGAAACATTAGCGCTATAAGGTCATATTAAAGAAATGTAACGTTAAAATCAATTGACCTGTTTCAATCACCTCGTCGAAAATTAATTGAACAGTTTCAACAATCATTACTAGATGCGAACGAGAGTATAATTGACAAGCGCGAATCAATTAAACTGATATAATTGTGCAACAAGTAGGTACCTATTTAATGCTAAATGCAAGAATGGTTCGTGCAGTGTCGTGCAAACGTTGAAATTATAATTTATTCATATGGCAACATGAAAAACTTGATAACGACAAGCAAGTCCCAAGGGTATGGCATTTTCATTTACAGTTTATTTACTGGTTTATTATTTTTCAAAGTGTATATGTATACCTAGATAATTTGGTAAATGGCACGATAAATACATATCTTATTAATGTAATGTTGACGTTTTTGGAAGAGAATTTTGAGTTTGGAGCGAGTCTCAGGAGGGGAAAACTTATAATATCGCGTTACCAATGTCGTCAGCCGTCAAACTGGTTAGGGAGCAGGTGTTAGGGGCAAAATGAGCAACATTTTGCTTACGAAATACTTAAGTGGGTCCCAAACTCCTGACTTGACAAATAGGTAAACAAGGTTTTGCGTGTTTAACATCTTAGACCACATCATCAATTTACCATTGTATTTTATGTCGTCTTCTAAATTGATATATATTTTTAATTAAGTCACCAGTACCTTTCGGACATAAGCTGAAATTCTTTGAATCCTTGCATTGATCCTGTCCTTTTATTGACAGTATTCGTCGTCCAGAAACTTTCCAACTAGGGAGGCTCTTGACGCCGCTACCAGCGCGATACAGTGACACTGAACATACATTAAGCATTACACGTACAACACCGCACACACACTCCTGCATATAACACGCAGGTACATATGTCCTGTAAGGAACGATTTTTTTATTATTATTAAGTAAAAAATGTAAGGCTTAGCTAGGTTCAAAATTCCGCAGAATTCGGCCAAGCTGAGGTCCTTACCACTTTGGTAAACCTTGTGCTGGTTACCTTTTTACAGCTGAGTGCCTTCAGCACTCGGCCCCAAAGTTGCGGTAAGGCTGTAAAGGCCCGTCTGGTAAACAGCGTTAGGTAGTTTAAAAAATCTTCCATAAAGGAAAACAGAGCGGGGTGATAACCTTTAAAAAAAAAGAAACCCTTAACAGACTATAATTGAGCATAATCACAGATATTATTATATGACAATGTAGCTAAAGATATTTACACGTCGAGTCGCTAATGCTATAGTCAACACATACTGATATGCGTCTCATTTTCAACTTGAAGATTTCCAAAGTAATTATTTACAAAACAACAAATAACCTTGCAAATATAAAGCCGTCTTAAAAACCATTTAACTACTTAAAACAACGATTCTCTCCTTTTTTTTTTTAATAATTTAGACTTAAGTACTCACCTATAATTATTATATTCACATTTTTTTTTTTTTTTTTACTTTTTGATTTTTAACTTTTCCCACGCATTTTATTTTATATGCGAGTTTATACGTAAATTTTAATAAGAAATTTAATATATAAATAACATTGAAGTAACATAAATATATATAGACTTTTTATATTTACTAAAATATAAAATAACACAATTATTCATAATTTAATTAAGAACAATAAATACATAGGTAGATTCATTCAAAGTAACGTTGATTTAAACCAAATTACAATAAAATACATATGTCCTTAAAAACTCATACAATTAATTTCAGTTATTACATACATTTTTTACATAAATGTCAGAATTTATTATATTATAGACGTTTATTATATTACCTACAATTACTAATGAGAATATATGACAGATGTAAGAGAGTGGAAACTAATTAATTATACCTATTTACAATCATACAAATATACTGCATTGTTCAATGTTACATTAAAAGTACATAAGACTGACGACATACATAATGATAGGACGGAAAATCCTTTCAGAGACAAGTAACCTATAATCAGGACGGGGTGCAAAATTAGGTGGCCCCTGAAATCCCTGAATTTTTGGATTAATCTATACTAATAAATAAAATTGAAGTGTTTGTTTGTAATGTCAAAATTAATTTTCTTGACTAGATAGATATGAATACGTAGATAAGTATATTACGATACCTATACCAAAAATACAATTTTTAACATTTTCGTCTGTTTGTAATGGGTAATCTCCGGAACAGCAGAACCGATTTTGACAGGACCTGTTTTGGTAGATAGGTGAAGTTACTCCGGGTAACTTGGGTTACTTTTAGTTTTCGAAAATAATTAGGGTTTCGCGTAAAAAAAAAAAACTAAATCCTATAAAATCTTATTCAATGCACAGTTTTACGGGCAAGTGTTATAATTTATGAGTAACATTTTTACTTTATCTTAGTACTAAATTTTTTTTTTGGAAATGATTAGAAGATCCGTATAAAAAAATAAAAACGCAGTGAAAAATATATGAAACGAATGCGCAGCCGCGAGCAGACAGCTAGTTATTAAAATGTTTTGTGTACAAAAAAAGAGTAATTGCGAGATTGACATTTCTTTCATAATCAGCCCGGACGTTTATTTTTTTCTTAAATCCAATTCCCATGTTATAGAGCCTTCACGTATGGTACGCCGGGGCTGAAGGCATTAATACTCTCTTAAATCCAATCCCGCTTATGAAAAACGAAAAACAATATACAGAGGCAAAATTAAAGTCTAAGGGACTCGGTTTGGCAATGATTTGTTTGCAGAAGCTACCGAATTGTTTATGGAAATTTCCTTGCAATATTTGCTTTGTGTCGAGTCGAGTACCCATAAAAATAAGACAATAGGAAAACAATGGAAAGCTGGCGTAAACGCCAGGTTAGTGCTCAAGAAGTTTCATTTTGGATTTCAAGGTTCATTACAGAAACAATGTACCTGCGTGTAGTGTGCAGGAGTTTGGGATACAGTGTAATGCGTTTTGAACCAATACCGGATGCGTGACGTCAGCAAAATATATTTTATATATAGACAAAATATTCGAACACGGATAAACCCAGTGATGCAAACAAGTGTGTATGTATTGAGTATTAGGTATTTGAGTACGCGAGCTTATGCAAATTCGAAGATACTCATCCACAGAATCCCGCCATCTTGTCTGGGCTCCGACCTATTGTTTACGCATTTCGACAGATCCGTTATTTATGTAAAGGGCTTTGCAGTTTGCACCTTTGTTATGTTCTTTAAGGTTTGAAAGGATCTAAAAGGGTTTCCCTTCGCTTGTTTCGTGGTTTAAAGTTTCTACAAATCGCGCATTGTGACGGCCTCGATTTCATGTTGTGACTGTCAATTGTATTTTTTTTTTGTAATGTCTGTGACGGATGTCAAGATTAAGTCATTAAATATTATAAAGACTAACGTAAGTTCCAAATGGAACCAGGTAATTGTAAAAAAGAATTGTTAAATTATTATCAAGTTAAAATATTTGCGATCGATTTTAAAAATAGAGAGGGCAATTAAAAAAATTGGAAGACTTTAAAATAACTGGCTTATAAATACCTACCTAATGGATGAAGAAGAGAAAAAAAATGGTATTATTTATTTATTTTAATTTATATTTAACAATTATCATGTAATGCCCGATTTTTTTATTCCAGATTAATTTTTATTTCTACACGGTATAGACTTAGTGATTTGACTAAAATCTCACCTAATGTTAAGTGACGAAGTGGTCCGGGATGTTAAGCACACTAAGCCTAGATGTACTGGTTCTCAAGTGATGCTGCCGAAACACACTTATTGGTATTTGGCGACAGGTTTAAAATACTTGAGGGTGGTAGCTACCCAGGCCGGCATTATTATGAGAAAATGCCCTACCACCATGCAAGGTATTTTAAAACTAATATATTTAATAGCATTTTTTCTATACTATTCTGAGAATAATGAAATAACTTCTATATAAAATATTTTTTATTTTGATTTACAGGTACGTACCTATGTACCTAAAAGATTTTCACGGCCTATCTGTGATAGCTTTAATCGACGACAAAGCAGAAAACAACATTAATACGTACTCATGTATATAATCATATAAATATATCTATTAATATTAATAATGCGATTTAACCAAAATATGAAATTATTTAAAAAAAACCACGCAGCCACGGGGACTGCCGACAGAAGTGAAATCTCGAAATATTTTAAAAATAATGTTCCTTTTTTATGTTTAAATTATAATACAAATACTTAATTAAAATCATATAACTTTATTATGTATGAAATTAAAATTAAAATTCCATCCATCTATCCATTCAACGGTAAAGACGTCCACTATTGGACATATGTCTCCTCCACAGATAAGGGAGTTTGTGGTACTCAGAGAATGCTGCTGCCCATCCCCTGGTTTATCCCTTAGTCGCCTTTTACCACACCCACGAAAACGATATGACGTCATAGCAGTATAGGTGACTTTCCCCCTACCAAGAATCACTCAACGCGGCTAATAAAGTTTTCCCTTCAAAAACACAAACAAACAACCACGATTCAAGAAGTTATTTAGGATTATATCTAATAATCAAATAATCATAATAATTCCGTATTATACGACGCGATAATGTTGAGTAATCTATAATAATATTAGGTTTAGTAATAAAAATTATGTCCAAGTAGCTGGTATGAATAACTACTATTAATAAATTCATTTCAAAGGTAAATATTCAACTTATTATAAAGCAATTATAAACATTATTACAATGCTTCGGTTATGAATAAAACAAATGCGTTATATTAATAATTGGTTCACGTGGTGGTAGGTAATAATAATACAACAGGAAATTGTAATTATTATGATAATAATACAATAATAATTATTATTGAAAAACTTCTGCGGTCTGTCGACGTTAATTGGCTGGAGTGACGATTTTTCCTCGATTTAAATGTAATAAATAAATAATACGGGTTTTCCGAAATTTGTTTTGTTCGTTAGTTATTTAATTATGTGGAATTAATTTGTTAAAACTCATACTAATATTTATAATTAAAACCGTTTAAATTGGATGTTTGTTTTAATTTATTGTTTATTGCTTTTATAGAGTCATTCATTTTTACAATTCATTTCTTTGCTGACTAATTGGCCTACTAATAATTAACGATAATTGTATGAAATTGGTAAATTATTTTGGTAAATTGGTATATATATACGAGTTATATATTTAATTAGCGATTTTACGTCAATCTTTTTTTTTTAATTTCAATTCCTTTAATAAAATATAACTTGCGAACAGTATTCCGTAAAAACATTCCCCTACTTATAGAATAAAAGTTTTACATAACTAAAAAAAAATCGTAGTAACTAAGAAAACGTATATTCTATTTAAATATTTCGTAAATAGTTTACAACATTAAATTGCAAAATGATAAAGCACCCAAATTAATAAAATTAAGAGATAATGCTTTTGAATAATATATAACTATTTTCAAATTACAATATCATTTTTTTTTCATAGTGATTACTATCATATTTATATAAAGTAATAATTTATACCCAAGTCTTTTTAATTACTAATAATTCCGACGGAACAATTACGATCCATTGAATATCCAAAATTTTTTTAAAAAAGTTACTGCTATGTACATAAATTTATTAATTTAAAAACGAATAAATACTTACTCATGTAACATATATCAGAATTAGTGATAAATATATCATGTAATTATGATATCTAATGAAAGTAAATAAATTAATGAATATTATAAAAAACGAATTAAATATAATAAAATATTTACATTGCAGTCCGGCAGAATAACGAATTGTTTTAAAAGTTTATTTTCTTCATCGGAATATTTATAATATTTATTTATAAGTAAGCTGAAGTAATTAGGCAAAAGTACTAAATAATATATAAAGCGCATTAACATAACATAAACACATGTAACACAAATTAATGGTATTACAAACAATAACTAAACTATTTCGAGGTACCTATTATACTCTCTTATATTAATGCTAAAATGTAAAAACAATATATGAAAGCGTAGTCATCTATGATCGAGACAAAACCTAAATAATATTTCAAGAGCTAAGATTCAGATAAAATAAAGGCACAAACCTGTCATTGGTCCTACAGGGAAATGTGACTGGAACAGAGGTCCATACGAAGGTACTACGGGAGCAGATGACGGCCATCCGAGGCCGTGGTACGCCGCCGCCGCCGCTGCCAGAGCGCTAAAAGGCGTCGGTCTTACTAATCTCCCTTTATCGTTAACCGGAGATCTATCTTCATCTTCACTTTGCATACCATTATGTAGATCCTCGACATCTACTATAGAATCCTCCTGATTGAATGAATCTTCATATTCGTCCTCGGATGACGTAACAGTTGCCGGCGCTTTAAGATTCAAAGGCGGCGTTTGTGACGATTGTCTGGGTGATGATAATGTTTTACCACCGGGTAATTCCGGTTGAGCTGACGGCGATTGCCGTAACGGTGATTCCGGTATCGTTCTATGATGTCTAATCATTTCTGCAGTCTCGTCGACTTGATTCGCTTTCGTATCGGCGAGAATGGACGCAACGCTGAAACTGATTCTCGACGCTTTAGGCGGTTCCGTAGCTTCGGCGGGGCTGCTGCTCGGATACCTGGAGACACTCTGTATCGCCATGTTAACTTCCTTGTCGTCTAAGCTTTGTTTCTTTAACATTGAACGTTGGTCTGTTCCATTTATCACATTCGCTGGTGTCGGTGGTCACTTCGCGATCGGCGGATCGTGTACGCATGCGGGCGCGGTCGGAGGTTGACTGGCGGGTGAGTTCCGTTGGGGACCCTCGGCCCGGTGTTCAGGCGTGGCTTCACAAGTGACCGCCTTCTCGATGATTCCATCCCGCTCGTCCAATCGACCGTCGCCCGTTGACTTCATCCAAGCAAGGGGGGCGAGAGGGGAAAGCGATTTAGCACGCACTTATCTCGTTAGTCTCCTTTGTGATGCTCGATTTTTTTTTGTTGTACGAATCAAAACATAATTACCTTTTGTAGGGGTTCGCGCGTTTTGATCGCGCACTTTATGTTCGACGGAGGTATAAAGTATAAAAATATAATGAGCATTCGTGAATGGCGCTTGTTAAATCCTTTTGAGCGATTCTCAAGTTGGTCCCCTTTATGGGATTAGTGCCGAGGGGGCAATGTTTTGATGAGTTTCGGCTTTTGCCGTTTACGGATCCGTTTCAAATTAGCGTCAGTGATTTACTGTGACACCAGTGACAATTTTGCCTAATGATTTATTTGCATATAGATATTGGCTACGTGCAAAGATTTTTAGTATTATTTTTAATCGCTTTGATGATTGTTTGACCGGTAACTTGTAATGAAGGGAATTCATATTTATTTAGTAAAAAAAAATTTGACATTACGAACATACACTTCAATTTGATAAATAGTATAGATGTTAAAACAAAAGATACTTTGAAGTAAACAGAATCAGATTAATAAAGTAATTATTTATTTACTCTTAAGTCCATTTTTATAGTTTATTATTTTGAAGTTTTTTTTTTATTAAAAAAGTTTTTTTCTACTTTTTAGTTAAAATAAAGATTATTGTTTTTATATTTGAATACATAAAATTATCTACTCTCTGATTACACAGGTTAACAATGGTTTAGTTGCTTTGATATTAAAATGGCTTCGAATATTTTTGCAATGTCTATTTATGAACCGTTTGATGGTTTTGAAACGTTGGCTCTAGTTTTTTTTAAGTCTTAGTAATTAGATAGATTTAATAAGTATATATGTACTTAAATATCAAATGTTTATTGCAAAATCATACTTATTATTTTGTTTTACAATGCCTACATTAAAAAAAATGTGAGCCGTCACGGGACGCCTGGCAGATCTGAAACATCGACATTATTTGGTAAAAGTAATATGCAGAAAAGAACAGATTGTGATAGGAACTAAATATGTCATACCTAATGATAAAATTAAATATTACTAGTTTTTTTTCCCGATAACGATGACTATTTATTGAATAAACATTTATTTTCATTCCATACAAAAATTTACGAATTTATTTAATATAATAATAAGTAGACTGTATATATATATACCATCATATAGCGTGGCGACGCGTCGCCACGGCATGCGTAGCCACCTCAGAAATCGGTTTTACGTGCGGCTATAGATCTTTGACATAAAAAAACTAGGCATACAAGGATACTGCCGACAGAAGTGAAAATTCGAAACTATGGAAAATAAGTTTTATTAATGTTTAAATTATAGTATCAGTAAGTAAATAAACTCTTATAATCTGATAATAGAAATGATTAACATAACCTAACGTTTAATATATTACACTTGTCTGGTTTTTACATCTATTGGGATTCCGAGCAATAATTACGTACATTTTCATATAGTTTATTCATAAAACAAAACATACGATAGACTGGATAAGAATAAATTTTATTATTTATCTCTAAACTTCAGCACTTAATCGCCATCTTATACTTGACTTACAGTAGCATGTTGACGACTGACATCATAGCAATAATAACGTGAATCTATAAGTTTTAACCCTACCGGGAATCGCTGAACGCCGCTAAAGAAGTACTCAAATCAATAAAAAGATTTTAAAAAATTGTACAACTATCAACTTTATAACATAAGTTGATATCCTGAGTAATATATACTTACGCACGGAATGTATGCACGGAATTCTACACGCAGGCGAATTTGTTTGACAAAAAATGGTGTTAAAGTTACAAAAAAAAAATATATATATATGATATAATAGTGCAAATCAGTGTAAGATTTTCCCAGACATATTCTAAATATCAAAATAATAAAAAAGGAAATATTCAAGTTAAATAAAACTTCGAATTTTAACTCGGATGCAAAATATGCTTAAGACCACCTTAAAACTTAACCACCAGATTCATAAGTCAGATGTTACTAATTAAGAACCTACATTTCGTTTTATAGTTTATTATTATAACTAGATTATTACTGATATTATTTATATATGATATTACTTTGTCTATAAAATGTAACATAGTTTTTTATTATTAACTAGCTGTGTACCCGCGGCTGCGCACGCGTTTCATATATTTTTCCCTGCATAATATAGTTTTTACTATTTTGTATCAGGAATCTTAATTATTTTCCATAATCCTTTTGCTACTAATATAAAGCAAAGATATTTATCACAAATTCTGACTCACAATAGTTAAAAGTTAGTTTTTTTTTTACGCGGAACCCTAATTATTCTCGAGAAATAAAAGTACGCGGAGTAACTTAAGCTATATACCGAAAAATCTTTCGTCCAAATCGGTCCAGCCGTTCCGGTGATTAGCCGAAACAAACAGACATTTTTTTTTAAATTGCACTTCTATTTCATTTTTTAGTATATATTGATATTTTCCATTGCCTACTTGTAAGATAAAAATAAAAATGTTCCAGAAAATTCATTTTAAAACAACAATTTCATATCGCTTCACACTCGGCTTCCCTATCCAAATATAGTCAAACAATGGGGTAACATCTTCCATACGTCTCCTGCAACCCCTTAGATCATAACCGTGTTGATAACTTAGGGTTGATAACGACTACCCTCCTCGGATCTCCCTTTCGCACACGTCAATAAACACACAACCCCGTCTCATTCTAACAAAGATAGTTGGTACTAAGTAGGCATTTTGTATTCGGAAGGGAATGTAGTTAATTACGTGGGGTGCGAAGAAAAATAGTGCGTCCGCTGTGATTGTTCGAGCTAATTAATATAGATCCTATTTCTTTGGAATAAGGTTAATTTTGCTCGTTCGTTTTAGGAAAGTATAAGTCGTTCGAGCGACGTTTTGGTTTACCTTATTAGATGAATGAGGTCGCCGTGACATAAATACGAATAGATATTAATTATTACGATGGGTCTATTAATTATAAGACCGAATCACTGAGATATATATAATAGACAGTATATTGTATTTACCTACTTAGTTTCGTTTTTAAATTTAGAGAAACTACAGCCACAATTTATTACCTAAATTATACTATTTGTATGCCCGCAGCTTCGCCCGTTTTTCATATATTTTTCACTGTGTAACATTGTTTTTAAATAATCATTGGAACATATAAGTATGATTTTTGTTCGCAATTTCATAAGTATTTTACTTTTTTTTACGCGGAACTAGCAAAAAGCAATGGTATTTCTCATAAATTCAAACAACTGCCAGTAAAATTGTACATTAAATCAGATTTTATTCATAGTTGCATGAGATTTAATATTTTACGCGGAATCCTAGTTATTTACGAAAAATAAAAGTAGCCTAAGTTAGGTGGAGTATCTTCAGCAATTGGCCCGTCAAAATAAGTCTCACCATTCCGGAGATTAGCTGGAACAAACAGACTGACAATTTTTTTTACAGAATTGTATTTTTGGTATAAGTTCCGAATATACTTTCATATGCGAAGAATTCATATTGAAGCGATGATAGCGCAGTGGGTGATGCGGCCGGATTCCGCGTCAATCAACGCAAGTTCGATCCCCATCAAACCAACTCTAAAATCGCCTGAGCTTTCGGTGAAGGAAAACATCGTGAGCAAACTCCTAGCATGGTGGTAGAGCATTTTCTAATGATGCCCGCCTGGGTAGCTACCACCCTCAAGTTTGAAAACAAGCCTCCAGATATCAATAGGTTTGTTCCGGCATCATCACTTGAAAACCAGTATCTCTAGGCTTAGTGTGTTTACCATCATGGACCGCATCGTCAATTAACATCAGGTGAGATTGTGGTCAAAGCACTGAGTCTATTCCGTGTAAAAAAAAAATGTATTTAGTAAGAAGTTGTTATTTTGATATAACAAGTAGAGACTTCAACGTTATTTATTAGTATTGACGTGGGAACGCGATCGAAGATAGATTCTGCAAGAATTGATATTATGCTCCTGTTTCCGGTCGAAGCTAATATCATGTTTATATTCCACATAAAGAAAAAGAAAGAAGCCTTCGCGGGCCTAAAGTAAAACGCCTCTTGTTAAAAAATCTAACTTCTCATAATCTTAATATCCTACAATATCAATCATCTCACTTGGTCATACGCGTGTATCCAAAACGAATCAAAATCAACAATTGTTTATTTAGGCCCTGAGAAAGCGTTTATTAATGTCAAAAACACTACCACCGGATCGGAAAATAACCCAGTCCAGATGAGCTGGCATGGAACTCAATCTGGTTTTTTTAATTATTTTTTTATATATAATATTAATTATTTAATTCATAATAATAAAAGGTTTTAGCGGAAGTACAGAGAGGGGTGTCATTTCCAGACATCAATATCGTTGACGTAATGATCCACCTTGTAATAACCTTTGTACATTAAAACGCTTCATAGTTCAAAGGTTAAGTATTTATTTCTAGCTTAACTATTTAAGTAATAATAAATTCCCTTACATTTTTATTATATCAATCCACTGGCTCATTACGTCCATATTTGAGAATCAATAATATGCCTTTTGGATTTAGTTTAATTTAAAAATAAAATAGTATATACTTAATACGTATCAAAGAGGATACTCACTCCGTTTTTTTCAGTATAGGCAAAGACTATATACTAATTGATCTATGTTATAGGTGTATGCAGAAAAACTTACCAAAGTTTCCATCATAATCGAATATTCATTCGATTCAATTAACTATTCAGTTAATTGTATTTTTTATTTTTTTTTATTAGCGACTTTTGACATGTCATATTAATCCCATCATGACCTAATATTACTAATATTAAAGATTTATTTCCTTATATACTGGCTGAAAATGATTTTATGAAAGATGATAAAATAATTTTTCAGTCTATTAACATAGCATTTTAACAATCTCATTAGTAGGATTTACTAAAACGCTATGGAACATTCCTATATCAAATTTGTTCAACTTAAACTTATCAATAAAATCTAATCAAACATTATTATTTTTAACACATTTCATCAAAACGTGGTGCACTTCCTCAATAGTACCGTATGCTGTACAACACGGCGATCTAGCTTTTTGCATAATAAATTAAAATAGTTCTGATGGAATGTGTCCTGATCTTAACCTATGCAGTAAAACTACAGAACATATATTCTATGCAACATTACAGAAATGTTCGAGGTGGCTGACTTTGTAAGGTCAAAGACCAAATTCCCTTTTATTTAGATCTTTCGTCAAAATACTCTTTCCACATATGACATATTATTTTTTTTAAATAGCCCTAACAACTCTAAATAATTATTCTAAATATATATCTCTATTCCATTCAACACTGCTAATTTAGCAGCCTTCTCATTACCTCTTAGTTCTGTGTGTGACGGAATCGACTGCATTTTACATTTTGCACGCTTTTGCTGCGAACTGTTTATCTGTCTTAAGACATTATAAGCTATCTGTATATCTCTGAATCCAGAGGCACAACGGGCTAAATCCAAATTAATAGGTTAAGAGAGCATAGAGGACAAACATACGTACATGGATTTTTTATCATTTTTATCATTTTATCATTGTCCTATTTAAAGTGAAAACTGCCTTACAGGCGTTCAGCGATTCTCGGTAGGGGAAAAACTCATAGATTCGCGTTAGCAATACTATGCTTCAAACCTCAGCCGTCAACATGCCACAGTATGTCAAGTATAAGATACTTAAGATAACTGATTATATGAAAATGTACATGATATGAAGGCCTCAAATATTCAGGTAATGTTTTATTTACATATTTCCAACAAAATAACGCGTCGGGTCTGAAATAAAAAGTCGTTTTAAAAAAAAGCACACTAACAGACGGTACGCTAAAACAGTTCAAGACATTTATCTTATCTGTTTATCTAGCGATTTTCTTATTTTATTTAGTATCTTATGATGATAGTGTTACCAGAAAAAAACAGTACCTAATATTCTTCTTAAAATGTTAAATACTATTAATTATGGTCAAATTTCAACCACCACGAGCGAACACTAATAATTTAAAAACCAGAATTTCTATACTTGAAAACGAAATTAAAGCCGATACTTCTCGAAAAAAAAAAGTACCAATTAACATTATATCGGTAGACTAATGACACGGCATCAAATCAGTACCACGTGTTCGGTTCAAAAGGAATTTGTGTTCGCGCCGCAAATGATGTGGAATTCTGGCTAAAGATCCAAATACGTTATTATAACGTTCCAGAAAATATCCCTGGTATGCAGAGTTATGATATAGAATATAATATAGAAGAAACAAATCATTTGAATACACAGATTATAAAAATAATTTTAAAAAATATTGTGAACCTGATTTATATTCTATGAATAGGTTGGTTGTATGCTATGACTTTTGGTTGTTATGTACTTTTTTACTTTTTTTTTACTTTACCTTTTTACTTTACTTTACTTGAATTCCTTTTTAATTCATTATCTTGTAGTATTTGACTATATATTATATAATTTTGGTGACTTTGTACGTGATATAGTTTAGTTATAGTGCAAAAGTGAAGTGAATTGAAAATAATGACACGGACCGTGAATTCTGAAATGCTCTAATCATTCCCGCTGTAATAGTTGTAACAGAAGAACGCCATTTTGTTACCGCCTTTTATTTATAGTGTTCCTAACGTCTGACTTGGCTGCATGGTTTAGTACCTTTGCTTATGAGAAATAATACCAAAAAAGAAAAAAGTAATTTATTTTAAAAATAAATTCTATACACAACAATAAGTATTTAATTACATTAAAGATTAATGGCGTCAGTATTTATACACAAAAATCTACACAGATTTATAGTATACCTTATACAAAATAAGTCATTTTTTCGATTTTTTCTAGAACGTTCTGATTTATACTGACACTGTTGTGAAAAATTTTCCATTCATTATAGTAAATCAATAAAGTTTTATCATTATAAAATCATGTTAATTAACATATTTAGAAATAAATAATTTACGGCATTATATATTATTTTCTTACCGCCTATAATCATTAAAAAAATAATAAGTTATTGTGCCATATAAAAACCTATCACTCATAAGATGTCACAAAAGTTCATATCACACCTAACGTAATAATATATAATAAAAATATATGAGTTTGTCCATAAAAATATCAACTAGATCATTCGAGAACACAGCTATAAACTAACGGGTAAATTATAATAGACGCATAAATCGGTGCCAGTGTGTAGATATAACCACTGTACGATGCGTAGGCGCCGACTTTGACATAGATTATAAAAAAACAACAGTTCAGTAAAGTCAAATCTTTGAAGTGATGGCAAAAAAAATACAGTAGATAGATAATTAATCCCTTGAGCACTTTCCTGGCGTTTACACCAGCTTTCCATTGTTTTCCTATTGTCTTACTTTTATGGGTACTCGACACAGTAATATGTTTACATATAAAATTTGACATATCTTATAAATTAATCAATGGTCATTATTTGTTAAAAGGCGAAGCTAATGTTTTAATTTATTTCGCAATATCCTAGATGACGTCTTTTAGCGTTTTTTTAGAATAATAAATATCAATGGAGGTAATCATTAATGAAAATGTCTTATTTTCTTAAAATGAAAAAAAGGTGCTGGTGTTCTTGTAGTGGATCTAATCTAAACTAATAATAAATTTTTAGGCTTTACCTGCACGTTTAATTTAAATTCTGCGAAAGATGTATATGTTCTCGATTCTGATATAAAAAACTGTCGGCTTTACTGTCTGTCTGTGGATATGTCCGGATACACGTCGAAAACGTCTTGACTCATCATGATGAAAATTTTTAATGGACTTGTTGATAGCCCAAGAATATTTAAAATTATTTTAAACAATAGTAAAAAAAATCGTTACGTTTGGTATGAATTAAAAAATGGGTTGACCGGTTTTTATAAAACTTCGTATGCTAGAAAAATACCCATATCAATTTTTGAAGTTATTGAAAAATATAATTAAAAACTCAAAGGATCTGATCGATATAAATTAAATTTAATGTACAGCAATAATATGTCTCGCGGTGGTGAGTGATTGGCTCAATTTACTCGTATATAAAGCTCAACTTTCAAAAAGAGAAAACATTGTTGTTGAATCAATACGTTATAGAATATCGTAGTATTCGCCGTGTAACCAGAACCAAGCTTTGTGTAGTCCGCAGCGTATTTAGACTCAGAATTGGTTGAGAAGTTCTGGAAATTAGGCGGAATATATAGACAGACAGGCAAAAAATTTAGAATTTATGTTTTTAGTTTAGGTATCGTATATATAATAAGTATTTAGTAAAAAATTGTTATTTTGATATAACAAACTAACACTTGAATTTAATTTATAATTATAGATGAAAGAGATCTTATTACATAAAGGTATGATCTCAAAAACTTAGTTTATCGCATCTGCATTATAATTAATCTATGTAAAAAGTCTGATGAACGCATAGCCATGTATTAATGAGTCTAATGTAACCAGGAACACGTCAATTAGCGGACACTTTGCCGTTTGTTTTTTGCCGTGAAAAAAAATTATGATTTATGAGAACCTACGTAACGTGAGACTCGTTATGGATGTTACAAATTGTCTGCGGTTAAGTTGTTCGAGTGTCATTTTGGGAACATATAGTGATGGGAAATTGTATCTAGTTTTGATTCGATTTAATCTTATCGATTATTTGTATTATTTACTACTTCACTTACAGATACATTATCCATCCATCCATTCAACAAAAAGACGTCCACTGCTGAATATAGATATCCCACAACGACCGGTTTTGCGCCATCAGCATCCAACGAATTTCTGGGACCTTTACCAAATTTTCAAACTGATAAAACACTCATTAATAGAAAATCGACTGATAAAAAAAGGTAAATGTCTATTTATTTTTAAATAAATTATTGCCTGTTTAAATAATAGTTATTACTTATTTGTTATATTTTATCGATAAATTTAGAAATACTACAGACTTGCTGTTTTACATCCTACTCTCACTACTTACGTACCTACCAATTAAATGAAATAAGAACAAATATCTATTTTCCTAATCCTAAATTATGACGCGAAATAATAGCGACCTTAATGCATACGAAATTAAGAGATCATAATTAATGGATACCACAGCATTAATAGTTCTGTAATGTCTTTTGGTTAATTTAGTTTCGGAAGAGATATTTTGGTTCAAGATTCTATTTTGACATTCCTGTTAATCGTCCGCACGTGTGTGTATGTGTATATGAAATATGTTATTAATATTTCTGGTATACATTCATCATTATAATGTAATATTTTTAGACATATTTCGAGCTTGATCCATTGACGGAAATAGATCATTTATTTTTTTATATACTACAAATACATTTGCAGAATTTTGTACATAAACTTTATAACCTACTGAGAGAAATTAAAGAATAATTACAAATACGTAAAGTCCTGCTTAGTATAATAAATTCATACTTAACTTGGCACGTCGGAAGATTTATTACTTAGTGTCATTAAATGGATATAGATACTATAGTTATTATACAAGTAGATTACTTTAATTGGTATTTTAGAAAATAAAACAAAATTATATTTCATACTTCACAAATATTGCCAATTCCTTAGCTTAATAAACTTGTCATAATTAATTCTAATTTATTTCTAATAAATATCTAAGTTCTTTCTAAAACATTGATTTGATTGGGTAAAACCAAATAAGGGAGAAAATATCCTTCATTTACGCTTAATGTAAGTAATTGGAGATATTTATATGTTTTATAATTTTACGTATATATGTTTATTTTTCTTTTTCCGTATTTAAACCATATATAAATTGGTTATTGGTTATTACTTTCCTAATTCTGCTTTATTATGATTCATTTATAAATATCACGTTTTCTGGAATGTGTACCTAGTGCTGTATTTGTAATAACATTTTCGAGTGGAATTAATAAAGTAATATCAACCGAACTATGATGTAAATAATAATCACAAACTTTTTGCTAAATTTTATAGATTATAAATCCACATAATAAAATGAAAATGAGTATCTGCATATGATAGTATTGTATATGACGTAGCAGTTAATATTTTTAATCCACTAATACACAACGTATTTGAGCCTATACTATGTAATTTTGGTATCGCTTTGAGTTATATAGTTTGGTTATCATGCAAAAAAAAAAAACGGGAAAAGTTTATTCTGAGGTGTCACGAAAACTGCATAGGAACTTCTGGAAATATGGCCTACCGTTTTGTTAGAGAATAGAAAGGTTAATAAAAGATTGAAAGTTTATTGATCCACTTGACACCGGCAGAATCGTGTAACTCACAGATTGTCATTAGCTGAGAATAAATTTAAAGTAAAATTACTAGGTACCTACCTAGGTGTTCTATGTTCGTTTTATATGCTATACATTTTACAAGAATTGTATAGAAAAACAGTAACAGAATAACTGTGTATGGACACACAAAAAAAACCATCAAAACTTTGCATAGAGAAACCGGCGTATTCGTTATGCAACAAAATAAATCATTCACATTGTTCCCGCAACAAAATGGCGGAGCGAGCGACAATCGCGATCGAAATGTTAATTGGGAAGATAAAGGAGTGTTTTTTGGCGAAATATTCGCAAAGTATGCAGTAGGACGGGATCGAGAGCAAGAACTTGTGTTGATCAACAATTAAAATGCTTTTAGCGAATCATACAAATAGGCACCTTTTTTAAGACCACGCCTTATATAGGAATCCATTTAAGTAATTTAAAATTGCTTATTAAGTACCGATTACACTCATAAGATACATCAAATAAATTCCGTTTAATATGTTGATTACCCATAAAAATGAGACAATAGGAAAATAATGGAAAGCTGGCGTAAACGCCAGGTTAATGCTCGAGAGGTTAAGTATGCTTAAAAAAAAACATTTATCTTAGTCTTCTGGGATTAGACCGTCCACTTATATGGACCATCCAAAAATGGTCAAGTATTTCATGTAAAAAAGATTGGAACAAATCACGGATTTGAACACCGCGTATATATTAAAAAAAAAAAGATTAATAAAATAATTATACTAAGCAAAATAGTAAATAATAAATGCTCGGTAGAAATTTATGGCCAGATCAGTATTTTACAATTATTCTAAAAGATTTAGTTTATTGCATCATGTTGAATAAAAAGATTAAATAAATAAACATAAAAATATTACTAAACCTTTTTTATTAAGAGGATTTCTTAAGAAATCGTATTCAAGCGATAAATAAAAAAAAACGTATTTTTTGTTGTACCAATTGTAACACATATTTGTTCAAAAAAAGGTACTGTTGTAAATTCTGGTAAAGGATACCGCAGAATAAAATTAATCAAAGACAAATCACAGTATAATAATGAATTAACTAAACACTTGATAATAAACTGATAAAACTCTAATGCAAGTTTAACCCACAGCTATAAATCTTCTAAGCTACCGTTCATGTTCAGTGCAAAACTTTTGCATCAAAGGCATGTGTTCGTTATGACAACATATCTTTAGCTTTACTTATAAAGCCTTCTGTCCGCCTTTACAATGAACATATATTCTTTAAATATCTCGCGGCGTGGGTCCGTCTTGTATTATATTGTTTTATATTTTTGATCTTGGTAGCAATGCATTTATTTATTTAAATCAAATATATAAGTTTCTAAAACATTGATTTGATTGGGTGAAACCAAATAAGGGAGAAAATATCCTTCATTTACCCTTAATGTAAGTAATTGGATATATTTATATGTTTTATAATTTTACGTATATATGTTTATTTTTCTTTTTCCGTATTTAAACCATATATAAATTATATCTACATATGTTTAAATATGCGGATATGTATGTTGCGTATCTACGTATATTTATGTTTATGTGTATTCAGGGATGTCCTTTTCGCATTATCGTTTATTTATCAATTGACTATGAAGGCATGTAAATAAAATGACTTAACTATATATATTATTAAATCCATTTGACACACTTGCGGCATAATCACTTAGGATTTGGATGATCTCAAGCGATACAGGAATGATTTCCTAGTGTGGGGATCTGAACATGTATTTGTGTGTTTAATTTGTAAACAGTAATAAAGATTTTAGTATTTTTTTTTTGGTTATTCAAAACCGTTGTTAGCTTTATAGCATCATACATGAACCTATGACAAGAATGAGCCAAAGCTCAAGCAACTAAAGGAAAACAGCAATATGAGTAGTTTACAGTGAAGCTCTATTTCTTAGTAGGTATTAATGCGTTAGCTAGCTACACACCAGTACCTATTAGTTTTTTTATAAGGCTGATTAAATAAAAAAACATACAGGCTTTACAATTTATTGAAGTTAAAGATTCGCGTTACTAATGGCATGTGACGTTAGCTGTCAAACTGCTGTCAACGACATGGAAAGTTTTATTATTGTTTATTTTTTCTTTTCTTGGCGTCGCAGAAGCTTTTGCCAGAGTTTTATTATTTATCTCCAATGCAAAAGAATAGCAGTATGATAGCAGATTCCTAAGCTTTTGTGTTGCCACATCTAAAATATCATTTAAACAAAAAAATCAATCTTTTTGAAAGTTTTCACTTCTGACGGCAGTCTACATGGCTGTCTAGATTTTTTTTTTCAAGTTGTTACTTTTTAGATAATTAATGTAACAGATCTTCCTTAACATTGTCTTTTACTTAAAGAATAATTGTTGTGACTATTCTACATAGAACCTTACTTCGGGGTGTATTAATTTTAAAATGTATCCAAAATATAGATTTATATAAATAATTAAAACAAAACATAAAATATTAAGTAGATATTAGAAATACATTATTTAACATTTGGAAGACAAATAACTTTTAAGGGCGTGTTCGGTTATTCATTAGGAGACGTATGAACTATTGTGCTCATTCTGAGTGTAACGCCGCTCTGTCTCTTCGATCGCCATTCGGTCCGGGCAGACATAGTATATGCAAAATGTATTAATACTCTTTTAACAACCAACAAGTTAGGTGTAATTCGGAAATGGATACGTTACAAATTAGTTCATATATCTCTTTGTTCAATGATTAACAAACACCTTACTAATTTATTTTGAATGTTAATGCAATTTACTCTATTTTGAGAATAGAGAGAATATTTTATATAATTATATAAAAGTGTAACATACGAGTGATAAGGATTATTCCATTATATTACTCTAAAAGGGACGCTACTTTGCTTAAATTATTAAGTATGGAATGTTTAAATCACTCAGTAGTGCGTAATAGTAAAAACATGTGGAGACCTCGCCAAATATCCTACGGCACACTAGCGCGAGCCGCGGGCGCACGAGTTACATATATTTAATACCTCGTATGAGAGAAGTCCGTGTGTCCCGTCTCGCTCGCACACTGCATGTTTTCTGATTGGCCACTGTAGTTATGTAAGCCCTACCACTAACGAAGGGATCTTTTAGAATTTAAGTTTCACTGTATGTCCTCAGAATTAATCAATAAATCAATAATAATCAACAATAAATCAATAAGAATCAAATAGGAATCAGATAATAAATAACTTTCAAACGTGTACCACGACTTTGCCTCCAGTCATCCTTCATCTGGCTAGCAGCAACCAAAAACTCATATCTGATCTATTCCTATATTAATAACAAATTTGTTTTTACCTAATTATTATGTTAATAGTTATGGTAATAGTCAGATAATACTATAAACATACCTGTTGTTTTGTTTATTTTCTTTCAACCTGTGTAGAAAGTGTTTTGTTACCCATAACCTACCTCTAAACCATTTTTATAATGTGATGTTTTCATCTTATAGGTTCAAAACCATTTTATAGACGAAACTTCAAAGTCAAAATTCCAAACTAGAAATTTTGTTATAATTTATGTGTTAATGTTACATATACTGCAGCGGTCAAATCCCAAAAACAAAGTTGAATGGACGACCACCGCACGGCGCTAACTTCACGCTTCGAGTTGAATTATGACAGACAATCAGTCATTACACGCCTTCCAGTAAACTACGTTCATATGAAAACTGCCATCGAAAGTGAATAATAGATGATTTATCGCAAATTTAATCTTTGATGTGCCGTGCACATTCTTAACTTAATACATCTGTTTTAAAATTAAACTGTACCTATTTATCACTTAGGGTGAAATAAATACACTGTTTTTACAATTTATAGGTTCTCACTGCTTTGACCATCAGTTTGGTCCAGGATTGTAAACACACAAAGCCTCGAAGTACTGATTCTCAAGTAATGCTGCCGAAACACATCTATTGGTATTTGGCGACATGTTATCAAGCTTGAGGATGATAGCTACCCAGGCGGGCATTAATAGAAAATGTCCTACCACAATGCTCCTGCACGATGTTTTCCTTCACCGAAAGTTCAGGCCGATTTTAGAGTTGGACAGGTGGACTCGAATCTGCGTCATCATTGCTAAATAATTCTGTAGTTTGGAAAAATAAGTTCTTTATCTAACTAGCTAATGCTGTTGACCGGAAGGGTAAGACAGCTTCATCGTGACTTTGTGGGCGAGTGCTGAAGGCACTCAGCCGCAAAAAGGTAACTAGCACAAGGGTTACCGAACTGGTACGGACCTCGGCTTGGGTGTTACCTGAGTGATATAAAAAATAGGTCATAGCTATACTTTAAAAAAAAAAAAAATCTTAAAGCGTTAAATATTTATTTTATTTTGCTTTATTTTCAGTCCGGTTCTACGGGTCGGCACTATTCTTTTTATATGTATATGTATGTACAAATAAATTAATATTAAATTTTTTCACTGTAACATATTAATATATAAGAAGTAATCAGGTAATAAGCTTAGCTTTATCAAGTTGTGTCTGTAGTAATAAAGTCGCAATGTAGACTACTAGTTAACCATTATATGAAGCAATGATGGCGCAGCGGTTAGTGCGGCCGGATTCGATCCCAACCTATCCGACTCTAAAATCGTCCTGAGCTTACGGTGAAAGAAAACATAGTGAGAAAACCATAGGTGGTAGGGCATTTTCTAACAATGCCGGCCTGGGTAGCTACCACCCTCAAGTTTGAAAACCTGTCGCCAAATACCAATAGGTGTGTTCCGATGGCATCACTTGAGAACCAGTACCTCTAGGCTTAGTGTGTTTACCATCCTGGACCACATCGTTATTTAACATCAGGTGAGATTGTGTTCAAAGCACTAAGCCTATACCGTGTAAACAAAAATGTTATTTATTTAGGTACACTTTAAATTAATCTAACAGAGAGGAAATATTGCAATTTATTAAATATGAATAATTCGATTACAAAGCAATTAATTTAATAATCAAAATGGCAATTTAAATTAAATTTAAATCTGTAAATCTTATAGAGACAGATGCGAAAGCCCTCAAAATATCACACAGTCTAAGCAATTTCCTCTAAACAAAATTTATAGTCCATCTTAAATTCGAGTCGTTTGTGTATTACGACCACAATGGACGATTTATTTTTAGTTAATATCGTAATCTTAAGGGTGGTCTCATTGTTACATAGATATTTTGACTTTAAATCACGACGTGAATTGCCAATTGGTACTAGTTGCTTTTGTGTGCAGAAGGGCAGGTGACGCAATACACAAAACGTAGGCACGGGTCATTATTGTTAAATTATTTTGTAGTTTAATGGCGATTTCTATTGAGAAGTTTTTGTTCGTTTGTGAAATATTTTTTTACGTATCGTATGACGATATTGCAGGCCACATAACTAGAATCAATTCAATAAGTAATCTTTACGGTTAAAGGGGAGGATAGTGTTTTTTTAATTAACTGCAGCGTTCTTTGCTAGGAGCTTTGCTAGCTTTATAATTTTTACAAGTTTGGTTGGTGATTATTGAAGGCAGTCATCATTGCATGGTGACCAGAGCAAGGTCACTATACTATGCTGATTGTCAGGCCGAGGCAGCGTGTTGGCGAACTTGTTGGGTATGTTTGCAGAGCGGATGCGGATGTTGTATAGTGTGTTTTGTCAGTGCTCGGCACATGGACTGAATTTGCCGATCCAGAAATAAGTAAAATTAACAATTAACCTTACATTATATACCTTCATTTATTGACGCGGAATTCGACAATTACGCTATCATCGACTCTGTTTATACATTAATAAACAAAATTGAAGGGATATCCAAATAACATTTTTTTGACTACATACATATGAACGGCACCTATATACGACACCTATACCAAAAATATATATAAAATAAATATAAATATAAATTAAAATAATCCAGAGGACAGACAAGTACAATATTTACAAGGCAGCCAGCCGACACAGAAGCCGCGCAGTAAACTCGGGCGCCATGGAACAAACAAGCGAGCGAGCCGCGCTTTGTGTACGAACACCGCACCCGCAGCGGTCACAAAGCACGAATTAGTCAGAGATCTCACCGCTCTCACTTTACCATATTTGTTGTCTAAACCGAGTTTAAGTAGATAATCCTGTACCTTTACTCATAAGGTGAACAAATATTGCCTACACACTGCTGTGATTGACGTGTCTAAACCGCACGCAGGTACGGAAACCTATTAGGGGAACGCGCAAAAAAATTTGCAACACTTTTCCTTACGGACACTTCTATTTTATTTATTTGTATAGATTCCACGAATCATTTTGTTAAATAATTTATGTACTCAATGATTAGATTTGAGTACATGACTAAAGTACATTAGATAATCTATACTTATAATAAAAGGCTAGAAGGACGAAATCTGTACATTGAAAATATTTTAGAAAAAATACCATAAGGGGGTTCAGAATCGACAACAGAACACATTTCGATGGTTTTAAAATTTTTTTGTCTATCTGTCTGTTTGTTCATTTGTTGGCCAATCACGCAAAAACTACCCCACCAAATTGGATGAAATTTGGTATGATTATAGAATATACTTTATAGTAACATTTAGAATACATTTTTGTACAATTATATGTTGCATAAATAGCGTTTATCTATATTCATATTAAGACATCATTATAAATATGTGTTTGCTCAATAGTATCATAAATTACTTAATGATGAATTGAGCAGAAATAAAATTAAACTAAATCAACACAATCTATTTACATTTAATTTAAAAAAAAAATGTATTTCTGACGATTATTCATAGATAGCGCTATACTAATGTTTTAATCATTTGTCCTGTTTTGAAACATTACAAGGACATAGATAAACTTTCCTTAGTTTATACTATAATAATAAAAAGCTATTAAATTTGTCTGTCTGTTTATTAATTTGCTAATAAACTACTGAACCGATAACGATTAAATTTGATATGGCAGTAGTGTATAATACTCTATAGTAGCATCTATGTGTTTATATAATGTATGAATAGCGTTATAATAATGAAGTGTATGCATAATAGCATCTATAGTAATAAAGATGTAATGTTTGGGTGTTCGGGGTTACCTCCGGTACTACTGAACCGATTTTGAGATTTTTTTCCCGTGAAAGGTATATTATACATTTGCTGCTTTTATTTTGGTTTATATATATATATATATATATATATATATATATATATATATATACTATAATTAATTACAATAAATGTAATTGAAGTTGACAAAAATTATATATAATACGGCGTGCGCTGCCTGAACGGTTTGATATATGCCCCGGCGTTGCTTCCGGAGTTTGGGTCTGGGTCACACTCGCCCAGTCTGTCTTGCTGGGGTACAATAGGGAGGCCAATATTTTAGCTGTAGGGAACAGAGTTATAAGGTTGTTGATTGTAGGGGTAAGACGGGAGGTGACACTCATCAGCACATGGGCAGTATGCTAAACAGGCCGCAATTTAGGCCTATTAGGGCAAGAATGGCTCGGTATATAGTTTCGGCGGGGTCTGGACTCTGCCGTATTGCCAAACCAAGAGGAAAGGGGTGGGAGCCCAGACCTTCTGTTGGACTGGAAGGTGGCCTGGTTTGGCCGGGGTGACATTCTTAGCGGGTAGGAGCCAGGACGGGACGGGAAGGATAGAGTATGTTTTGAATATATTAGTAATGAGATAGGTTACATCTACAGGGAGAATATAGGCTGTCTATAAGAATATAACTATCTGAATTTCACGCGAGTGAAGTCGCGGGCACAGCTAATATTAGCTGAAAAGGTACCATTAGGCTCAGTGTGTTTACCATTCTGGACCACATCGTCACTTAACATCAGGTGAGGTTGTATTCAAAGCACTGAGCTTATACCGAGTAAAAAAATGTATAAGATTTTATTACCTACATGTAGTGTTCAAAAAAAAACGTTCAAATTTTAGTGAGCAAAGCACAAGCAAAGTCTTAAAAATAATGCAGTTAATAATATTATTAGTTTACAAAACTAGATTCCTGATTAGGTAAGCCGCGTAAACGCACCGACCCGGTACATACCGAAGGGAATATTAATTTAAAAAAAATATTTTTAATTGATGTCAAATATTGATCCGGTCACGGCAATTAGTTGCAGGGAGCCGCCGTGACCCGCCCAGACGCCGCCGGTGGTACACATTACTTCGTACAATTTACTATCTGTAGTTAGAACTTCATACAAACAAAGTTTAAACGTAATTATAGATAGGTAAACTTTTGATTGTTGCCATTTTAAAATACTGCATAGGAATCTAACAGCGGCACAAATATTCACAAAAAATAATTGTTACAACGGTAGAAATATGAAAATTAAAATTTTTATAGGAGTTTTGTTTTTTAATCATAGACTAGCCCGTGTTTCGTATATTCTTCACCGCATTTTAATTTTTTTTATACGGAACCCTAATCTATCTGTAATAGTAAGATAAACCAGAAATATTTCTCATAAATTCAAGGACTTGCCCGTAAAACTATGCTATGAATCGAATTTTATTAAAATTTTTAGAATTTTTATTGTTGTACGCGGTATTTTAATTAATTTTTGAAAATTAAAATACCATAAGTTACCCGGAGTAACTTCAGCTATCTACCAAGAAAACTCCCGTGAAAATCGTTTTAGCCGTTAGCCCGATTATAAAGATTTAATATTATGGAGAAGAAGCTAAAAACTCACTGGAATATTGACACAAATGAAACTAGTAAGGTAAGAAACACATGTTAAATTAAAATTAATTTAATTTCTAATACACGATGTTCACAGTTTTCGTTGTCTAATAAGAGTATATTTTAGGTGAATGAATGAACGATCTTCGCAATCAATTAAGCAATTCACAGTTGTGTCCGGTTGACGAAGCCATTATTAAAATAAACCCTTTTAACTAAGTTAATTAAGTACAACCGTCTTATAAATATTTAATTACGAGACGTTATTTGATTTTTTTCTTAATTTTATATAACGTAATTTTTATAAATTTTCATTCTTTTCTACGAGCTGTCAAAATTATTTTGACCGAAGTTTAACCGAACTTTTGGAAGCAGCCGGAAGAGTAATTTGGTAGAAAGCACAAGAGCACCACCGGCCTGCCGACCTAGTTCAATTTATGGTGGTTAAGAAAAACTCCGTATAGTGCCGGCCAAGAATAGTACCACCCAGTGGGTGTCGTAAAAGGCAACTAAGGGATAAACCAGGGACTGGGCAGCAGCATTCTCTGAGTACCACAAACTGTACCCGCCTGCAAACCGCCTGCCAAGCGTGACGATTATGGCAATCACCCCCCACATAGACCGACATCCGCTGGATGCGAGTGGCGCAAGACCGGTCGTCGCTGAGATCTTTTATGAGTCCTATGTCCAGCAGTGGACGTCTTTCGATTGAATGGATGGATGGAATAAAAACTACGGATCTCAAGGTCGCTTACAGAAACCATGTACCTGGGTGCAGGAAAATGAGATGCAGTGTAATGCATGTTATGTTAAGATGAAAGTGTCACTGTATCGCGCTGGTAGCGGATACAGGAGTCTGTCCAGTTGCGGATCGCAGCACCTTCTGGAGCGCTGCCAGAAGAAAACTTGGGTTTATATAGATATATTATATTTGATCATTCATTTAACTGAAAGACGTCCACTGCTGGACATAGGTCTCCCGCAAAAATCTCCACGATGACCAGTCTTACGTAATGTATTCCATAGTATTATATGTTGTTAGCAGACAATTATCCTCACTAACAAAATTAAACACTCACTAACGGAATACCTATAGAAGAGGACTGCAAAGGGAATCAAAAATACCCGCATTCTCTCCGGGTCCTCCTCAGGCGGCCACCCAAGACGTGTCTCGTTCTCCAACTGGGGATGCTCATGATCTCACAGCCAGCGCGATACAGGGACACCGATCATACACTGAGCATTACACGCACTACACTGCACACACACTCCTGCAGACAACTCGCAGGTACATAAGTCCTGTGAGGACCCTTTTTTTTTTTTTTTTCTCATTTATATTAAATAAAGTTAAAAAAAATGTACTGATTTGCTAAGATTAATATTCCGCGGGAATTTTTTACACAAAGGTAACGGCCAAGCCGAGTTTGGTACCACTTTGGTAACCCTTGTGCTAGTTACCTTTCGCGACTGAGTGCCTTAAGCACTCAAAATAAAATCAAATCAAAAAATTATTTATTCAATTTGGGCCCTGGGAAAGCGCTTGTGAACGTCAAAAAACTACCACGGGTTCGGAAAACAACCCAGTCGAGAAGAGCCGGCAAGAAACTCGATCTGGTGTTTTTTTTTACATGTTTTTTTTAAGTTATTAAAATTATACAATTTATAATAACAATAAACAGTTTTAGCTGAAGCACAAAGAGGGGTGTCACTTTCAAACATCACTATCGATCACATAATGGTCCACCTTCGCCCACGAGGTTCGGCGAAGCTGTAAAGGCCCTAACGGTCAACAGCATTAGCTAGGTAGGAAAAAAAAGGACTGAAAAAGCAGTGTTGTATCGGCCATCGTCATGTGCGAACCTGAGACTTCTAGTCTCTCATGACTGGGTGGCAAGCCAAACCGTGTTTTTATATTCTTCAGTTCATGTGGATCTCGTGTGATCAAATATTTATAATTTTTTTTTTTATGGTGATATTCACTTCGTATCTAACAATATTATATTCCAAAAGTAAGCTCAACTGGAAGGTAAGGGTATGGAATATACCTATGGAATTTTTGTATTCTATCAAACCGTACTTAAATCCGTGGAGTGGTTTAGGAGGAGTTAGATGCATACACAGACAGACAGACGCGAAAAGGCACTTTGATTTTTATTATTTCTGAATCAAGGCGCGTACCCTTAAAGTCGCCGTCGTATCGTGGCCTAATGATGACCTTTCTCACACGACGGTGTGAAGGTCAACGGCATCGAAACCTAATGGTCTTTAAGGCCATTCAAGAATTACTTTGCAAAATCTGGACAATGTTTACCCCCAAATATCAGCATTAGTAAGCACAGCTCTTACCGCTCTATGACTGCGTAAGTGAAAAAAATAATTAGAACAATTTGTAAGTAAATATTGGTTACGTTATTACTATTCAGACCCTCTCCTCCCCCCATGCCATGAAAAAAAAGCAAAACATAGACCCCCTCATTGACGCTTATGTAATTCAAGGTATTGTCTCAGTGCTTTGACCAAACCTCACCTGATATTAAGTGACGATGTGGTCCACGATAGTAAACACACTAAGCCTAGAGGTACTGGTTCTCAAGTGATGCTGCTGGAACACACCTATTCGTATTTGACGAGAGGTTTTGAAACTTAAAGGTTGTAACTATCCAGGCGGAAATTAAAGGAAAATGCCCTACCACCATGCTATGATTTCCTCACGATGTTTTCCTTTGCTGAAAGCTCAGGCTGATTTTAGAGTTGGATACCTATCTATGCCCACCTGAGCTCGAACCCGCGTCCACTGAATCGGAATCCGGCCGCACTACCTAATGCGCCATCATTGTGAAACTTAAAAGGCCCATTTGTAACGAAAATACCTCAAGTGTTCGTCGAACAAAGTGAGAGGCCAGATGATTGTTAACCTGCTGATAATTATCAACGAATCGAGGTTTATAATATAACTTAGCGATACTAATTAACCTGAGGTTAAAAGTCAATATGTTTTTACCAATTTACTTTTAATTCAATTAACTATAATTTAATAGTAAGAGTGGTAGAACTGATTTGAAAGCGGCGTTAAGGTCTTTTTTATGTGTTGTGTGTAAATAGGAATTTATTGACATATTTACAATTTCATCCAAGTGACACATCACCTTTAAAGTGATATGTATGATAAATCATATAAATATATGTTTATATATTTAGTATGTATTATTTTTTATTTACATATGTATATATACTTACTTACGTAAGTATTAGGCTTTGATTGTTTGTTTGTTGCAACATTTGCAGGTTCTTTAAAATCTTTAATACTAATCCTAATATTATTAATGAGAGTTTGTTTATTTATTTGTTACGCCTTCACGCATTAACTAGAAACTCAACCAACCAAACCTTGTCAAGGGAATAATAGGGTATAGGATGAACAAAATCTAGTGCGAGCGAAACCGCGGTGACAAAGCTAGTTTACAACATAAGACTTTGTTAGTGAGTACATGCGACCCAACAGGTAATGTTGTCAAATGATCGATAAACGAACACAGCGTTGTTAAAGCTACGCTCACCTCGCCAGCGGTACATTATGCCCATTAAGGATTTCTCCCCAGCTGCACGCTTCATGTTAGAAATTAGGTTTATTCTAAAAATAACTTACTATCATTAATAATGAACAAATTTAACTCTAATTACTCGGAGATTTATAGTTAACCGTGTTACAAATCTTAATAATTTAATTGTTTAAACAAATGCGCACTGTCGGTTATTTTTTATTAACCTCATTCATTTATGGGACCATTGAAGTAGCAAGTATGTGAACATGAATATGATGGGTTTTGATGACATAAGAGACGGGAGCGTCTGAATGATGATTACGCAATGTTTTTTTTGGCAATGTTTACGTTATCATTGGGTAGCGTTGGCTTACCATCACTGACAAGGTATTAAGAGCAGTCTCAAAGTGTAACATTTTTCTTACATACTTGAACGACCTCTAATAATCATGAAGTCCTTATAACTTGTTAGGTCAAAAATCATAATAAAAAAATTAATTTAGAAAAGACCTTTACCAACGGTCCTGTAAACAGCCCAATCATCAAAAACAAAATACCACATATCAAGATTGGTTCAATAACTTTCGAGTTGCAAGTCAACTGACATACAGATTGACAAAGAGACTTGGCCTTTTAAAATGCGTATGTTATGTAACATTCCTATAGCTACTTATTGAAGCGAAGATCCAACTCTAAAATCGGCCGAAGCTTTCGGTGAAGAAAAACATCGTGAGGAAACCATAGCATGGTGGTAGGGCATTTTCTAATGATGCCCGCCTGGGTAGCTACCACCCTCAAGTTTGAAAACAAGCCGCCAAATGCCAAAAGGTGTGTACCGGCAGCATCATTCGAGAACGAGTACCTAGGCTTAGTGTGTTTACCATCCTCGACCACATCAGGATGCTTTGACCATAACCTCACTTGATTTTAAGTGACGATGTGGTCCAGGATGGAGGATGCTTTGACCATAACCTCACCTGATTTAAGTGACGATGTGGTCCAGGATGGTGAACACACTAAGCCTAGGTACTGGTTCTCGAATGATGCTGCCGGTACACACCTTTTAGCGTATAGGCAATTCTATATATAGATTCTAGATATGGGCTCAGGTCTATATCGTGTCAAAAAAACATCTATTTTTTTGATAAGATAATAAAATAATTACGATACATCAATATCATCGGATATTATCTGTCTGCATTGTAATTTACTGTAAAAGGTTAATAATAAAAAAAACAAATTTGCAGAATAACACACTAGCTATCAACAAGACCATCTTGGTCGCACGAGCGTCTCCTAATTTGTAATTATCCAAGTATGCCACTACAGAGCGTGTGTTAAGTTATAAAGTTGTGTCTTAATGGACCCCGCTGCACCGAGGCACCACTATCAGACAGCCATAAAGTCTGTTTACTTTAAAATAAATGCAACGATGATATTTATTAAATGCATATAGGTACTTTTTGATAGTTTGTTTAATATTCAAATCGTTTGAAATAAACGCATCCGCTTTTTGCGGGCGGACAACGTAAATTAAATCCAAGTAACATATTTTCTTTCTTTTTTACACGGTATAGGCTCAGTGCTTTGACTACAATCTCACCTGATATTAAGTGACTACGTGGTTCAGGATGGTAAGCACACTAAGCCTAGAGGTACTGGATCTCAAGTGATGCTGCCGGAACATACCTATTGGTATTTGGCGACAGGTTTTCATACTTAAGGGTGGCAGCTTCCCAGGCGGACATCATTAGAAAATGCCCTACCACCTTGCTATGGTTTCTTCACGATTTTTTCCTTTACCGAAAGCTCATTCCGATGTTAGAGTCGGACAGGTTGGGATCGAATCCGGCCGCACTACGCGCTGCGCCATCATCGCTTCAATCATTTCATTAAAAATTACATTTAAAGACTAGCTGTTTTCCGGCGGCTTCGATCGCTTTTCATATATTCTTCACGGCGTAATACAGTTTTTTAAATATCCATTGGAAAGTAATGTTTTGATGGTGGTGTCCATTGAATCGTATTCTGATCACAATATCATAATTTTCACAAGGAATCCTGACTATTTTCCGTAAATGTGTTTGTTACCAAGAGAAAGCAAAGATATTCAAATTCATGTACTTCAATCATTTTTTTTCTAATTTCTTATGTTTAATTTTTTTTCGAATACCTGACAATCAAACTGTGTATTGAATCGGGTTTTCTTCACTAATGTAATATTTTAATATATTTACGTAGAACCCTAATAATTTCCGAAAAATGATAGTTATTGCCAGAAAAAGCCCCGTCAAATTCGGTCCAGCCTTTCCGGAGATTAGTCGAAACGGAGGCCAGACAAAAATTTTAAAAATTTTGTTTTTGGTATACGTATCGTACTACACTCATACCTATTTAGTACAACGTTGTTATTTTGATATTACAAACAGACACTTCAACTTCATTTATCAGTACAGATTTCTTTAATAAAAAAATAAATAAAAAAATTCTTTATTCAATTTAGGCCCTAAGAAGGCGCTTATGGACATCTAAAACACTACCACCGGTTCGGAAAAAACAACCCAGCCGAGTAGAGCCGACAAGAAACTCGATCTGGTTCTTTTTTTTATAAATGTAATATGTATATCTCTTTTTTTGTTTTTTCATAAATACTTTATACTATATTTTAGTACCAATTCAGTACCTACATGCGAATTCACAAGAAACGTTGTTGGCAGACTTACCAAAATAAAATGATGCATAACGTCCACACCGGAAAGAAAAGTTAAAATTTCCAATACGTTCTAAAAAAGCAGTAGATCAAGTTTTTATTGACACACTAATTAAAAATGTCTTAGGAAACTCACTAACAATTGCCAATAGATAGGCAAATGGATACACACCGTTCGCTTATTTAATCTAACAATCTGCACACCTCGTAACACAAGTGCCGTGCAAACTGAATATAGTAAAGCGTTGTAAGCGGTGGACAACTTGTGTTGACAACGGTAGAGTTCGCTCGGTATGGCTCGGTCGTGACCGGACGGTTGACGCGGTCTAATGAAGTCGTAAGGCTCGCTTGCACACACATACCTATGCAGGCGAGTGATATGGAACAAGCTCAAATATATGTTTTTTTAACTGATCAAACGCTGTTGACCAGAATGGCTTTAGCAGCTACACCGGATTTTCATGAGAGGCACTCAACCTAAAAATGGTAGCCAGCGCAGGGCACCAAAATAGTAAGAACCTCGGCCTGTGTAAAAATTATATATGCCTATGATTATGCCCTAAAGCTTAGGAGATAATATAATATATAAGACTTGTTGTGTTCGATGTATATCGATATTCAATAAATATCGAGACATACCCTCGATATATCGAATCAACTTGACATTATCGATATCCAACAAAATTAAAACCTACTATTTCTACTTTATTTTGATGGTAGCTCAAATCGTGCCAAATTTCACAATAATTAGATTGATTACACAAATGCCACTTCTAATAATGTTATTTTATATAAGATTCTTGGCCAATGGGGGATGTGAACTTAAGTTGAGCATGTGATATATCTATTTATACAACGTTATGATATACTATGTATATCGAAAAAATATCAATACTTTTGTAGATGAACATCCCTACTGTCGTGTTGTATGGAACTAAGTATTGAGCAACTAAAGAGATGCAAATGTTAAGATAATTGTATGACATTAGTATATCAGAGGACGCTTGAAAGTAGCACTAGTGACAGGGAATTAAAGTAGTTACCTATAGGTTAGCGTGATGCGTAACAGAGAGGAAAGTCACGTAACTAGGAGAGCGTTAAGTGTGAAGGTGAACGGATATAGGGGTAGATAGATACCAAAGAAGATACGAATGGATTGTTGGAAGAATTATATAAAAAGGTGTGAATGTAGAGATTGCAACTGACAGAGGAAAGTAGAAGAAAAAAATATGTAGTTTTTTTTTCTATCTAGCTAACGCTGTTCACCGGAAGGGCCTTACAGCTTCACCGTGACTTTGGGACCGAGTGTTGAAGCACAAGAGTTACCAAAGTGGTATGAACCTCGGCTTGGCCTTTACCTGAATGGAAAACATGTTGTGCCGACTTTAGTTAATATAGGATAAGGTATAAATAATAGTGATTATAAAGTTCTAAGTATAATTTACATTTTTTGGGCATAAAATAAAACTAATGTAATATAATAATAATAATACTAATTGTCGTATGTGGTATAATATTAGATTATAAATTATTTATCATAAGAAAAAAATTGCATTAAAGCTCTTACTCAGTAAATTGTTGTTTTATACATCCGTGAAATATTAAATAAATATGATATAGGTATTATGTCTTACTACCATAATAAATGACAAATATTATTCGCTGCCTAATTATAAAGTTACATAGATCTCCTAGAATTTTGTAATTTCAAATCCATCTCTCGCTTACGTCTATATTAATGTCTTTACTTTTGCTATCATATTTTTTTATGTCAATAAGGAAAACTGTCAAATCTTATTTCACTCTTACCTATAATATGTCTATAATTATATTATTTATCCGAGTTAAATTATTTATAAGAATTTTTTTTCAAACAGTTTGTTTTATATAACAATTTACAGCTGGCTGTTGTACAATGTTATTTATATTAAGTTTTTATGTTTGAAAATGTTTGATAAGTATTATAAAAACAAGAGTTTTCAAATATAAAACACTGTCATTAAATAAGTGAATATATCAAGTCTTTAACAAAAACAGTATCAAATAAAAGCCCCTTCCATATAAAACGGTGGTGTAAGATCGTACCTCTTTGGGTGGTACTTATTATAACTCATTAGAGCTGCGAGACACCGGTACATAACTACACAAATTACACCACTCAGTCACCTCTAGTGACCTCGCACGCCTACACACATTTGACCTGCGGTAACTCACATCCTTTGAAATAACAAAATACAGAGTTTTATATTGGGAAATTCCTTATTAAATTCAAATGAAATAACTATCTTTTATTTTTAATTGTACTCGTGTATTAGTGTTAATATTAAAGCATAGATTATGACTGATCGGTGGCGCAGTTGTATTAAGGTACGACAGTCGTTCTAAGTTCTCGGGTTCGATCGGGACCCTTATGTTTGAAAATCTATCACACATAACAGCCAGTATCTCTACGTTTAGTGTGTTTACCGTTATTGACCATATCGTCACTTAACATCAGGTGAGATTGAGATCAAACCACTAAGCCTAAACAGAAAACTAATTCCAGATTCTCGAAACTTACCTTAGGGAACCACCAGCAGAGTAAAATAGTACGTCCCTTAAGTGTCAGTTGTCGTAAGAAATGAGAGAGGGCATCAAAATGACAAATGTCTCAATACGAAACGCAATTATAATTAAAGAAAGAAAACACAGAAAGGTATCTCCGTAAGGCTTCTTGGTCCTGGAATCGATCTAGCATTACACATATAGAGACTCGTCTTTGATGTCGATTCATATTATCGGTTAGGTCGTGAATAAGCCTAGTTTTTAGCCTATGTTAACTAAATTGATGTCTAGGCAATGCAGGCACTGTTTTAAATCATCTTGAGACAGATTTGTTAGTTCTACGATTATGTTTTATTTTAAATATTTAAATATACACACAAAATTAGAATAACAAAACGTGAAAGGTTCATTAGAACCTTCAAAAAATTCAGAATCAGAAATCTATCTAATATACTTTCTTTAGACCATGCGTGAATATTCCGAGTCATCAATTGAACGAGTCCTATCTAGACTAGATTTAATCTGAAATATTTCAAACACGTATCTGATATCCATACATTTAACGTTTGCTTTTAAATAAAAAAATAAATATTTAAGAGGAAAACTTTGTTAGTTCACCGAAAACAAGCAACAGTATACCTTCATGGTAATATATACATTTTAACTAAGTTTACATTATGACTAATAATATCCACAGTGAAGTTATTAAATTTGTGTGAGAAAATTCACAGCGAATAGTTAAAACATAGTAAGGCCCGGAAAGCGGTAGTAGAAGTGGTCGGTATTACCGACTATTAGACGTCCATACGTGTGAACCAAACCTATGTGCGAGCGATAGAACGCTTCCTATTGGTCGCCACACCGGCAGCGGGCAAACAATTGTTCTTAGGAGTAAATTATATTAGCAAATTGTGTAAATATCGACGCTGTGAGAAATATGGGAAATGAAGACTGCCGGGTATCACTTAAACAGTTGTTATCATTTACACGTGTAAACATTACTTTGTTGGTGTTTAGTTTTTGTTTTTTTTTTCCTTTCTTGAATAATTTTTTTAGTGTAGAAAGAATTTATAGTTAAATAAGTTGTAGTGGATATTTTTGAAACACGAAGCATCAAGATGACTCATGAAGTATTTTATCCCGATAATATTCTTAAATCTATTCGATATTTGCTCATTTATACATCATAAGAATGTATTGAGTATAATTAAGCTCGACTCGGGCGATAATCCAAAATGTAATAATACCTATGCCTAAAAATGATTTTTTTTTTGTTCCAGTTTTTCTTTTCTAAGAAAAAAGCGAAGGTACCTGAACCATGCAGTCAAGTCAGATGTTAATTTAATCTTCAATACTCCAGCCACATGGTAGCCATTTTGCTAGAACTGCCCTAAGAGTTTTTTTTATGGCAATTTAGAATTAATGTATACGTTATTTACTGTACTTGAGCAAAATAAGCTTATTTATTTATTGTAAAGTAAATATGTCACTTAAAATTCCAACAATGTTATATAATGTATAGAGTCAAATAGCAAGCTTATGAATCGGCAATAATTGAATAAAAAAGTATAATAGGCATATTTATCAACGTAACTGCGTATGTTACTACTTTTGCATGATATAAGTTCAGTGACGAAGTGGTTCCGGATGGTAGCAGGTTTTCTAACTTGAAGGTGGTAGCTACCCATGCGGGCCTTATTAGAAACTAAACGTATCATCTAATAACATTAAACATAAGCTCACGCCTGTCATCCCCGAAGGATTAGGTAGAGGTGAAATAGCGAACTACACTTTCCTCATTTCGCCGAGCTTAGTTTCATCCCAGATGTAACATTGGCGAGCCTGTCGCCATATCGGGCACATATTCCAGACTTCGGGATGATACTGAGTAGAAAAACCCAATACCACTTAAATCGACCCGACTCGATAAAATACCCTTCAAAAATATCTAACTTATTAGTAATGGTGGACTCGAATCTAGATTACTATACCTACGCTTTATCCTATCATACTACCATTAATTCATCATCGCTTTGAAATCTCGTAGGTTGTTTTAGATATCTATAGACGAAAAATGAGAGTGCTTGAGAGGCTGTGTCATTGTCGGAATGCACAGATAGGCTTAAAAAATCACTAACATAGGTACTCAAAGTTCTCTCCAAGTAAATTCAATTTGAAGACATTTCCCATGCCAGGCGTTAATAAACTATAAGTGGGGTTTATTCGTCCATTCGGAACAACAGCCCTGCTTCAAACCCACGTCCCATGACCGACTCTAATTTGTGAAATTAGTACATTCACACATCAGCACTGAGTTCTTTGTTAGCCCGTCACGACAGGATTTATTTAGCATAATACATAAGACAAAAAGATACATAATAATGATAATAGTTTAAATCAAGTTTTTCCTTATGCCTACAATAGTTTATTTTCCTGCAATTGGAAGAGGTTTTAACTGAATACTTTTGTTTTATGGAATAGGGGGCAAACGAGCGAGTCACTTGACGGTAAGTAATCACCGCCGCTCATGGATACAAAAAATTAGAGGAATCGCAGGTGTGTTGCCGGCCTTTAAGGTATGAGTAGGCTCTCTTCTTAAAGGTTCCCAAGTCGTATTGGTCCGGAAATACCGTTGACGCAAGTTAGTTCTACAAAGATGGTTGTGCGAGGTAAAAAATTCCGCGTTAAAAGCACGATCGTGGATCGTCATTCATCCAGATGGTGAGGGTGGAATTTGAGTTTACGGCGCGTTGTACGATGGTGGTATTCCCCATGGTAAGTTCTATGTAAAATGCATAGAGATCCCACGTCTCTTCGCAATGCCAGTGGATCAAGTCGATCGGAAAGAACTCGGTTATTGACAATTCGAGACGTTCTACGTTGGATATGTTCGAATGGAAGAAGCTTTTTATTTTATTTATTTTTCTCGTGGGAAATGTATTTAAGCATTCCCCTATATCTAATTCAAGAGTTGTCTCCCGGATTAGGGATGGCAGGGGGGTATGTGGGACTCACCCGACGTGAGGCGTCAGGAATAACCACTAAACCCCACGCTACCATCCGCCGCGTTAGAGTGACGATACGAGATAGTTCAACATTCTCCGCGTTGCCCCAGCGGCAGGCCCAAAAACAGGCCATTTATAATCTTTCTTGCAAGGAGGGACAGCCTGGTACCAGCTGCCTCCGTACTGGGGTGCCCCTGCCCAGATTTGAGAATAGTATTCCATATGAGGTCGAACCTGAACTTTGTTGTTTAAAATCATACTATTTTACTACAATTATATTATTCTAGTAGCAATAATGAAACACAGAATAGTTAAGAATTTTGATGGTATTCATAATACAGTCTATACTTATAATAAAAGTCTAACGAGACGAAATCTGTACATTGAAGATATTTCAAATACCATGCGGGCCGTCAGAATCGACAACAGAACATATTTCGATAGTTTAAAAAAACTATTGCCGGTCTGTCTGTTTATTAGTTTGTTCGCCAATCACGCAAAAAATACTGAACCGATTTCGATGAAATTGTGTATTGACATATAGGGTATCCAGAGGGTGAACATGGGCTGCAAATTGTTTGAATTTCAAGCAGGGTGAAGCCGCGGGCTCATCTTATATGTCATAAAATAGATTAGATTTTGGGACGAAGACAATTTTTATTATCAAATATTAAGAATATTTATATATTTTTGAAGCAGTGCCCGCGACTCCATCTGCATTGAATTTACCCCCTTTTCACTCACTTAAGGGTTAGTTTAAAAACAAATTATATATCTTACTCCCAGATGTAGTCCTAGTACCCTATTTATTTCTTTTATAGCTAAGACCTTAAACACAAAGTTTCAAATCCCTAAATTCCAATACAAATATTCATCCTCTTTTCGAATTTATTTAACTAAATAATAATATTCGGTTTGCGTGATTGGCGAACAAATTTCTTTCCTTTCATTATTACAAGTATTCTTTTATTATAAGTATAGAAAACTACAAAAACAGTTCATCGATCAGTACATATTTTTAATTGAACATAATACCTTTTTTTATATTTAAAAACTATTAACATCGTTTACTTGCCATTCGTATTATAACTCACATACAACTGACACAAAAAGTACCGACAACAAAGTTAACAAAAATGCCCCATAAATATTAAAAACTTATTGTAGTTTCCAGTCTTGAAGTCTGACAATTTATTTTGTTGTTTTTACAAAAAGTCCAATGGGCATTACAGGCGAAAAGGTTTTAGTAATTAATTAAATTCTCTTTTCAAACTTTAACATCGATGCGGTAGTCCAGTTTCAAAAAAAAAAAAGAGAACGCATCGATATCCGAACTTCATTACATACAGCGTCAACAAAGACCGCTAATGCGCGGCACACGTCTACAGACGGCAGCTAAAAAAGAATTATTCTTAATTCAAAATAAATCCCACCATACGATTTCAAAAAAAAAAAGGAACTCCGTCATTCACAATGGGGCCGCCGTCGAGAAAGGCAGCCTCGAGGAGTCATTTAAAATATATTGAGTTTGGCGACAATGGATCGATTGTCCAGGTGGTTATAAACTCGAAGTTATTCTATGGTGAATTAGTTGAGATTACTTTCGAATAGGGAATAATAAATCTTAACCATAGACGAACGTTTTGAGTGTCCATTGATTTCATACAAGCGTGATTGTCGATGGCAATCATCATAAATTTTAAATGTTGGGCGACTCATAGCTCAGTGTGATTATACCTAACTACTGAATGGAGGCGTAATTCGAACTCATTTCGCAGACTCTTTATTAAATGCCGTTATTGAAATGTGGCTGATTCTATAATTATATCTAGATATAGATGAATATAAATATTCTTAACATATACCAATAATGTACATGTACTATGGGCGTCAATTACTATCTAATGTTTTCTAAGTAATCAATTATTATACAAACCAAAACAAAGTTATTAAAATTAGAAGCAAATACACAAGTTTGATTTAGATTAAATTGTATGACTATAAAAGTTAAGTAAAGATTGCTTATATGAACTGAATATCTGCGAAAATATATTGATGAGATTATTTATTGTACTAGATATCACGTCATATAACCTTGCCATACGTATGAAAGGGATATTGTATATTAATCTAGATACTCTTTATAAGTTCACATGGTTCACTGAAATACGCGATCCACCAATGACTTTTAGTTAATAAAAATTAAAATAATACATCTTTTTGTGGGTTTTCGGCTAGATCTCAATCTGTCGTGTAGCAGTTATTATCTTTTATCCATTAAGTTGCATATTTGACCCTATATTGTGTAATTTTGATGGCGTTTTATATGATATAATTTAGCTGTAGTGCACAGGTGAAGTTTATTGTAAATGTATAATGACGCGAAACGTTTATTTCCAGGTGCCACAAAAACCCCGTGGTTCTAGCACCTGTTTTCCTGAAGCTTAGAAACGTTGCCACAAGATTGGAAATATAATTTATCACATGAAACTGGCAGAATTGCGTATGTAAATCGCAGATTCTTATTAACCAAAAACAAGATTATTTGTTTTTTGGTAACATACAATAGATATTGAATATTAAATTTCAAAACTTAGACCTTGCTCTTTACGTCGCATTTGACATAGAGAAATAAAGATATTTTTTTTATCTCAATATAATCAAAACTAGATTACATAGGCACTAAAAATTCTACTTGCGGAAACAAACATTTCAAAAAATCTTATCTCTTTCAAAACAGATAGAATTGAAATAGCCAAATAGTCATAACTCTTACACAATAATCTTTTATATAATTCTTATCCAGATCCCAACAGACTAGTGCAGAAAGTGCATTTACATATTTGCGGACTTATTTGGAGTTCATTAGCGATTTGTTCATATTTCAAGAAAAATAATATATTTTTATCAAATTATTCTGTCATAGGTGTAACTATAACATGATAACCAAGCACTATTTTGCACCAATATTTATTTGCTAAAGTCATCGAAGCCTTTTTAAACCAAATTATGTATGGCGTAGTCCCTCGAATTGTGACTGATATTATAGGTCAGATATTTTTTATTTGGTTATTGTATAGCCTTTAGCCATAATAACGCTTATGTAATGTTTTATCTAGAAGATACAGTAATAAAAAAAATATAACTTACCGAAAAATATTTAATTTATTATAAAGAACCCAACACAAAACATGGATTTTATCATGGCGTGTAAGGTATAATCCTAATCAACATAATTATCATCGTCCTGGTCCCAATTTGTCATTTAGGATATACTCGTATGTCTTCTTCTTCCATACAACTCTATCATCATTCTTCATTCACCTCTTTCGCTTTCATATCTTCCCTCACATACTCCATACATCTTTTCTTTGAAAGTCCTCTCCCCCTCCATCTCTCAACTTTTATAGTCATCACTTTCTTCGTCACATGCGTTCCATCTCTTCTCAAAACATGCCCATAACAAGACAAACGATTCCCTTTCAATCTTTTCTATCACTGTAGCCACTTTAAAACTTCCTCTAACATATTAATTTCTGATCTAATCCATTCTGTTCACGCCACACATTCATCTCAACATTCGCATTTCTGCTGCATGCAGTCAGTTTTTCATCTATTTTACTAACCTTCTTAACGGTGTTATATATTCTGCCTTTCAGTTTAACGGGCATCATACAGTCCCAAGATATGCTTGAGACCTGACGCCATTTCGTCCAACCTGAGTTGATTCTCTGCCTCACCTCACGGTCGATATCAACGTCACTTTGTATAAGTGACCTCAGGTAGCGAACAAACCGGTAGAGGTACTCCCGCCTGTGTTATTGGCAGATCACCGGAGATACCGTTAAAGTGCTGAACAATCCTGATCAATACTACAGGTAAATATCAAGTTAATGAATAATAATCTTTTTCATTAGTGAAGCCGTTAATAGCTATAACTTTATATCAGAATCATCTGGTTAGTTAACGTTTAAAAATTTGTCAAATCAAGGCAAAATTCCGGTAACTAGATTATACATATAAATTCACCCTTCTGAACAAAAGTAGAATATATTACCTCATTTAAATGCAGGTATTATGGGAACATTTCAAACCATTTTTTTATAATACCCTGGAATGCTAAATATAATAAATAATAGTACAATTCCTTTCTCAGACCACCGTTTCGAAAGGTAAATGCGTCCTGCGGAATTAGCATAAGCCTTAGCCCCCTCGGACACCAACAAATGTCTTTATCTCGCAACTGGTCACCGAGATTGCCATGAACACGGACCTTAATTGGTCATCAATATTCGAACTTAATAATAAGCCAGTGTGGCCATAAAAGAAATTGTAACAAAATATTTGCCCTGATACTAAACAATTTAATTTAAAAGAGTTACTTTGTGACTTCAGTGTTGTGCCATTCAGCAGTACCATTCCATATCTTCCCATGGGTGTTGTAAAAGGTGGCTAAGGTATAAACCAGGGGATGGGCAGCAGCAACCTCTGAGTACCACAAATACTTGCCTGTGATCGCTATCCCGCCTGCCAAGCGTGGCGATTATGGCAATCCCTCCCTTATTGAGAGACCTATGTCCAACTATGGACGTTCTTTGGCCGAATATACAGATAGACTTTGTGACATGTCATTTAGATTTATTAGTGGAAGAGATGAAAGTCACGTAACTAGAAGTTAAATATAAAGGGGGATGGATATAGAGGTAGCGGGAGACAGAAAACAGTATGGATGGAGATTGTGAGAAGAATGATGACATGTGTGTAAAGGCTTTGAATGTTGAGATGACAACTGACATATTGTGACAGAGGGTGGAAGAAGAAATGTTGCTCCAACCCTACTAAATATAGGAAAAGGTAAAGATGATGATAATAACTTCTTAATATCAAGAATCTGAATATCAAGAAAAATACTAATACTAATGAACAGACAGATAGACGATGCCTTTTATATAATGTAATATTAAGGATGTAAAAAAGAACGGGACAATGGTCGTTTTTGTTAACTTTGTTTACTATTATTCTGATAACTTTTCTTATATTCTCATACATAGTATTTCCGTACATCCATTCAACCGAAAGACGTCCACTGCTGGACAAAGGTCTCCCCCAAATATCTCGTCGGTCGCCTTGCCCCAGCCGCATCCAGGGGATTTCCGAGACCTTCACCAGCTCGTCAGTCCACCTTCCGGGGAGCCTATACACGCTACGTCTCCCGGTGCGTGATAGTCATTTGAGAAACCATGGTTCTTATAGTATTTAACGTAATAAAATATATACTAAAACCTGACCCGATAATATATTTATGATTGAAAAAATGAATCAACTAACGGAAGGACAAACAGTCAGACAAATAGACGTTACCTTATACATAATGCAACGATTGGTTGGAAATTCAAAAATCTTCCACTGCTTACAATCACTACAATATTATATATTAAATCTACTATATTCGTTATATTCGTTTTTCTTAAAAAAAATGAGCCACTTAAATACGTTAAATCAATATTTGACGAAATTTCACCAGCAATAATGCAGTAAAATCACAAAACCAAATAAACATCGCTCATAAAACAAAAACATCAACCGAGACACGTATTATTGTTTGCGAATACGTTAAAAAAGTAAACATTACACTTAGTCCCTAATTTACCTTTACAGTTACCAACAATGCTTTAGCTTGTTTCAACAATTATGAGACACTAAAATAAACATTTTATTCTCGAAATTGTAATCACTTTATTATTAAAATACAAATAGACATGGGTGCAGAAAAATTGAATATCATCGATTATAAAACTGCGCTAAAGAATCGTTCTTATTTCATCTCTCCTTAACGTCTGACTCTGAAGCTATGTTGAACTTTTTCGTGGAATCACTCCGTGGACAATTTATGACTAAATTAAAAAACAGGATAAAATCATATCGTAATCATTTCAAAATATTGTTAGCGAGTGATAATGTTATTATTATCCGTATACCGGCTTTGCCTTCATGAACACAAAATTTTGTTTTTTGATTCCAATATTTGCTCTGTAAATTAAAAGCAAAGGTATCCACACCATGCAGCCAAAATTGACGCTAGAAATACATTTCATATAGTGCAATAACAAAATGGTGGCCATTATACAGTACTTTCCAGGAAGTCCATTCAACATCTCAAAATTTCTATTTTAACCAAACTATTTCGCCACTAAAATTACATAATATAGAATCAAATACTGCAAGTTTTTATTTGTTTGTTTTACAAATTCTCATTCTAAAAACCATTATGATTACTAATTGATTATACTAAACGAACACTAATTAAGTAATAAATAAAATGTAAAGGTGTATTAAAATCGTAGTGAAGAGAAAAGGTATTTAATTCAGAAATTACTCGAGGCCATACCGAAGCGTGTGCCTCTGCAGTACCTTTCTTAATTAAGATGTACAGAGATGGTGGTGCATGTTCACTAACGAGCCACGTACACATCTGCCTGCGCGGAGCCCTATTACAGACTTAAAGCCTAATAATTGCCTAGATGGTGCGCTTAATGGAGATCCACCACCGCAGTTTAATCAATTAAGAGAATTGTAAATAATTGCACTTACAGTTCAAACGTGTTTATGGTTTATTTATATTATCCGTTTGTGTTTCTTTTTAACTAGTTCGTTTATTGCTGGATAGTAATCAAATAAGTACCTATAAATATTTTTATTAGAAGTTTTTTTTTTCTTGAAAAATCCGATATATATATTTCACAAAATTATTCAATCACTTAGAAACTGTGGTGATTTTCCTTCACAATTATTCACCGTATATTTATGATGATGAGTCAGTGGTAATGTGAATAGAATGGTGGTACGGCATAATATTTTTTTCCGAACTGACGTAATGTCATTGATTGAAAGGGCCTCGCCAATTTCATCGAACTTTTAAGACGATGACGTTCAGCTGTGGAAGTTGTTAGTGCAAGAGTGGTAAGGCTTGTTGCCTGAGACGTACCTAAATCCCATGAATTGTTACCCTACGCTAAACCTACTATGGGTAAGAGAAACAACTTATCTAAAGGTCCCTTGCATAAACCACGTACCTGCGTGTAGCGTGCAGGATGCAGTGTAATATTTGTTATGTTAAAAGTGTACCACACTGGCGTACACCATTTAACAATAGTATGTAATCATTTTTCCGTATGTTTGAAGTGTAAACTTCTTTAGCGGCGTTTAGCGATTCTCGGCAGGTGAAAACTTATAGATTCACGTTACCAATGCTGTGGTACAGGGTGGATCAGTGAACGTGAACGATAGTGATGTCTGGAATTAACCCACATCTCTGTACTTCCGCTAACATTGGTTAAGACTATGATTTGTATAGTTTTTTTTAATGATATATATCATATTTATTAAAAAAAAAAAAGAATCAGATCGAGTTTCTTGCCGGTTTCTTTTCTCGACTGGGTTGATTTCTGAACCGGTGGTAGTGGACTTTCATTAGCGCATTCTTAGGGCCTAAATTAAATAAAGATTATTTTATTTTTGTTTTTTTTTGTGACGTCGGTCGTCAATATTTTATTTTTTTATTTTATTTCTTACAGGAAAACTTACAGCTAAACATGTATTTACTCTAAGTAAATACAATGAATAATACTGAATGCCATTTAAAAGTTTTCATGAGTACAATACAAAATATAGTAAGAAAATTAAAGTCGGTTGATTAATAAAGTGTGTTACGGATAGATTACAGAAAGAATGATGATTTAAATCTATGCTTAAGTAAAGAAGAAGTAATATTAAATATATCATAACTTTGGTCGAGTGCATTGAATGCAATCAGGTGTCATTTGGTAACATCAGGCGAGATCATGGTCAAAGCAGTGAACTATTTGGTAGGTATAATTCTTAGACATGAACCATTTTGGTGTTTTATTTTTTATTTTGCACATTTAATTATAATTCAATAGAGATCGAATATTTTAAATGTTATTTCTCTTTCCATCGATTAGGTACACGTACAAATTGTTATTTCGATCATTATCCCATAATTTTTCATCAGCGTAAGGTATATCACATTTTTTATTTCATTAGCACGAATGAACACCTACCTCATTAACCCTCCATTAATCTCGGCCGAATCACTTAACGAGTCGCGGAGATTAGCTTCCTCAGAAAAATGTAATAAAAAAACTTTACGCGGTCGTTAGCATAACGCGGCAACCCTTTTGTGTGCGAAAATTAAATATTGTCACGGGTACGGATTGTAAGCGAGTTTTGTAAGTCATATGACCCACTATACGTATAATTTCGAATTGTGTTATTCTTTGCTGATTTATTCAAATACAAAGTAACTGTGGAATTCAAAAAGGTCAGATTCTAATAATTCTTTATAATTATCCTTCAAGTTAGTCAAATTTTGTTTGAGGATTTCTGCTCTTAAAAAAATCTTGCTCGAACTCCGAGTAAATATCTATGTTTTTCGATGATAACTGTACTGTGGTATCGCCTGTATATTTTTGCAATGTTTTGTGACAACGAAGTAGTTTATAGACGGGTTTCAATATCGAATATTAAGAGTTAAGATTGAGATCAAACTAATAATCGTTAATATAATAAACTAGTATATCGGTTTTTTTTTTTACTGATCACTTATTGACACTGATCTGACATTTAATTATGATTTGATCTGACATTTCTGATTAGACATTTTTTTTAAGATATAGAACACTTTTCAAAGTTATACCATCCGGTGTTATTATAATAGCTACCGCCATTAACATAACCATCTATTGGTGTTTGGCTGCAGGTGTTCAAACTTAAGGGTGGTTTTTACCCATCGAGCATTATTAGAAAAATCCCTACAACCATGGTATGTTTTCCTCACAATTTTTTCTTTCACCGAAACCCCAAGCTCATTTTGGAGACGCGTAGGTAAATTGAAACCCATATCCATTGATGCGAAATCCGACCGCACTACCAACTGCGCCATCATCACTTTAAGTAATACAATTTACATACTAAAAGATAATTAATATAAAACATTTCAGTAACTTATTATTCTGTTTATCTGCCGTATTTTTTTTTTTTCGTTTAATAGGTATTGTCAATTTTTAGTCCAACCATCTATCTAGGCAATCAACCGAAATATGTCCACGTAAGACATAGGTCTCCAAAGATCTCCACAACGACCAGTCTTGCGCCAGTGGGGGGGTCAACCCACGCTGCGTCTTCCGGTACGCGGCAGCCATTCGAGAACCCGTTTCAATTTTTATTCGAAACATTTTTTTTCCCTAAATATCATCCTATAATATAACAAACCAAGCATTCAGTTTCAAATCATACAAACGATACGATTATTTGATGCCTTCTAAATTAGATAGAATACCTATCTGATCAAAGTCATAAATATTGCTGAACTTGTTAAATATTGAAATTGTGTTGAGACTCGAGGCCAGACTAATCTTTTGTCGCGGATTTTCAACGACTTTAAATCGAATGAAAAATGATTTCTATACGAAATCCCTTTTTCAAGGTTTAAGATTTGTTATCGGTATAATATTATCGCTTCGTTTCGACAAACATATAATTAATGATTAATAATATTTAGGTGACCTAAATAAAATAACAAAAAACGTTATATAAACTATAGTAAGCCCTGCGAAGGTGTTTGTGAATATCAAATCTGTCGCTATTTCAGTCCAATTTAGTTGTGAAAAATTTTCTCCTCTTAACTGTTGCGCATACATAGCGATACAAGCTTTGTCACAGTTGTCTAAATATGCTGTTGTTTATGTTAAAATTGGTCCTGCATCAAATTGCCAACTAAGTGAGCAACATTTTGGACATTTCTACAAGCCCCCACCCCCTGTCAGAAATAGTAAGCAAAGCTCTTACTCCCCCTCCCCCTCCTTTGATGATGTAACCGTTGTCATATTTTTGAAAAATAATAATAATACGTAAATATTACTTACGTAATTACCACACAGCCCCGTGACATAACAAAATAAGCAAAGAGTCTACCCCCATCCCGTTCATGCTTACGTAATAATGGAACGGACCCTACGGTGCCATATGGTTGAAGACTTACTTGACTAATATTCGTAAAGTTTTTAAAACTAAAATAAAGAATTATTCATTCAGAATGAGGAATTGACTTGATCACTCGTCAAACAGATCATTCAAGTCACGGTGGTCATTTGTTCCCCATACAAAAGAGGTCCATAAATATATATTCCTAATTTAAAATTTAGATCTGCTATTTAATCTTACGTACAAATACAATTCTCAACAAAATCCTTCCTTGAATAATGTGTAATTTAATAGTGACAACCCTAATTCGATTATTTTACTTTAGAAACCGCAGCAGCCCTGAGTTCTGACAGCTACAGTGCAGCACTGCGGCGGCAACGGCGGCTCGCTAACCGACACGCTTCGTTACTGAATTTGCACTCCGGCTTCCATTTTTGATATATTGCTTTCTTTTATGAAATTTAAGCTTATTCGAAAATGCATTCAAGTATTTAAATTCGATAATTGTATACTAGCTTCTGTTGACGACTCCGCTTGTATTTTATTTTAAATTAGTTCATAATTAAGTCAAAAGTGTGTACTCACTAAAACCTACAGTACCACACGCCGCCTTCCTGGGCGGAGACACGGGGTTAATCGAGCACATTCCGCGTAACCCCAGCGGTGGGCAAAAAGACCGGACCACTACCTTTGTCTTCCTTGCGGGTGAGCGGAGGGCAGCCTGGTACCAGTAACCCCCTCCTTTCTCTAAACGCTAAACAAAGAGCCCCCATCCCTGTCCTCACTGCATTCTTGTCTTTTGACAAGAAGTCATGATGAGAAGGAAGTAGGGCCTCCCGACTAGCTGAAGGAGGCACTGCCTCCCGTCCTCTTGTAAGAAGATGAAGGGGGGTTGGGGGGGAGGGGTGAACCGTCCTCTTCCTCAATCTGGCGGCCTTTTAATAGGCTGGCAGAATTAGAAGAATCACATCCCACCCGAATTTGAACCTGCGACCTTTCGGACTAACCACCTGAGAACGCGTTTAACCCATCGGGCTAACCTCGCTCTCTGCTAATAGCCATAGTCAATTCGAAAAAGTACCTTTTTTTCTTTTCAAAAAATTTACTTTTTAATTCGGTTATAATAAACAGACCAAATGAATTTATAATTAAAAAACAACGTATAGAAATTATTAAGCGTACATAATTATTAATAATTAATTAATGTTGAAACAATTGTAGGTTATTTTTACTTGACATGTATCATGGGTATTTACCATATTTTCATTATACATGTTTGCATAAATAACTAGTTTACTGGTTATCGAACTGAATAAGTTGACAAATAGGAATTGTTGAAAAACCCAATTACACTACAGGCCTCTTTGTATTGTTAAAAACATTATATAATTAAACATTACATACTATATTAACGCCTATATATTGTTCAATTAGCGGTTCACATAACAATAGCTATGTTGACTAATTTTTTTTTTTATTATTTCACCTATGGAACAGACCAAAAATAGGATTAACCACCGTAAACGAGATTAAAATCTGTTCTAAAATAAGGAACTTATAAACATTTTCAATTTAAAACTAAAGTCTATTGTACTTCAATAAGATGTCAAAAAAAAAATTGTAAATAAAACTCGGATTTGTCAGAGATGTAAAAAAATATGACGTCACACTAAACTGTATTGTACAAATTCTATACTAATATTCGTTTTGCTAGAAAGAGATAGAACATCCCCTTCTCGATCTTCGCCAAAAATTTGAAACTCTCTTTGAATATCTCAGAATTTTCAAATGAATTTTTTTTTTTTTCTTCACTGTAAGCAATTTGTAGGAGTCAATCAATTAAACAGAAGTCAAAAACATGAATATTCATTAAAATATTATTATGTTTCTTATCTGTTTGTCAACTTTATTCACTTAATTATATTGACTAAAATGTATGACAAAACCTGAGAATATCTCATTTTATTTCCCACTTCATCGAAGTTCATTGTTAAATATTGCTTATAAGTTTATATCTGCGCAATACTTCATTGACTAACTTCTATATGTTTTGTAGCTATTCGTTTGGGATTTCTTAAAACGTTTCCAGTTTTCTTTTATTTTGTTATAATAATTACTTATATTAGACCTTTTATTACGATAGTATTTTGCCGACATTATCAATGGTGTCTGATTAACCAACTAAATAACTTTTGCACCTATTTCGTTTCATTTAAAAAATATTTTCAACGCCTGCATTTTTGTATACTTTGTTCTTTAACCGATTGCAATATTTTGTATTAAAATAAAAAGTTTAACGAACTGATTGTTACCAAGCTTTAATAATTAATTTCAAAATTAAACAAAACAGAAAGTCAAACAAAAATAAATCAATACGTAAAGTTATATAGACTATTCTGGTTAGTGTTGTTTTTAAAAGCCCATTTTAGAGTTGTATTATTTATTTATTTAATTACTTTTTTTTAAACTAAATTATTGAAAAAAAATAATTGTCTGCTGACACAACTGTTATTAGTTTGTATAAGTTATAAATAATTACACAAACGCACAGGATACGGCGACCTCAGCCGCAATGGGTCATTACAAATCGGTATCTTTTAAAGTCGCCGGTCGGTTTTCTGGGGGCGTTCGGAAATCAAACGACCTATGACACTTGGCGCCAATTTTTTCAGCGTCTGTAACGTTCAACACAGAGTAAAAGATATTATTTCTTTTAATTAATAAGCCGGTGACCAAAAAGTTCATTTGTAATAGCTACGGATATGCTGATTTTGAACATATTATTTTATTCTTTAGTATAGTCGTGTACTTTATGTTGTTCTTGGTTTGGAATAAGATCTATTAGAAACCTAAAGAACCATCGGTTGGAACATAGATTATATATTTTTTTTATTATATCGTCAGTTATATTTTCTAACATGTCTTTAACAAAACAAATCAATGACCATAGGGGATGCCAACACAATCGCCGCTAAAAGGTAAAGTTCACAGAAGACCGTATTGCAAGAATTTAAATCCTTAACGACCTATTGCACATAACATATTTGATAAACTTAATGTATCTATATGAATATATGCACACTTACTTACCTATATAAAAATTAAATTTTCCTTCTTTATGTTTTTATTTTTAAATACAATATTTTTTGTTTTTCTTTTTAATAATAAGTATCATATTCAAGCGACTTGACTAATAAATATATTTAGACATTATGTTCCATTTGAAGTATCTAACGTTGAATATAATATTCTTTAAATAATATGTTCAACTACTTTTATGTAACAAATAAAAACTCCGAAGTGTCAAGATTCAGCGACGCATAATTGGCAAACGGACACATTTCGATAATTAGGTGGCCATTTTTTGTAGACAGTCGTATATTTAGGGCTGTCATATATACAATGTATTCAAATTTCGAAGGTAGGTAGGGTTAGGTTAACATCACGAGAGGACCAGTCACAACTACTAGTGACGTTTTTTTTTAATCAGAAGTCCCAAAATTTCTACAGCAACGGGGTCAGGACACTACCTACAAGATGGCTGAAAGTCATCCAAAAAATGCTACATATATACTGTAATTAAATGTAAATAAACTTTGGCAAAAAAGTCGAGTCACATAAAATGCGAAGAAACTTTTTCGCCAACCTGATGTTATTTAATAATATTATTTAATGTAAAATTAGACTAGGCTTAGTGTGTTTACCAAACTGGGACTCATCGTCATTTACCATCAGGTGAGATTGTCAAACCACTGAATCTGTACTGTGTAAAAAATACTTTGATTGTATACAAGAAAAAGCCAAAATATTATCATAGATAAAATTGTAGGTGGTCTAAGAAATGCGTGGGATTAATAAATACAGAAATGATGATAATAGTAAACCATTAAAATAATAATAATCGAAATAGGTTAAAAAAAAAGTTAATAAATCTCCAAGAATCCCATTAAAAATTACCTAATATATTAAAATAATTTTTGAATGCATGAATAGACGTTGTAAATCTGAATGCGCGATCATTAAAATCAAATCCTGTAACGAATGTTACCTTTACAGATATGCATTCAGGGTGGAATATAAATTTTTTTGAACTTTTTATAAAACACATCAGAATAAGGACACACCATAATATATGGGTCATATATCAACTTACATCATACTAATTCAAAAGTTTGTAGAAATTTACATTACCTATTTATGCAATAAATGTTAATAACAATGAAGCGATGATAGTTCATTGGTATAATGATTGAATATCGCGTCGATTGATATAGGTTCTAATCCTACTATCGTCCATAATAAAACTCAGCTTTCGGAGAATAAAAACATCAGAATGAAAACAAAGTAACGCGATAGGCCTTTATTCCAATGGCCACCTGGCTACCTGTCACCTTCAAATCTGCGGCCAATAGATAATTTCCGGCATCATGTTTACCATCTTGGAACACATCGTCACTTGTGATAGTAGTTAATGCGCTGTATCCATACAGTATAAAAACATTATTTTAACCGACTTCAAAAAGGAGGAGGTTATCAATTCGTCGGTATGTTTTTTTTGTACGTTTGTTACGCGATTTTTCCGTTATTTGTGGACCGATTTGCAAAATTCGAAGGAGTACTGTTATAATTATCAAAATAATATTGTACATGAGTCGACTAGTGACATCTAGATTGTTCAATAATGAACTTACCTTACATACCATTATTAATATTGTTTATGTACATGTCATTATGTTCTAGAAAATATATTTACTGTCTGCTTCCAACTGCATAAGAAAAGTCGTTTCATTTTAAGTACACTTCCGAGATGGTCCTATTCTTTTCTAACAAATCAGGGTCTAATTAGTGGAACTCAAGGAAATCAAAAAAAAATCCTCGAATATTATAGACACTTACATGTGCTTCATATATTCGTTTCCAAAGCTAAGAAGTAGACTTGACTTCACAGCTATACCTAAAAGTACATACATAAACTAAGAAGTAGAAAAAAAAACTTTTTTAATTAAAAACAAAACCGACTTCAAATGAATAAACTATTTATAATGGACTAAAAAATCAATAAATAATTACTTTATTAATCTCCTTCGTTAATTTTGGTGTCGGTGCCAGCTAAAATTAACCAATGTACTCATTTACAAATGGAAATAACTGCCTAAATTTTATCATAATTACATATAAGCTAAATAAAGGACTCAGGTGATTTAAAATAACAATTAATCAAAATTGAACAATAATTAGTGACGTACATTAATACACCAGTTCATTATCCATAAGCTGGCACCGATTTCAACATTAACGAAGCAGATTAATAAAGTAATTCATAAAACAATGTATTAACTTATTAGCGCATTATAGTAGTTCATTCCGTTGAAGTCGGTTTTGTTCTTTATTAAAAAAGTTTTTTCTTGTGTAGTAACTCAGAATAATTACTCTATGTAGAGACTCAGTAGTAAATGCTGTTGACTGGAATGCTCTAGTCAGTCTCCCGAACTTTTGAAGTGAGCGGTTAAGACATTTAGCCAGGAGTGTGGTACCTAGCGCAAGGGCATCAAAGTGTTACCTCTGCTTGGGCTGCTTGAGACGTAAATTCTTTGAAATTGCCCCAAGCTGAACCTACAGTGGTTAAGGCCGTGCGCCGAAACCAGAACTTCAATTGTCAATGAAATAATAATCTATGTTAGGCTTACCTCTAAATACAGTACAGGATCCTAAATACCAGATATATGACGCAAAGCAATAGTTACATCCTTCCACACTATAATAAATTCTAGATAAACTCATCCAAATATATACAAACAGAGCTATTCGCTTTAAACATAATTGAGACTTAGACGCCAAAGTTGCATGATTAATATATCATGCATAAATCCCACCCCTCAATAAAACTGAATTCGGCTCTGTATAGAAAAAATACACGTTATAAAATGCATTGCTACACAACGTTTAGGAGTTATTTGTAATAAATTATAGTATAATTCGGTAGGAGAGTAACAAATAAATTCATAATAAGGTGTCGTTAAAGTTTATTATTTAGTAACTGACTCTACTTAGGGTTATTGTTGGCTATTTTTTTTTTATTTCCCAAACATCTGTTGGTGTCAACCATTGTAGATACACGTATATGCTCAATTCGCAGATTCTGAATTGAAATGTATATATATCAACAAAGCAATTGTTAATGTGAATTAAAAATAATAGTATATTTGCATTAATAAGCATATTGATTAGTAAAACTTTTTAATTATAAAAATGTAAAATAAATATTTGGTTGGGTAATTTTGGTTCACTTAATCAAACTCAAAATAAAACGAATACTTTGTTCAGTTAGGTTCTTAAAAGGCGCTTATGAAAGTCAATACACAACCACCGGTTCGGAAAAAAACCCAGCCATTGAGAAGAGCCGGAAAAATAGTCGATCTGGTTGTTTTTACATAAATGTTACAGATTCTTAGTAAATTTGAAAAAATTACTGGCAACACTCTTTTTTGCTATGGTCTTTCACTTGAGTCAATGTACGTGTCCTTTGTAATAATATTTTAAAATAAATTATACTGCGAAATTAAACAGTCGTTTGCAAATACTTATAATACAATAATAAACAACACATATAAATTTATTTTTTTAATAAAACTATACATTTTACTATTAGGTATCAATAATTATATTATTTCTTCTTTCTCTAATTATGACATTCCAAACAATCTTGATCTTATGTGAAAAGTCAAGCTTAACATGTACGTTAACACAATTTTAATAAACCATGTAATAAATATATTTAAAAAATGCCAATAACATTTTATCAGAATCGATCTGATTAATAATAAAAGGAAATATTTTTCCTATTAAGTCACAAACGATTGGACCAAATTAAATAGAATTTAGGTAAGTTAGATAGGTACATGTTTAATCTCAAAAGGTTATTACAGGGTGGATCATTACGTGAACAATAGTGATGTCTGAAATTATCCCACATCTCTGTGCTTCCGCTAACATTATTAAGACTATGATTTGTATAGTTTTTTATATGAAAAAAAAATTATATGTATTATATTTATTTAAAAAAGAACCAGATCGAGTTTCTTGCCGGTTCTTCTCGGCTGGGTTGTTTTCCGAACCGGTGGTAGTGTTTTAGACGTTCATAAGCGCCTTTTTAGGGCCTAAATTGAATAAAGATTTTTTTAAATGTAATTCATACAGGATAACTATTGTAGCTCCTAACAACGCAACAAAACTCAACTTTAATTTATGTCAAACGTATTAAGAGCGTACAAGCTATTTTTCTTAATCATTGATTACTCTTTCACTTGTGCATATACTGTATCAAGTGACAGTAAATGAACAGTCTAGCTACTGTTGATTCGTTTTATATATTTTTCAATAGCCACTTATTGTCACATACGGTCTCATTTATATAATAAACGCATAAGTGGCTATGCGTAGATCGTATTACATTTGTATTGTTAGGGGTCGTCCAAGTGTTACTTAAGCAACACACGACGATGGGGGGAGCTTCTATGATTTGCTTTTTATTTATATTGTTATACATTTTTCATTTACATCATAAAACAATTCATATTTATTAATATTTTTTATGGAATACATGTAAGATTCCTTATTGTATATACCACTATTACTAACTCTATTATTGTATATACATATATATATATATATATATATAATTTCTAATATTAAAATAACTTCTAATATTAAAATTATGACGATCATTCACTAGATCTAGCTTGTCTAAATTTTTACGAATATGTATTAAGTTATCGAAGATGTATAAAATTAATAAATAAAGTACGTTTTTAATTTTCATTTAGTTCCTCTAAACATAACATGTATGAATAAACAAATGTATAATAATCCCGAATCAAAGTACAGAAACGAACCTCGATAAGTTAAATTATAATCCATCAAAACCTTTCTAACTCAAAACCTCGATAAGTTGAAATATTAATCACTTCCCCGGGCGTTTCGGTTATCGAGTTTCCAGTGAATATTCCCATGACAATTGAACTTCGTCACAATAATTGTAAATCAAGCACCACTATGCACTTCTAAATAACCAAGTTATTGCAAAGTTAACAACTTTAAATTGTAGATAAATGTATATAATTATGAATGGCGAAATTCATACGTCTCCCGGGAGTGGTAACATACAAGCCTTTGTCAATGGAATCCACACCATTATTATTTCATTAACAAAACCCAAAGTGTTGTATCATCGTGAGTGTACACATCACAGACGGACCGACGCCGTACTATATAAAATCAGAATTATATGTTTATGAAACTAGGTTTAGTTTACGTCTCCAACTGTTAATGTGTATTATTTCATGTGTGACTTTTTAATTGCTAATTTTTCTAAAAAATAATTCTTAATAGATAAATAAATATTAAGTTAAATCTATACCTATAAATAAAATTGAAGTGTCTGTTTATAATGTTAAAATCAACTACTTTTTACTAAATACACATAAACATACCATACATCGATACCCATAACAAAAACACGATCTATAAAATTTCCGTCTGTTTGTCTGCTTGGACTGGCTAATCTGCAAAAGGACTGGACCGATTTTGAAAGCACTTTTTTGGTCGGTAGCTGGAGTTACTTCGCGTAACTCAGACCACTTTTATTTTACGCATATAATCAGGGTTCCAAGTAATAAAAATAAAACTCATAAAATTGTGAATGAAATCCGATTCAATTCACAATTTTACTGGCAAGCGTTTGAATTTATGAGAAGTGTCTTTGATTTTTGTTAGAAGCAAAAATAATTAAGGATCTGTGTAAAAAATTAAAATTCATGAATTTTTGAACAATATACAGCAATAACAATGGACAGTATCATCAAAATATTCCACTGATGATATTACGCAGTGAAGAATATATGAAAGGCGGGTGAAGCCGCCCGCACAAAGCTAGTCAAAATACAATTTTAAAAAAATTCAAAAATACTAACCAATACACAGACAAACATAAAATATATCTGTACATATTTAGTTAGAAAATCTACCAATTCTTAACCCGTCCGTTCGTTCGCCTATCCATTCAACGAAGGTAGAATTCGAAATACAATTAATCTTTTAATTGTATCATTACCTTACCATATTTACTCGGGCAACACTCACTTCATTTTCTCTCTCTTTAAGTCTCATTTCAATGATTAATAGCATCGCTATAATAATAATGATAAATGGTTCGTTGAAGCGATGAAAAGATGCTCCCGAGCATACATCGGATATTTCTTCTCTACGCCGAAAATGTCAGATGGTTTCGAATATTCTATACAATTTTAAGGAGTCATTCATAACTGATTATTAATGGTCGTAAGATAGAACGATAATAGATTTAAAAGGGGATCTATTAGTTGCAAGTTGTATGTGTAAACTTTTAAACTCGCGGGTTGATTGAAAACCATTGTAATGATATCTCTCGTATATTTGTAATATTTGTTAGTACATTTTTCATTGTAAAGTAATTAATGTTATTTCTTTAATTTATATGCTCTTACCTCACAAGTTGATGAGATTAATGTGCAATTGATGAAATTAATAACATTGATTTAACATTTTAGTGACATCATTGGATTAAAACTTTTGTGATTTTTACTCAATAGATAATAAAGTTATAAATAGGCCCAGGCGCTTTAACCACAATGTGACCTGGTGTAAAGAGATGGAGTAAGATGGTCAAAACACTACAGTTACGGCCAGTTTCAATATATGATCAAAAAAAAATAAATGATATCAATCTGTATTACCTAGTCAAATCCGAAATTAAAATCTTTTTTTAACTTTTAAGATTCGATATTGTAACTGTCTATTAGGAGTCAAAGGAGCTGTAATTCAATTATACGTGCTTGCCGATTTATTTACAAAAATAAGAATGATAGTCAAACAGACAGGCATCAGAGAATGTCCTCCATCCATCCATTCAACCGAAAGACGTCCACTGCTGGACATAGATCCCCCAAAAATCTCCACGACGATCGGTCTTGCACCACCCATATCCAGTGGATGGTTTCCCGCGATGTTTACCAGGTCGTCGGGGGGAGGGGGGGGGGGACCTACCCACGTTACGTGTTCCGGTGCGTGGTAGCTATTCGAGAGCCCGTTGGTCCCATTGGGCATCGATTCCGCGACCAATGTGCCCAGCCCATTGCCACTTAAGTTGTAGTATGTCGTACTAACATAACATTTAATGATGTTTTTTTATGCACAAAGTCTCAGGCGTATTATATTATAGCATAGGTGGATTCAAAGTTACCTCCATCAACGTGAAATTCAACCATCCTACCTCTGAGCGATCATCGTAAAATCTTAATAGAGGACTTACATTACATATGTACGTCTCGATAATATAGTCTTATGTATCTTGAACTTATAATCAATAGAAGAAGACAAACATTTAAAACTTCTTTAGTGACGCTGAGCGATTCTCGGTAGAGGAAAACCCTATAGATGCGCGTTACCAATGCCATGACAGCGGCTGTCAACAGCGTCAAGTGTTAAACTACATATAATAGGCAGTGTGGCGTTTTTGTGTTGTCACATCTAAAACATTTTCCCGTAAATACCCGAAAAAAATGTTGAAACGATTACCACCAAATTATCCCGTTGGTTGTCTAAATAAGTGTCCAGAACAGTAGTCCGTGTATTACTTATTTCTAGACTAATTTAACCATAACCATTGCAACGAATTACTCAAACGCACACCAAAAGTTACAGTGTGTACTATGTTAGCTGCCAATAATAATAAATATGATAATAAATAATAGTTAGGAATAAATAAATTTATATATATTTATCATTTAGAAAAATAATAAACCAGATCTAGTTTCTTGGCGATTCTTGTCGACTGGGCTCTTCTTCGAACCGTTGGTAGATTTTTGACGTTGATAAGCATATTTTCAAGGCCAAAATTAAAAGAAGAATTGTAGATTTTTAATAATTATTTAAAAGTTAATTATTTACGAACCTGTGTGATACTTAGTTAAATCTAGAAACAAACAAGACAGAGAAAAATGAACTACACAAAAGGGAATTAGAAACACAGACCTAAATTCATCATTCATAATGAATGTAACAAGGAAAAATAAGTCAAAATTTCCCTCTCATTATTAGGAAATATCGTTCTAACGATACAGCAGTTTATGACAAATATAATAATGAATTCAAACAGCCGCATTCGGTACAGTCAGGGTACGTTTATTGGTTCAGTTGACTTCGTTAAACCAAGTTAAGCCTCGGGGGTTATCCGGCTGTGGTGAGAACCGGATCATGCCAAACGTAAACAAATAAAAATAAGAGAGAATTTCAAAATAATCGTTATTTTGAACTTTATTAATTTAAAAACGACATATATATAATCTACTATTGTCAAATCTGCGTGATATTTTGACATAGTAATATTTGTGGATCTTTTTCTTAAAATGTATTTCAATGTTCTGCCTAAAGTAACTTATTGTTAGTTCCATTGGCTTCATCTAATTACATCTAATTATTGTACTAAAATATAATTACCTATATAATTTCTTACGCTACTATAATATAATTATAATAAAGTTCTTTAGGTTCGACTTCATATAATTTATGCATCTTCAGTTTTCCAAAAAAATGGTGGCTTTTTTTTTAATATATCGATATTAACAGTCTCATCAAAAACCCAAATATATGACATAAATCGTCACCATAATTGGTGATATACCATACCATACAACCATAGGTAATATAGAGTGAAATATTCCAACTTATTACTTACTATAGAAGTGGTCGCGCTCGGCTCTAGTTGAAACGATGTCTTCTATAAAACATCGCGCTGGCTTCCTGAACCGCATGCTGTATTTCAACCCTAAAACAAGAAATGTCTAAAGTTTCCACTGTATAAATATTAAATTCTAATGTACAATAATCATTGATAGGATGTGCCCAGAACGAAACTCGAAGACGTCTAATATTTAGAGTTAATTGTGACGTATACCGAAACAAGCCAAATCGATTTATGATTTGGTGGACGTCGGTATTAAGGCGAGGAATTGATTATTTATTTTTAATTTTTTTAATCATTATTTTAGTTGTTTTATGACAATATAGGCTTTATATATGTATGTAATGTATGAGGGTGGCATGTTCTTTATGAGCAAACTCTCTTTAAAAATAAAGATTTCAAAAAAAAAATCATTGATATCTATATAGTATACTGTTTTTCTCAATAAGCACTTATTAACTATATACAATTGTAAATATGACAATAAATTGTATATACCTAAATTAGTTACGTCGCATAACGCGATCCTAATCTCCCTCTAACCATCCCCTAACAATGATATGGAAAAAATATCGAATTTAATACCAACAGTGCCTCTGGGAGCCGGCCCCAAAGCGCCGCTGCATCAGGGAGATTATTAAAATATGTTATTAGACATTTATTTACATAATATGTGAGTAAGAATCAAGCATATTAAGATTAATTAAATCTGATCTATTTTAAATTTATCATTTGATAATTCTGCGAAATATGAAATAGCTGACGCGAGTATAAACAAACTTAATATTAAATAGTATATCTGAAAAATTATCTATACTAATAAATATAATTGATGTGTCTGTTTGTAATATGAAAATAATAAATTCTTGCTAAATATTTATATCAAGAACCATTTTTTACTTTTTCGTCTGTCTGTCTGTTTGTTCTTGCTAATCTCAGGAACAGAACGGAAAAACTTAAACTCGTGAAATTATGAATAAAATCCGATTCAATGCGAATTTGTAAGAAATATATTTTCTTTCTCTTAGCACCAAAGAGAATTTATAATAAAGTAGGGTTTTAGTATTAGGGTTTCGTCATAAAAATTAAAACTCAGGAAACTGTAAATAAAAATATAATGATTATTTATAAACTAGATTACGTTATGAAAAATATATTAAACGTGGGCGGATCCGCGGACAAATAGCTAGTGTAATATATGTACATTAGCATTCAAAAATAGACCATAATAATTATTAAAAATCTAAAGAAAAAAAAAACATTTTTTTATTCATAAAACTATAACTCATAATTAGTTACTAAACGAAAAACAAAATAAAGGAAATCGATTGATAAATCATTGATTCATTTTAAATAAACTATAAGTACCTACAGGTATCCTTTTACATCAATAATTTTAGTTATCTACGATATGATTACCAACATTATTCTCTATTATAACCTCAAATAACCTTCTTTACAATTGTAAACTGTAACACTATATTCAAATTAATACAAAATTTGACCCCGTACATCCGACGTCTATTAAATAAGACTAAATAAATAAATAACGCCACTCAATTTAATTGTCGATTCATTGAATATACATTATTGTCCCGTTGAGTTTATAAAACTAAACAATCAGTGGCATGAGAGTGCGGCCCCTATCCATTTAACAAGATTCGTGAGGGTGCCAAAGTGCTCCATAATGGCCAAACATAATGCATTTAAACGAATAAACGAATGATATAACTTGCGACGCCATCTTCCTTTCATCTATTTTTTTGTCATTGGATTTAAATTTGGAACGCATGTTTCGTTTCACATTTTTAAAACACGATATATTTTATTGTCAAGTCGCGACATGTTTTAACTAAAAGAAAGAGTTAAAAAAAACTTTTAATATGTTTTAGTTTGTCTAAAAGTGTGTATAGGACGGCACACTACAATTTTATTAAACATAGACCTGCACCTTCGTCTACATATGTCTACTTCTACCTACTCCCTATAGAAGCTGACCGGCAGGCCTAAGACTAGGTCCGTAGTCAGGTCGCTAGAGAGCGATTAAGGACGGAAGAGCTGAAAGCTGAAGTGACTCAACCAACATGAAGCCATGACTTTATACAGTAACAGTGCGAACAAGAAGATCAATAAGTTACAAACTTTATGGCTTCAACTCAAAAATAGTACAAGAGTCAAGACCAATAATTTATTGTACTTAATATCTCTACTTAGTACCTATGTCAATCAACACATTACATTGGTTTAACACAAATCGTCTAACTGTACCATGAACAAGAGCAATAACTTATGCAATTTGTATCTCAATTTAGGTGTCAGTTGATATAAGTTATCAATACAAGTAACTTACGCGCTTTAAGTATAATTACTGCAGTTTTAAATGTCAACACCTAATATAATGTACTTAACAGTACGTTTGTTTAACCTACGAACGCACGAGCGAGTGTTTTTGAGGACCGCGCGTATAACAAACAATATTCTTCCTAAATCACTTATATGAACGAAATAATTACTAAATATTTTATTTATAAAAAGTACAAAAGTGATTTAGGAAGATGATTGTTATACGATGCGGTGCAGTGCGGCCCACCATAATGTGCGCGAGCCTTGAGAATATTTACGTACATTGAGTTATTATCAATACATTTTTTGGGACGATTGGCCGCCCTACGCCCGGGCGTCCTGAGCCTTAGGGCAAATCCGCCACTGTATAGAATGCAGTTCTGTGTTCTTAATTATGTTTATTGTTTATTATAACTTTAAAACTACTTTTTATTATAACTCCTGTCTTAACATCTGCCCTTGTTAATGACTAAATCAAAATTATTTGTTTCATCAGATAACTGTCGTTAGAAAAGGCAAGAATCGCATGTCGATAAATATAATTTTATGTGATTTGAATTTTGTTGAATTTCTTATGATAATAGTAAATATATTGGGGAAATTCGCCTCTCTTTGGGGGAGACTAATCTTTCGGTTGATTCAATCAAAATCAATCAGTCAATATTTTGTTTGAAAACATTTTACGAACAAAAAAATGGGTGCGTGTACTTATGTACGCGCGTGAGAAGTTATACTTCTTTGGCATCATTAAAGAAAAGTTTTTAATTGCATGGAAATAATTAATTACAATAAAATAATAGAAGGATTGGAAAAGGATAATCAACAAAGTTCATTTTAAATTTGAAAAATTAAATAAATAAATATTTATTTTCTTATATTAAGTTTAATATAAATTGTCTTATTATTCGAATTGTATTTTTAATTAAATGATGTCCACTTCCATAGTATCTTCCGGTAATGTCTGAATCGGAACTTCAGTTATCAATGGCTTATGATAACTAAAATATGATACGAAAAGTTTTGTATTAACAGCGTTGAGATATCGTACAAATTATATATATATATATATAATTATTAAAAACCAAATTTAGAGAATAATAAATATATAAGACATAATTTGTACTAAATATTATAAAATTCTTAATTTTAAATGTTTATTATTGATTATTTAATATTTTAAAAATAAATTTAATAATAAATTCAAAAATTGAATTTAAGGTTGGTCATTTTTTAAATATTTTTATTGATTTCTTAATTTAATATTCACTTTTATTTTTATCAAAAAAATGTCATTAAATTTATTTAGTTATTTTTATAAATATTTATTATTTATTCAATTTAATAGCAAATATTATAAATTAATATTATAATTTGATGTTCAATTTTAATTTTTATCACAAACTTTTTATTAAATTTATTTCTTTATTTTGTAAATATTAAATAACCAATAATAAGTATTTAACATTAATAATTTAATAATATTTAGTGTTAATTATATTAAATAAAAGTATTTTAATTTATATCAATAAATAATACATACGGATAGTTAACCTCAATTATATTGGAGCACTTGAAAAAGTATATAAGCACAATTTTTTTCACTAATATTCACAAATAGTAAGTGATATCAATCAAAATATTCAATTTAAATCACTACTGAATATAATTTATTAGCACATATATAATTCGCACTTGTATGAAACTAAAACACCTGTTGTGAATGTATAAACTAGAAACATGTTGATAAATATTATAAATATGAAAACAGTGATCAGAGGTAACGAGCGTACCAACATGCGCGACTAATATCGAGGTTCAATTTCTATTTTGTTGGTAGCTTTTTTTTCGAGACTTAATGAGCGTTTAAGCAGACAACTTCATACTGTTAATTTTGTGTCACAGATGCGTGCGCATCTTAAAATTTCACTCTCATCATTTTTTCATAACGCGCCTAAAGAAGTATAACTTCAAAAAATTTTAGGCCCTATACAAAAATTAGGGTGCATTCGTTTCCAACGATTATTTAATAACTGTCTCTAGAATAAAAATTGAAATACTTCATAATGTCGATCAGATTTTAATTTTGTTTTCAGTGATCACCCTTATTTTTACTATATACAAATAATCAGCCAGCGTCCCTATTATTTGACCTTATCCTGTTTGTTTGCCTTCCGCTTTCTGTCACGAACTGTCTCATAAGAATTTCCAAGGAACATCTAGGTTTTTTTCGGACAGTTGGCCAAAAGTTTGCTGGTTTTCGTTTCTGTTCAGAAGGAAATATTGCTTATTTCAATTATTAAAATAAATATATTTATAATTATAATCCTTCTATACTGTGTTTAAAAAATAAGAGGGATTTATATTTCAATCCTAACAAGAAGTTGAATCATAACATATACACTAATTTCAACAAATTATAAGGAGATTAAGCGATAAAATTGGACCTTGTCAAGGGCTTCACGGCGACTACAAACTTAAAAAAAATCGTTAATACGCGGAAGTATTTGTGAGAACATTAGATATTATACATATATACGTACATACATTGGTACTATAAAGGCGCATACGATGGCTGAGAACAGACTGGTGGTGAGGTAAGTGGATGCCTTGGAGCCCCCGCCCCGACAGGAATGGACTGGGGGGGAGGAGGGACACCAGCAAGAGGAATGGATAGTACACAGTTTAAGGGGGCGGGGGGGAGAAAAAAAAGGTCCAGGGAGAGAGACGGTGAAAAAAAGGTAAGGTAACATTTATGTTTATGGTAATTATATCTATCTATTCAAACATTAGACGTCCACTCCTGGACATAGGTTTCGCCCAGTAAGGGAGGGATTGCCATAATCGCCACGCTTGGCAGGCTGGTTGCCGATCGCAGTAGATGTTTGTGATTCTCAAAGGATGCTCCTGCCCATCCCCTGCTTTATTCCCTTATTCGCCGTTTACGACACCTACGTGAAGGTATGAAGTGGTACCTACTATTTTTAGCCGGCACCACACAACTAACTAAAATAATGCTTTTGACAATAAATAATATTTGGTAGCTACGTTATAATGAAACCAATTGTTAGTTTTATCAATTTCATTAATTACTTTGACGCAAGTATCCATCAAAAAAAAAAACCTAAAAAAAAACCCCCGTATTTCTGTGTAAATAATGCCTAAATTAAGACAATAGGTATGTACTTATTAACGCATTATTCAAATAATAACATACGTAAATTAATAATACAAAATAACCCAACAATTCTTTCCTGTTTTCGTAGAAATCACATAGGCAATGTTAACGATAAACTAACTCTCATGCTGATGTAATTAATCTTTATCAATATGCATACCAATATGTAATTAGTACAAAACATTTTATGACGGAATAAAACTCATTGGTTATTATTTATTGATAAATTATTTTTATTTATGGTTTTATTATAGTTTTTTCCTCTAATTATAATTATTATCGTTATCGCTACCTAATATTAAAAACAGAATTTCCTGTAACGGTATTTTATGTATCAGAAAAAAATGTTATTCTCATTGCTAAAAAAACACGGATGAAATTTTGTTTGTTAATTTTAGGTACTTCTAAATATTTAATTGAGTCTGCTGTTTCTGGGGATTTTTATTTTGTTAAAAAATATGCTAGTGGCATTTATTCCATAGAAACGTGTTTCCTCCCTGGATAATAGCATATTGGTAATATATGTCCACCACCGCCATGCCCGTACTTTTTGATTATTTCCATAAATTAGATATTGTAGAAACTAGCTTTTGAAAACGAAAAAAATGCTCTATTTTTACCGTCGCTTTCTGACGTTCGGCCAACGAATTTTATGAATAAAATTTAAAAAAGCGTAGCCAAAGTCTGACTTAATCCATAACTGAAAGAAAATTAAAAATCGGTTTAGTTTTGTAGGAGGAAACCGGGTACTAAGAAGTGATGTTTTCGTTTATTTTGCATACGGTAAAATCAGATCGAACTGCAGTTGTCCCTTTCGTGTTTTATAAACCTTTCTTTAGGTCGCAACGCGATAGCAATAGACTTCTGAAATGCCTGCTGTTGAAATCTGTTGCCGACCGCATGCCCTCTTAATAATGAAAATATTATGCACATCCTTCCATTATAAGTATATATTCTTGTTTTTTTTAACCTTGTTGCATGTTTACTTACATTCATTCAACCGATAGACGTCCACTGCTGGACATAGGTTTCCCCCAAAAATCTCAACAAAGACTGGGTTGCGCCACCCGCATTCAGCAGATTCCTGCGACCTTCCACAAGTAAGTACTTTTGTAACAGCAAACATCTTGAACAGTTTATCGGCACGAAGAAAATAATTAAAATATTTTTAATTATTAATTTAATTTAATTTTTAATAATTAAAAAGAGTTAAATTAAAAAAAGAACTTTAATTTAAAAATATTATCTCATGATATCAAATGAGGTTGTCATCGAAGCCGATTGGCGCACGAGAAACGTCAAATGTAATTTCAAAATTGGAACGCATCCGCGCGTAACCATAATATCGCAACACCCTCGGTGCAGAACGTAGCATAAAGAGAGAGCCGCCATGAATGATTGTTTAATGTACCAGAAGTGAGCAAATTCGTTTTTAAACGGCTATCAGCCGGTCATTAAAATCGGCTGTGAATGGTATACGCACATTCATAGCGTTCAGCGATTGCCGTTTTAGATAGAAGGGTGACCATACTTTTGTAACAAAAACAATAAAAAATAATTATAACTTTTTGCCGCGATTTAATTTGGTCTAGATGTAGTCGTTGTTCATTACCTTGCAGTATATAACTCTATATTACGTTATTTTGGTGGCGCTTTACGTCGGTGGGGATTCAACCCGCGTCGCTTGACGCGTAAAATAATATTTAAATTAATATTAGGGACACTGGCGAGTTCTGAAATTTATTTAGGACAACCTTTAAATACATATGGGGCAACATCAAATTCTCAAAAATTTTCTTGTATCCCAAAATTTACAAAAAGTACATCTTGATTTTAATTTGAAGTACTTTATTAAAAAATTCGCGCATTTCAAAATTTCTTATTTATGGATGTATCAAATATTTGAACATTAAATAAAGCTTGTACATTTACCCGTATAAATTAAGAATGCCTATTGGTAATAAACTCGATGGATGATATTTAGAGAAACGCCTATCTTCGAGAAATCTCAAAACGATAATCTAAATAACATTTATTGATTAACGTATGAGTAATAATCGTCTGAACTGCGTGACTGAATGAAAAATATCGTCGTCACGGCACTACCGGCAGATGTGAAATTTATTATTTATCTCTAATGTGAAACATCAAATGTAATTTGCCGAAGCGTTTGTCATCATATTTGCTGTAACCACATTCGAATTGATTTTACTCCCAACGAGTGCAAATAGATTATTTCACATCAAAAAATTATCAATTCAAATGAACTAGCAATAAAATAATAAATACGAAATGAGGAATACTTTCTTTTTTGCTAAAGTTTTAAGAAAATTCTCCGGACGGGCTAAATTTATACTCACTCTAACCTAGTAGTATATTAAACACTCGTAATAATGGGAGAGTACGACAAAGGGCTGGCGTTTATCATCGCACACAAAGAGAACACGGGAAGAGTCAACGATTGTTGTTTGGACATCTGGGGTTTCAAATATCGATCTCTCCAATGTGAGTGAGAGCGTTTATTCTATTTTCAAATATTGCCTACGTCATTACGTATGAGATTGTTGCCTACGGCGAAGTTTCATTCATTCAGTAACTCATTCAATTGGTGGCAAATATTTTTAACTGTCACATGTTTTTATAACATGATTTGTGGAGTTGTATTACGGAACCTATTATGTACAATAAACTTTAAAATACTGGAATAAATAGTTGATAGATAATCAACTGAGTAATGTGCAAAATTAAAACATAACCTATGTTGCAATTAATAAAATGTTTTTACAGTTTTTAAAGTACATAAAATCACTAGTCCGTTTCAAATAGCTAAACTGATCAGTTACGGTCAAAGAACGATGATGGCGCACTTGTTTATGCGGTCGGATTCCACGTCAATGGATGCGGGTTCGAGCCCATCTATCCAAGTATAAAAATCCCCCTGAGCTTTCGTTGAAGGAAAATATCGTGGTGAAATATGGTGGTTAGGTGTTTTCTAATAATGCCCGCCTGGCTAGCTACTATCCTCAAGTTTGGAAACCTCTCGCCAAATACCAATAAGTGTGTTCCGGCAGTATGAGAACAAGTGTGCTTGGTTTAGAGTGTATACCATCCTGGAGCACATCGTCACTTAACATCAGGTGAGATTGTGGCCAAAGCACTGAGTCTACACCGTGTAAAAAAAGAATATAGGATTAGTTACATAATTATTTTTAAGAATAAAAAAAACATGGAGCATTCGATTAAAACAAATCGAATTACCCTATAGATAATATTACAAACAATTTAATGTACTTAAGCCGGTAATGTATCACCCAATTTCCAAACTTGTATAACATAAACACCGAAAACGGGACCATGGCATTAAATTTGAACAGGCCAGTAATCATACGAACACTTTAAAACACCCCACCACACAACGACCAATTTAACTTGACCCTCGAGAATCGAATCGTTAGTCTCCCTGTTATAGAATTTATTATGTTAACCGCCGAACGGAGAGGTTATTATAAAATGGTCGTAGGGTAGTCTCCCCGTTGTCGGCCACTCTATTAAGTGATGGGTAATTTAGAAATACATAAAGTACATAATAGGGTCGTTAACTTGGGCTTAATGAGGTGAAAACGGGGACTGTTCTGTAGATAGATGTTTAATGTTCAATGATTCGGGTTTTCCGAATATGGAATATTGGTTTTTAGTCTATTTTGGGAACGTTGGCGGTAACTAATTATAATAGATCGAATCGGTTGGCGTAATAACAACGTATATGCTAGAATAATTTTATCCCCATCCGGCAGAGGACCAAAACGTGTACCGATCCCCAACTTTTCCCCAACTAGGGAGACTCTTGTCGCCGCAACCAGCGCGGTACAGTGACACTGAACATAAAGCGTTACACGCATTACACTGCACACATACTCCGGCACATAACACGCAGGAACATAGGTCTTGCTAGGAACCTTTTTTAATTCTGTTAAATAAAAAATGTAGGCTAGCTAAGTAAAAATTCCGCGGAATTTTTTATATTCACGGCCTTATTTTCACGGCTAATTTTTTATATTTTATATTAACGGCCAAGCCGAGGTTCGTACCGCTTTGGGACCCTTGTGCTAGTTACCTTTTAGCCCTCGCACTTTCAGCACTCGCCCCCAAAGCCACGTTGAAGCTGTAAAGGCTCTTACGGTCAACAACATTAGCTAGTTAAAAAGAAAAGATCCCCAACTCTTGTACCCGCCACCAGCGTGAAACACTGACACAGCATGCACAAGCAATACTCTACACAACACATATTATACTATTGTGAATTAGACGTAAAATTCTGTAAGAGACCTTTTTTAAATTAGAACTTTTTAGCGCGATATGATGGTAAAATTGCAAAGTTATTGCGTTTAAATTAGCATGAAGATTTTGAACACTTAGAAGTACTTTCAGTGACGGTAAACATCCTGAGGAAACCGCAGCAAGGTGTTACGGCATTTTCTAAAAATGCCCGCCGAAGTAGCTACCTTCCTAAAATTTGAAAACTTGTCGCTAAATACCAATAGATGTGTCCGGCCGGCAGCATCACTCGATAACCTATACCTTTAAGCTTAGTCTACCACCCTGGATCACATCGTCAATAAACATGAGATGAGATTATGGTCAAAACAGAGCAGTATACAAAAAAAATTTACTAGCGTTAGTCAGAACTATAAAAAGAATTCTTAAAGATACTCTACAAAAAAAAAAACTACTCAACTGTTTGAATCTTTTACAACAAAAACTTCAAAAATATTCAGCCGCTTCATACACGACAGATGTTTCGCCTATGATTTTATAACGATTAAATGCCATAAATAATTTGATTAGTCGCGTATTTATCAACGGGGAGAAAGGGATCTTTAAGAAAAACGTCACGTATTCATTCATGCCTTTCATGTGCAGTTTAGGGACCCCATTCAATGCTCCCGGACAACCGTTTATAAGCCACTAACGTTATCTAGACATCTCTCCACGGGAAAGAAGTTGTCAGCTAAATTACAAAAACATATTATTTACAACGAACAAAACGTATCTTTTAAACTATTCTATACTTTAAATTGATAGGCATAAGATTAAATAGGTATTCCGACGGGTATACTTTTTTATTTTATACGATTTGAAAATGTTTATGATAGAATTTTTTTCGCATTGAACTTTTGTTATGCAGCGATGTCAAAAGGTAAGATCGTTTTGAGAATACAATAGGGTTTTTTACACGCGTCTCTTGAGAGCACGCGTTGAAAATTGAACTGTTTTGCATTTTTTTTAATATGTAGGTGTATTAGTGTTTTTGTAAAAATGTATAAGTTAGCAGGTATTTTCTTTAGTTCTTAGTTTCACAATTATGGTAATATTAATGCAAAATTACAATATTTTTTTATTCATTTTTTCTTATTCACTAACGCTGTTCACCGACTTTTTACGATCGCCATCGTTCTTAAAATAATGTAGTACCTAGGTGACCGAGCTAAGCTCGTTGTTATAAGAACTTGTACCTATTTATGTTTTTTAACATTCTTCTGTTTATGTTTCTAGTCAATACCGATGTACTTTATTAAATTTAGGTGTTTATGAATGCTAAAAACTACTATCGGTTCGGGAAACAACCAAGTCATCGAGAAGAGCTGACAATAAACTCGATATAGTATATTATTACGTATGTTATTAAGGAATTATACAACTCAGAGATTACAAAGTCATTTCCAGACATCATAATCATTCATAATTCTAGTAATAATGACGTACGCTATAATAAAAAAAATTGTTTCCTAATATTTTTATATTTTGCGTTTGCCATGTATAAATGAAAAACTTATGTCTTGGACATTTGATCAGTTAACAGAGCAACCGTATTGTAGTTCACATGATAGTAAATCGAATTTGGACTCAGGTATTTACTCAAATACTCCTGAATCAATATTTTTTAACATTCCATATTTAGTGCTGTTGTAACAAATATAACATAAATACGAGATGTATATCCAATAATCCAAGAATTTCGTAGTTCATTATAAGCTCAATGTTACAGGTGCTGTAGTAAGCTTGTACTTTGGCATTTATCTTTTCCATAGGACTTGTAGTTTTCCCGGAAATCGAGATAAACCGTTTTTTACACTTAAAGTCTCGCCCCCGTCCACTTTCCGACCTTAGATCGGCCGTAAATTATCTTTCCTTTCATTTTTATTATACTTTCTTTCTTTTGCAATGTATTTCATTCTACTATATATTGTTTCACTTTTTTCAAAGGCTTCGGCACTGGTCTAATTGTTGAATAATAAAAATAAAACATAAGACAACGTAATCAAAATAGATTGTGATAAAAATTACAAAAAAATAAATAAAAAGAAAATCCAATGAATTTCAATAAGTTAGTAGTCTGTTCAGTTCTGTATCAATTCTTGGTACAACTGAGCAATTGTCCAATGGTCATACAGAATGTGAAAAATTTACTACATTACATGTGGAACTATGAAATTTCTTACATCAATTTATAATGTACCTTTGTTTAAAAACCAAACTCATATTATTGACATCTGTTGTTGCCTAGCAACTGTCCACCATTTGTAAAAAATATAACAGTAGCTGTTATTATGTAAAAACTAAAACGTTAAATATAAATGTGTTGCTACAATTTAAAAAAAAGTATGAATCCAGATAATCTTAGAAAATAAAGCTTGAATTATATGCAAAGTTTCATACCGATTGGTACACCGTATCACGAGAAACCAATTACATATATATATTTACAAGAATTGCTTACTTAATAGTATGAGATTAATTAAATGCAGACAGTTTGCTGAGGTCTTATAAAAACAAATGAAAGAAAAGACACAGCCTTTAATAAAATGTTTTTAAAACAATATTAAAGTTCGATCTATTTAATTAACTTTTTATAATAAGACAATTTCTATTTTAATACCCCTTAGGTATCTTCGCAATAAAACGTGTAGATACGGCGAGAATCTCGAGAGGGCAGGAGAAATGTGGGCTTAACTGAAAATTTATACCGAAATAATACGAGAAAGAGCGATCTTTTTAAATAACGACTTTCATATTCCCGAGTGGTGCGGACAATTTAGCGGAGATGAGAGAGAGAGATCGTTTTTTTTTTATTATTAAAAAGTTGCGGGGATGTTGATAATAGTAAGTGGGGGTGGACGACGGTACGCGGCCATTACTCTGCGCGAAATGAGTTTTCAGTTTGCCGTCTCCTTTTTTTTGTTATACAGTGTGTTTGTTTATCTATACTCTAGACTAATAAATAAAATTGAAGTGTCTGTTTGTAATGTCAAAATAATTTTTTTTTACTAAATAGATATGAATGTATATACGATACCTATAACAAATTATATATTTTTTTAATTTTTGTCTGTCTGTCTGTTTGTTCCGGGTAATCTCCGGAACGGCTTTACGGATTTTCATGGGACTTTTTTTGCTAGATAGCTAATATTACTCCAGGTAACGTAAGGTACTTTTAATTTACGAAAACAATTAGAATTCCGCACAAAAAAATCTATAAAAATTGAATAAAATTCGTTTGAAATTGGTTCAGTGCCCAGTTTTACAGACAAGTTTCTTGAATTTATGAGAATTATTTTTACTTTGTCTTAATACTAAAAAAATTAGGGTTCCGTATAAATAAATAAAACGCACTGAAGAATATTTAATGAAATAAATAAAATGCTTTTTTTATTCTATAAATCCTTAGTCATCATACAGTAATTTTTATTTTAAACTAGCTATTCCCGTGGCTCCGCCTTCGTCTCATTTTTTTCTATTAATTATTCACAACATATTTTTCAAATAATCATCGGAAAAGGATGAACCCTATTTTTTTGTAAAGACCCAAAATATTTTGATACTAACAGAAAGAAAAGATTTTTTCTCATAAAATAAATCACTTGCCAATAGTAATGAGCATTGAATCAGATTTTGTTCACAATTTCATGTGTGTTTCTTTTACGTAAAATACGTTTTAATGGAATAAACGCCGTCCGCGTATCCTCTTAAATAGCTGCCCTATATATTATTATTTTAAAAAAAACAGCAAGAAAATTATTTAATTAAAATAACTATCCAATAACCAACTAATTTTTGCGCCATTATTTACATTTCCCAATGAGCCAGCAACAAAGTTTGAAGAGGTTGTCCATTCATACTCTAAATTAATGAAATACGTAAATGAGACACTCTGTATACACTGGATCGTGTAAAACGGAGGTTTCGCAATAAAACGTGCACCGCGCGAAACTCAACGCCACCGCGCTGTCATCGTAAAAACATTCCCACCCTTAATATTCTGCACAATTGCCACTTTCCCTGGCCCGGCCCGGTCTGGTATTCATTAAGAATACGCGTTTTCTTTCCATTATAATTTATTGCGTTTATTATACGAATTAAGTCGATCCGTCTGTCGGATTTAAATAAATTATTTATTAAGTTCATTCAACGCGTTCGTTCAACGCGGGTTCGAGCGTACCTATGCAACCATAAAATTAGCCTGAGACTGTGAGAATGTGTAGGAAGCCATAGCATGGTGCATTTTACAATGATTCCCTTCTGGGTAGCTACCACCCTAAAGTTTGTAAACCTGTCGCCAAATACCAATAGATGGGCAGCAGCATCCCTTGAGAATCAGTATCTCCGGGCTTAGTGTGTTTACCATAGATTACACGGTATAAAAAAATCTTAATTCCCAGACATGAAGAAATTCATAAAATCATATGTAAATCTGTTCCTGTAGAATTTGCTGACATTTTTAAACATTATTTCCTCGGCTACTCCATACTTCTTGTTTTGGCACAGATAACAAAAAAACAAAAACTCTCTCTCATACCTTGTTAAGACGAGTCGTGTTTAAAATCCGAAAACAAACGAACGTCCTAAAACAACCAAACATCAAGCTTCCACTTAACCACGTCACTTAAACAGGGACCATTTTTAGTTGACACCTGACTTCGCCCCACCTGGTCGAGTTTATAAAACAAACGCTCCACGTTTACGAGGTCATGTAAACATGGACGCGTTATGCGCATAGCAAATATTGTCCCGAACAAAAGAACGTGTAACAATTTTTGAATAAAGAATACCTATAGGGAAGTGTAACTAGTTCGATTTTCAAATAAAAAAAGAAAAGAAACCAGGGGCGCCAGCTTTGAGGAGATTATGGTGGTTAAATGCCATTTGTATGTTTGTTTAACAAAAATGGACGGCGTGATCTTTTCGCATTAACACCTTTTACTGTAAGCGCCTTTTAAGGTATCATCGTGTGTGGTCCGAACAATGGAGAGAATTCAACGCGAGTTTCTCACTCGACAATTTGGTTATTTCTTTATTTTACGAAAGTAAATAAAAGTAAGATACATTAGGTAAATTTGCATAAAAATACAATTAACTTAAAACATATTGTACTAACGAGAATGGTGATTGTTATTACCAACTAGCTGTGTGCCCGCGGCTACGCCCGCGTTTCATATGTTCTTCGCTGCATCTTAAGTCTAATTATCTTTCTAATTTTTTTTCGGTACTAAGATAAAGTAAAACTATTCTTCACAAATACAAACATTTGCCAGTGAAAATGTGCGTTGAATCAGATTTTATTCTAAATTTCATGAGTTTTAATTTTTTTTACGCGGAACCATAAATATTTTCGAAAACCAAAAGTACTCTATGTAACGCGGAGTAATTTCAGATATCTAACAATAAAAGTCTCGTCAAAATTGGTTCAGTCATTCCATAGATTACCCGGAACAAACAGACAGACGGACAAAAATTTAATAATTATTTTTTTGGTATAGGTATCGTATATACATTCATATCTATTTAGTAAACAAAATATTTTGACATTAAACACAGATACTTCAATTTTTATTTATTAGTAGGTATAGATAATTTACCATTTACTTAATCACTTATATCTTTAACCGATTTAACTATTTGGATTACAAGATATCAGAACATCATGAAAAAAAAATTGTCAGTACAAATTCTTTCCATATTCCAAATTCTTTCACTCAGTGCAGAGTTGAGGAAGCCCTGATGCTCAGTAAGAATCAGCTACGAGTATTAGTGAGATCACTAACTAGACGCTGTTGTCTAAGCAAACATATGCTCAACGTTGGTGCCCAAAACACAAGAGAGTGTAGGTTCTGTAAATATGGAGACGAAACGACAAAGCACATCTTTTTTGAATTACCGATTTACCTGACAATGTATGCCATATGTTTGATTTACCGGTATGTCATGGATTCACGTATAATTTACTGCGGCCCGTGTTTACAGAGGTTATTTTTCCTTAAGCAATAAAAATGTTATAATATAGAAGCAAATGGTAGGCACAAGCTACTAATATACACATTATATAGATTAATTAATGTATTTTATTAAATCAGTTTAATATATCTGGCCGAACATGCGCTGTAATTACCACTATTTCAATTAAAACGAACGGTAATCTCTGTGAGATATTAAATTACAGTAATTGTTTAGGGTGGGGTGACGTCCACGCGACCTGTCATTATGAAACGACGCTATTGAATCGGGATAAGAATTGTTTTACTCTGACATTGTATTTAAAGGGCGAGTCCTACTACATACGCTTAGCTTTTTTTTAATAATACCACTTGTTACTTTTTGGTTGGTTCCTGTTTCCGCAACTAGACACATTTGCGGTCCATTGTATTAGCAAGATTAGCCAGCTACTCGAGCCAACCCATCTCCTTCCAGAAGCTTAGAAACCATCTGAGGCAATCACAGGTTTCTTGGAGTGACCCTGTGCATTCCAGGATCACGTGGGCAACAGTCTCTTCTTCTTCCAGGTAGCCCTTACACAATAAGTGAGCAGTGTCCCGTCATTACATCCACCACTAGGCGAAGATAAGTGAGAATTAATAATACTGTATGATATCAACGCTTTGATCACACTCTTACGTAATGTTGACAACGGTTGTAAGCACTCTACGCCTTGAGATTCTCAGCATAGGACTTGTCCATTTATCTCGAGCAAATTTTGACTGTACTTAATACGTGTCGAGATTTTGTACTCGTTCCCTAAAAATACGTATATTTTTTGGCACAAAGTATCGTAAAAATATTTAATAATTATATCAGATTATAATATTTAAATACATGTAGGTAAAGCCTTCTTAAATATTAAAAAAGTTTTGTAAATCGTTTCCTGGCAATAGCTAGTCAAGGTTACCCGCCTATTTCCAAACTGGAAGGTTCTTGTTGAAAACTTGAAGGTGTAGCCAGGGCGAAAAAATACCTTACTACCACACAATGACTTCAATACGTTTTTTTTTTTCCCTCGACCGAAAACTAATATTCATAATAGATTAAATAATTAGATTCGAGCCTACGTTCACCGCGCGAAATCTAACCGCAGTATTACTAAGCAAGCCATGCTTCCAAACTATATAACGGAGTAGCTTAAGATATATCATATTAAAAGGTATATTTAGTGTTTTAAATTTGCATCTCATATATGTCTTTATAAAAGAAAAACGAAATAATAAATTAAATTACAACATTCGTATATTTACATTTCAGGACTATAAGCTAAAACTATAACAGTTAATTTTTTTTAATTATCTTAAAATTTACAGGAGCTTTGAAAAGTTCTTAAGATAATTACATATATCTTAGTCATTTATATTTTCACAGGGACAGGCGCCGTACCATCTCCCCTAGTTATTTGCGAATCAAAGTACCAATCATTCTATCAATATTAAACCTTATCATTACGGCATAAAGTATATAATATGTACATACCGTTTCGAAAGAGAAAATCTTTTCGATGCACAAAGAGATGTCCGATAACTGTGTAATGCGATTAACTCGGGTGTTAAGTGACACGTCACTAATGAGATCTATACGAAATGATCCGATTTTAAGATAAACATTTGTAATACCTTCTTTAAAGAATTCATATGAGTTTTTTGGCGCAATCTCAGTTTGCCATGTGGCAATTAATTTGTTTAATTTATTAATATATCGATTAACCATAAAAATTAGACAATAGGTAAAGAATGGAAAGCTGGCGTACACACCAGGTTAGTAATCAAGGAAGGAAGTTAGTAAACTTCAGAATTTGACTCTAAATCATGTAATTTTGTTGGCATTTTATGTGATATAGTTTTGTTATTGTGTTTAAGTTTATTATTGCAGATAACGCGTAACATTTATTCTGAGGTGCCTACAAAGCTCCTTGGAAAGTTCGAGTAGATTGAGCCACCGCTTTACTGCAGCTTGGTTACAATGATAAAAGATTCAAAATACATCTTAGCCACATGACATTGGCATAAATTGTGTGTACACAGATTGCAATTATCTAAGAAGAAGTAAAAGAATTTATATTGACATTCGACATACAAAAACTTGAATTTAATCTGCCTTAATGCCATCACTTTTGCTGTACATTAAAAATGGCTGCGTATATCTATATTAATATATCCGTTAATTGGTTAAAACTCGAGAACTACTTGACGGATTTACGTGATTATTTTTTAAAATCATTAATAAATTGTTTTGCTATATTTTAGTAGGTATAACTGTGTTACATAAGATAACATATAGAAAAAGTTCTAAAGTCATTTGTGAATAAATCCTACAAGAAACTACCACCAACGGAATCCGTTACATTTTTTTATCTGTGGTTCTTTATGGTAACTATAATAGGTCTAGAGGTACTGGTTCACAAGTGATGCTGCCAGAGCACGACTAGGTATTGGTATCTAGCGACAGGTTTTCAAACTTGAGGCTGGTGGCTACCCAGGGGGGCATTCTTAGATAGTACTCTACCACCATGCTATGGTTTCTTCACGATATTTTTGATCATAGAAAAGTCATGGTCATTATAGAATTGAATTTTTGTGAATAGTTGAAATATTAGTAATACTAATCTATGCGGCAAATAGAAACAAGAGAAAAGCGAAATTAATCTTTTTAGAAAGATAAAAAAACAACTTTAATGTTATACGTAAAAGTTAAAGCATGTAGAGATATTATTGGAAATAAAATATCATAACAGAAAAAGTTGCGTTTATTATTATTAATTATTTAAGTTGGTGCACAGAGATACGACAAAACAATACAAGCTTTTCAGATTACAGACATACAAGTATTTACTTCTTTTTTTTTCAATAAAAAAGGAGTTAAAAGCTACTTTTACTAATCACACGATTACAGGAATTAAAAACGGAAAAATTCTAATAAATAAATATCACTATGTAAATACGATAACAAAGATGGAATAGTAAATGTTGAATTAATGTTATTTCTTTTAATTTATTTTCTAGGGTGATACATTAACGTAGAATTATATTGAAATAGATTTGTATGCAATTTAGAACTTACGATGTGGAAATTAATTGCTTCTAGAAAATCGAGTACCTAATACCTATGTCAGAAATTCCGCAAACATGTTACTTATTCGAAATACGTGATATAAATTTGGAACAGAACTATATCCACCGACAGTGCACTACTGCATTGAATCTCCGTTTTCGGAACAAGACGACAACTGTCCCACAATTGGGAACAAGAGAACGCCTAGAAACGCCTAGAAACGTAGCCCGTCGTATAAACGCCAGCAGTTACGCCTGCTTTCTCACCTACGCGAGCGTGTCATAAACAAATCAAACATGGCCGGCCCCCGATATTAATGAGACAATGAGACATTAGCTCGCTACAAAATGCCTCCGCATTCGCAAATAATTAAATCGTAAAGGCCCCTCTACACCGCCTACATCGCCTGTCTATTTACTCCTTTTTCATTCAATACAATAGCTGCTGCAATCCGCTTTCTCAATTCTTACACGTCATTCTATTCTATGCTGTAGCATTAAACAATAGCCTATAGCTCATATAAGATACGGCTTAAATTCAAATGGCAATAAATGTTTCTAAAGGCGTATTCTATAGAGACTATTAATTTGAGCGCGACGAACCCCGCCCACTCAATATCGCGTTTACACACATGTCGGATTGTAACGCCGTCTCGTTCGCTCCGCGTCGCTTATTAAAATTCCTTGGGTCGGTAGCTCCGTCTCTCTCGTGCAGAGAGGAGAGAGGCGTTCCGCGGACCGCGGATTGCGCCCCAACAATGCTAGCGCGATTTTCACCGCGTATCCACGCGAATCATACGCGGAGATATCGCGGGTTCCTGAACCCCGTTCGCAAGTTACGCTGCATACAATAATTTTCAAATTAAAAATCAAATTGTACAAGTGTTTATTACTATTGGTGATATTTTTAGTGACTTTAACTTACACACACGTTGTGATCAGATATCGTTTTTATATAACATTTTTAAAAAAACCATTCGTTTCCGTAAACACGGTACAATATCATTAGTTACCAACGCTAACACGAACGTCAATTAATTACGCAAATAAACTAATTGCTACGATAACTAATAACAGACCACAAATATTAATTAACGAACATTAGTATTTTGTACGCATTTATCGTCCAATGAACAACGAGATCGATTCTGTAACAAAGTTATTAACAAACAATATAAATGTGAAATGTAAAAATATTTTTACTATTATTTTTAAGTTAATGATTGATAACTAAAGAGATATATACATATAAAAAAAATATTTTTGAGCGTTATGGTAAAAATGTGGTTATAATCTGTCGGATGAAGTTATTAGGGTAGTGGTTGATTGAAATGTTATCGAGTAGATGAGATGAAGACTTCGCTCGAATGCGAGCGGGCCGAAGCCGCCGACAGCGGCGGGAAGGGCCGAATATCGTTTAGCGTCGACTCCCTACTCCGAGGGAAGAACGACGCACCGACGAAAGACGTTGTTAGCTCGAACGATGCGAGCAACGACGCGGAGAGCATCGACGCTACACCGGACTCGGACGAAAGCGACGTTGATATAGAAGACGTCGATTCGACGATAGGCGATGAGAGAGACGAAAGAGAGAGTGCACACGATGGAGAGGAGATGGAGAGTAGGAGCGGAGTGGTGGTCCCGCAGCCGTTGTTGCCGCGGCTTTACCAGGGTCACGCGCCGCCGCCGACCTGGCCTTTCGGAGCATTCCCTTGGATGGCGCCGAACCCGATGTTCCGTGGGGGTTCACCGAACAGTAAGTTTGTTGTACTTGTGCTTAAAAAAAGATAAAAAACATTAGATTTTTAGGTACTTTTCGGTTAGCCAGGCGCAAGCGGAAAATAGACAAATAATTTTGGCAGAATTTTGCCAGATTTCTTAGAACTAGGTTTGAATGTCACTATACAAAGTTAACCAAACCAACTTAGGTTAGTTAACAACTCCAATTGTTAATACTCGTTCTATACAAAATGCAATAAATTGGCGACTTTTGCGCCCGGCTAACGGACTAGCACCTACCTATTTTTACTTCTTTCTAACATATGAAATAAATATATATATATATATATATATATATATATATATATATATATATATATATATATAAACCATTAAACAAATATTATGAAAAAATCTTATCATGTATTTTTCTCGAAACCAGTATAAAGTTACGCTATTTAAAATTGTCTGGGTCTTAACAGTTGGTAACACTGATATGCGGATAATATCACAATAATTTGACTAACTGATAGATAATATAGACTATTCCAGACTGGAATTTTAATATTTAACAACTAATGTATTCCTCAGAGGAGAGATGAGCGTGGTAATGACGTACTAAACAATGTCATAATGCCAATTTCAAACGCCGACGAAATCAACATTTGTATGTTTTTGGAAATACATTGTACAGGGTATTATGATAACATTTTTTATTATCTTTATGTTTGTAATATTTTTGCTGTAACTATTTGTTCACGTGACCGTTTGTTTCTCTCTCAATAAATAAAATAAACATAACATTTTTGTAACGCATGTAAATTTTCTCACAATATTTCCTTCAACGTTAGCCTTTTTAGTAAGTGTTCTATTTTACTAAGCGCAAGTTAGGAATTTAACGATTGTGGAACTATGAATTTAGTTTTAAAATACCTAAAAGTAGATACAATTATGGGAAATTCGAGCCTGAATATAAGGGACAGATAGTCAACTCGTTACTTACTTATCTGTACATCTAAATATCAATGTATTTGTCCTCTATGCTCTTGTAAACTATTCAACTGATTATGATAAAACTTTAGTGGCGTGTTTTACATACGCTAGCTGGCCCAAAATAATTATTTCCGTGGCCCAGCTAATAAAATAATAAAAAAAGATCCCAATTTAAAGAAAAAAGTAATGTTCTATGCTCCATTGAGATAATATTGTTTATGAATATTATTATGTTGTTGTTAAATGCAGTTAATTTAAACGGGTTTTCACACGTTACCTTTGCTTTTTTCTATCCTGAGTCAGCCCGTAACCACGGTTGGTGAAACCTAGCCGAAACGTCGAGATAGAAAAAAGCAAAGGTAACGCGTGAAAACCCATTAAAATTAACTGCATTTAAATATGGAATGCAAAAATTTTAAAAATTATGTTGTTGTTGTACTGTTGATCCCTTCGCACACCTTTCAAGAGACTACATTTTTTTATTTATCAATAAAGCGCATCGCGCAAGCCGCGAGGTGCCGGATAAGAATAATACCACCCCATATATTCCTGTGGGTGTCGTAAAAGGCGACTAAGGGATAAACCAGAGGATGGGCAGCAGCGTCCTCTGAGTACCACAAACACTTGACCGCGATCGCTAACCCGCCTGCCAAGCGTGGCGATTATGGCAATTCCCCCTTATGAACGGCAAAATTCGTTGTGGAAATCTTTAGGGGAGACCTATGTCCAGCAGTCGACGTGTTTTGGTTGATTGATGATAGTGGTGTCATCGCGCATGTTATGGCTTAACTAAAGTATCATTTTACCTATTGTTTTCTATCAGCCATTCAAAATACCTTATCCAACTACAATAATCATGTACTTTTAATATTATACGTTTTAAGTCAAAAAGCATTTAAATGTCTTAATTTAAGTATTAATAAGTTTAATACACTTAGTTTAAGTTATTGAGAGACATTTTTCTTAATTTCAGTTTTTTGTTATCATCCTTATTCCCATCCTCGTGTTTATACTCAATTCCTGTTTCACATATGTAATTTTTCTCATATCAAAAATACCTAGTTATTTAGATGTCTTCATTAATTTGCAAGCCAATATAATATGATTCTTCTTTAAACCGGTATATGTTGTGTTATTTTAGATAATAACTTGCTGTGTGCCCGCTGCTCCGCCCGCATATCATATTTTCTTCTCTGCGTAAAATAGTTTTTTTATTAATCATTGCAAAATAATGTTTCATGATTGTCAATGTTCAATGGTGGTATAGCATTTTCTAATGATGGCCGCCTGGGTAGCTACCACCCTCAAGTTTGAAAACCTGTCGCCAAATACCAATTGGTGTGTTCTGGCAGCATCACTTGAGAACCATTAGCTCTAGGCTTGGTGTGTTTACCATTCTGGACCTCATCATCGCTTAACATCAGGTGGTTAAAGCACTGAGCCTATGCAGTATATAAAAAAAAAAAGAATTATTAACTAATTTGTCACAATTTTATTACAAAACTATTTTTTTTTTATTGAATTCATGGTTTATTTTGTTACTTTTATGTTTGTTAAGCAATTAAAATTTGTTTTAATTGATAGTTGATTAGTAAACGCGTTCTGAATATTTCACGATTTTTTTAAATAACTTTCACGTCTTATACCAATGATCATTATAATAAGTAAAATGTGACAAATTTGTCACAACGGCGGTTCAAAGGGGGTAAACTCTTTTTATGGTTAGGTTAGGTTAGGTTAGCACTGAGCTTGTACCGTAATAAAAAAAACAATTTTACAAAAAGGAAAGAACAACGAATCTGTCGTTGTAAGATTTCTCAACCTAGATATAAGTAACTATCTAATTACTTTAAAACAATCGAGTACAATTAAATATAATTTACCAGAATTTGTAATCCGTATAAAAGTCCCTAACATAAATAGAACGTAAAATTAATGCGCACTTTATAAATACTTTAAAATCGTAAAACATACATATGTAGGTAAATACATATCAGATTTTTAAAATACATACGTATTATATATTTAACATCCGTATTAATTAACATACAATAGTGATTAAAATTATCGTTCGTTAATTTTCTCGATGGGAATTAATTAATGATTACTTATTAAAATGCTTATAAACATTGTTAATTTATGTTTCGGGAAATCGTTTAAATGGTGGTTTATTAATTTAAACAATGATCGATCGATCGCAATTAACCTTTTTCGTTGACTTATTTTACTTACCTATATTTTTCCTTAATATAAATGATTTAGTTGTTTCCCCTTGCTTTCCGTTGCGAAGGAAGACTTTGTGATAGCATTTACTACAAGAGTTCAATTGATCTAAAATAGATTAAGCTTTAGACTAAATTATTACAAATAATGCTATTAACCGACAACCGAGTACAAAATAAATCCAACTTATGTAGGGTGGTAAATTAATAAAAGCAAAACAAAGAAATAACTTACTATAATACTCGTATTATAAAAAATAGATAATAAAGAAGACTAAAATAGAATTACGCTCTGACACAAAATAAGAAACTTTAATTAATTGTATTTATTTATATATGTTACACCTATATATCTAATTTTACAATTTAATTATATATCTAATTACTCGTATTAAAATACACAAAATGTTTTTAAACCTATTAGATTTTCTGGAATAATAATATATTTACATAACTACATAGTTAAGTACCATTTTTATTGTATCGCAATTTTTCATTTTAAAACTAGCTGTGTGGTCGCGACTGCGCCCGCCTTTCATATGTTCTTCACGGCGTTTTAATCATATTTATTTACCCTAATTATTTTCCTACATTTCTTTTTGTAGTAAGATAAAGTAAAAATATTGATCATAAAAATTCAAACACTTGCCCGTGATGCTTTGCATTGGATAGGATTTCATTCAATCCGAATAAAATAAAGAATTTTTGAATTGAATACCCATGACAAGCGGATGGTAAACAATTAGTAATACTAAATTACAAATGGCGATCTAGGATTGTTTGTTTATTACGTTTTCACGCTTTGACTATTAAATCGATAATCATTAAATTATGCATACACATTGTCAGACGTACACACAAACATAGAGTACCTTTCATCTCTTAATGGATAAATGTCGCGAGCAAAACCTAGCAAAAATTTCATTACAAGGACTTTTAGGTGATTTTAAGGCGCAATTAACCAAAATCGAATATAATTAGCACCGTACATTTACACCACTTCGTTGTCCGTAAGCAAGCACCGATTTCAAAATTGTTAAAATGGTTTAAAAACAAAGGATGTATCGAAGCAAACAGAAATAGATTAATAAAGTAATTATAAATTTACATTTTAGTGAATTTTTATAGAATATTCATTATTATCAGTGTTTTGTCAATACAAGTGCATCGCATCACGTGACATTTTTAGGGCCTTTTCAAATATGATGTATAAAACTGTTAATCATTTCTGATTCTCCCTGCTCTGTATCAACAATGGTACACAAATATGTTACGACTGACTTATTTAATTTAATGAATTTTATACGGGATACATCGTAGTTTACCTTTTAATTTGAATAATAATTCTAATATTTAATAATTACAGTCGGTTACACTCGTGTCAACTCATTATTTATTTCGTTTATTGTATTCTAATTGGTACATTTAAAAGTACATTAATTATAATTAGGTAACCAAATAACCAAAGTCAGATACGTTGACATAATTAAATCGTGCATTGTTGTGTCTAGATACATCTACTTACAGTTTTATTTACCTATATAAAAGTATAATATAATTAAAAGGTCAGTTCAGCAAAGTTTTAAACATAGAGTAGCAACACTAAGAGCGATCGTTTCATATAAATAATCCCTTAATATTGAATTGAAGCCGATAAAATGTTTATGTGCGACATAACGACATGAAATTACGTAATTGCAGGCACGCAACGTGAGATAATTAAGGCCAATTTGAAATACTTTCACTCTGTGTTCGACTAATGTCGTTCCTGAGTGTTTTGATTCTATGTTTTTAAAATAAACTGACAGTAGTTATAATGACCTCTAGTTGACAAAATCACTTACAAATTAAATAGTCCATCGTCAATGAATCATCTGTATATTTGAAGAAAACCTATTCCAAAATATCCTAGCTTTATAGTTCTAACACACAGCGAGCGGGTTACGACGCCAGCGTAATTTTATTATAGAAGAAGTCGCACACGCCCGCTTTGTTTTGCAACGATTATCAATTATATAAGGCTCCCGGACTATAGAGCCCAGACGTATGTAAGGAAAATTAATCATATTTATAACTAGCTGTGTCCCCGCGGCTGTGCCCGCGTTTCATATATTCTTCACTGCGATTTATTTTTTTTATACGGAACCCTAATTTTTTTTTTGGTACATAGATAAATTAAAAATATTTCTCATAAATTAAATCACTCGCATGTAAAACTGTGCATTGAATCGGATATTATTCAATTTTTTAGGAGTTTTATTTTTTTACGCGGAACCCTCATTATATTCCAAAATTAAAAGTACCATAAGTTATGCGGAGTAACTTCAGCTATCTACCAAAAGATGTCCTGTCAAAATCCGTCCAGCCGTTCCGGAGATTACTCGAAACAAACAGACAGACAGACAAAACTTTTAATAATTGTATTTATTGTAAAGGTATCGTAGATACATTCATATCTATTTAGTAAAAAAAAATGTCATTACATTCAGACACTTAAATTTTATTTACTAGTATAGAAGATTATAATCTTTACATTATGTTTTCTTTTTCCGCTCTTGTCATCTCTACATTTACATCATACTTCACACATACCCATCCAAACCTTCTTCGATCTCTCTCTATCTCTATATCCAACCACCTTCATACTTTAACACTTCGTCCATATCAACCTAATCTATTCTTTTCTTAACTTCTCTGTCACTGTTGCTACTTTCAGACTTGCTCTGTAAATATAAAATTACAATTAATAAAATGAATATATCATCAAATTTTAAGGCTGCACGCTAAACTTTTAAAGTTTATAAACTCTAATAATCCTTGTCCGTATTGTTTATGGAGACAGGAAATATTTACATTGATTTCTGCCACTGGGAATACCTCGAAGATGATCGCGATAAGTCAAATATAATAATTCAAATGGCCTCAAAATACACTACAATACTTAGTTGGAGGTAGTGTCCCAAAAATGCACCTAATAAAGGAGTGCATAATTCGGCTTCTCCCATAATTCCCCAAGGGCTTATCGATGCTAGCGATGTGGCCGTAAATGTGGATCTCGAATCGGCCTGTTTAGCTATAATCGCAGTTGCCACCCACACGATGCTTAAGTCATCTGAAAAGATGCTCTAAGCCTATGATGATGATGAAGCACTGATGGGGCAGGTCGTAGTGAGGTCCGAATTCAGCGTCAATGAACGAAGTTTCGAACCCATATACCCAACTTTATAATGAGCCAGGGTTTGACATGAACGAAACCAATAGCATAGTCCAATACCATTTTTCTAAAATCGCCCTGAGTTAGCTACCACCCTCAAGTTTGAAAATCTGTCGCCAAACACCAATAGGTGTGTTCTGGTAGCACCACTTGAGACCAGTACCTCTAAGCTTAGAGTACTTACTATTCTGAATGACATCGTTATTTAATATCCGGTATGATTGTGGTCAAAGCAATGAGCCTATAAAGTGTATATATACATAAATGTATTGTTTTACTAATTGACTCTTAGAAGCACTAATTATTGGAAGTAATTATATACTTATTAAACAAAAAACTTATTTATGCATAATAAAAAAAAGAATATTCGAAATAAAAAAAAAATCTTTATCCAATTTAGGTCTTAAGAAGGCGTTTATGAACGTCAAAATCACTACCACCGGTTCGGAAAACAACACGATCGAGAAGAGCCGGCAAGAAACTCGATCTGGTTCCTGTTATTTATAAATATAATACATATCTCATTTTATTATATGAAAATATAGGTATATTATAGGTATATATTATAGGATTATAGGTAATCATAACTTTACAGCTATACAAATTGGGTACCTACCTGTATTTATTTAAATCAATGCGAGCGTTTTTGATTCTTTGTGTTAAATCTTTGGAATCCGTTTGAACAATTACTTAATTACTACTAAACGATTTGGATTTTTTGACGAAACCTACAAGTGAATCTAAAATGAAATTACATGCTTTACAATATATGAATATTAATTTGACATTAGAACTAAATTAAAATATCACATATGACATAAGCATACCATTTCAATCATTAAGATACGCCTGAGCCACGAATCCACGTGTTCTATTGATTCATACTGTTACCATGTCATTAATATTTATAGACACTAGATGGCGTTGACAACGCATCATTAATCATTCCACGTAATTAACGATCCAGTAACAGTTGATATTTTTTTTCACATATTTATTAAATGTTAATATTAATTAACAACATATTAATCGCTTAAAAATACTTCGAAATACTCATCGTCCAGATTTCATCGATAATTTAAATCAATTTTAAATTATTTTACAATATAATTTTTACTAGCTGTGTGCCCGCAGCCGCATTCGTGTCTCATGTATTCTTTATTGGATTTTTTTATTGTATTCGGAACCCTAATTATTATCGAAAAATTAATGTAGCTTAAGTTACGCGGAGTAGCTTAAGTTATGTGTCAAAAAAAGTCCCTTCAAAATCGACCCAGCCGCTACGGAGATCACCCGGAACAAACACACAGGCAAAAATTTTAAAAATTGTATTTTTGATATCGTTATGTATCGTATATACATTCATATATATTTAGTTAAAAATTGTTAATTTGACATTACAAACAACATTTGTTTATCATCATTACTGGCTATTTACAAAGTAATATAAACGAAAAGAAAATTGTTTGATTTAAAACGGTGTTTTTTTAAATAAAATTATCATGTTACAAAATTATCATATGTTTATAAATGTATTTACTTAAATATTGATCATTTAAATACTAGTATAATTTTGTAACGTTTTTTCATATTGTAAAACTCAGCGCTTTGACGACAATGTTAAGTGACAATGTAGTCCAAAATGTTTACACGCTAAACCTGGCAGTACTAGTTCTTAAATGATGCTGCCTATATACACCGATAGGTGCATAGTGAGAGTAGCTAGTCACGCGCTATTATTAAATAACATAAAATCCTAAATAACAGGTGACCTTAATATACCCACCGAATCGCTACACCTTTTAATTTATGCATATAATCTCTCTCTCTCTCTATATATATATATATATATATATATATATATATGTACGAGTATATTTAAAAAAAACGCAGTTACTTTGACGCATCATCACCTCAAAACTACTCAATATATCGGTATGGGACTACTACTATTCGAGGCAGATTTTTTTGTAGATGGTTATAGGCTATTTATTTATTTTTTGGATGCCATCGACCTTTTCTCATTTTCCATTTTTCAATTAACTCTTTTTTTTCAGCTAAAAAACAAAAGACTTTCATTTTTCTTCATTCATTTCTTTCTTTAGGTTAGGTATAAATTAAATGTTATATGCACTTTTTCACTCACACCTAAAGAACATATGAGACTCAGGTGGAGCCACGGGCACACGGCTCGTATAGCTATATATAATAATCATAAATATCGATAATAAATATAGCATAGAACGTAAAGCTATTACAAGCAATAAATCGATAACAACCGATAACGTAGAGCGACGCGTGACTGAAACCGATTACGGCAATCGTTTGATTTGCGATCGACCAATCACGAGATTTCGTTTCTTATTGTACACCTCTGTAACACACATTATAAGGAACAGATGATTCACTTTATATGGACCACTTTAAAATTTGTCACATTTTATATAGCTCTATTGTCTTTGTTCATTCTTCTATTCCAAAAGCTATCTTCCTATCCTCTCCGAGCACCGTATTGTTAAAAGCTGAGTTTTTTGGTTTCAAATGCAGTCTATCATATAACAATAGTTATTGTCTTTAATTAATTAACTTACGTATTAGATCCTATATTATATAATTTTATTAGAGTTTTACGTGATAAAGTTTGGTGAATCGATTGTGCACAGGTGAAACGAATTAAAAATAATGATGCGTTACGTTTATTCTGAGGTGCCAAAAAAACTCCATGGAAAATTCTAGCAAGATGAGTCACCGTAAAAATATAACGTTACCCAAATGACACTAGCAGAATTATGTATGTAAATCGCAAATTGTCAATAACTAAGAAGTAACGAGTAAAATCTGCTACGTCAGTCCCACGTTGAAACAGACACTTCAATTTTATTTATCAGTATAGATCATACATTTTCCTTATTACAGTGAGTATAACATAGTTTTGTTTTAACATATTATAACATAAGCTCACGCCTGTTATCTCCGAAGGGTTAGGCAGAGGTTAAATGGTGAACTACATCCCCCACATTTCGCTGAGCTTAGTTCCGTCCCAGATGTGACAGGGGGTGAGCCTATCGCTATTTCGGGCACAAATTACAGATTCCGGGATGACACTGAGTAGAAAAACCCAAGATGATTTTTTTTTTTGACGAGGGGAGTGCATTTACGCACTACACTTACCAATTGCATTAGTGAGACCGAAGTCCCCCAATGCAATTAGTAAGAGGGTGCGAAGGGACGTCTCTGCACTAGTGTGGGACTCACCCGGATGTGAAGCGTCCGGAAATACCCACTAAACCCCCCGGGGCCGTCCGCCGCATTTGGGATGGGGACGATACGGGATGGCTTTCGCAAGCACCGCGTCGTCCCCTGTGGCAGACCCAACAGGGCCACGTCCATAACTTAGCCCGTTGGAGATGGGGGCGAGAATGCCGATGCCTGACCCACAGGCTCTCTCCCCACCCACCTCTTCACCCACTTCTCAGAAGAGAAGCATGACCAAAGGTCCACAGTCCAAGGGCAAGGGATTATACCCCTGCTCCTAATAAAAGAAAAAGAGAAGATTGGGACAGAGCAGTGGCGGGCAAAGGAAAAAGAAGAAGAGACACCCGCCACTGCAGAAGAAAGAAGGATCCCTCCCCTCCACTCATCTTGTCTGCAGACAAGACATAGTGAGGAGAGGGATGACCCTGAAGACAACAGAAGAAGAACGAAGGAAGACCACCTAAACCACCCCTACCTCCGCAAGAAACTTTGGACGTATCTTGCCTACCTCCCCCTCAGCCTCCTCTTGCGACGAGAATCGGCCTGCGGATCCTCCTCTCACACCCTCTCCGCTGCCTCCTTCTGTAACATTACTTGTTCACAGAAGGAGGCAACCACATTCCAGACCTCCTCGCTGTCAAGCGTGGCTTTCACCACACTCGACAGCGAGAGGTCTGGCCCAACCGCCGCTACCACCACGCGGCGCGGCTCCTCCCAGGCGGCACACTCCACGAGGATATGGTGCGCCATATCCTCCGCCGCACCGCAGTGGTGGCACACAGGCAGCGGCTCCCTCCAGGCTATCTTGTGCAGATACCATCCGAAACAACCATGTCCGGATAATATCTGCACAAGCCTAAATGTCAGGGAGCCGTGCCTTCTTCTCATCCAGTCTCGGAGGACCGGGCGGATGGCGTCTACAGTCAGGCGACCGTATCGCACATCCGTCAGGTACTCCTCCCACTGCCTCTTCCCGTCTCTCCAGGCTCTCATTATCAATTTCCACCCTGTGAAGATCACTTGACCCGACCCGGGGATCTAACCCGAGACCTCAGAATGGCAGTCGTACCGTAATACAACTGCGTCACCGAGGCAGGTAATGTTTTTTTTATATGTATTAATTAATATTGTAGTAACTACCTCGGTGGCGCAGTTGTATTATGGTGCGACTACCGTTCTGAGGTCTCGGGTTAGATCCTCGGGTCGGGTCAAGTGGTATTGGGTTTTTCTACTCAATATCACCCCGGAGTTTGGAATTTGTGCCCGATATGGCGACAGGCTCGCCCCCTGTCTCATCTGGGACGGAACTAAGCTCGACGAAATGTGGGTGGTGTAGTTCGCTAATTCACCTCTGCCTAACCCTCCGGGGATAACAGGCGTGAGCTTATGTTTATGTATGTAATATTGTAGTAATCAGATTGATACGAAAGTGAGTTTTTGTATATAATTACAATACAAGACTTAAAAACGAAGGCAATTAGTATTATATATTTACAAAAATATTTCACAGTTGCAATAGGTTTTTTTTTTAATTAATATTTTAATTAAACCTTTCTACGATTTCTTATTACGTTTATCCTATAATAGTAATATGGTACTCAATTGAAAGCGAGCCATTAAAAATTATCGCTGTTTTCTATGCAATATTAATGTATTGCATTACCTACTTTTATTCATGGTAATAAAATAATGGTAAACGCAGTAATTGCTTTTCACTTCACGTTTATCTGTCATGCTGAAAATACAATTAAATTTAATACAATTTATCAAATAAATCGATAAACCTCTTATAAAAAAATGAGTAAATAGAAAACAGTACCTTTCTCTCTTCTGTTTTACGACTGGTTTTGTTTAGTATCTTTTGCCAAACTTCAGTTTTACCAATTAAAAAAACCTTGGAAACAGTTTTTATTTCTTTTAAATTTTAAATGATTATCGTCAAATTTCGACCGAATTAGACGAAATACTATTGATTATTGAGCGAATAACGATTTTGGCCAAAACTATAATAGTATGTGTTGCCAGTGATGACTTATGGCACTGAGACGTGGTCGCTTACATTGGGCCCAATTAGACAGCTCAAAGTTACTAAAAAGGGCAATGGAAATGGCTTACACACTTGGAGATATACTGCGTGAAAGAATCAGAAATTAGAAGATCTGCAGTAGAACCAATTGCCGGAAGAATTTTCAAGCTTAACTAGTAGTGGGCTTAGCACATTGCTCGTAGAACCGATGACCGATGAAGCCAAAGAGTTATCGAATGGCTGCCGCGTATCGAAACACGCAGTGTGGGTAAGCCCCCCATAATAAGATGGACCTACGGTCTGACAAAGTGTGGCGCGAGACCGATCATCGTGGAGATCTTTGGGGAAGACCTATGTCCAGCAGTGGATTTTCTTTCGGTTGAATGGATTTCATTACTTAAATTTGTATTTTCGTAGTCCATTTTTTTTAGGCAGTGTTTTGGACAGATGGAATATGTAATGTAATGTAACGATGTAATTTTGTAATGGGATAATTTATCTGACTGTGACTAGCGTATACGCGTGTATATAAACACTATTTAATAGTTTCGGGACTAATCTTCGAAAAAACTATTATCGCCTTTCACCGTGGACCGCATCTAGTAAGTCCGGTGAAGTTGGCCATAGTTTTTTCAATAAAACCATATTTATTTAGATTGTATTTATCATGTTTAATGAAACTTTGCTTATTTTTCTATTGATTAATTAACATAAAACTAATACTTTCTCACAGGATTAACCTTAAAAAAAATAACAACTAGTCATCTCTTCCGAACTGGCCGGGAGAGATGACCTTAGTAGTACGGGTGTGTTGTCCAGCACAAAATTCTACTGTTTCTCTTTTTTCATCGAATAACTTTTAAATCATATCTGGGACGGAACTAAGCTCGGCGAAATGTGGGTGTAGTTCACTATTTCACCTCTGTCTAACCATTCGGGGAAACAGGCGTGAGCTTATGTTTTTTTCCTTTGTCCACATTTGGAACATATCTTGTCAAATTCAGTGCAATTTTCATGCACCCAAAGTTGGGAAATACACTGAAGAATCCAGTCTCCAGTAAAGTCCATAATAGTTCTCTCCACAGCCCCCGCACAGTTATTTTTCAATGTTTTTTATTACCTTTCTAATTCTTGTATTTTCTTGTTAGAGTCAAATTCAGGACATAACTTCTTTTTGGTGGAGTGTTTGAGGTCGACGGAAATGTTAATCGTTTTTTTTTTCATTTTCTTCGTTAAAAAGGACGAAAAACAAACATTTTTGAGTAAAATTGTCATTAAAATATAAAAAACATTAGTAATAATACTATGGCCATCAGACACTAGCCGAATATGGTCATCTCTCCTAAATTTTCGTGAGAGATGGCCACACCAGCCACGTGATTAAATTTACAAGCACCTACGATTATTTTAAGGTTATGCACAAACACGACTCATAAGCCATTATCCAAAGTTTTCAAAAAACATATTTTTTAAAAAACTGCAATTGGCCAGCTTGTAAAATAAACGCCTTAATTAATCTTCACACTAGGCAAAAAAAAAACAGAAGGGTTTTACTTACTTTTTGTATTTTATTCGCAGTAATTTAGGAGCGCAGATATTCGTACGCGGGATCTGAAACGAACTAAGTGATAGCTATCGGCATCTAGCAAATGCTAGTGGATTTTTTTTCCATCGGCCGTCTCTTCCTTATGACCTGGACTTACCCTAATGCATAATCCTGCCATATTACTTTGTTTTATATGTGGAAACCCGTCATGGGTTACTCTCCGGAGGAACAGTGGGGTTATGCGAGACTCCTACTCACTATAACCACACGATGTACCATCCGTTCCCTTTTTGTAGGCTATGCTAGATTGAACTCGAAAATGGATGCGATCAGAAATATAATTAAATCTTTCAGTGATACACTTAAGAAATGTCTTGCTATCGCGTTGCGTCCCAAAGAAAGACTTTTAAAATTTGAAAGAGATAATAACAGCACGGGCTAAATATACTTACTAAATATGCAAAATAGACGAAAACGTCACTTCGTACATGTTTCCTCCTCTGAAACTGGGCCTATTTAAAATTTTCGTTAAATTATAAAATAAGACAGACTCTTACAACACTACGTTTTGATTGTCTTGGTTTTAATTGACAAATTTGTTTGACGGACGTCTGAAAACGACCAAGCATTTTTACTAATTTTCGAAGGCTCTCCTAGTTTCTATATTAAATGGGTATGAAAAAAATCGAAACGTGAATATATATCGTTGATACATATATATTATAATTATATGGTATAAAAATATTTACTATAGTGCGATTATCCAGGGGGAAGAAACAGAGAAATAATTTTGTACGGAATAAACACCGCTCAAATATCTACTTAACCATGTCGTTTTCCAGGATTATTTAGTATGTATAACCGATGCCGATAGACTTGGATCCCAGCAACTGGTGATGAATTTTTTTTTCACTTCTATTTTATATTTCATGACAGCATAAATAAAATTACAGATATCAAAATTTAAATAATAACAGCTTTTGCATTAACAAAAATTTAAGTCATGAATTCGAATAAAAATATTTTGTAAATTGGTATTATTAGAAGTTTTAATAAACGCCTCTGTACATTATTATGGTCGAAATTCAACCATAATCGATTAAAAAAAAACCCAAGGTTTACCTTTAATTTTTTATATGACTAAAGCTCGTCACTTGCTGCAAAACACGAAAAAAAAAGTTGACAAATAGAGGTTAAAAAAGTAAGTTACTCTTTTATCTTTGTCTATTTATTTTCGTATAGATAATCTATTTACACATAGGATATATATTTGGAAAAAACTTCTATGGATGGAATAAAGATGTACCTACGTCAGTATAACAGATATGTTTTAAAGTAAATTGTAAAAATGTCCACCCAAGTGCAGCCGAGAACAAGTCTCGGAGACATGCCATCTGCCGGATCGTGTTTTTGCGCGGACAGCTGTAAATCACTGCGAAATGTCCACGTAACGAGCTACATGACTTTTAATTTGGAATTTTTATGACGAACCATGATAGGAAATAGATATCCAGAATTGTTCACATCTCGGTTTAATGATGACTTACTTAAGGCGAAGTCTCTAATTTCGTGTTTTTATTAGGTATAATTTTTATAGCAAAACTGTTACTTATACTCTATGATATGTTTATATATACATTAATAACGAATATTATTATAAAACAATTTATTTCATATAAATTAACTTTAAATTATTGATAAAAATCTCAATCGAGACACAAATTTATGACAGGAATTGCGTCACGTAACGTCACGAAAGTTAATGTAATAATTTAAAATACATAAATTAAATTTTCCAAGCACATTTTTTATTATGTAATTAATGTTAATGTTCAAACAACCTTAAGAAACACTGTGTTATAATGTATTTTATATAATTCTGCCATACGTTCTCCTCGCACGCAATCCTAAAGTTTATCTCTTTTTATGTCACCTTTTTGTTTCATCGAGTTTTAAATCATAAAGGCACTAAAGAACTTTTCGCTTTTAAAAACCATGAATATGAGTTCACACGTAGTAGAAGAGCAACTTCGTTTTAGTGACATCTAGTTTGTTATTTTGTACTAACAAACAAACATGTGTTACAGCTATTAAGCATATTATTTAGTGACATCTATTGGTTAGTGATGGAACTATTTCGTTTTGTTCGTTACACTTTTCGTTTCATAAAATGCAATTCACACCGTCCCATAAAAAGTTTGACTTCATAAATTCCATATAAATAAAATACGTAGCATTTCCCGGTAAACTAATACAATGTGTCTGTACTTAGGTATACGGTCAACTAGAAAATTTCCCCTTAATTTAGGGTCATCATGATGTCAACAAATAGCTATCATCATCACGGTAGTTGTAGCAGCGACCACTAAATATAAAATTATACGATCACTGCTACTGGGAGTGGAAACAATGTCCCGTATGGCACAATGGGCTAGGCAGCAAACAACCGGGGACAAACTGGGCTTACACCGCTGAATCCTCCCTCACCAATACCAGAGAACGAGAAAAAATCCACTGACCTGGTGGTGACTTTGGTTCCAGACCTGGAAGCCGCGTGCCCTATATCCAGCGCAGCGCCGTCCACCGATACACATAAATTTTACACACACAAAAAGTTTTTAACGCAACATTCACAAACACACAGTCTATTTATGAGTCCGCGCGGCGGATATCGAGTAGCAGTATATTTATTGTGAATATTAACGGACGTTATTAAACAATCACATTTATTTGGTACGATGTTCAAAATGCAAAACTGTAATGTGTAATATGTAATATGCGCTATACCGCGCGGTAAAGTCTTTTTTTTCACTGCGATGAGGCGATTGGTCGAGATCCTATTGCTTTTCATTGGTCAAAAAGCGCGCGCGTTCCAAATGAGAGAATTCCCGTCCCCGATATTGGTAAGACAAGGAATTCAGCAGTGATCGGCCCAAACAGTAGTAAAGTGCTTCCTTGAATTTTAACCCACTCACTATTTAGAATTTATGCAGCAATGTGTACTGTATAACTACACACAACTAGTAACAAGATATATAATTCAGCAAAACCTACACAGTATACCCCTTAACATGAATTGACGCCATCTAAACTAGTTTTTAAATGAAATCAAAGAAGTTACTTACTCTCTTTGTATAAAAAAAACCTTCATATCTCTGCGTTCAGAGTCTCTAAGGAGAATTTTTATATTTTATTTCCTATACAATCTATATATTGAAAGTAATCTTATTTTAAAGTTTTTTCTTACTTAATATAATTTCAACCATACGTCGGTTTTATGTAATTTTTTATTTCAAAAGGCGCTCGATCTGATTGCTTACTTGATAGTAAACGTAGTCATACTTTGTCATGGGTTTTTTACTTCGTTTATTTTTTATATATAATATGATGTGATAATCCCGTGTCAAAAGTACTGAGTAGCCCGTTCCACAGTGGCAGCAATATTAGAATTTTTCAAGGAAACTTTACGCTTGATAAGGTCTTCAAATCTGATAACTTCACTATGTAACGGTTATTTCTCTTTTATGTTTTTTTAATATATATAATACGCTACGCCTATTTATCAGAAATCATAAACTAGGATTACAAGAAAAATGTTGTTAGAATTGGAAAAACTTGTCTTGCATATATAACTATGCTTCACTGTTACATTATTATTATTTCTTAGATTTGCATTTAAAATATAATTAATGAACAGACACTCTTTTCTATTTAATATCTCTCAGGTATAGTCATTTTTACTTTAAGCATTCCGCTGTTTTATTTTTAATCGCACACACTCATTATCGATCAGCTTGGTGGGCTGTTGATTGGGATTCACATTAACCCTAGTTTTAAGTTTTTAATATCGGCAAATAAATATAATTATTTATTCATTCAATAAAACTTTCTGTCCCTTGGAATCCCTAATAATTTTAAATTAATCAGTGGCAACACTGGCATAAAAATGGCCGCATACGCATAAAGGTTGTTTAAGAATTACGTAAGCTACATTTTTTACATTTTTCTCAGCAACAATCACCAAAGATTTTACCCACCCCCAATCATGATTACGTAAGCATTGCCATAATTATGAAAAAAAAAACCACGAGAGTTAATAGGTAAATATTGCTTACGTAAGGATCCGTGTCGTCAAAAATAAACACCCCATTATAAAAGATCAAAATCGCATCAATAACTTAGTTTGTTCCAGCGTCCAACATCGCACCTCACCGCTCCTCCACAATGGTAATGTAAAATAAACTGAACTAATCATGCACTCAACATTACATGCATAAATGTAATAAGTGCAAACCGCTTTAAAATCACATCGTTTCTTGAAATTAGCAAGGAAGTTTCACATTTCCTTTTTTTTTATCTGATAGAAATTACTAAGTTCACCATAAACGATTGGCAATTATAGATGCCGGCGTGAACGACACACGATATAGAATCTGAACGCTAATTAAGAAAAATATCTTCGCTATTTATGTGTTCTAATGTATGCGAAATCGTTCGATAGACTAGCCTCTACTTTATTGAAACTCAAATTTATTTTTCTAATAAGAACTCATTTAACTTTAACTACGGAGGTATTTAGATCAGAGATTTAAAACTTTATTAAATTTTTTTTTTCAAAAAGATAATGATTTTTTTAAATTAATTTATAACATAGAATTTAACACGTTTTATATTCCTTACTTTAAATTTTTTTTTTCACCCTTTTTGGGGTGAGATTTCAATGTATTTTTAATTCGATGTGTTACTCCGAGATACAGTAACCTACACAAGTAGTTAACTTTAAAACTAAGACCTCAAATACAAAGTTTGATGATTCTAAAACTGATTGAATTTCCACACAAATTTTCTTCTAAGGTGAACTTTCTTCTTTTTTTTTAAATCCTAAATAACTTCGGATTATAGTCAAAATCCATACCGAAATGTATAAAAATCTAACCAGTAATTTCTATCTGATCATTGTACAGACTATATTGCACGCAGGCAAAAACTCCGAAAATCATAAGAATGTGTTCTGTCATTGATTTTAAAGTCCTATCCTGAACGTTTTTTTTTTTTTCAAATATAATCCTACATACGAAATTAGCGTTTTATATGGGAAAAGAAAAATGGAAAAAAAATCTATTTAATCAATTATTGTCTAACCACTTTCTCCATTTTATAGGACATGGTAACTACCACCCTCAAATTTGAAAACCTGTCGCTAAATACCAATAGGTGTGTTCCGGCAGCATGACTTAAGAACCAGTACCTCTAGGCTTAGTGTGTTTACCCTCCTGGACCACATCTTCACTTAACATCAGTTTGAGAATGTATGAGACGCACAGGAAGCCGGACTCCTTTCAGAATGACTACGTCTAGCACTGTCGGGCGCCAGTACGGCATGAAGTGGGTAGGCTCTAAAGGAGCGATGACCTCAACGTCGAGCCTACCCATCAGTTCAATAAGAGCGATACCATTTCTGGTATCACTCGAACTGTTCCAAAGGATATGCCCGCAGTTGAGACCACCTGCGATAATGACGGAGTCTCCGAGAGAGAAAAGCTTCCCTAGGTCGGATAATGAAATACGCTTATTGGGCGAAAGGTTTACAGAAACCAGCACGATCGACTGATGGCTAGTCATACCGATTCTGCATATAGAAACTTCTAAGTTTTCTAGCTCAGGAGGATCTAGCGGCGTTTGTGGTCAAAGCACTGAACCTTAATCGAGGATGTTTCTGTAGTAATAGTGCCCCGGTGGAACTTGTATTCGTAAATAACACGATTTTTTAAATTTTCTATTGTGTTAATTATAATCAAATTGAGCGAAAGCAAATGCATCACTAAATTCGGAACACAAGCCTTAATTTGAATTCGGAATTCTTAACCAAACGTCAGATATTTGAGATCAAAGTACCCACAGATCAAAAGAACGCCAATTTCCTAATATTTAGGACCTGATATTTTTTATTAAAAAAAAGAGGTAAATAAAGAATTGGAACGATTTACCAACTATACTGTAAAAAAACTATAATTTCATTTACATTAGAAATTGTTCATAGAACACGTTAATCTTGTTTTATTAATTTCCTTATAAATGCATCAAACAAATATGGTATTTTCAAATAAAAATTAAAATAAGCCGTCCAAACTTATGCACAAAAATTTATGCATTTGGTTTACCTTTCCCGTCTACATTTAATTGTCTTAATAAAGAAAGATTTAATTTCTTTTTATCTTAAATCGAACAAATTACATCATACATAATTCCCATTGATAAACATTATATATCAATTTATCATGAAATAAAAAACGCATTTTGGATTATTCTTTATTGCTTCTCTAGAACAAATAAATACTAAAACAAAGAATACAAAAGAAATAAAAAGTTATAATTTGTTTATTGGTTAAATAAAATAATAATTAACAAAAAAGGGTATTTTTCGCAACAATTACATTATACCTACCTACACATGGTTTAACAATACTTGTTAGGTAACTAACATTAATGTGTACAAAATGCATAGAGTAACAAAGTCGTTGCGTTGATAATTCATAATTGTAGGATAAAATGCATATACGTAGTATTAAGTACCATTTCCTTCACTGTCATTCAACACCATATATATATATATATTTTTAAAAAACAACTGTTAAATAACCAATAGTTAACGTAGAATTAATTCACGATAACTAAGATAATTGTAATTTATTACTACGCGCTAATTCCAACGAAATGTATATAAACGCTTCTTGCGTTCATATACATGCATGGCTTCTTGCGCGTCAATAAAATTTTCATAAAATTAAACAAAGGTTAAAAGTTCTTTATTAATTAGGTGTGGATATACTCCAAGAATATAAAACAATATATGTATTTTACATTAGGACATTCTTGTCCAACGTGTTATTCATCCATTCAACCGAAAGACAGCTGGACAAGTCTCCTCCAAAGATCTCCACAAAGACCTGTCTTGTGCCACCCACACCCAGCAGATTCCCGCGACTTTCACCAAGTCGTCGGTTACCTTGTGGGGGGCCTACCCACGCGGGAAGACGTTCCGGTGTGTAGTAGTCATTCGAAAAACTGTTGGTCCCATCGGCAATTTTGGTTACGTTGGTTGTTCTGCGGCTTTCGTAATCTCTGATTCAATCACGTAGTGAAACTCCGAGCATAGTCCTCTTCATTACCCTTTGGGTAACTTTGAGCTTCCTAATTAAGTCCATTGTCAGCGATCGTGTCTTAATGCATAAGTCATCACTGGTAACACACAGCGGTCAAAGACTTTTGTCTTGAGACACTGCAGTATGTGCGGTAATGCGTTAGCTAGTTTAAAAATAGAAATGATCGATTAACGATTTACCTAACTAGTAACAAGTTATAAACCTTGATTTAGCTGTGATATTATTTAACTAGTTTATAGCAAAGAGTACAGAATTATTCACATATTGTATCCAAATATGCAGTGGGTGGATATTACAGTCAAGACTTGGAGCTTGCCAATTAAAAATAACAGTTAAACTTAATAAATTTCAACAAAAACACGACACGTTTCCGGATAGGGAGAAATATTACCGTATTTTATTACACTGAAAATGGTATAAAAGCGTCCTTAACACTCAAATGTAATGGCGACCGAAAAACATTAAGCTCGGAACGCGAATTGTGCCCAAATGCGTCTCCGCCGACTTCGATATTAAATAAATAATTACACATTTGTCAGATACTCCTAAAAAGCGAAATGTTCGAGACGGACAAGTTGCCATATTTGGCGCGTCTTGGTGCGCCTGCCTGCGTAGGGCAGGTGAGGGCCAATTATCGTGGAGCACAAAAAGCGCGCGCGGACAAATTGCGAAATTGTACGGTGGCTTCGAACGCTTGGCCAATGCTTTGACGGAGATACGTTGACCTATTAAAAAGTAAGAGATGGACACAATGCCGTTTGAAAGGTCCAGCCATCTTTGTTTTCGAAACGAGTTCCAGTTATTTCCTGATTTATTTGTATACGACTAGATAGCTCGAGCGAACGGTAAACTTGTGTTTCTCCTCTTTTTAACTAACAACATATTATGTTTATATATATATTTTCTCAACAAATAGTTAATTCGTTAACGAATTATTTGACATTTATTAATCTCAAAACTATAGTATAATCGAAAAAAATGAATGAATTCAATGCTTTTCATAAAGTTAACTCTTTACATAAATTGTAATGAAATAAAAAAATCGATTCTACTGTCTCAATAAAGACACGGATATTACAAGTTAGTTTCCTATAAGGAGCGGCTACATATGCTGTGCTTTCTCTTTCCATTAATCCATCCAACAATCATTTTATATTACGTACAAAAAAAAGGTTAGCGCACAAAAGTAAAACGCAAAATTGCCTAAATAAACATGCAATATACCAATATTTTCAATATTAACATGTGAAGCAATGATAATTTAGATTTGATTGTCAAAAAACGTATTAATCATAATACATTCGGAAGGTTTATTAATACTCTAAGTTTCTGAATTTCTTGCCATATTCGCAGGTATTATCTATATTTCAGCTACAGTTAGGTATACTTAAGAAGTAGAACCTAAAACCATGAATGATATGAGATACATAGATAAGTACCCAGACTTAATGTATTTACCATCCTGGACCACATCGCACCTGGATCACAATCAGGTGAGATTGTAGTCAAATCATATTATATTATGTATATCCACACATATTTAAAAAAATGTGGATTCTAAGCTGCTATGAAAACTCCTTGGAAAGTTCCTGCAAAATAGTATCCATATAGCATGTATGCTGTAGCATAGCCACGTGATGGAAATAACACTTTACGCGTTTGACACTGGCAGAATTATTTATGTACTTTACACATTATTATTAAGAGGATATCCTAGCGACCTTTATTCCATACAAACGTATTCCCCTGTTTCCACCGCCATCCCCGTACCTTTTGATATTTTCCATAAAATTAGTTATTGTAGAAACCAGAAGCCTTTGAAAATGAAAAAAATGCTCTATTTTTAACGTCATTTTCAGACGTTCGTTAAACAATTTTGATGAATAAAATTTAAAAAAAGCAAAAGGTACAGACAGCCAAAGTCTTTATTATTCTAAAAGTGAAAAAAATTGGGTTAGTTATGGATCTGGAAACAGGGTACTACGATGTGATGTTTTCGTCTACTTTGCATAGTTAAATCAGCCCGCACTGCAGTTGTTCCTTTCGTTTTCTTTGGGGCGCACGCGAAAGCAATAGTTTTCTGAAATGACCTCTCAACTATGAAGACTAAAAGATATTCATCGCATGAATTATTCATCCAAACACTATACAAATGTTATATTATCCATATGAAAAATCAAATGTGTTATATACTTAAGTAGGAAATGAATTACAATCTATAATAATAAATAAAATTGAAGTGTCTGTTTGTAATGTCAAAATTATTGTTTTTTACTAAATAGATATGAACGTATATACGATACCTATATCAAAAATAAAACTTTTCTTGGCCTTCCTCTACAAGCTACATGCAATCGTTCCACATTCATCGTCTTTCAAGCTCAGCATTCTGTTCCGTACAATATGATGAGTAAATAATGACTTATATATCCTGTCGTTTCATTCAATGACCTGTCACCAAATACCGATAGGTGTGTACCGGCAGCATCACTTGAGAACCAGTACTTCTAGGCTTAGTGTGTTTACCATCCTGGACCACATCGTGACTTAACATCAGGTGAGATTGCGGTCAAAGCACTGAGCCTATACCGTGTATAAAAACCACCCTGGAATTAGAAATCACACCAGAGACCTGCCGCCATTTCATCCAACGTAAGTAGTAAATAGCAGTAACTAGGAAATAAAACGAGTTTGAGATTTCTTCAAGTTAATCTATAATTATTAAAATAAAGTACAAAAGTGAACCCAAAGCAAAAACAATGTTATTTCTTCGTAACTAGGCTTTTGTTTGTTTAATTGTGAATTTTCAATTCATTTCACTGTATTATATATCAATAGTCCGCTATCATATTAACATCCCACCGGCCCATAGCATCTTCTCTCCATTTCTTTTACGTCTCTATGGCCCATTTAATCTTGCACAAATATGTAGTCGCCTAGATTAAAAAAGAAATAATTTGTCAATGTAAAATTACAACTGAATTTTTTGTAAGCATTTAAATTTTTTTAAAACACTATACTTATGATAATGATCTTGCATGTTATACCTACTTTAAAACTTTTATTTGAAGATATGTTATTATTGAGATCATTCTTCAAACTCTATATTTTTGCACAAATTAAAAGAGTAAAAATGTGATTTAAAAAATCTAATCTGATAGATTCAAATAAAGAATATAACTGTTTGGGATTTATAGGCCATTGTGTTGAATAAAAAGATCTGTGTTATAAAGTATGTAAAATATTTTCCTACAAATCGTAATTTTTAATTGGAATCATATTGCAATAAGCAATTTAATCATTGTTGGAAACAAGAAACATTGCGATGCTTGGAAGCCTCTTCAAATCATTAAATTATTGTTAAATTTACATGTCAATTAATCCCTACGTTGAGGCTATAAAGGCTTTTGTATCAAGTAATTCCGTCGACCACATAAAAATATACCTAATAGGAAAATAATTATGACTATCGATGTGTTTAATGGAGAATAATTATCGAGCGTGTTCAATATTAAGTGTCCAAGATTATAAGCAAACTAGCTGTGTGACCGCGGCTCTGCTCGCGTTTTATGTATTTTTCACTGAATTACGAACGATAATTATTTTCGAAAAATAAAAGTAACCTATGTTACGTGTAATGTCATCCATTTAACCGTAAAACGCAACGATAGGCGTCCCCCAAATTTAAGGGGAGATTGCCATAATAACCACGCTTGGCAGGCGCGTTGGTGATCGTAGTCGGGTATTTGTGGTATTCAGAGAATGTTGCTGTCCATCCCTTTAGTCGCCTTTTACAACACCCACGGGGGCGTTCGACAAAGTATGGCATGAGGGGATGCTATACAAATGGTTAACGACCACCACGATCCCTAGGAAGATTCTCCATGTCCTAAAGTCTTTCCTGGAAGGCCGCCGCGTCCAAGTAGTGGTCGAAGGCCTTGTGTCTCGGGAATTCCCTATGAGAGCCGGAGTTCCGCAGGGCAACTGCCTCTCTCCTAGCCTATACGCCACCTACACAAATGACCTACCTGTGCTCGGTTGGACAGAGCTCGCGTTATTTGCAGACAATGCTGCCTATTTCTACGTAGACAATAAGCCACAAGATGCACTAACTGAAGTCCAGAAATTACTCCATACCCTTCCCGAATGGCTACGGAGATGGAGGCTGTAGGTCAACGTAGGAAAGACACAGGCACTCATGACTAGAGTGATAATGAGTAGATTACCACCTTGCTTGACGCTCCAGGAACAGACTATACCGTGGATGAGGAAAGTCAAATACCTGGGAATCACTATAGATCGAAACGTGACTTTTTCAAGTCATGTAGGAGATGTGATCGCGCGGACAAGAGCAGCAAGGAAAATGCTGCATCCAGTGCTCACCTCAAGGCTACCCTTGAGAACGAGGCTTGGTTTATTCCAAACTTATTTGAGGTCACAATTTACCTATGCCGCCCCTGCATGGTTCAGTCGCTTATCGGAAACGAACAAGAAACGGCTTAGAGCCCAACAGAGCATCTCGCTTCGCATGATCGCGGGGGCACCGCGATACATCAGCAACCACGTAATTGCACGTGACTTACGTGTAGAGAGCCTGGATGCATTCATAAGTAGCCAGGCAACCAACATGTTCCGCAGAGCGGACACGTCGGCGCACGTTCACCTCCACAACATCGCGCTGTTGCACGCTAGACCTCCCAATAGACGGAGAGAAAGAGGTTGACACTTGTCTTTAATACATAGGCCTCAGACGCGCGATCTCATACGCCAGTCCTCGCCTAGCTGAGTAGGTAGTTGAAGGAGGACCGTGACTATGACCCGTACAGATCGGGCGCATCTCCCTGACCCCTCAGAGTCCGATCGATAGCAGAATTAGCTCCCAGGAAGCTCAGAAGATTACTCCAGGAGGGACGCACCTTGTGTGCCTCACCCAGCTGACTTGTCCATAGGCACGGACAAGGAGATGCCACCGTCGAAGGGAATAGCCCTGATGCGGTTTCCCCGTGTCCCCTATTAGTTCGTAGTTTAGTAATAGTGTAGTTTGTAGTTTTAAACTGTTGTTTTATTTTTTAAGCTTATTGTAATTTTTAATTGTATTTTTTTTTATAAAATAAAGAAATGGTTAGGGGACCACACGAGGCACTGTTGCTAAGCTGCTGCAGCTTGCCACGAGATGATTGCCACCCACGGGAAGATATGGGCTGGTACTATTTTTAGCCAGTACCATGTAAAAATCTCTAGTCAAGGGCCGTTCAAAGATTACGTAGGCGTCCAGGTTTTATGTTTTGCTCATATGTGCTGATATGGGGAACGGTGAGTATACGTAAACAAAATTTACCTTTTTATTAATTTTCGTTTTTTTTTATTCAAAATTATGCCAATACTAACGTAATTATGAAGTCCTTTAGGGCTCTAAGAGCTTTGTTTACTACTAATGACAAACAGGTTGGGGAAGAGGTTACAAAATTTTGCTTACTCTCTGTCTGTCATTTTTTATTTCAATACTCACACCTTTTATACAAATGTCATTCTTTACACAATCCATGATCCATACCTTCTTCTGTCTTCCTCTATATTCGTCCATCTCCATAATTAAGAGAACATGCGGTCAGAAGAGGTATTTCAGAAATCCATTGCTATCGTGTTGCGTTCCAAAGAAAGAAAAATAAAACATCACTTCGTAGTACCCTGTTTCCTCCTCTAAAACTGAAAAAAATAATAATTTTCTTTCAGTTTTAGAATAATAAAGACTTTGGCTATGCCTGTACGTTTTGCTTTTTTTTAAATCTTATCCATCAAATTTGTTTGACGAACGTCTGAAAATGACGATAAAAATCGACCATTTTTTTTTCATTTTCAAGGGCGTCTAGTTTCTGCAATAACTAATTTATGGAAAAATATCAAAACATTCGGGCCATGGCGATGGTGGATATATTAATGTATTGATATAAGCATTTTTACCATAAACTTATTATCCAGGGAGAGAACAGGGGACTACGTTTGTACGGAATGAACATACCTATAGAACATACGTATGTAGATATTAAAATAAATATTATTATATTTAATTACAATACTAAATATATTCTGTAAAAACAAGCAATAAATTCAAAAATACCTAAAATACATTTCAAATCACAGAAGTAATGAATTTTAAATTAACATTTGATACCTTGATTACAACTCAGATTTTGTATTAATAAAATGATTAATATTTATTTTCAAACTGGTATATACATTTATATAATGAAAAAAACTCTTAGCACTTTGTATATTGTGTATAATTATCATCGCATTTCAATTAAATACGATATAACTACCTACGCGTATATTCGTGTGTCTACACTACCGCCTATCTAGAAATTCAGAGGGATAAGACGAAAAAATTCAATTTAGTTTAGTTTAATTTAATTGCATTTTTATTTAAATATTATAATTTTTTATCGTAAATTGTAGTCTATAGTCTGTGAAAAAACATGTAACTATAGTGTACACCTAAAAACCGATTTCATGTAACGAAAAATCGACACTGATATCTATGTAATTATAATAAAAGGCTAACGAGACGAAATCTGTATATTCAAGATCTTTATTAAGAAAAAATATTATGCAGGGCTTCAGTATCGACAACAGAACGCATTTCGATAGTTTAAAAAAATGTTGTCTGTCTGTTTATTAATTTCTTCGACAATCACGCAAAAACTATTGAACCGAATTCGATGAAATTTGCATATATTGCATCCAGGGGGAGAACATAGGATACCAATTATCCAAGCGGATGAAGCCGCGGGCACAGCTAGTAAGTAATACAGTGTGGGTCAAGGATCTTTCGGACAACAGCGTTAGTCAAAAAAAAAAATATATTTTCAAACTTAAATGCTAGCCAGGCGGGCCATGTATAAATTTACCTCCAAAGAAAACATGGCTAAATTGCGATTTTTTCCATTTTTTAAATTATTGATGGAATTTTAACTAGCTACGATGGCTTGTAGTGGAAAAAACTAGTCGTTCAAAACATAAGCATATTTAGAGAGAAATTAAAATAAATGTTTTTTGTCTATTATTACTTAAAAATATATTCTTAACGAATTTCATTAAAAATAACACATCAGATCTACAATCTGCTGAAGCTGGTAAAAATGACGTCTTATAAATTCTATTAAACGATACTTTTTTTTGTTGTATAGACTCAGTGCTTTAACAACAATCTCACCTGATTTTAAGTATCGATGTGGATAGTAGTAACACACACTAAGCGTAAAGCTAACGAGGTTCTCAAGTAATGCTGCCAGAACACACCTATTTGGCGACAGATTTTCAAACTTGAGGGTGGTAGCTACCCAGGCGGGCATTGGTACAAAATGCCCTCCCACCATGCTTTAAAATAGTTATGACGTTAAATGTGTTTATAATAGGAAAAAAAACAAAAAATTCTTTTCGCAGACTTGTATCATTCAGCCTATTATATTTTCCCAATGGCGCGACATAGCCATATGTTAAGTATTAACCGTTTGCCCAATGTCCCCCCGGAGACAAACCAGGATGACAGTCAACTAGTGTAATTAGCGACCAACGCTTCAAGCCAAGTAATTACTGAATTCATTCAATTGAAAATTATGCAAGCAACGTTCATCATTACGTTTTTATACAGTCCCTTACATTTTTAATGTCGATTGAAGACCACTGCGACGTGTAGGTAGCCAGCACGTTTTCAATTACAACTCAGTTCAACCCATTGTCAATTACTTTGCTATGGCAACACAATGGAAACTTAAGGAATATGATAGAAAAAAAAACATGTTATATAAACGCGTTTAAAGGTCCAAAGTTTCTTTTTACTTCGAATTCTACGAAGTGTGAAGTTTTTTTAAACGGATACTTAAAGATTATTGTATTAGTGGATTTTATTCGTGTTTTTACTTCTGCTATTAGTGCGTCCGGAGGTACTTATAACTTTGTGTAAGTGTACTCATAATATTTGGTTATCTATACTAAAAAATAAAATTGAAGTGTCTGTATGTAATGGCTTAATAACAATTTTTGACTAAATAAATATGAATGTATATACGATATCTATACCAAAAATACATTTTTTTTTGTCTGTCTGTCTGTTTCTTCTTCCGGGTTATCTCCGGAACGACTGGACCGATTTTGACGAGACTTTTTTTGTTAGATAGCTGAAGTTACTTCGCATAACTTTATTTTTTCGAAAATAATTAGGGTGCCGCGTAAAAAAATAAAATTGGAATAAAATCTTATGCAACGCACAGTTTTACTGGCAGGTATTTGAATTTGTGAGAAATATATTTGCTTAATGTTAGCAGCAAAAAAAAATTGAAAATACTTGCGGTTCCGCATAAAAAAATATTAAAACATAGTCAGGAACATATTTGCCGTGTGGTGCCGGCTTAGAATAGTACCACCCCATATCTTCACGAGGGTGTCGTAAAAGACGACTAAGGGATATAAACCAGGGGATGGGCTGCAGCATTCTCTGAGAACCATAAACTGCGATCGCAAATCCGCCTGCCAAGCATGGTGATTAGGGCAATTCCCCCTCTATTCGGGGAGACCTGTGTCCAACAGTGGACGTCTTATAGTTGAATAGATAGATAGAGAAACATATGAAACGCGGGAACGGCCGCGGGCACACAGCTAGTTTAGAATGTATTTCCTTGACAACTATTAGGTACAAGTCAGAATAATGAGACATTATTTACCTAATTTGGACTTATTACAGCCTGCAAAAGGCATAAAACTTTAACAACTCTGTATCGATTTATTCAAATCAGTAATAATAATACATCCAATAATAATTACATCCTCGTATATTAACCTTTCCTGAGCTTTAAAAACGTAAGCTTTCGAATACATTTTTTTTATACTCTACACGCTCAATGCTTTGTCCACAATCTCACCTAATTTTAAGTAATGTTGTGGTCCAGGATCGTAAACAGACTACGCCTACGTACTGGTTCTCATGTGATGCTGCCGGAACACACCTGTTGGTATTTGACGACTGATTTTTCATACTTGAGGGTGGTATCTACCCAGGCGGGCTATCAGATCTAGTGAACGATCGTCATAATTTTAATATTAGAAGTAAAGACAAGTTGGCCGCCCCACGCTTTAGGTTAAGTAAGTGTAATAAAAGCTTTATAGGTAATAGTATTTGGTTTTACAATAAGATCCCAAGTAACATTACCGATTTACCTGACAATAAGTTCAAATATTATGTCAAGCAAGTTTTAATCTCAAAAGGTTATTACAGGGTGGATCATTACGTGAACGATAGTGATGTCTGGAATTAACCCACATCTCTGTGCTTCCGCTAACATTATTAAGACTATGATTTGTATAATTTTTATGTGAAAAAAATGTATAATATTTATTAAAAAAAAAGATCTAGATCGAGTTTCTTGCCAGCTCTTCTCGGCTGGGTTGTTTTCCGAACCGGTGGTAGTGTTTTAGACGTTAATAAGCGCCTTCTTAGGACCTAAATTGAATAAAGATATTTTTGATTTTGATTTTGGGCATTATTAGGAAATGCCTTACCACCATACTACAGTTTCCTCACGATGTTATCCTTTACCGAATGCTCAGACTGATTTTGAAGTTGAATAGGTGGCCATTGACCCAGAATCCAGCTGCATTATCAACTGCGCCATCATGGCTTTACGTATTGATAGAATCGTCTAAACATCAAAGTGTTTATTAAATAATACCATAGATAAATTATTATATAGTCTTTGCTAATACACGCGTAATATGAACTTTTTCGAGTTTCGATTTTATTAATATTACATCAATTACCGCTTAAGTAATTTACACTTTTAATTGGAGGTGCTATTTAATATTTTTTATCAATTAATGTGTATAAATTGGAAAACATAACCTATATTATCAATGTGGATTCAGATCATATAGATTTTGTCTAAGCTGTTAGTACATTTGAATAAGAATCAATTTAGAAATTTCCATTCAATCGACACCATTTTATTAATAACAGAAGTAATGTTTTAGTAAATGAAAATACCTGTGCAAAAGATGCTCAATGAAATGGTTAACCCCTTGAGCACTAACCTGGCGTTTTCCACCAACTTTCCATTGTTTTCCTATTGTCTTCATATATAAACAATTCACAAAGCTATATAGTTAGCGATTTATACGTAGACAGGTGAAGCTTGACTGCGCTGTAGCAACGACTCACAACAGAACCTAATTGTTACTAATCATGTTATTTAAAAATTATAAAAAATACTTAAAAAGGAGGCGAGTAACATGTTCGATTTAAACAATGAAATACTTATTACAGACCAAATTAAAAAAAGACAACGCATTGGGAAGTCTTATGCAATATATATACTTTTTTAATTCTTACAATTTATCTGGAGGTTCTTAACGCTTTGAGATAAGCACATAAGTAAGCAGGATGTGTAACGTATTATCAAATGAAAATTATCGAAAATATTCTCAAAAGTTTTTTCGTCCACAAGAGAATATTTGACATTCTCAGAAACATTAGCGACAAGTTGTGGTATTGAATTCAGAATATTTTCAAAGTTTTGAAAAATAATTTACATCTAAATACGGTTTTGCAAGCAACACTTAAACTCTTCAAAATACAAAATACCATTTTTTTTTTTCGTTCCATACCACACTTTGGATCAAGTCATTGATAGCCAGAAGCAGCTGGGAAAGTTGATAATATAAATTTAATGTTGTTTCAACAATATTTAATTCGAATATATGGCTGATTTGTAATACACGTCGTTTACGTATATAAAAAGTAAGGCCACCAAGATTATGCTAACAAACCCTATTAAGTTCCGTCTAATAATTTGAAATAATTCTTGTATAAAGTAGTTTTTGATATTGATTAAAAGGACATGGGGTCAGAAAAGTGTTTTAGAAATCTATTGCCATCGCGTTGCACCCCAAAGTCAGAATTATAAAACACGTAAGGGACTACTGTAGCTCGGGGTGATTTTACCTAGGCAAAAAAACGAAAACAACACTTCGTAGTAGCCTGTTTCTTCCTTCAAAACTGAACTGATTTTTAATTTTCTTTCAGTCATAGAATAAGCTTTTTTTATTTATTTGACGAACGTCTGAAAATGACGGGAAAAATATACCATTTTTTTTTCATTTTCAAAGGCTCCTAATTTCTAGAATAACTAATTTATTAAAAAAATTAAAACGTACGGGTATGGTGATGTTAGATATATGGAGGAAACAGGGGGGGTACTACGTTTGTATGGAATAAATGCCGCTAGGATGTCCTCTTTATTAATAAAATGGATTTTTCAAATCATACAATTATACTTACACTCGTGAGGCATCTTTTAATAGTTTCATAAAAAAACTATTGCGTAATAATGTATGTGTCGGAGCATGATAAATAATTGAATTTACAAACCAATGAACCTTTAAAGCAAGCCTGGGTTGCTATATCTTTTAAATATTCAATAGAAATTTCTCTATATGGCAAGCATACGTCAGGTTTTCTTTGTAAATCTATAATTGCAAGTTGATTTTCCTTGAGCAATTCAGAAAAAGCCGATGGTAGAGGCTACCCCGGTCGCTCATCAACCGCATTTATTTACCGGAAAATGACTATATATCGTTTCATCATCTACTTAATTATTCATTCGTGTTAGTAATTTTTATGCGTTTGTAATTGGACGCTTCCACGAATGTATTGTTGTAAAACAATGTCTATTGAACTATGTAAATTCTTAAGATATTACTTTCGTCCGCTGAATACTTTTTCCTAACTTTTCTTTATTTTGAATTTCTTTATTTAATCTTATACTTTGATCTATCTTTGAATTTCAAATATAATAATAAGTGTTTTTGGTTAAAGTGAATTTTAATATACCTATGAATAGTAAAAGTTTTGAAACGCTCAAAACAATGTGCATTCTTCATATTATTACCCGTAGGTATTATTATAAAATTAATTTTACTAACAAAACACTATCAAAACTATAAACTTAAAACTATATACTCATAATATTTGTCCAATAGAACAGTTGAAGGTATTAAGCTATAATTCTAAATTGTAATTTTAATCTTACAGCAACGATCTAGCTAAATGTTGCTCATCTTGCTAGTGCTTGGCGCGATTTTTGGTCTGTCATGTTGTCGTCCTTGTTTTTAATTCATTATTTTGCAGTATTTGACTATATATTATGTAATTTTGGTGGCATTTTACGTGATATAGTGTAGTTATGATACACAAGTGTCGTGAAGTGAAAATAATAACACGGAGCGTGAATTCTGAAATGTCCCAATCATTCCCGTTGTGGTCGTAACAGAAAGGTCACCATTTTGTTACCGCCATTCATTTATTGATTGTGTTCCTAACGTCTGACTTGGTTGCATGGTTTACTAGTACCTTTACCTTTTCCTTAAAAAGGAATAAATGGAACCAAAAAAAAATCATCTTGCTAGAAATTGCCAGTTTATTATTTCCAATACACTTCACTTGTACACTGTTATCACACTATTTCACACAAATGCCATCAAAGTCACCATAACATAGGGTGACATAAGGCAAGTTAATGAATTGATAATTTGAACTAGTATATGACAGGCAAAGGTTTTGCAAAAACTCACTCTAAAGTAAGTTCGGTAGCGATCACTTGCGATAAAATAAAAACACTAAGGATTGTGGCTTACCACTTTTGATCCTTAAAATCAACCAACAAAAGACTCACTAATTAGACTTTATATTATCTACATCGGAGATTTCAGTGTTATTTACTTTCATCTCGCTAAATCTACACATTGCACAAATGACATCTTCATTACTAAAACTAGATACACCGCAGCGGATAAATACAACTAGTAGACAATCCAATAAGGTAAAGGTAATCCTTGCAAAGCCTATCGTATAGTGTATCGGTGATAAAATACAACAGTTTCAATGGGCTCCCACCTGCAGACATATCAATGCACCACCGAACGCTAATGAAGATATAATATCCATCTCTAAACGTATTTATTTAGCAGCGCGCGCCTCCGCGTTCCGCCATTTTGTGCACAGATGACAAGGCTATGGGGGCATTTTCATAATGGCCGCCAATTAAGCTGGCCGTTTGGGCTACTTTAATAGGATTTAGTTGTCAATGTCGTTATTTAATTGGATTATTTGTAATCTTTGTTCGTTCTGGATAATTTGTTCGTTTGTGGTTTTTTTTATGTTAGTACAGGTTTTGTTATTGTTTAAATTGTAAAACATTATTTATTTTGTTAAACGTTGATTCATTAATAGTCTTAACAAAAATAATTTAATTTTGCTTAATGACTATTCATCTGTACAGGTTTTGGGAAATTATTTTACTAGATTTCCCACAAAATGGGAATTGCGTCAACATGCTGATGTCATACCACACTTGATTAAATATCAGTGTAAAAAGCTCGCCTCTTGTAATGGTTTAAAAAAAATGTGGTAGGTGTTTGTGAAGTTTTATTGCGGACATACGTACTATTGCTCATTTCTTTCCGAATAAACAGGCTCATCCTGCTATATTTTGGTATGAAGTCTGCGACTAGCAAGACGTGCCAGTATACAATTTGACTCAAACCTTAGTCTTCAGAAGCAGAACCAACATATTTGCTAGTTAAGCAAGTTAAAAGTTTAAGTTATTTATTTATTAAGTTATTTCCAAATGTTTATTCTAGGGTGGATTATTATGTGAACAATGGTGATGTCTGCAAGTGACAGCATTCTCTGTGCATCTACTACTAAACTTTATCACCATGAGTTATATAGTTCCAAACAAATAAGCAGAAAAAAAAAAACAAATCGAGTTTCTTGCCGGTTCTTCTCGATGACTAAGTTGTTTTCCAAACCGGTGGTAGTATTTTGACGTTCATGAGACCCTTAAGGTCCTAAAGTGAAAAAAATATTGTTGAATTTGAATTCTCTATGGCTACTTAGCCTTACAATCTACTACTTACAATATCTAATACTTTCAATCAAACCCCCTTTCAAATTTGTTAACCATTCGTAACCATATTGACCTCCATTACATAAACAAAATTTATCCAACCTTATCCTACAGCATTTTAATGAAATCTGTTCGACCATTGTTTTTATAATTGGTACGATTTTTCAATACGATTTTTACAATATTTATCCATTATCAATAAATATACCATTATCAATAAATTAGGTTCATTGAAATTAATTTGACTTCCAAAAATCCTTTTCCTAATTATATCTAAGCCCTTGAACATTGTTTTGTATGTTAATAGAGGTGCCGTTGATAATGACAAAAAGGTCAATAATCCAATATGTATGGTATTCAAACATTTCAAAAAGGAAATTGAAATATTAACATTTGAATTGATTCTGAGGCCTCACAAAACAAAGGAGCTAATTCCGGGCGACATTAAAATGTATGACTTTATATAAATTCACTGTATGATTTTATTACTATCTTATTACTCACCTTACATTGCTCACTTTATTCGATTGATTTAGTTTAAAGTATCAGACGCAAATATGATCATTCAATCAAAATCACGGTTGATAATTTGATAATTTTTGTTACAATGAATTAATTATTTCCAACATATTTTTGTACCTTTTTACATTTGGTTATTGTACATCGTAGAATGCACTTGTAATGCAAAACAATTCAGTACATTTTTTCTTGTGAAGGCGGTGAAAAAAAAAAATTTTTTTTTGTTGTAAATTACACTAATGCTCGCCAGTATTTCTTAAAGAAACAAGAAAATTAGTTGCTAAAAAGAGGAGAAAGGGTATTGAATTTTTCAATTTATCCTTTTACAAACTAAAATACAAGAATTAACGATACAAAACGAAAATTAACGACATTAAAATAAACTATAGTAAACTATAACGGTTTTAATAAAAGATGGTGGTAGTTTTTTTTTTTTTCTAATAACTCCCGCCTGGATAGCAATAGGTGTGTTCCGGCAGCATCACTTTAGAACCAGTACCTCTAAGCTAAGTGGGTTTACTCTCCTGGACCACATCTTCATTTACATCTGGTGAGATTGTGATCAAAATATTGTAAAAAAAAACCATAGATATGGTTTTAACGGATGGAATATATATTTAATCATAAGATATTTAAAAAAAACGCGGTCAACTAAAACCCCAACACGTAAACAAGTCCGAAATAGATGATTAAAAGCGGAATTAATCGGTTGATTTGCCTTTTAATAGCGTACTCCACGGCCGGAAGTGAAAACAATGAGCTTGCACCAGTCTGCTAAAGCATTAACATTATCCACTTTGACGATCGAATGCTTTAAAATTTGCAATAATTAATCGATTAATTTCGTAGCAAGTACTGTTAGTCTCTTCACTATATACCTATTAGATTATCGACACTATTCTTTACCATCACTTCCCTATGTTATTTTAAAATATGTTATATGTAACGAATGATTCTCACATATATTTACGTGCAACCTTTTAGGTTATAAAATTTGAAACAATTTCCGGAAACTTTTTATTACTAAAATGCAAAATGAAATAAAAATATTTTATTACTGTCCGTTTCATAAATGTTTATCATGCTGTCAACGACAAGAATAATTCAACAATTAAATTTGTTTATGTACTATTCAAACTACTTGACCAGAAAAGATCTACTTCGTTTCAAATTAAGGTTCTAAAGGCACATTTTCAATCGTCACATGTGAACTTTTATAGTAGGTACCTTAGACATAAGGAATAAGGAGGTGCTTTGTTGGGGGGTGTTGTTGTTGCTTTAGGGGTTTATTAAGGGTTGACATGTTGTTGTTGAGGGTTTTTTGTTATTGTGTTGTTACTTTGGTGAGGGGTTGTTATTTTGGGGTTGTTATTAAGGGTGGGTGTTATTTGGCGTTGATCGTGGGTGTTGTGTGTTGTGTGGGAGTGTGGGGTTTGAGGGCGGGCTCGTGGAGGAGACGCTCCTAAGCTACCACTTTCCAGTATGGCGTAGAGAGGAAAGGGAGGAAGGTATGGGGGAAAGAGAAGGGGGGGGGAGGGTCAAGGGTGCCTGAGGTGTGGGGGGGGGCGGGGAAGGATGTTGGGGGTTGGGGTTTGATGGATTGACGGATAAGCAGGTTTTTGACGTTTGCGAGACCGTGCAGGGAGGATATTCGGGACTATGTTGAGGTGGGGTGGGGGGCTTATGGCGGGAGGCTTGATAGAGCTATATGTCTGCTCAGGGTTGTTCGTGGTGAGTTGGTACGGTTCAGAAAGGAAGCTTCTGAAGCCAGGGAGGAGGCTTGTAAATGTAAGAAGGAGACTTCAGAAGCTAAGAAGTGGCTTTTGGAAAAGGGGGACTTGAAGAAGGAGGTGGTAGCTTTGGAACTGGAGCTGGCGGAAAGAAAATTGTAGGAGGAGAAACAGAAGCGGAGGTGTTTTTACGGATGTGTCTGTGGGACCCTCGCAGGGGGAGGAGAGGGAGTTGGGGGGAATGATAAAGTTGTAGAGGCGGTTATGGTGAGGTTAGAGGGGGCATTGGGGGGGATTGAGCGAAGGTTGGAGACGTTGGAAGGTAGAGGGGAACGGACTCTCTTGAGGGAGGACAGGGAAGTGGCTCCCAAGAAGAAGGTGGTTGGAAAGAGGGGGATAGGGAGGTGAGACCTAGAGTGAGTCTCCCAGAGCTGCCGCGCTCGGCTGCGGTGGTCGTTATGCTGCGGCCAGAGGCGGTGGCGCAGTGGCTATCATATGCGGAGGTCCTTGGTGAGGCTAGGGAGAAAGTGGTGTTAGAAGAAATGAGGATAGAGGGCATCTCGTGCCGCCCTACCGCTGTGGGGTCCCGATACATTGAGATTTCGGGCCCTGCGGGGGGGAGCGGGCGGATGCCCTTGCGGCTCGGCTGCAGGCGGTGGTAGAGGAGGTGGCGGTGGTCTCCATACCAACTAGGCGGACATCTACCCGCCTAGTGGGTCTGGAGGACTCGGTGTCGAAGGAGGAGGCTGTATCGAGAGTTGTGCAGGAAGGAGGGTGTCGTGTGGAGGAGGTGAAGGCTGGATTGGTGCGGGAAACGGAGAGGGGGTTAAGGACGTTGTTGGTGTCCTTACCGGTTGAGGCAGCGTTGAGGGTTATTGGGAAGGGGGAGATTAAAGTTGGTTGGAGTACGACCCGGGTCTGTGCACTTGAGGGGCTTCCGTTGAGGTGCTACAAGTGCATGGATCTGGGTCATACAAGGGCGAGGTGCACCGCTGAGGTGGAGAGGGGGGCGCAATGCTACCGCTGTGGTGTTCAGGGCCACAAGGCCAGGGACTGCACGGCGGAACGGCCGAGGTGCGCATTGTGTGCGGAGGAAGGGAGGGAGGCAGGCCACCACATGGGGGGGCCTATTGTCGACCTCCCTTAAAGCGAGGGGCACTGGCTGGTGTAGGAGTTGCACCTGTAAAGGTGGAGGTAGGGCGGTAAGCGGGGGCTTGTCTAGGAGGTGGGTGTGTGTGGAGTGGGGCTTCGTGAGGTGGATGTTGGAAGGTGTGTGTGCGTGGTGGTTTCTTGGGGGGTTTTTGGCGGGTTGGGGGTGTCTTCTCTTTTAGGTATCCCTCTACTTACTACGTCTTGTTAGTAAAACAAGACGAGTAAAGGAGAGGGACCTATTTCTTTCTTTCTTCTACAGCGGTGGCGGGCTCCTTCCTCTTTTCTGTTTGCCCGCCCTGCTCTGTCCCAGTCTTCCGTCTTTCTTTTTATTGGGGGCAAGGGGTGTTAAGTCCCTTGCCCCTGGACTGTTGACCGTTGGGTCATGCCTCCCTTCGGGGAGGCGGGCGAAGAGATGGTGGGGGGCATTCTCCCTCCCCCATCCCCATTGGGTTATTGCACGGACGAGGCCCGGTGGGTTTGCCGCAGGGGGCGACGCGGTGCTTGCGAAAGCCATCCCGTATCGCCCCCATCCCAAATGCGGCGGACGGCCCCGGGGGGTTTAGTGCGTATTTCCGGACGCTTTGCGTTCGGGCGAATCCCACACTGGCACGGAGTCGTCCCTCCGTGCCCCCTTACCTATTGCATTGAGGGGCTCCGGTCTCACTAATGCAATAGGTAAGGGTAGTGCGTAAATGCATTTCCCCCCGTAAAAAAATAAAATAAAAATAAAAAGGTACCTTAGACATATATGAGTTAGTATAAATTATTTTGGTAGTAATCAACAATAAGTTTAATTAATTCAACAATAAGTTAAAGTTTTTCTATTATTTAAACAAAGTCAATTGCAAAAATGAACAATAAACCTATTTACGGGGGAAAAAAAACTCACAGATTCTTGTTAAATTGTTACGAGAGTCGAAGAAAATTAAATTTATAAAATGAATTGTCAGGGAATTTTTATAAATTTACTAGCTAGTGCCCGCGGTTCCGCTCGCGTTTTATATGTTCTTTAGGTGTGAGTGAAAAAGTAACGTAAAAAAACAAATGAATAAAGGCAAATCGAGTCTTTTGTTTTATTAGCGGAAAAAATGTACATAAGAGTAAATGGAAAATAATGAAAAAGTATTTAAAAATATAAAAAAAAGCTTAACACCATCTACGAAAAATTACGCGTCGAATGGTAGAAGTCCCATCCCGATATATTTAGTAGTTTTGACTTGATGGTGCGTCAACAGACACCATTTTCCATTTATATATATTATAGAAGAAGATAGAAGACTAGCTAGGATTAATTCAATAATTAGCTGTAATTAAAACGCAGCCAAATGGTCATCTATAAAATAAACAGTTTTACAGTATATATTTTATTTAGGCGTGTGGTGCCCGCTAAAATTAGTACCACCCCATATCTTCCCGTGGGTGTTGTAAAACGCGACTAAGGGATAAACCAGGGGATGGGCAACAGCTTCTTCTGAGTACCACAAACACCTGACTGCGATCACCTACCCGCCTGCCAAGCGTGGCGATTATGGTAACCAAAAAACCATTTGGGCGTGACCTATGTCCAGCAGAGAAGGTCGTTCGGTTGAATAGATGTCGATTTTTAACCTCATTAAAAATTTCACAAACCATCACACATCCCATGTTTTTCTTTCTCACTTTCTTTCTATACAGCCTGTTTAAATTATTCATTATCTATACTGGATATTTCAATTATCTTATTAATTATTAAAAAGTATCGGTGCGGACGTTATTTAGGTCAAATACACATTAAATGGAATAAATAAATAATTTATGACTAACTGCACGTCACTTTTTACAATAATGAACAACAATTCGCTCTTTCAAAGGTAGTTATTAAGTTATACGAATCTTCATGAGCGGACAAACGTCAAAACGGCCATCATAAAATGGCTCTACTTTAAATTTAATAAATACCTATTCAATGTATCATTAATAAAACTTTCTAGATTACATCTAAACAACTTAAAACATTATTTGTTGCCTTAGTTTATTTAGGAAGTGCTCCAGTCTATTTTCGTCCTGAAGCACAAAACACAAGCATGTAAAATTTCGCAGTTAACTTTACAGCCCAATATTTCACGAGTTAGGTTGAACTAATAACACGAACGCGCTGTGTAATACAGTCGGCTCTAATTTTGTAATGTCTTATCTAACTTTAGGACTTTTTTTACACGGAAAAGGTTCAGTGCTTTGACCACAATCTTGCCTGATGTTACGTGACGATGTGGTCCAGGATGGTAAAAACACTAAGCCTAGAGTACTGGTTATCTAGTGATGCTGCCGGATCACACCTATTGGTATTTGGCGACAGGTTTTCAAACTTGAGGGTGGTAGCTACTCAGTCGGGCATCATTAGAAAATGCCCTACCACCATGCTTTGGTTTCGTCACGATTTTTTCCTTCACCGAAAGCTCAGGGCGATTTTAGACTCGGATAGGTGCGGATCGAACCCGCGTCGATTGAGGCGGAATTCGGCCGCACTATCCGCTGCGTCATCATCGCATCACTCATAGATATCTTGATGTAAGATATTACCGCACATATCCATGAATTCAAACGGAGTAACATAGTCTAAATTTGGTCTTAGCATCGATTTGTGATATGTAAAAGTATCATATAATTTATTTCATGAATCATCTTTACTTTGTTCAACACTAGCTGTGTGCCCGCGGCTTCACTCGCGTTTCATATATTATTCGCTGCGTAAGTATAGTTTTTAAATAATAATTGGATAAAAATGTTATGATGATGCCGTTCATTGAATCACTTTTTGTTCACAATTTCATGATTTTTAATTTTTTTTTTTTTTTACATGGAAGCCTAATAATTTTCCTGAAACTATTTTGATACTAACAGTAAGCAAAGATATTTCTCACAAATCCCAACACCCGCCAGTAAAACTGTGCATTGAATCGGATTTTATTTACAATATTATGAGTTTTTTTTACACGGAACCCCTAATTATTTTTGAGTGATAAAAATAAAAGTAGCCTAAGTTACGCGGAGTAACCTCATCTATCTACCAAAACAAAATCCGTCCCAATCGGTCCAGGCGTTTCGGAGATTAGCCGTAACCGTTTGTTACAGACAGACAGACAAAAATCTACAAAATTGTGTTTTTGGTATAGCTTTCCTATATACATTATACGTGTCGCCGTAATAGTTATGTATTCTAGATATATGTATCTATGATTCTAGGTATTTTCAACTTGCCCGATGACATCAACCATGTACAATATTTATTATTTATATCCGTGATGATATTGATTGCCGTGATTGATTTTTTTATAGCCAGCAAGTATTTATATTCAAGGGGTTATCGCCTTGAGCACTTACCTGGCGTTTATGCCAGCTTTCCACTGTTTGCCTATTGTCTTCCTATTGTCTTATTTTTCAGGGTACTTGACACATTAAGCTAATAGGTAGGATTTTACATATTATAGAAATAACCGTGTAGTCGTTTTTACATTTGCTTCAGTGGGTGGCCCCAGTGGTACATTTTCACGGTAATCATAATAAACTTTTGTAACTTCCATTCTTATGGGAGAGTTTACAATTAACATAATCCTTTTGCGACTAAAGATAAACTAAACATTATCGTAGGATTCACATGGTCTTGACAGTAATATCTTTTGAAAAACCTAACTGTGATTATTATTGAAGACTTATTGTAATAAAGTAGACTAATCTGGCTATTGTCAGGAATGAAAAAAAAAGTGTGAAAAGTGACTGCGGTAGATAATGCAGAAAGTATACGGGCTACAGAAGTTAATCATGTTTTGGCTATGATCAAATATTGCCTAAACCATTGATCTGCCGCAATTATACTAATCATCGTAGATTATTACATAGATGTGTTGAGATGATGAAGATTTTATTATTATTAGTCTAGATAATTCCCACTTCATACTAAAGTCATGATTTCAATAGACTGTAACGATATCCAGGTTGAACAAACTTTATTTCTAGCGAGTCTTTGACGAATATTACATAGTCTCTTTTTAACGTGTTTTTTATTAGTTTAATTATCAAGGACTGATGACAAAACAATAATTGTATACCCTTGTCCTATTATCCTACCTTTTAATTAGGGATTTTTATTAATGACATTTACACTATGTTTTGTTATCCACATCAAGTCTCCTATTGGATTAATATAAGATTTTGAGCTTTTGATGCTGTTTCGATACTTAAGCTATAGTGATTGAATTTGATTGTAAAAGCATCATAATGACTACTCTTTCCCAAAATATTCTGTACGTAAAAATACGTACGTAAATATTTACAACAACTAACATCGAGCACACGAGGCTTATTTAGGATCCTATCCATGCATCTATTCAACATAAATATATCCAATGCTGGAGAATAGACCTTCACCAAGTCGTCAGTCCACCTTGTAGAAGGCCTACCCACGCTGCGTCTTCAGGTACGTGGCAGTCATTCGAGAACCCGTTGGCCCCATAGAGCATCGATTCTAAGAGCAATATGCCCAGCCCATTGCCATTTAAATTGGGTAATTCTTCAGGCAAGTTTTGTTACTTTGGTACTTCTGGGGATCCTCATTCCTGGTTCAATCATAGTAAAATTTAGAGCATAGTATTCTCCACTACCCTTTGGCTAACTTAGACCTTTCTAATTAGGCTCATTGAATGCGACCACGTCTCAGTGCCAACACTCAGATCATCACTGGTAACACACACTGGTCGAAGACTTTTGTCTTGAGATACTGCGGTATTTCGGACGACAAGATTCTGGCTAGCTTCCCAGACGTGGCCCAGCAGCAATATGAATGATTATTATTATGAATTGATACGAATATTTATTGAGGTTAAGTACTTAACTACTTCAAAATATTGTATTACATAATAATACAAATAATACTAAATATCTTCCCTTTTCCCCCCCAGCCGGAGCACCAAGCGGACCACCGGTTGTGAGATGTCAACTGCGCAAACACAAACCCAACCGCAAACCGCGGACGCCCTTCACAACGCAACAGCTACTGGCCTTAGAGAAAAAATTCAGGGACAAACAATATTTAAGTATAGCTGAGAGGGCAGAGTTCTCATCCTCTCTGAGGCTAACTGAAACTCAGGTAAGATAATTTTTACCATTGAAAATCTAAATAATAATGGCCGACAAGAATAGTAGTTTTTATTTTTTTTAAACAATAGTTTCATTTATTCATACCATAAGTATATGGCCAGAACTATCATAATCAGAGGGCTCTGCTCGGAATTTAACTATGTGATCGAATTAGAAATGAGGACATCCGCAGAAGATCTAAAGTAACCGACATTGCCCGAAGAATTTCCAAAGTTAAATGGCAAAAGCTGGGCATATTGCTCGTAGAAATGATGCCCAGTGAGGCCAATGGGTTATCGAATGACTGCCGTAAGCTGCCCGCAAGGTGGACCGACGACCGGGTCGCAGTAATCCTCTGGATGCAGGTGGCTCAAGACCGGTCGTTGTGGAGATCTTTGGGGAGACCTATATCCAGCAGTGGACGTCTTTCGGTTGAATGGATGGAAGAACATGAAAGAGTATTAGCGTGATATAGTTCGATTTTTGTGCATAATTATATTGAAAGTAAAAAAAATATAAGGTAAAATAATTAATAACGTTTATTCTGAGATATCACAAAAATTTACTGGTAGCAAAATAGCCGTCATTTCGCTAGAGCGTTGAATATTAAAAACAAGAATCAAAAATATCATTATTCATATGGCATTTGCTGAATTATATGTAACTGATTGCCATTAACTATTAAAGAGGTCAAATCAAATTCGTAATTACAAACGATAATATGTCTATTAAAGTTATTTTATTAATATCTGACATCAAAGTTTTGTACCATCGTAAAATAAGGACAATCTATCATAGTGTCAATTATTATGATTTGTTTAAAAAAAATCATAATCCTAGTTCGGAAACGATATCTATATGAAGCGTTTATAAAATATCGATTAATCGAATAAATGAAAAATATAAACTGAGAACAATAAATTGTGATAATTTAAAGCACACTAAGGAGATAATTATGATAACCTCTATATGTCCTTAGAACTATCCTGGCTTCAAATAGAAATGTTTTTAAATAGTATTTTATAGTAGAGCTACTCGATTTGTTTTCTTTAAAAATTTCGTACCCATTATCTTTAATTTTAAAACTCACTTTCTCTTTACAATCGTTATATGTAGGTACTTGATGTATTTGTAAATTTTTCTTACACGTAATGTATAAAAATAATATTATATAAAACTCTTCAAAATTTAATTTCTTCTTAAGAAATATGCTTATTTTTAAATAATGTGAAATGTATACTTACCAAAATTATTTTTTACAGGTCAAAATATGGTTTCAAAATCGACGTGCGAAAGCGAAACGTCTTCAAGAAGCTGAAATCGAGAAGCTAAGGTTATCAGCTAGGCCTCTTTTGCCTCCGACTTTCGCGCTCTTTGGCGGGGGCGGAGCGCCGCCACTCTTTGCGGCAATGGCAGCGGCTTCGAGACCACAACTGAGCTTCCTGGGTGGTCCTCCGAGCCACCAGCATGCAATAAACATGAACATTTTGAATTCACTACAGCCGCATTGACGTTTGGATCACGCGGTAACGCGTGACTCGCCCAACGAACAGCAGCCATCGCCGTAGTTTGATGAACGCTGTTTGAAAATTTAAAATTGGAATATATTTATTTCAATTGACAATTATGAGACTGAGTTCCATGAAAAGTCAGTTATCGAAAAAGGTTTCATTTTAAGGAGAAACGAAATCCTTTTTTTTCAGTTGATTAACTCATCGAAATTACGTAATGAAGCTAAAAACTGACAATAACAAACTTCAAATCAAGGGATTCTATTAGGAAGTGTAATTTCGCTTCACAAAAAATACTATAGTTATTTTTTTAATCGCATCTTGCATTTAAATGTGATGTAAAATATTTTGCAAAGTGTTCAATTTGACAAATTTAGTATGTACAAGTTCATAATAAAATCTGGAGGAATTAAATGTTATCATTAATTTGTTTATTAATGAATGTGAGAAACATTTTTTTATATATTTCTTATACAACATTTTCACCCAAGTTCTCTACAGAAACATCAAACTATTAGAAATAAACAAAGTATCATAATTGTTTTTTAATAAGTTTCAATATTGAAATCCAGCCTCAAATTAATAATAGAATTAATTAGCACTTACAGAAATAATTATTCTTCATCAAAAAGTGCAATTTTTCTAATAGTTTAGACTAAGTTTCATTAATCTTTAAGATTTATAATAATAATGTAAATACACTTATTTTTAAATTGAAATGCCTGTTACAAATAATATTCTTAATATAAAAATAATGATAAAAATGAAGTTAAATATATTATTATTTATCTGTGTAAAATTACCTAAGACAATTTATTATATATCATTATTATGTTGCTAATTGAAACTGCAAAGGCAGAGATAATCGACAATGAGACTAATTAGGTTTCATAATTTCGAAAATAATATGTATGTATCTGTAATAAAACATTATTTAAAAAATATTATACTTTTCTTAATGGCAACGATTTAATTTACAGCTAGCTTGGCTGACTTTGGTTCATTTCTGGCATTTGGAATAATTTGTGATATATTTTTTGGGTTTTGCGTTACTACATATTATTAGGACAGAGTTGTATGTGATCTTTAAAGCTTTTTAACATGAATCAATTTCAAAACTCAATTTAATAATGTTGTCGGAAATGTGATGTCAACAATCAACTGTTAAAACTTTTTTTTTTGTTAATAATAGAGGTTTGAACCTACCAAGTAGATTTTAATGCCTTAAAATGCATTTTTATTTTCTCCAAATTTCTGTATTTATTATAACAATGACAAAATATAAAGTATGTTATGTCAAAATTTTGGTTTTAAAAAATGGCTTCTATTGGTATGATTCTATTTTTTTATTACTTTTTGAAATGAGCCACATTTTCGTTTATTTGCCGTGATTATATTATAATAGTTTATTTAAAAAACTGAAATTTGTCGTATTATTAAATATTATGAAATAAAAAAAGCAATTAAATCCGAAAAAAAAAACATTTCATTTCCAAAATACTTAGGTTACCTTTAATTTACACCACATTATACAATGCTCTATTAAACCTTAAACAAAACTACATGTTAAGTAATGTAAATAGATTATTGTAAGTTTAGGTAAAATTATAATATAAAAGACAAAATGTAAATTGTTTCGAATTAAACTTTTTATACAAACTATCGAATTAAATGTAAAAATTGTCTATAATTATGTGTTAAATGATTAGTAATTATTTCATTTAAGTATATAGATAATTGATTGTGGATTACACAAATACATTTTAATATATTATATTACACAGGTTTATGAATAAAATTTTAATTTGCTTCTATGAAAGTCGATAAAAAATACCTTCCTTTTTTAATATTATTAATTCCCTTTATACAGCGACAAACTTATCTGACGAAAGCTGAACCAAAAGAGGAACTAGCGAACGTCATCTTTAAATGTCAAAAGTCTGCATTTCCTTGTCATTTCTCCTGTTAACAACAGCAACGTGGGTTTATTGTTTTTTTAAAATAATGAAACATATTTCCTATGTTTTACATAATAATTTAATTTAAATTACAAATTGCCAAGCATTATAAAATGTACATTTTTTTCCATTATATTTCAAAAAAGTATTTACTGGCAACTATAAAAATCAACGACTCCATTACCGGGTCAGAAAAGTTTGTAGGAGCGTTCGCAATTTTTTTTTATTAAAGAAGGTTCTATCTCAGAAATCACAGAACTTGATATTAGCCTCGTTGCAGAATTTCTTCCCGTGACGTTTACGTTAGCACATATAATGGAACCACGCATGTATTTCTGATGAGTTCTTTTTTAAACTGTATAAATATACCATAAAGATATTTGATCAAAATGTTACCTTATTAAGATAAGCTTAAAGACAATAGGTATGGCCTAAGATTATAAAGACTGTAAACCTAATGGTACCGAATTTTATATGACGCTGCCGGGACACACCTATAATAGGTGTTTGCCAAAATACTTTCAAACTTTAGGGGATTTTCAAAGTCAAGTGCTGGTTAATATTATAAAACAATATACCTACCACCGCGCTATGATTTCATCACAATGTTTATCATCTGTACATGTACTTGTAAGTGGGCTCCTGTTTCCGCAACTAAACCAGCGGTCCGTTGCGCGTGGAGGATCAGCCAGTTACTCGAAACAGCCAACCTTCCAGAAGCCTCCGGGACGGTCGCAGGCTTCCTGGAACGACCTCTTGAGGATTTTTACCCGTTGGCTGCCTACGCTCATGCATTCCAGGATCACATGGGCAGCAGTTTCTTATTCTAGTCAGCCCCTATACAGGGGGGTGTCTGTAAAACCTATGTTTTCAGAAAATTCAGGCTAATTATGGAATACAATAAACATTTTCGATCCTACGTTAATTGATGGGTTATCAGATCACACTAAAACTGAACTCCAATTAAAATATGTACAAAGTATTATGGTCAGACGCGTAACTAAACCATCTGAGGCCAGAGGCAAATTCATTAAATGGTAAAAATCGTCACGTTGTAATTTGATTTTAATAAATCACTAAAGCGCTTAAATATTTAGTTACATCTAATTTTAATTGTATTTATAATTTTTACTGAATTTTGTTAAAAATGTTAGGATTCTTCTGAGCTCGTGGCCCCACCGGACCGGGGTCCGATGCCAGTTCTGCCACCCTATAGTAACGTCACTGGTTATGGTGTTAAGTCTTATCTAGAATCTGATTGTAGTAATTACAATATTTGAAAAGAAACTCTTAAATATTTTAAAAATTAGGAAACACCATAGACAAATTAATTCATTGTTTAAAAACACTATCCATATAGTAAAGTTAGAATTGGTAGTAAAGACACTCCTATAAAAACTATGTCATAAAAATGTATGTGTAACACACAGACCTAGTATAGACCGAAAAAACATATTATGTACAACATAGTATGTATTTGGTGTAACATCATATTCTTGACAAGGAGCCTAAACAGAAAATTGAAAAAAAAGGCATCTATTGACGAAAACCTAAATATTTGTTCGATCTCATTAATATAGCATATTGTCAAAAATGACATTGCAGATGTACATTGGACGAGTGTACAAACAAAAGTTATCACTTGGGTAGTTTTTAACAGACTTCAAAAAGGAGGAGGCTATCAATTCGTCTGTATGTTTTTTTTTTGTATGTTTGTTACTCAATATCTCCGTCATTTGTGGACCGATTTTCAAATATTTTTTTTCATTGAAGGAGTATACTTCCGAGGTATTCCCATTTTCTGACCAAATCAGGATCTGATCAGTGAAACTCAGGGAAATTGAAAAAACCCTTTAATACTTTCAAAAACATATATTTATTTCCCAAGCTATGAAGTCGACTTCACAGCTATACCTTTTTTTTGTTGTCGAGGGGAAATGCATTTACGCACTACCCTTACCTATTGCATTAGTGAGACCGGAGTCCCCCAATGCAATAGGTAAGGGGGCACGGAGGGACGAACTCCGTGCCAGTGTGGGACTCAACCGGGCGTGAAGCGCCCGGAAATACCCACTAAAACCCCCCGGGGCCGTCCGCCGTATTTGGGATGAGGGCGACACGGAGTGGCTTTCGCAAGCACCGCATCGCAAACACCGCGTCGCTTACAGCTATACCTAAAAGTACATAGAATTTTTAAACCAAAAAATTGATTCAACTACTTTTTAATTAAAAACAAAATCAACTTCAAACAAATGAAATATAAAAATGCACTAAAAACTCAATAAATAAATTCTTTATTCATTTGCTTCGTTAATTTTGGAGTCGGTGCCAGCTAGAGTTAACCAATGTACTCATTTACAAGTGGAAATAACAGCCTAAACTTTATCACAATTAGACTAAATAAAGGGCTAGGGTGATTTTAAAGAACAATTAATCAAAATTGAATATAATTAGCGACGTATAATACGTCTTTATACGTATAAAAGCTGGCACCGATTTCAAAATTAACGAAGCAGATTAATAAAGAAATTGTTATATATAATAATTATGACTTTTAGTGCGTTTTTATAGTTTATTTTTTTGAAGTCGGTTTTGTTTTTGTTTAAAAAGTTTTTTTTTGTAACTTTACATTTGAAAATCACAATCAAATAGTCGTACAATTGCATAGTATGGAAAGAAAAGAAGTAACTTAGGTATAATATAAAAAATACTCGACAGAACAAATATAAAGTAAAGAAACTATTTCACTTTTCTTAGTAATGGGACTCTTTTGGAACTTCATACTTTTGGGATAATTATATATTACAAAATAATTATCCACAAGTGAATCGAAATAAATTCGTTATTATAGTCCGATATTTTTTTATTTCATAAGAATCATATTAATATCATCCATTAGAACATTGGTCAATAATTATCTATTAAAAACACAGAACATATAATACGGTTGAATTGCTTCTGCAATTGTAAATCTGAATATACTTATATGTTACAATTTCATTACTTCTTCTGTTAGGATAACCCGCTTTTTTTCTGAATTAGAAAGGTAATCCAAAACGTTTATTATTTTATGTACGTAATGTACCAATTGAACATTTATATTTTAGGTATTGGTTAAAAAATCTTCTTTTTTTTTTTTTCGAAATGAATAACGTTGTTGATTTGAAGAACCTTGACAACTTTACCGGACTTTGTTGTGAAGAGTTGCTTAGGGCACTCAAACGGAAAATGATAAACTAGCAAAAGAGAACCACAATGCTATGAACCTCGAATTAAATTGTTACTAGCAAATAAATTCATTGTTACTAGCAAAAAAAACCTGTAAACAAATATAATTAAAAAAGAAAAAAAATGTTCTGTAGTAATCTGTAATTTACAGACATAATTCTGCCAGTATCATGTGAGTACTGAGTTTATATTTTCAATCTTGTATCAACGTTTCTAACATCTAGCAAAACGGTACCTCATCTTTCTAGAACTCTCCGTGAAGTTTTCGTTGCACCTCAGAATAATCGGTTTGCGAGTTTTTGCCAGTACCTCTGTATGTATTAGTTGTTGTTATGTTTAATGAAATAACTTGTGTTATTGGACCCTATATTGTGTGATTTTGGTGGCATTTCACGTAATATAATTTGGTTATTATGTGTAAAATGTTTATTCTGAGGTGACACGAAAATTCCTAGAAGAATTATCATCGTCTTGGTAGGCAGTATGGATAAAAAATGTATTGTAATCTGTCCTATTGGACATATAATTCTACTAGTACATACAGCTTACTTCATTATTTCCAATACACTTCAAACTATATTACAAAAATGCCACCAAAATTAAATAATATATAGGGTAAACAAATACGCAATTAATACCGCAGTGTCTCTCAAGTCTTCGACCAGTTTCGACGACTGAGACCTGCTCGCTTACTGCTGCTAATTAGAATGCTCAAAGTTACGCAAAGGGCAATGGTGAAGCCTACGCTCAGAATTTCCCTGCGTGATCGAATCAGAAATGAGAAGATCCGCAGGAAAACCAAAGTAACTGACATTGCCCGAAGAGTTCCTAAACTTACATAAGTGGCAATGGGATGGCCTCATTCCTTGTAGAACCGATGCCCGATGGGATCATCGGGTTCTCGAATGGCTGCCGCGTACCGGAAAACGCAGCGTGGGTAAGCCTCCCACAATGTGGACCGGGTGAAAGTCGCGGGAATCCTCTGGATACGGGTGGCGTAGGAACGATTGCTGTAAGGAGTAAGGCAATAGCCTTACTTTAAAGAAATCCGGAGTAAAATTGCACCTATTCCAGATTAGGAACAACGATCACTCCATATTAACACAATATCAATTTATTGTCACGATTCGACTTATTTATGTCAAGCGTGAACCTCTAATGATACATAAAAAGTATTGTTTTTCCTCCACCACTTTACGCAGTCTGAAATCATTCGAGATTCAGCGTTTATTAGTACAGACCGCAAAATAAAAACTTGACTTCATGCATTTAACCAATCACGGGGTTCCGTATAGTGCGTCTATAAAAATTTATAACATTGTTTCCAAGTAAAAAGTGTCGCGAGGGCAAATAAATTAAATTTACGAAATTAAACGAAATAAATATATGAAACTAATATAATTACATAAAAAAACGGAACGTTTTAATTTAATATAAACATAAAAATTACAAAGAATTAAAAAAAAAACCGGTACTTTAATCACGGTAAAGGAAAATCCTGGCCAGGTGCTCGTCCGAGAGCGGGTACGTCTCTCTCGCTGCTGGTCACAATCCTGGGAAGCCTTCCTTTAATAATTTTCCACCCTTAATTATATCATAGGCATCATTCCTTGACATCCGGGATATCTATATCTCGAAGTAATATATCTGTAATAATATTTTGTATCGTAATTCAGACCGACGTTTTCCTTAATTTTACGTCCTCTGTCCCTCGACCCATTTTTCTTACTGGCATCAAAATTCTATACCTTCTAGGCGTTCGAAAAATCAAGTTTTAAAATGTTCCCTTCTTAAACGGCCTCCTCAATGAATTCATTACAAACTCATGTTTGATTCGCAAAGCTCACGCGTAAGGTATACTATAAAACTGACAGAGAACATAAATAAACTAGTAGAAAACCTTCGGGTTTTCTTAATGAATTTAATTAATAAATATAATGAAGATATATAAAGAATAATAATAATATCATTATAATAATTATATAACACTTTTATTGAATACTACATAGATTTGACTTCAGACATAGATTTGATACAAGATTTGGCTTTCAGGTTATACTGCCGGAACCTACATGTAGGTAATTAGCAATAGATTTCAATTTGAGGATATTACCTAATCAGGTGAGATAGAAATGCCTTATAACATGTTATGGTTTCCCATCTTTCTTTCTTCAACTACTTCAACAGACTTCAAACAACTTAGATTCCTACCACACTAACATTGAGCTACCATCCAGCCATGGATGGGGATTGCCGAAAGAAGAAAAAGCTCATATCTTTACATAAACTGTTTAATAAATGTTAAATGCCTTAATAATGTGTACCTATTCATGTTTTAACACACTTAAATTTATCAAAAATAAAACAAATTTAGTATGAAATTAAAATAAATTAAGATAACCATTAATGGGAAAATATTTTATATGTGACAACACAAAAGTGCCACCACTTAAACGCCATCTTATATTTGACACACCGTAGTATGTTGTTGACGGCTGATGTCATAGCATTGGTAACGCGAATTTTTCCCCTACCGAGAATTGATCAACACCGCTAAATAAGCTTTTTAAAAAAAGAGAGTGTGAGTTCACACGTGGTAGAAGTAAAAATTTGTTATAGTTCAATATCAAATATATAGCATGTATGGGGACTAGATTCCAAGGTATGTACCGTTCGGGTACGGGCCCGTACACGACGGCAGAGTAGTGGGGACGCAGACCGCTACGAATAATAGCGCAAAGAGGAGACGAAGTATAGAGAAGATATATAGAAACGCATTCTATCTCATTCTCTCACTGCCTAAAACCTGTATATACACATATTAGCTAACTCTTTTTCGTTACACATTTTCGTTTCACAAAATCCAATTCACACCGTCCCAAGAATAGTTTCACTTCAAAAGTACACACCTATTGTTTTCACACTCAACCTACTGAACCCTAAAACGAGTCTTTCCACATCAGACAATGTAAATAAGTTTAATACACAGATTTGTATTCAGCGATGTTCGAACGCCGCACACCTGTCCTATTTAATTACTCATTTATTTATTTATTTACCAAAACGGTTACATTATACCATACGTGACCGGTAATTTATAGTAATTGGTCGGTTTTTTAAACCTAGTTACGAGTACCGGGTTTATTATCACCAATGTAAGATGATCCTCGGAACTACCAATAAGTGTGAAGTGATAAATAAAGTTTTACAACATCGTCGAGGTCTTCGCAATATTGCCATTTTTCATTGTATGAATTGGCAACTAAGCCCTTTCATGTCCTCTTTATGTAGATACGTCCTGATCAATTCTCTTGAAGCCATTAAAGAAATTGTATTATATAGTTCTTGTAACGCTTTACCGATCTTTATTTCAAACCAGCTGTTCCCACGACTCCGCCCGGTATTATTTTTTTTTACAGGCCAAAATTATTTTGGTACTATTAAAAATTAAATCGCGATTTTGTTTACATTTTTTATGAGTTTTTTTTTTTTTTTACGCGGAACCCTAATTATTTTCCAAAACTAAAAATAGCCCAAGTTCAAAGGTCTCATTAAAAACAGGCCAGTCGTTTCGGAGATTAGCCGGAACAAACAGACTGACAGACAGTGACAAATTTTGGTGTATTTATCGTATATACATTCATAGGTATATGTGTTTAATAAAAAGTTGTTAATATTACAAACAGACACATTAATTTTATTTATGTGTATAGACAAGTATCTGATATGGATTGTGAAGATTTATACATTTTTCAACTACCTAATATTACCACGGACCATATCAGCAAAAAAAAAAACGTACAGTAGATGACAGGATTCCAGTTTCTCATCTGGATTACGACTACCATACATATGTAAAAAAAAAAACCATAACGATATTTTGCACATCAATATCATACATTGTAAGTTCTAACATAACTTATCTACTTAGTCTTTGATCGTGGTATGTGTAAATAGATTTTTCTACTGACTACGCTGTTGACTGACTTGTTCTTTACTGCTAAACCGGACTTATACGCCAATAGCTAAAGGCATTCGGATGAAAACAGTATCCAGCATATGGGTACTATAATTGTACAGTTCTCAGCTTGAGTTGTTACCATGCGAGAGTAGTTATTTTACGAAATAGTTTTAGTTAATAATAATAAATCTTTATTCATAAAATACAGTACAAATCAGAGGGTGCAATGCACCCGGAAAAAAAAAAAAATATTTTGTGCCCCGAGATCCAGTACAGTTTTTCAAACTTGCGGGTTTAGCTACCCAGTCGGGCATTATTAGAAAATGTTCTACCACCATGCTATGGTTTCCTCACGATGTTTTCCTTCACCGAAAGCTCAAGCTAATTTAGAGTTGGATAGGTGGGCTCAAACTCGAGTCTACTGACGCGGAATCCCACCGCTCTCCCAACTGCGCCAGGTGAGTGGGGCGTCACTGAAAGAATACTTTTGGTACCACCGGAAGTAGGTAGAAAATATCTAGAAGCGCGGCTGAAACACAAAAAAAAAAAACTATTTTGGAATTGTTACCTACAGTTTATTTTAAAATCCACTAAACAAACCACCAAACTATATTACATGTGTAAATAGAGAGCTCCTTACGTTTTAAACGTTTTAATATTAAATTTGATATTTGTAGCCGAAGTTAAAGTTTCCACGACTCGTAACTTCTTAAGTAATTGCTTACATAATAAAAACTATACACAATTTATTTTAATTATCAGATAATAGAATACCAGAGCAACCCTTTCCCTAATTTAGATTCTCGGCATATTTGTGAGGCAGACGTACCGTTTGATACCATTAGAAATGTTAAAAAGATTCTAATCTATTATAAAACATTTTAATATCAAAACTTAATGGAAGACAGTTAGAAGGTTTACCAACAGTAGTTTTATGTTTTGCAAGAAACATGCAAGTACATTTTGTACCATTGTCGGTATGTAATAAATGATCTTATATCAATTAGACGTTATTAAGTAATGATTATATATAATTAGTCGATATAGTTACTGATAAGGAATGTAGAAACAATTATATCTTGCTTGAACATAAATCAATATGGTTTTCTTTTATTTATTTTCTCCCCATAAGTTACTGTGATCTTTAGAAGGCATACAGAGAGAGGTATATAATGATCCATTTATTTGCGAGGTGTAAAACCTTTAATATAGTGACATTTTGAGAGTTGCTTTCCAAGATTAGTCAGTGATAATCCAGTAGGCTGGTAGGGCAACTGAGAGTGTCTGGTACGTGACTACCGTATTATGAAAACTTCGTCATGGTCTTTAAACTGTATTTTAATTAACATCAAACAAGCTGCTCCCGCGGCTCCGCCCGTGTTTCATATTTTTTTTCTATTCTGCACAAATGTTCACTACGTAACACAATTTTTTAATAATCATTGCAAAATAATGGGCCCTATCTTCTTTTTTATGTCGATATCCCCAGTGCCGAGGGTCGTGTCTCCGTAAATTGCTAGGAGAAATACTTATCGTATTTTTTGTACAGCCCTAAATTATGTCTGATATCCTGATGATTATGATATACTAACAGAAATTTGAGGTTTAGAATTATATTTGGCTATCACGTAAATTATAAATGAACAAGAATTTAAAGACAAGAGACAAGGAGGTTATGCATAAAAAATAGAAATAAAGATGAAAACAAACATTTAAAAAATCAAACATAAATAAAATTCAGGGGGCCTCCTGTCTTTTATTCAAATATAAATTAATTATAAAATAAGGTCTGGGATCATGTTCCAGGTGCGTAGTTAAAAAAAAAGAAAGCAATATTTTGCACAAATTCAAACACTTGCCAGTAAAACTGTGCATTGAATCGGATTTTGTTCACCATTTCATGAGTTTTACGCAAACACCTAATTATTTAACAAAAATAAAAGTAGTAGTTTGATTTACGTCTTACAACGTCATCTATATGACATAAAAGATCATGTCAGAATCGCACCAGGCAAAGATTATCCAGAACAAACAGACAGACAACATTTATTTTATTTTTAGTAGTATATTTAATATTTTCAGTAAAAGCATGTATTAAAAAAAGTAAAAAGTTTTATTTTGATATTACAAACAAACACTCCAATTTTATTTATTTATATAGATAAAAAAATATGAGTCCCACAAATCAGTTTGTTTTAATAAAGGTGACACGAAAGGAATTTGGCCAGCATTAATCAGACCAAACTTATTACGCATTTAGTAAGTCGTTATCAAGTAATACATTCTTAACGATATTCGTTTCCTAACACATTGAGACAGATGTAAAATTATGGACCATACAAAAACTGTTAAAGCCTTTGTTTATATTGCAATTTACGGCTGGCTGTTATACAACATTACATTCTTATATTTGAATGTTTTATGAGTAATCTAAAAAACAAGAGTTGTCATATATAACAAACATTGTCATTAAATATTATTGAATATACCGAAATCTCTTTAACAAAAACATCTTTTTATCGTAAGCATTGTTTTTATACATATATGTTCCCTTCATAACAATAATTTTATCAATTAGGTATTCTGAATAATAATAATCACCGCTCAATAATCCCATTAAAGCGATTAATGTTTCAATCATCGCTATATTAATGTTGTTCATTTGCATTAATTCGCCCCAACTAGTATTCCTTGTCACAAATTCACTTCGGTAATAAACTCACAACTTGTTTCTGACCGGAAACTTTAGAAAACCAATCTTTGAAATTTTTTTATTTTTTTATTCTGTAGGATATTATTTTTACATGTCTACAATAAATATACGTTGTATATGATACCTTCAGGAACTTTTAATGTGGAAATGTTTTTAAATAATTATGTTTAAGTGAATGTTACTATGCTCGGAGTTTCACTGCGTGATCGAATGACAGATGAGGAGATTGTCAAACCAATTCCCGATAACACCAACGGGTTCTCGAATGGCTGCCGCATAACGGAAGACTTAGCGCGGGTAAGCCCCCACAAGATGGACCGATGACCTGGTGAAAATCGCGGGAATCCGCTGGATGCGGTAGGCACAAGATCGCTCGTTGTAGATATCTTTGCGAGAGACTTTTGTGCAGTCGTGAGCATCTTTCGGTTGAAAGTTACTTTAAAATATATAACAAACGGCATCCTAAGATCACGCACTAGAAACGAATTGCTATCGAGAGCTCATAGTAGGTGTCGAAGCAACTTAATTTAAATGCAGTCGAATGGGCGCGGCTGCATAATGACTTAGCGTCACTTATAACTAATCCGCACACGCCCTCGTTTTTCGATCGATTAATTTGTCGAATGGTCATGTTCCTTTTAATGGTAGACAAAATTATCTAAAACCCTTCCGTAACTATCAATTAGCTGCTTGATTGTCGTTAAAATCTGTTCAACTACGTCTGACTTAACAAACTTTTTTGAGAAGATCATGAAATATACCTACGGGTACACTTTGCCTGAAGTTGAAAGATACGTTCAGTTATATCTTATGCATTAATATTTTAGTTTTTTTTTTTGAGACCAACTCTGTTGAGATGCACGAAGTTCATAATTTTACCAGGCTATGTAGATAATTATTAGTAACGCGAGGACACAGAAATCTTTTTAAAAAGGAAAGGAAGGTCCAACCTACGGACCTCGCGTCTGTAACGCAAATATGTATTATGCAATTGTTTTGTTTTTTATAATTTATTGCAGCCATGAATACAAGTTTATAAGCCCAACTTAGCTCTGTTATTGGTTTAATCTCCAATATTCATAGAAAAATGGCAGCAATATTCAAAAATTTGCGCAATGATTTTGTGGCCTCTCAGAAATCATGCTTCGTTCTGCTTAATAACCAAACTGTATCACGTATAATGGCACCAAAATTGCATAATATAGAATCACATACTGCAGGTTAATTAATTATAAACAAGGACGTTATATGTCAAACGAAAATCCCGCCAACAACTCTGTAATGAGTAGTGTGTTGCCAGTACATAAAGTATCACAGTATCAAAATAGAACAGTCTACAAGAGCCTCCACAAGTAGGAACTGGAACACATCTTGGAGTGCTGCCGAAGGGACTAAACGCATACTGTGTCCAAATTATTATTTTTTTATCAAACATTTATGAATAGTTTTCGTCAGCCGTGCTTCCAGATAATCACATATTACCAAGATTGTCAGCACAACAAAAACACTAGGAATTATTCTTCAATCAATTGAATATATAAGTGCAACTAACTATTTATTCAAAAGTGTTCTCTGTTCAAATTTGATTAGAATACTATAATTGAGTAAATATTTTAATGACTTTTAAAGCAGGCACACAATAAAAATTGAAAAAAATAACAACAATTCATTTTGAGATATTATAATATAACACATAACAGGTTCAAATGATTTAAGAGGCTTAACCCAAATAAATTTAACAGAAATGGACAGTCGTTATAACATGCCAAAGGCGGAATTTGACAGTTAAGACAAAATATGAAAGATTATCTGTCGGGAGCAACATGACCGCCGCCGGCCGGGCTGATGTTTTAATTAGCCCACAGGCAACGGCACTTAGTCAGATAGCCTACGCAGCCTTCTATAGGGCTGCCTTATTGTACTTAATTCCATAGGAAAAATACATTGTATAATTTTGTTAGATATCTAAAGATATTACATGAGATAACTTGATACAAAATTTTCGACAGTTATTATAAATATCATAAACAATATTAAATAAAGGAATGAATGGACGGGCCTATAAATTAATGTTAATTCATTTTCGTCTGCCCAATATAATAATATTCTTTATTTGGTTGATTTGTGTATAATATTGAGGTTTATGTTTTAAAATATTACAATTCATATTTGAAACAGGCAACCCTATAAACTCTAAAGTTGTGATCCCATGAAAATTGTTTTACGCCCCTGCAGTGTCCGCGGATCTCTTCATTTCGCTTGCTAAATTGAAACCTGAGGGTACGTTGATTACGTTTAAAAATTATATTGTTAGAATTGTAATGAGTTCATTACTACATACTGTAATAATTAGTTATAGTCAGGTAGTACAACAAGGTTTTATTGTATACTATTAAGAAATCTATGCGTCTTATAATAAACGGCTAACGAGACGAAATTTGTATATTGATGGTTTTTAAGAAAAAAAATACTATGTATGGGCTTCAGAATCGACTACAGAACACATTTCAATAGTTTCAAAAAACATTGTCTGTCTGTTTATTAATTTGTTCGCCAATCACGCAAAAACTACTAAACAGATTTCGATGAAATTTGCTAATGACATATTGTACCCAGAGGGAGAACATAGGATGCAAATTGTCTGAATTCCAAACGGGTGAAGCCACGGACACAGCTAGTCTTTAATATAATACAGAATATATTGAAATTTCTAATTAAACCATTAGAGAACATCTTAAAGTGTGACATATGACAGTTTGTATCTAAAACTATTATCATTTTTGTTTAGCAATCTAAATTTTCGTAAATACCTAATAATTAATTATGGAATTATATTTAATCCCATACTTATGATAAAAAATGAATAAAGTGAAATGTAAACACACGAAAAATAATTGAACTAATTAAAAAAAAATGTGTTGCTTGAAAAATCTTTTATTAGGTGATCTAAGTATATTAAAAACTGTTTATGGTTATTTAATTACCTACATTAATAGTTAATTTATTTATGATTCAGATCGAAAATGTACCAGAATTAATAAAATACATCATAATGACCCTATTCAAAAATTATTTATTTCTACGTATCACAAATCTGAACGTAAAATATAAACGCATACATATATCTCTGTTGGCAAATTAACACACAGATTATAAAAAAATATACCCATAAGAAACAAATAAACCTAACCGAATAAATAATGATTGGGTATCGATTATTAAAATCGCAAATGGAATCGATTAATCTGGGAGTTATATTTTAAAGTGAGCGGCAAGTTAATTGGTTTGCGCGGAGGTAAACCATTCGAGTTAGTAACTCACTTGATTCATTTGATTGTGGGCGTTGAGTTCTATGTTTTACTTACTTTAAATACAGTGTTAATAGATAACAGGAGAAGAGTTTTTTAAGCTTTGTAAAACGAACGGTTTTCAAGACATGTAATTTAAAAATGGACTTGATTTTTATTACTAGATTTTATTACTAGTTCGTATAAAACGTTCTTTAAAAATTTTGATATAGGTATGTGTAGCTCCCAAGTGCGGAATTCTAAAAGCTATGATAGCGCAGTGGGTATTGCGGCCGCGTCAATGGAAGCGGGTTCGAGACCACCTATCCAATTCTTAAATCAACCTAACTATTTGGTAAAGAAAAACATCGTGAGGAAAATATAGCATGAATAGCTCTAGGTTTAGTGTGTTTACCATCCTGGACCACATCGTCACTTAACATCAGGTGAGACTTTGGTAAAAACACTAAACCTATGTGTAAAATTGTTTTTATTAAACTAAGTGGTCTTAGTCAAGAACAAAATATACGCAATCTTAATCCGTCTCGTTGACGTAAATAGAATGATTCAATTTTAGATAAAATAAAGTTAGTGCACAAACGTTCTATAAATATATTTTTTTATAAACACTATCTACATCCTATTTAAAATAAAAAATAACGTTTAAAAAGAAATTAATCATACACGGGTTCGATTTGCTTAAAATTTCTTTATTTCCCGAACATGAATTTATCTTGAGTACTATAAATTAAAAACTCATCACCATTTTAAAGTTCTTAATTACTGAACCCGTTGCATTTAAATTTGATATTTTATGCGTCACGTATTCAGCGAATATAAACCTATTTAATGAAATTTTATAACGACTCTTGATATATAATATTAGTAAACGACTGTGTTAATACACACGATTGTTATAACCAATAACGTATTTCCTATCGACATGCAATTTAACTTTCGCAACAAGTAATAAGGTAAACATAGCGCAGTAATATGACAAAAAGTCGTACTTCGTAGACTACTTTTAAATATTTATACATTATGGACACAAACTACGGGCAGCTTTCCTCGTAACCTCCCGATGGGTGAATTTCGCTTGCCTATTCCCGATTACGTCCATACTTGTACAGATAGAAAAGAAATAACAAGTTGTAAAAAATGAAAAAAAAAATTATCACTTCTTTATATGTATTGATTTCAATAATTTGCCAGCAACGAGTAATGTACACTACAATAATGAATCAGTAAAACTTTTATGGACTAACATAACGGACATTACACTGCGGCCAACATTCCTGCACACTACACGCAGGTACATAGGTTCTGTAAGGGAATTCAAACCCTTCCATGGAATTTACGTCCACAGTCCAACCTGAGTGCCTAAACCACTCTTCACAAAAGTTCGGTGAAGTTGTCCAGGCCCAGCTGTGTAACAGTTTTTATTCAATTTAAAAAAGTACATTTTTGAAGTAAAAACTTATTAATTAAGACACTTTGAGCAATTTGTGGATGGGTAAAAATTTCAAGATTGCGTTATCGACATGCAAAGGCACTATACGATGGCATACGTGATCCGATAACCAACTAAGAAAGCTGTTGTACCCTCCGCCAGCATGATACGGTCATACACACTTGCATTCTACTCACAAGGGACAAGGGTTCTTTAAGAGACCTTTTAAATTTTTACACACCGTATAGCTGGTTAAGGCAAATTCCACGGAATTTTATCATAGGTAGTAATTCAAGACGAGATTGATACTATTCTAGTAGCCTAGTGCTGGCCTCAAAATCCGGTGAAGCTTTCAAGGAATTTCAAGTTAACAGCATTGACGGGCACGCACGCACCCGCACGTGACGAGCAGCTTGTAGAAACCTATCAGTAGTAAGTCCGGACGTCAGCTTCTGCAGACGTATAGGTTCTAAGGACAAATAAGCTAATTTGTTGCCCGCCGCCCGCAGTGATCCAAGTTTGTAATAGGAACCGCGTTTACGTCAATCTGACCTATTTTTTATCTGTGTCTGTAGCTTTAAGTATACATTTTTGCACGTGTGGTATTCATGTTCAATACTTTTATAATTATTAAACAGACAGATAATCTAAATATTGTTGAGATTAATGGTAATAACTGTACAAACAATGATGATAATTTTGATAAATAAGTTAAATAAAATACATGTAAACATAAATACAATATATATTAAAAATAATGTAAATAAATTGTTATATTTATTAAGTTGTATTTATATCTTGAGTGGGCTTGCACTGTGTTAGCAATTACATGTTTTCATTAATAAATAAACAATTAAAATATACATAATTGATAGACGTTGTAATTATAAATGTAAAAACCAAACTATTTAATATTAGTCATATGTTTTAATTTACAATTAATTTGAAAATCTGAAAGTGTCAATGTGATTTCAAAGTTTTAAGTTCTCACTTCTGCTGTTACAATAATACAAATAATGTTACAAAATTACTAGCTGATGTCTGCCCACTTCAATTGGTTTAAATTTTAATTTGTTAATGCTACTCGGCGGAGTTATTTTGAAATTTAAAAAGTTCTTTTAATACATTTCATTTATAAAATGTACCTCTATTTGATAAATTTGGACTTTGGCGGCAGGTTTTCTAACTTGTGGGTGGTCTAAACTACCCAGGTGAGGATTAGTTTAAAATGCCACCACCAAGCTATGGTTTCCTTACGACGTTTCCTTCAACGAAAGCTCTGGCTGATTTTAGAGTTGTATTGATGGGTTTAATTTTTTTTCTAACTAGCTAACGCTGTTGACTGGAAGGGGCTTTACAGCTTCACCGTGACTTTGGGGGCGAGTGCTAAAGGCACGCAGCCGCAAAAAAGTAACTAGCACAAGGGTTACCAAAGTGGTTCGGACCTCGGCTTGGCCGTTACCCGAGCGCAAAAAATTCTGCGGAATTTTGCATCTAGCTAAGCCCTCCATTATTTATTCAATAATAATAAAGATTCCCACAGGATCTATGGTTCCTGCGTGTTATGTGCAGGAGCGCGTGAGTGCAATGTTGTGCGTGTAATGCTTAATGCATGTTCGGTGTCACTGTATCGCGCAGCAGCAGGGGTCAAGAGCCTCCCCAGTTTGGGAACGAAGCACGTTTAGGGTAGCCACCGGAAGGAGACCCGAAGCCATCATCGCTAAACGTAGAATTAGCATTAATCTGTAGGATCGCACTGAAACTTTCAATTTTAACACCATTATACTATCAGATCTTTGCAATAAATCCATACATGTAACTTTTGAAAGACAATTATAATTTTCCTTCTGTGTTAATTAAGTCATAATTCTGACATGCTGACGTTACTCATGTATAAGTGTTGCGGTCTAACTGTGCATTCTCCATTCGCTAATTAGCCGAGTTCGATTCTCGGTAGCGAATGTTCGCTGCTTTTTTATGCATTTTTAACCCAATAAATATAATTAAACTTGATACAGTAGAACGTTTACTTCGCAATTAAATTGTATTTCTCGTAAAAGTTTATTTTATTATTATTTAGTTATATTGAGTATTTAAATTATCACCTAATTAATTTTCGGTAATTGGGTATTTTCGACTAATTGTAATATAATTTTATGTATAATATTAGCCGTGTGCCCGCGGCTCTGCCCGCTTTACACGGAACCCTAATTGTTTCGTAATTTTTTTTGTTTACACAGATAATCAAAGTTATTACTCACAAATTCAAACACTAGCCAGTATCACTCGTACATCGAATCGGATTTTATTCACAACTTCACGAGTTTTAGTTTTTTTTTTACGCAGATCCCTAATTTCTTTCGAAAAATGAAGGTTACGCCATGTATCTTCTATCAGCTAGCTGTCAGAAAAAAAAGCCTGTTCAAATAGATCCTGCCGTTCCCGAGATTAGTTGGTCCAACGAGAAAGGCACAATTTTTAAAAAGTTTTGGTAAAAGTATGTTCTCGTATTTACTAATATTTATTATTTAGGTATTACAAAGAGACACTTCAATTTTATTTATTTGTATAGATTCAATTAGAAAAAATATAATAGTATTTTTATTAAGGGGTTTTTTAATAGCGTTATTTATTTATTTGGGGCTAAAAGAAAAATAGTTTGGTGTAGGTAATAAAACACTCCGTGATGTCATAGTCGAAGGTTGTAAATTTAACTGAGCATCAGTTTTATAGTCTTAAAAAAATATGTACCTATTAATCGTTTTACTACTAAACCATAGAATTATACATTCAACAAAGAGCTCAATAGACTTTGAAGTGAAAATGTCCGAATAGTAGTGTTGCCACATACAAAGTCGATGAATGTAAGTTTAAATCTAACTAATTTATAATAAACCTGAGCTTTCAGTCTAGGAAAACATCATGAAGAAATCATAGCGTTATTGTAGGCTATTTCCTAACATCCACCAAATAACCTACCACCCTCAAGATTGAAAATCTGGTGCTAAGCAATTATGTATATATTTGGCCGGAACTTGCTATTCCTCTGTTGTTGTCGATATCCATGGACGGCGGTGATCACTTACCATCATGTGACCCGCTTGCTCGTTTGACCCATTTTACATAAAAAAAGTATTGTGTATTCCGGTAGTATCACTCGAAAACCAGTAGCCCTAGATTTAGCGTATTTACCATCCTTGACAAAATCAAATGACATTTCAGTAAAAGTAATGAACGTTTACAATTTAAAGAAATTGAATTCTGTGTAACCATATATAACCATACTCAGAAATTTTAAAGCTGTTGATAGAAGCCAAGTCCCTGGTACAAAAATTAAGAATGCCTTAAGAGGATATGTGACGTCGTTTATTCCATTTAAACGTAGTCCCATGTTTCCTCCCTGGATAATAGCATTATGGTAAATATTTTTATACCAAATAATATATATCCACCGCCACCATGCACGTGAGTTTTGATTTATTCGTATAGTCACGGCCGCATATCCTTTTAATTCTATCTATATCGTATAGTGGTAATCCTTTTTCTCATGTATGTTTCCATTACGATATTTCCCTTTTAGCTTAAGTATAAGATGATATCGCTTTATTATTTCCACTTATCATCAGTAATGATGTTATTACAAGGACAATTTAATGAACAAGCAACAAAAAAAACAAAAAATTTAACAAACACAAACATCAGTTATCAATCGAAAAGATTTATCATTCCCTCAACAGCTGTATTCGCTTTGCAGCTTTCTTATAAATACCACCATTAATTATTTAGCTGTTTCAATATATATATATATGTGTGTGTGTGTGTGTGTGTGTGTGTGTGTGTGTATAAATAAACAAGAAAAAAAAACAAACGAAGTCGACATTACAGAACCATAATAATTGACTCTCGAATTCTAAGAAAGTAATTTCACAAATTACTTTTAGCTACCGGATTTTAAAGATCGACACCGGGGTAACGTTTACAACTTTGACACATTAAGCCATATACATTAATTGCTACAGCGAGTTACTAGAGTTTAAAATGAAGTTTCGTTCGACAAAGTTCCAATAGTACTTACCGGTCGTGTGGAATAAGAAACGATGTCGCGGTCATTCTGACTCTGGTATTTTGGACAAATTAAATTATATACTGAACCATACTTTTAATTTTTAAAGATCTACGTTTATATGTCACTATTTCATTTTATTGATACTTACAAACAAGCAATAAACAGACGAAATCTGTACATTACAGATAATGAAGAAAAAATACTCTGCGTCAATTTCGAATCGACCACAGAATACATTATGATGATTTTTGAAATTTTTTAATTTGTTAGGTTTAAGTACATATATTTTCAAATAAAATTGTATTTCTTGTATTAACCTTTTTTTTTGACGAGGGGAATGCATTTACGCACTACCTTTACCTATTGCATTAGTGAGACCGAAATCCCCCAATGCAATAGGTAAGGGGGCACGGAGGGACGAGCTCCGTGCCAGTGTGGGACTCACCCGGACGTGAAGCGTTTTTCTTGTTTTAACCTACTTTAAATATACATAATTGAATATTTTAGACGTATAATGCAGTAAATAATCATAAAGTATTGGTATTATTAAATCATACACTTATCCGATCGTGAAAAAAATCAAAACAGCTGAATAAATTTGAATGTAATTTTCAGATTAATCGAGATAAAAAAAAGTAGATTACATATTATTATACTTTTTCATGGGGTTTATAGGTAGTGATTTCAAATTTGAGTTGTAAGATACACTCAATTAACGCCCAAAATAATGTATCTCCTCCATCCAAGATATTTGTTGGATCGCAATCTGAGATCGCCTGGACCGATCTAACCATGTATCGAAATCGACAGATCGGTTATTAACTCGTTCAGATTGTCATTTACGTACAGAGAGAGTGCTTTAGTCTGTGACCCATTCTCAAGAAGATTGATTGGAAAAAAAGATAGCAACCTAATCAATGGTTTGTTTACTGACACGTATTATCCTTAAAATAGATTGAATAATTAATCTTATATGGCAAAACTTAGATTAAGACTGTTTATTAATTTCGGCCGTAATTCTTGTTGCTTATGACGTCTTTGCATATCGAAATCTTTCCGTTCCAACCGAGAAAAACTGCATTTCATCGCCCACGATCACGAAACTGCCGTTCCCGCCGCCGGGGACAAGTGGCTAATTTTGCTTCCGCACACTCTCCGGGTCCAAATCCGGTGGTGGTCCAAGACGTGCCTCTTTCTCCAACTAGGGAAGCTCTTAAAGTCGCCACCAACGCGATACAGTGATATTCAACATGTATTTCACTGCCAACACTGTACACAACACAGGTCCTGTAAGAAACCTTTTTTTATTAATAAATAAATAAAATATGTAGGGATTAGCTAAGATTAAAATTCCGCAAAATTTTTACACTCGTACCAGTTTGGTAGGTAACCCTTGTGCCAGTTACCTTTTACGGCTAAGTGGCTTCTGCACTCGCACACCAAGTTCGATGAAGCTGTAAAAGCCATCCGGTCAAAAGCATGAGGTAAGTTAGGAAAAAAACTGCGGGGGCATTCACATTCTGTTTTCAGATTGAGTAGTCGTTGCTCTCACAATGTGATCTGTTATTTTTTAAGATTGTAACAAATACGATGCTGTTTATATTTAATTAGTTATAGACACAAAATTCAAATGTATATTTTAACTAAATTCATGTATCGTTAGTTTTACCGCAACATACTCGGATATCGAGAAATGGTATCTCTTAAAGCGGTGTGCCCAAATTAAAATACGCGAGTTCAGTTGAGTCCCTCTTAAAATGTCGGACACTGGAACAAATAAAATTCCTTTTTAATTGCGCATAATTAATTTTAACCATCTCCGGTAGCGTGAAAATGATTTAGCGTAACATCAAGCGTTGATTGTTTAGCACTAAAAAGCTTGGACACCGTGTCGGATATCATCAGTTCAAACTCTGTATTGGAGAAATGCAGTAATATCAGTATAGGAGTGATTTATTTTACTGACGCTAAAGCCTAATTAGGGTATAATATTAAAGTTAGATAGCTCATTATATTTAAAACAAAATTTCAAAAAATGATGGTGAAAAACGATTCAAAAACCGTTGCGTGATTTGGTAGGAGTTAACAAATAAATAAACAGACAAACCCGAAATGTACTCATTTATAAATGGAAATAACAGCTCTAAACTTCATCACAATTACATATAAGCTTAAATAAACTTATCCTATTAACTAAGGTGATTTCAAATGAAAGTTAATCAAAATCAAATATATATTACATTTACACTACTTTATTATCCGTAAATTCGCACCAATTTCAAATTGTTAACGGTATTAAAACAAAGAATATATTAAAGTAAACAGAAGTAGATTAAAAAAGTAATTTAGTTTTTACTGTATTTTAATAGTATGGTATATTCTTTTGAAGTCGATTTTGTTTTTGAATTAAATAGTTTTTTTTAATACCACGTGTAGATTGTGCAACAAGAATCCATTATTATCACAATAAACATGCTTTTTTTCATCCCAAGTTACAAAAGAAAACAAAAATTAATTAGGTATTTGTAAGACTTATGTAATTAAAATGTAATTCAATTGCTCGTAATAGTCTCACGTATTGAAATAATTTTTATTCATAATGTCAGTTGTTGTCTTGCGCAGGCATTCATTATCACATCATATTTTTTATATTTAAAATCCATAAATAAATAATTATTAGTGTTTCTCTTTAGTATTTCATTAGTGTAATGATGTAATTAGTGTAATAGGTAGTTGTAATTTAAATATTTATAGTGTTATATTCAATAATTTTATTTTCAATGCCCTCGATAAAATTGAGCCAGTGCTAAGATATAATTTAAAAATAATAAAAAAAGGGAATAAAATCATTTTTTTTTATTGATTATGTACAGAACATTATTATGTATTGTACATAATTTATAATAATCACATTCGTTGATTTCATAATTTACAATTCACAAGAGTATTTCGAATAGCTTGCTTGTTATATCGCTTCAGCCGGAGTTTATCCCATTTCGGAATCATTTATCTACATTTATTAAAGTAGCAATTATCTATTTTTATCGATATAACTTTAACGATTATCGATAACGATTGCTCGTTTCCTTTGCATCGATATTATACTAACTGTAGGTCGTTATCTACCCAGGGCAATTATTGCCATACTCCTTTATAAAGTCTGTTTTTTTACATATAAATGTAAAAAGTTCTGTGCAAATAAACATTTGCGTTCCATTTAATGATGTTTTCATTTCAGAACATCCGATATTTATATCGTTTTGAATTTATATATTTTTATTGTTCTTCGAGACAGTATGCAAAGAAGGGCATTTGCATCCGAAGAAACCACATTCGTCCTAATTTGGATGCGTCCCCCTATCTCCGGTCCGAAATCGTTATAATGCACGCACGGTAGCGAGAAACGGTACAAAAACATAAAAACAATAAATAAATAACAAGAACAATAAATATAATTAAAAACGACAAAAAGCGTCCGTCCGCATGACGCGGGTACAAACGGTTGCGCGCTGGCGACGACTCTATATTAACGATCCGAATTTAATCTTAATCCTTTACACGAAAATGAATCATATAGAATTGTTTTAAAGTTAAAAATACATTATCAAAATAATTTTTCGTTCAACATTTTGTCACCGTCACGTCACGTTTCCGAACGCTTCTCATTAGAGACTTTTTTTAATAGTGACTGTGACAGTAAGGTCCGATGTTCTCTGTGTGTGGAGGTTTTAAAAAATTAAAAATGGAATTTAAACAAGCTACTACTTTAACATTGATTTCGTTGAAACGATTTTATTTGATCGAATAACTTTGATTAATTACAATCGATAATCATTCGTTCTTAATTTAAATATGTTCGTTCACTGTTAATTAATTATGCATCAAGAGTATATTGGCAACCTGGTTTTAGATTTAAAAATCACGTAAATATTATAAATCTATGATTCATAAACAAACAAAACAATAATTAAATTAAACATATTATTTTAATTGGCTGAGAATATAATATGACAGGTGTGAGTAAAGATACCAAGTAAAGCCGGAGATTGGTGAATGATGACCATAATATGTATTTTATTTTAATTTATTATCTGTTATTCAGTTAACAAAATTTATTGCACCAATTAGTTGTGTCCACATCAAAGGGTTTATCTGAGGTCTCGATCGCGCTCTATTTGGGGGGTAACGGCTTCCAGAACGTTCGATAATGGTCGAATTTCGAGGAACGTGTTTCGATGTTTTAACTAAAGTAGATAGATATATATTTCTATAGAATTTAACGAGTTAATTGGATAAAAGTATTTCGCTGTCGACACATAGTCGGGCGCTTATAGAAATGATTACGGGCAGATTAATTAGCCAGCTACCGGGGTTTGATCTCATAACCGGTGCGCGAGATAACAAACTACAGAATACATATTACATAGTACACAGTTACCGTTAAAATATAATTATAACGAACACTCATTAGGGAAGCTTATTTGTTGTGTTTTAGATTAACGTACGTTGATTGAACTGTTTTGAAAATTATCGTATTATATCGACGTTGTTTATGTATAAGTTACACGTTTATGATTATGATATATGGTTTTTTTTTAAATCTGGGAAATGCATTTACGCATCCTCCCTGGCATCTCTTTTTTTTAGGCGTTATAGGCTTAGTGCTGTCACCACAATCTCGTCTGATGTTAAGTGACGATGTGGTCCAGGATGGTAAACACACTAAACTGGTTCTCAATTGATGCTGCCAGAACACACTTATTGGTATTTGGCGTCAAGTTTTCGAACTTGAAGGTGGTAGCTACCCAGGCGGGCATTGTTAGAAAATGTCCTACCACCATGTTATGTTTTCCTCACGATGTTTTCCTTCACCGAAAGCTCAGGTCGGTTTTAGAGTCGAATAGGTGGGGATCGAACCCGTGTAGATTGACCCAAAATCTGGCTGCACTAACCCCTGTGCCATTATTGCTTTAATCGAATCTAAATAGGGTAGGATAAGTCAATCTTATAAACCTGTAGTATTCAATGTTGGGCTAGTAAGAAAATGGACGAGAAACGATTGCGTGTAACTGAAATGTGAATGTTGAAATGAATGCTTGTTACAAGCGTGGAAAAAGTGAATAATTAATGCATTAGAGGGATTTTAAAAATGGCACCATTGGTAAAAAAGTTCAAACCGAATCGTTTATCGTGGTTAAATACGTAGTTGGTACTGAAGACTTATTTTACATACAAATAAATAAAACTGATGTGTATGTTTGTAATGACAAAATAACAACTTTTTACTTAACACATATGAACGAATATACGATACCTATACCAAATACACAATTCTAATTTGTTTTGTCTGTCTGTTTGGTTCGTCTAATCTCCGTAATATCGGCAACGATTTTGGCTGAATGTACTCTGGCAGATAGCTGAAGTAACTCTACGTAAGTTAGGCTAGTTTTATTTTTCTAAAATGATCAAGTTTCGGGTAAAAAAATAAGAAGTCGTGAAATTGAATAAAATCCGATTCAATGCACAGCTTTACTGTAAGGGTTGGAACCCGCGTTCATTGACGCGGAATCTGGCAGCACTATCCACTGCGCCGCCATCATCGCTTGTCTGACTGTTTAGCCGTTAACTTCACAATCCAGAATCACACAAATTATTTTGATGCGGTTTTCGCTGCGGAATCTTTTTAATCCCCAAATGTACAGATTTTCTTAAACCTGCCTCACCCAGGGGATCCTTACGTAATCAATGAATACTACTATCTATACTATCATCTATACTATACTATACTATACTATCTATACTATATATATATATATATATATATATATATATATATATATATATATATATATATATATATCTATACTATAATACTATCATCGGTTTATTAAAAGAAGCCATGCTTACGTATCGGAGTAAAGATGATATAATCTATTTCAAATAAAAAAATGATTTACAGTCAATTCACTTTACTAGTCTTTATTTGTTATATTCACAATAATAAATTGAAACTCATCCTCGCGTTTTGAAATCTCACGGGACATAAATGAAGTCGTAATAGATTAAGTTTCAATAAAGTGAATGATAATGTTAGGTTCAGTCAATTTTTTTTTTTTTTTGCATTTCACGAGTGAATGAATATTTTCGAATGCATGAATGATCTATTTTACGCTGTTTTTTTTGTCTACCTGTACCATAGATATGATGGGTGATAAAAATTTGTATTGTAGAATAATGCGCTACTATTTATAGCTGCAGACATCTTTTTTTTTAACGCTCCCTTGACTTTCAAGTGGGTTTCTGTGGAATTTCGAGAAAAAAAATTATCATAATAAAGTTATGACCATTATGTGTGAATTGAAGAGTGTTTAGGTACCAATTTATAAAGATTAAAATATACTTAGGAACTTTATGGCTGTCACATATTTTATAATTATATGATTGACTTCAATGTTTAACAAGCGACCACGGGAATAGATTATGTTAGATTGTAAAATAAGGATACAAATCATTGTACCAAAGACTAAAAAATATAATAATTTATCTATGGTAGAACTAAAATGTATCGACATGAAACTCGGAAATGGAAAAAAAAAAAATGGATTGGGGGAATAGAAGAGTTATAAAAAAATTAAAGTGTTATATTTTTGCTAGTTTTTAGCGGCATCTTTGTCTGTCATATACCTTCTTTTTTTTTTGACGGGGGGAAATGCATTTACGCACTTCCCTTACCTATTGTATTAGTGAGACCGAAGTCCCCCGATACAATAGGTAAGGGGGCACGGAGGGACGAACTCCGTGCCAGTGTGGGACTCGCCCGGGCGTGAAGCACCCGGAAATACCCACTAAAACCCCCCGGGGCCGTCCGCTGCATTTGGGATGGGGGCGACACGGGGTGGCTTTCGCAAGCACCGCGTCGCCCCCTGCAGCGAACCCACCAGGCCTCGTCCGTGCAATGGCCCGGTAGGGATGGAGGAGAATACTTCCCCTCCACCTCTTAGAAAATCCATAGAAAATTATGACAAAAAACGTTTATATATTTAATTTATAACAGTTATTCTGCTATTCAAGACGAAGAAAAATCCAACTAATCAGACATTATTAAAATTGATACAACCGTTTTCGAGTCTTCACTGCGTAATATAGTCTTTAAGTAATCTTTGGAAAATATTGTTTCGATGGTGCTGTCCCTGAAAAAATGTTTTGTTTACAATATCATGAGTTTTTTTTTTAAACTATTTATTTTTTTCAAAATTTTTTGCTAAATATTAAGGGAAATTAAAAATTAAATTTAATTTATTTTATTAATATAGATTTAGATTCATAAGCTTACAATATTGGACACTATAATACGTAATTTTAGTGGTCCGGCCGAAACTTAACGCTATCTATTGGTACTTCGGCACATAATGAACTGAATGCCCTTTAATCTGATGAGTTGCGCAGGTGGGGTGACATAGTTGTCCTCATATGTATGTTTGAATATCTTTGCGTATCGTTTTGTTAGGTATTATTTTTATATTTTACATAATTGTTTTGTGTATCACCTCGTCTGTCTCGTTGGTGAATAAATATTTTGTTCTTTTTTTCATTTCTTTTTATTTATTTACTTCTGTCTTCTTTTATTGTATTTTAAATCTATTATTAGAAATACATACTTATCTACGTTCATTAGTTACCAATACGGGATAATAGGTACCTAATGAGTTTCAGCCTAACTAAAATCACCGAATCTGCGGGAATGATTACCGTTTGGGTAATATAAGCTCATTAATGGCATTCGGTGCTTACATTTCATTATTTTCTATTTATGACTGCTTGTTTTAAAATTAAATGTTTTATAACCATTTCCAAATTGCATCAGTCGATCAGTTATTAAGTGCAGCTAAGATATCCATACTTGAGATTTCTTACTTAGGAATGGAACTCTCAAGTTTTAAAATTAAAAAAGGTAAAACTAGACTAAAGTGGCAACACTGGTAAACTCGAAGCAAAAAGTTTGGAGGTTCAGCTTTATTAATGTATTACCTATTTGTATGTAATATTTTACACGATATAGTCTCATTATTATGCATAAAAATAATAACACGGAAAATAATTTAAAATTTATGATATCACAAAATCTACCTAAACAGATATAACAATTACCAGCCGTTTTGTTTCAAAAATAACACATAGTCAGTCCTAAAGAACTTGTAATCACTTACCGTAGGTAATAATTTTTAAAAACAATCCGCTGAAAGCACTAACAAGAATAAATTCGTAAAGAGTTTCAAATCGACACTTAATATTATATTACAGAGCGGTAGTTTCTTTAAAAATTATGTTTTAAACTAACACCATAAAAGTTACCCATATTTAGACAATAAACAGAGTTACATCTTTCCCAATAGAGACCATCGAGACACATTTATTAGATACTTAAATATTATCTCTCCCACGCAATATATCTTCAATTCATTTCGAGATAAACATAAAATCGATTGACCGCATCGACGCGGCTCATTGAACCTTACCTTTTGTAGTTCAACGTATCAGAAAAATGGCATAGACGTTCCACAGACGTTTCCCATGATACCAAAAGTCACAGGTAAAAAGATTCCCGCATGGCAAAGCTATTATAATAAAAAAAAACTTAGGTAACCATGGGGACTCCTGATAGAAGTAAAAACTATAAACTTTGGAAATGTTTAAATTTCATAATCGAAATTATTAACATATACCATTTATCTGGTTTTTACATCTATTGACGCTCGGAATAATAATTATATACATTTAATTATTAGTAAGTATAAATTTAATTATTAATCTCTAGCACTTGATTTTTTTTTTAAACGTCATCTTATACTTGGCAGACTTCCAAGGAAAGTTTTCACTTCAATAATGTCAAAACCGTGCAGTGTGGTTAGACCGGCTTAGAATAGTTTACCACCCCAAATCAATCCGGTTCCCCCTTCGGTGGCGGCCCAAGACGTGCTTCCCTCCCCAACTGGAGAGGCTCTGGATGCCGCTGCTAGCATAATACAGTGACACTGAACATGCACTAAGCATTAAACGTGCAACACTGCAGACAAACTCCTGCACATAACAGGCAGGGACATAGGTCCTGTAAAGAACCTTTTTTTAATGTAATAAAAAATATAAGGCTTAGCTAGGTTCAAAACTCCGCGGATATTTTTACTCTCAAGTAACGTTCAAGCCGAGGTTCGTACCACTTTGGTAACCCTTGTGCTAGTTACCTATTTGCGGTTCAGTGCCTTCAGCACTAGCCCACAAAGTCAAAGTGAAGCTGTAAATGCCCTCCGACCAACAGTTTTAGCTAGTTAAGAAAAAAAAATCCACGCCTTATCTTCCCGTGGGTGTCGGTGGGTAAAAGGCAATTAAGGGATAAATAATCCAGGGGATGGGCAGCAGCGTCCTCTGAGTACCACGAACACTTACTGCGATCGTATAATTGTATATTCAATTTAAGAATAACATTATAAGTACGTTTGACAATATATCAAAACTAAATAAACTGAAACCTTTAATAATAATATAAAATTATTATTATTATTAAATAGAATATAATATTCGCGTCACAATTTCGTCCATACATTCCCTCGGTAAAGGCGACGCACCCTCATGAATAAAACTATCTGGTGTATAAATTCAAATTTCCTCTCCGCCACACACTCATTTCCATATCTCGGCCGCTCTCCCCTATGCTTTATTAAAACTCCACAGCAAAAACCGACACCCAAGTTATTCGCTATCTGAGCTCGGAAATGGCATTATCGGGCGCTAGGCCCGAGGCGCACACGTCTCAACCAATAGGGCATTCTTATCAGAAAATGACTCATTTCAAATGACAGAGTGTTCTAAAATGTTTTCAAATTTAAAACGTCACAACGTGTTTCAATCGTTCATTTCAAATATGAACCCTATTTTATACGTGTTTCATTTCGTTTCACTATATTTTTAAGCACACAGTTAAGGCCCATAAAACTCGAGCTCTCGTAGAGAGAGGAAATTGGAATAAGAAAATTTGGGGTGTAAAATGAAAGATAGACGAGTGCTAATTTCCGGCTATTACTATGTCTCTTTCTTTCCCGCGCATTTATTGCGGGCGACGTATACTCGGATTGTATATTACTGTCTTTTTCTAACGTGTAGGCGCATTACATTTAATGAGGTGTGTGACATAATAATAATAGGTGTATGAAATCGTGCCCACGTGCGGCTGAAATTTAAACGTTCTAAACTTAAAATTTAAACCAAACGTTTTTATATCCATTAATTATAGACAAATCCTTATCTTATATATTTATATGAAATTTTATAACACGGTAAATATTGAATTCTATTTTATTTCGAGCAAAGTTGAAATATTGTCATAATCTAGTTTTCAATAGTAATATTGCAGATAATAGCATCGCTGTCATATTGCAATGAAGTACTAAACGCCAAGATATTCATCGGTCCACGCCGGTCGAGCTCTCAATAGCAAATGACGAGCTCGACCGCGTTGCGTCAAACACTACCGGAATTTATCGACTACCCGCAAACAATTCTCTCACTGCCAACTGTGCTCTATTGAATCAGCTTCGGTCACTAATTTATAACGAGTATTTATTATATAACTTAGTGTAAACTGGGTTTATGTTAAAACGGCACCTACATTAAAATCTCAAATTGATCACAATATTATTTCCTCAAAGCCGTAACTTGAAATAGTAATGATTTATAGTATAATAACTTTGTGTTTATTACGTTCAAAACAGACAAAATATAGTAAATATTAGTGAAATTGTACAATGCAATTGACCAGAAACCAAGTTATATTGCCTTCTTGTATGTCCGCGGTTCACGACAGAGACACCCTTGTTCTAAATTTACATTTTAAAGCCAACGGATATGAGTACGCCGTTTGAATGATAAATCGAATGAATGAACTTAACATAACTGTTTAGTTAACACGTGTATTACACATTTGTTAGTTAAACTAGTTAAAATGAACCATAGTTTACATTGGTTTAATATTGGTTCCGTAAATTATAGTGCGGACGCATTCCGCATCGATGGACGCAGATTCGAACCAACCCATCCAACTCTATACTTTATAATTGTCCTGAGCTATCGGTGAAGGAAAACATTGTGAAAAACCATAGTATGGTGGTAGGGCATTTCCCAATTTACAGCCTGTTTCAGGCTGTAACCACCTCTTTCCCCCGGACGAATGCTTCTCTTTGAGAAGTGGGCGAAGAGGTGGGTGGGGTGAGAGCCTGTGGGGTCAGGCAACGACTTCCCCCCCCCCATCCCCAACTGGGCTAAAGAGTGGACGAGGCCCCGTTGGGCCTGCCGCAGGGGACGACGCGGTGCTTGCGACCACGATCCCGTATCGTCCTCTGAATGCGGCGGGAAGCTCCGGGGGGTTTAGTGGGTATTTCCAGCGCTTCTCGCCGGGTGAGTACCACACACACACTCCTACCATTTTCATTGGGGGGACATTGATCCTCCTAATGAATTTGGTAGGGGTAGTGCGAGAATGCATTTCCCTCGTCAAAAAAAAGGGCATTTCCCAATAATGCGTGCCAGGGTAGCTAACTAACTACCAGCCTCAAGTTTCAAAACCTGTCGCCAAATGCCAATAGGTGTTTTCCAGCAGCATCATTTGAGTGCTGTAGGCTTAGTGTGCATACCACCCTGAACTGCATAGTTATTTAACATCAGTGGCGATTGTTTTCATAGCACTGCACATATACAGTATTAAAAAAACCATAAAGTGTGCCTTAAACAGACGTAACATGGTGACACTTTAATGATGATTCTACGGTTATCTAGCCACATAGATAGTGCATTTTCCAACACCTGCCTAGTTAACTTAAAAATTACTCACCTATAGGTGTGTTCGGGCGTCACTTATTCACCAAGTACTACTAAGCTTATTGTATTTACAAAAGATGCCACGAATATTCGGCAACTAGTCGGTATACGCCTATTCATCAGTTACTTTCCACTATTCGTTATTTGACCGAATATTGTGAATTATTCAGCCGAATACCGAATAGTAAATCAAGAAAACAAAATGCATCATATTTTACATAAAGATTTTTATTTTTATTTTACATAAATAACTTAGAAATAATATGTACTTAAAATCTAGCAGTGGTAGGTTATAACCAATGAAAACCATTTTTCAGCATTTGTTGGTATCAAACAATTGCGCTTTTGCTCATACAATATACAAGCTTTTGAAAATAGCCGCTCACTTTATACACTGCTACTGGGAGATGTTAAAAAAATCTCAGCAAATTCTGCTGGGTTATGATATTATTTTGCGTTTACTGACCACCGCTTGTAATGGTCTACTGTCCTATCTAGGCGAACAATCACGAATGAAACAAAAGCGTCCACGGCGCTTCTTTTTTTTTAAATGGCTAACGCTGTTGACCGGAAAAGCCTTTACAACTACCCGTGGCATTGGAGCCGAGTGCTGAAGCCACTCAGCCGCAAAAAACTTATAATGTTGTACTTAAATTCAATATACAATTAAACGATCGCAGTAAGTGTTCGTGGTATTCAGAGGATGTTGCTGCCCATCTCCTGGTTTATTTATCCCTTAATCGCGTTTTACCCACCGACACCCACGGGATGATAAGGGGTGGAATTTTTTTCCTAACTGGCTGAAACTGTTGACCGGAAGGACATTTACAGCTTCACTTTGACTTTGTGGGCGAGTGCTGAAGGCACTCAACCGCAAAAAGGTAACTAGCACAAGAGTTACCAAAGTGGTACGGGCCTCGGCTTGGCCGTTATCTAAGTGGAAAAAAATCCGCGGAATTTTAAACCTTAGCGCCCTACCCTTTTTGTAAAATAATAATAATAGTTAAAAAAAGTTCCTTACTGGACATATGTACTTGCGTGTCATGTGCAGGAGTGTGTGTCCAGTGTTGTGCGTGTAAGGCTTAATGCATGTTCAGTGTCACTGAATCGCGCTGGCGGCGGCATCAAGAGCCTCCCCATTTGAGGAACGAAGCACGTCTTGGGCCGCCACCGGAAGGGAGCTTGGAGTGTGTGCAAGAGCATAGTTAGCCGCGCTTCCCCCGCGGCAGAAACGGGGGTTACGTAGGCACACGACACGTCATCACATTTTAGTGATGCATGTCTATTATACCTATCACTCGCGAAGAGTATTAAGTGTTGCCAAATTCGGCTATTCGAATATTCGGCTGCCGAATATTCAGCGCTTCAGCCAAGAGTCTCGCCGAATATTCGTTATTCGGTTAAATTACTATTCGTGGCATCTCTAGTATGTACCATCATGTACCATCTTGGGTCATAATATTTTCATTTAACAACATGTGAGACTGTGTGCAGCCTATACAAGTTAAACCCCTAGGCTTCCGTTCTTCTAGATTTCCGTGAAGTTAAAACTTACTGATTATTTTAACAATAAGTTTGTAGTAGATATATAGAAAATACTGCAATTTAAAAAAATGTATTAAAAAAATTTATAAACTTGAAAAAATGTATAATAATTTTGTCAACACAATAATGAATTTAATAGCACAGAAATAATTTATATCAAATTAAAGTTCTTACATGACAAAAAACCGAGGCGAGACAATTAATTCAAATCGATTTCCACTTAAGTAAAACCTTCGTCACGAACGATCAGAATTTCAAATTCACCTTCCAGAAAACGTAGCCAGCACGGTGTAAAGGTTCTTTTTTTTGATTCCAATATGCCATTTAAACGGAACGCGCCAAAAGAAATAGTAGTCGCGGCCGGGTTAGGTTGCCCATCTTGATGCTATCTTGGCAGTTGGCACACCTGACCGACGCTAATTGGACAATAAATCAATTCTCCCTCGCTTCTTATTGGCGAATCATGGCGTTCCAATATTGAAAATTTGGCCGCGCGATATTGACAACATGATAAAAAACAATAGCTCGAGTTATCTTTTTCTTTTGTGTACATCTCTGGGCTCCGGTTCTTATTAAGGCTGAATGGTTTTGTTTCGTTTGCGTCCGGTCCAATGTCTTATCGCTTAGACAATTTGTTTTTGGACGCTCGTTATTGAATTATTAATATTTAATATAGGTATTATTTACAGAGATTATGGCAAATAAAGAAACTATTCTACAATTTTCAACCAATGGTTTCATTAATAAATACGAAAACAAATAATATTAATCGTAGCAAGCTGCTTAGTTAGCTTCATTTATTATTAATGATGTTATTATTAAAATGTTATTAGCAAAAGTTAACGCTCGCCCGCTAATCTGGGCGCTCTCCGGGCGTAATTAAATTCTCAGAACAAGCAAGCTATTACAGCGAAACGGTAGCACGACGCCCATTACAAAACGGAACGTGCATAATTATTTCGTTCCCGACTTCATTTTTTTTTTTTCTCATTTCGATTTTCGAAAACCCGCGCTAATGTACCGTCACCGGTAACCGGCACGATCCCTTGTAAACAATGTCCTCGTAAAATGTTATTCAATTGCCTTCTATATTAATGTAAGTACCTATAAATTCATTATCGCCTTACCTACTTTTTTTTTGTTCGATGTCTATTGGCTTATCCAATTCATTTGTTTTTTTTTTTCAGGAAATGTCGATGAATTTCAACTAGAAAGAAAAAAGAAAGAAGGAATCATTTATTCGATTCATTCAAATACACGATACTAATACCTACAGAAAAAAAGGTAAACGTATTCAACGTTGATAAGGACATCACCTCAGCATGTGCAACAACAAAAAATAATTTTAATCGCCAAACATTTAGGTGTAGCGTCTCCTTAACCCGTCCCGTCTTTAACTCCTTAATCAGAACTTTGCATACTTTTTAGGTTATGTTCGTTTGCACGCGTGACAAAGTTTGCAAAGCTTTAACTCCCTTCTAAAATTATAACGTAGTAGCGCAGAAGAAATAACAAAACAATAGCACAGACCACCAAGGCATACATACGAAGCATATCATTAGCCGCATACATAAACAATATCGTAAAATGACAGGTAGCATGGCCTGTCACATTCATCCTGTAATATTATTCATACCCGTATCGCGGTTTCTCATCAACGCTAGTACTGTTAACATGTATTTTGACAGATGACATAACTTTGGCGTCGTATCGCCGGTTTGTCATCTCGTCTGCGATGAAACACAATTTGGATACAATAATAAGCTCCTGTCTTACGTTAAGGTACAGTCTCACTTACCTTTCTAATTTCAATATTTAAGTAGGCAAAAATAAAAATACTTTATGACATTTTTATCTTCTGTTTGTAACTTTATTTTCATTTTTATTTATTTAGTAATCACTGATGAGCCTTAATTTTATCAATAAAAAAAAATGTGAACACTTTTTTTTTCAAATTTTCTTTTATGGTAATTAATGGTTTCGACCGCTACGCAAACACTATAAATCTAAAACTATCATATCTAAAAAGCTTAATTCAATGAATCCTAGAAATTAAAATTCGGTTCGCGATGGAATGGAATTTTTAATGTGTCGAATAAAAATAAGACAATAGGAAAACAATAGGAAGACAATACGAAAACAAAGGAAAGCTGGCGTAAACGCCAGGTAAGTGCTCAAGAGGTTAAGATACTCGTTTAGCTAATTACCGTTATTAGAAAATCTGTCATGTCAACTATTGTTTTATTCAGATAACTAAACATGAAACATAATTATAATTTTAGGCTTAGCATGTTACCATCTTACCCACCTTCAACAAATCATCGCTTAACGTCCCGTCAAATACTGTTCATATTACTATAAATCATCATGATTACTCACACTAGGGTCAAGCATTATATTTATAAAAGTTGTCATCATTCTCATGCCCTGTTCTTAACTCACTTCGGTTCGGCGCAGTATGCTTTCTTCTTCCATACATCCCCATCAGCCGTCGTCTCTTCATCTACTTCTTTTTCTTTCATATCATTTCTTACACACTCTATCCACACTTTCTTTGGGCTTCCTCTCTTCTCATAACATGTCCATACCACGACAAACGAGAACCTTCCAACTTTTCTACCACTGGCGCAACTTTCAAACTACCTGTATGTAATTATAGTGTTATAATAATAACGTAGAAGTTACCGATCATTTTGTGAATTAATAAGTGAAGTGATTATTAACGAATAGATATATATTAGCAATAGAAGTTTAAAAGACTGTGGTAATCTACTATAATTATAATATGCATAATCGAGTTAATTATAATAGACAAAAAATTATGTTCTCCTACTGATAAAGTTAAAGATAGTAAAAATGTTGCAAGAGACAATAAAATGTCTACGTTTTTTAACCTATAAACAATAAATAATTCCTAATGGAAAGATTTTAGAAACGATTCCGGTCACAAATAACGGTTTCTATCAGTTAAGTTGTTTTCAAGTTAACTAACAGACAGACATGCATTGGACATTGTCTATGAACTGATAACTACCATAAAATGTACCATCCAATCTAAAAAGCAGTGAAACAAATTAGTACCGCAATATATCTTTGCTCGCATATATTATGACATCTCCTTTATTATGATAAAGAGAGTCATGTAAATAAACTTAATGGTTTTTGTTTCAAATACGATATTAACTACTTTAGCTAATAGTTAACCGTTTTATAACTGTATAAGAGTAATATATTTACTCAATAGCAAATAAATTAAACATACAAATAATCCATTTTACACTTTAATCTCTAAACGTTTTTATACCTATAGGCCCCCTTATGACCACGTAAAAAATAAATTCAGTCCAGAATGACAAGATACATCCCTATAATTATAGGTAGTAGGTATTAGAAAATACTGTACTATCATACTATTGATGTATCATGAAATTTTTATTCAACGACATTTCCGGCTTAGGGTGCATTCATACTTGAACTCTTTGCTTATTTTTATTAAGTAAGCACTTATATATTGTCTTTTTTTTAAGTATGCTAATGCTTACGCTTATTTTTGCTGACAGGAGGAGGGCAGAAATAAAAAATGACAACAATTTTGCTTACGTAATGCTTGTATAAAATAAGAGAATTTGAACTTAATCCATATCCGCGGGAACCGACCAAACTACCACTGAGCTATCATCGATTTTTAATTTAGGACTAAATCACAGATTGGGCCTATTTAGTCTAGTTGTCAAATTGGTCACCGCATAGTTTGATGTCAGTCAGTTAGAAATTTACTTGATCTAATCAGAATCAGTAGTTGGTTTGGTTTTACCAATATTAACTAAAAAAAATAATGTAGTATATTTTTACTAGATGTGTGCCCGCGGCTGCACCCGCATTTCATATATTATTCACTACGTAATAAAGTTTTTAAATAATCATTGAAAAATGTTTGATGGTGCTATCCATTTAATCGTATTTTACTCACAATTTCATGAGGGTTTCTTTTACACGGAGCCATAATTATTTTTCCTTAACAATTTTTCGTACTTCACCAAGTCGTCGGTCCACCTTGTGGGGGGTCTACCCACGCTACGTCTTCCGCTGCGTGGTAGCCATTCGAGAACCCGTTGGCTACATCGAGCATCGGTTCTGCGAGCAATGTGCCCAGCCCACTGCCACTTAAGTTTAGCAATTCTTCGGGCAATGTCGGTTACTTTGGTTCTTCTGCGGATCTCCTCATTCCCGATTCGATCACGCAGTGAAACTTCAAACATAGCCCTCTCCGTTGCCCTTTGAGCAACTTTGGGCTTTTTTATTAGGCCCATTGTGAGCGACCACGTCTCAGTGCCGTAAACTCATTCATTCATAATTCAAACCTGCATCATGTATCAATACGCTAGGGACGTGCTATTGTAATTTCTTGTTTGCATTTCGTTTTCATTACATAAAACGATTAAGTATAAGCAATTTGGAAACTATTTCACAATACGAAGCCTGACTACCTTACCTTCACTTTAACCTAATACAGATTCTTATCACAACTCGGAATAGACGTTGTGGGTGCTTCTAAATTATGTATCCACCTATAATAATATCTTAAGAATGGACATTTGACAAATAATGTTATGGTTTCCACGCATGACATCTGTCAACAAACTCTTTCTAAACAATTAATTTTAAATGTATTATAACATATCTATCAACGGACACGTGTTCAATATTTATTGTGAATAAAAACATCTTATAATTATGTAGGTAGATGATTTAACATTAATCAAAATATGAATGATTTATATAGATATTTAAGATATTACTGTTAATTTTAATCGAAAACATTCAAATTATTTTTTATTGAATAGTCTAGACATTATATATCCAAGCGTTTTACTGTCGAAAAATTAGTTTGACTATGTTGTTGACTGTACTTTGAATTAAAAGAAAATATATGTAAATTAGTTTGGGGACATACCAATTTTGGCGGTATCCCTGTTTGGCATGTAGTAGTTCATACCATTTAATTCACTAACTAACGTTATTTGATTCTATATTATGTAATTGCAACACTATATATGTTAGTCACTTCGGTAAATATTTTCCCTCCATAACCCTAAAAAATAAAGTTGACCTCTGTATCTCGAACGTAGCAATGTTTGATTTTAGAACCTTTAATTAACAACTCTATAACAAACTAATCTGACGCGGTGGCCAATGGTGTTCGTTAACATTTCACCCTAAATTTATTTACACTTACACTCACTTACACATCTTATTAATTAATATCCTTATGTTGAATATTGAGGCAGCAGATGAGCACTTGTCAACAGAGCGAAACCTACTGCCAAGATACAGGGAATCCTAGTTTGGCAGGCAGATGTGTAAAATCATTAAGTTATGCTCACAAAACTTCTGTGTTTATTTTGATAATGTATAAGATTGTGTGATTTTTTGGTCTAATAAATTATTATTATTATTATTATATTATTTCATCTGTTGGATCAAAGTTGCGTGTCTTTATTATTTTTTACTAATAAAAATGTTGCCTATGTTTTTAGATATCATGATTCATCACTTATTTAAAAATAACCAAGCTTATAATATGTACAGTATAATGTATACCCACTTAATTACAAAAAACCGTTTAAATAGATACTTTGAATAAGATTATAAAGAAAAAAAAAGTGTGCGTCTCGGGTTACCCGACAGAAGTGACAACTTAAACTAATCTAAGTTGAAATATTTAATATTGAAATTGTTTAACTACAGAAAAGATTAGGTTATTACTTAAATTTTATGTTTATTAAGATAATAGTGTAAGGTAAGGAAAGGTATTATTAATAAAATCTTATATTGATTATAAAATATATTTTATTCTTATTTACAATACTTGAATATGTACATTAGAATTTTGTGCATGTACATTATAGTATCATTATTTAATCAACATTATATATGTCTATAGCACTCTAAACACTCAGTGTAGAGCGCTGTGGGTTAGAGTGAGAGAGGAGGAGACTTCCTACCGCATGGGTGAGAGAAACGGAAACCAGACAGACTAGTGTCGTAACGCGTTACGTAAAAAAGCGGTTAACCCTCCCATAAGAAGTTGTAAACATTCAAATTAAAAATTAATAAATCATTATTATTATAATTTATTTATCATATTATTATTATAAATTATAATTACTTTTCAATTTATTGATGGATGGATGGATGGAGCAACACTTAAAGCAAAGACCAGGTCAGATAACACTAACACTTAGAAAAGTCAGTTACTGATATTAAGAATTTGCCACCAATTTAAATCATTGCTTTTGTATAAGAATTTTCTGCTTTTTATACCTTCGACAATGCTATGGATAGAGAACAATTAATTTATTTGTAGTAAATAAAGTAACTAACTTTTTTATACGAACTTTTTATTTTAACGGTGTTTTAAGGTGTTAATTTTTATTACATAAATTTTAACTCGCGAATAAAAACTCCATATTATTTTATTTAATTGGCATTTATGTGATATAAAAAAATAATGAAAATTTATCCATAGCCATATTTACTTATATAAACATATCGACAAACAACACATACATACAAACCTGTAAACATAGTCTTATATTTAGGTTTTAAATAATGATAAATTCAATTTGGGCTCTTTATTTTATGTATAGTTTATACGTCTATTTTATAAGAGCTGTGAATTTTTAATGTAAATAAATACATATAATTTTGTTATTGACACAAGTCAAGTGCATTGAAAATTTATTCTGAAATTTCGCACATCGAGAACATCGCACGAAAAGTTTTAAATTAGTATCTTACTTCAGACCTGGCTGCATGATCTAGTACTTTTGCCTATCCGTAAATAAGGTTATTAGGTAGTTATTTATATTTTATTGGAATAAAAGTAAATGGACAAAAAGTTAGATTTGTGATGTATTTTGTGTGAACTGTGAAATTAAATATACTGGTGTGGTTATACTTTATTTGGAAATTTGTGAAATGTGTCAATGTACATTTTAGATGAACAATTTAAATTATTGTTTATAAATTATTAGCGAACTGGTCCCATAGTTTTTAGAGCGTATAGTAGTGTATATATTTTACTGAAATTCGGAATAGTAACTTTAGAAAACAAAATGACAACAGATTCTGAAGATGGTATGTACTTCAAATAAGTTTTTACAATATTTAGCAATATAAGCATTTATCAAACTTGTTTTCTGTAATAGATCCTATGTTTGCTTTCTACAGTATACCTATATTACATGACAAATATTGGTAGTAATTTGTGTGGGTTTTGCTTCAACATTTTAACATTATTTAATTGGATATATAAATATTACAAGATTATTGTATATTACAGTACCATCAGATAGCAGTGTCTTGGTTGTCATTGTGGACACTAATCCAAACCAACGATATATCATTGAAGATCCGAAAATACTTACAAATGTTCTTGATGCTGTAATTGCGTTCGGCAATTCTCATTTGATGCAAAAATCCAGAAATGATATAGCCGTTATTGGATGTCATTTTCACAAAAGGTTAGATAAACATTATTATGAGTTATGTGTCTTCAGTATAGGATTTTCTTATCATATGAATTCTTGGTAATTATGAACATATAACGTATCTTAACCCTTTGTGCACCTTTCTGGCGTTTACGCCAGCTTTCCATTGTTTTCCTATTGTCTTTCTATTGTTTCATTTTTATGGGTACTCGACACATTAATAAGTACATATAATGTATTAAATGAAGTTAATAAAGTTTTAATAATTATATACTATGATACTGTTAATTTAATACATTGTTTGATTTTTTTTTTACACGGAATTAGCTCAGTGCATTGACCACAATCACACCTGATGTTAAGTGAATGTGGTCCAGGATGGTAAACACACTAATCCTAAAGGTACTGGTTCTCAAGTGATGCTACCGGAGCACACCTATTGGTATTTGGCAACAGGTTTTCAAACTTGAGGATGGTAGCTACCCAGGTGGGCATCATTAGAAAATGCCCTACCACAATGCTACGGTTTTCTTACGATGTTTTCCTTCACCGAAAGCTCAGGCAGATTTTTAGAGTTGGATAGGTGGGGATCAAACCCACGTCCATTGACACGGATTCTGGCCGCACTTCACACTGCTCCATCATCTTTTTAATGATGACACTAAACATGAAATCATTTATTAACTTATAGTCGATATCAATCAATCAAAAATCAATCATACATAAACAAAAGTTTTATTTATTTAATTTTATTTTAATAACGGATCAAAACAATTTATATTCCAGTGAATATTTGTATCCAAGTCCAGGGAAACCTCTAGATGTAAGACAAATAGATGGCCAATATGAATTGTTTACACTAGTGGAAAAAACTGTAAAGACAAGGTACATAAGTTTAATTTTATTAACACACTACAATACGCACTTCTATTTGTGCTATAAATTTATCCTATTCTAAGCCTCTTGAAACTTAAACTCACTCAGTTTAGACTCAAAAACTGAGTGACTACTTAACAATCACAGTACACACCTATTTCATTCCTAAGTTTTTTTCATATTAATATAATTTTAAAATGTTATATCCTGTCTATTAATGGCCAGCTTCAATATGTGATCCCAATCTGTTTTTACCTACTGAAATCTGAAATTTCAATCATTTTATCTCTAAACTGTCATTTTTTTTTTGTTTGATCTCAATCTAAAAGTTAAAAAGAAAAATTAGATTTCTTAAAACTTATGGTAATAATTATGATGATATTTTATGTATATGTAATGGGTTATATGGTTGAAGTAATTAGTGTTTATCGAAACAACAAGCTTAATAGTTGCTCTGTAATAAAGAGATTTTATTATATTAAATGCAATGTTACATCAAAATATATATACAAAATAACTCCTTAATAACCTAACTTACTAACAATTACATATTATATTTTACACATCTGTGATAAAGAGAAACAACATTTAAAGCTATTGCTTCACTTTATTTCCTTATGCTATATTTTTATATTTATTTATTTCTTATTAGATTTTCAATATAATGACATCTCATAAATCATTTGTTACATATACATTGTTTCTTAGTCAACCATTGATAATATAGAGTTTAAAAAGAAAATACATATTCTACATAAAAGGAGTTTATTAGTCGGGATATTGAAATAAAGGTTTAAATGACCTTTATTTACATATATAAAATCAAAATAAAAAATCTTTATTCAATTTAGGCCCTAAGGAGGCGCTTATGAACGTCTAAAACACTACCACCGGTTCGGAAAACAACCCAATCGAGAAGAGCCGGCAAGAAACTCGAACTGGTTCTTTTTTTTTATAAATATAAAATATATCATTTTTTTTTTCATTTAGTAAAACTATACAAATCATAGTCTTAACTAATGTTAGTGGAAGCACAGAGATGTGGGTTAATGTCAGACATCACTATCATTCACGTAATGATCCACCCTGTAATAACCTTTTGAGATTAAGACTTGCTTGACATAATACTTGAACTTATTGTCAGGTAAATCGGTAATGTTACTTGGGATCTTATTGTAAAACAGAATACTTATTACCTATAAAGATTTTATTAGACTTACTTAGCCTAAAGCGTGGGACGGCCAACTCGTCTTTATTTCTAATATTGAAATTATGATGATCATTCACTAGGTAATAATAACAATAGGCAAATGCAGTCATTTTACACAATAAAATCATGATCATAGATCTGTAAAGAATCAATACTAAATTTGTTTAAGCTATAAACTTTTGTAACATTTTTATGGAACATATGTTACAATTTCTAAGTAAATAACTGTTAATTATTAGATTTAAGTTATGTTACTGTAGACTTTTTAATGTATGTTCTTATGGAATACATTTATGTAATGGCTAATGATAATGATAATAAAAGTTTTCTTAAGTTTGTAAATTTATTACACATTTACAATTTGTCTTGATGTATGTACATTTCAGGCTTGTGAATTTAATAAAAAGTCAACCTCAAGATGATAAAGCGGGAGAATCCTTATTAGCCGGTGCCTTGGCTATGGCACTATGTTTTATTTCCAGGGTAAGTGCCCTACCATACTACACATTGGTCAGTAAGTATCAGTAAAAATGTTAATTTGTTTTTGTTTCGCCAATCAAATGAGTTACATAGAGATGTAATGTATGTTTTGTGAAATGATGGGATAGCATTTTGAATGCTGATTGTGTTCATTGATAATTTGGATAAAAGCAGGTTTTTTATTTCCATAAGTTTATTTTTTTATTTAAATGATACTTATTGTTCTAAATCTTAGGGAAATCCTCTTCATAAAGGAAGGCCATTGATAGTTGTATATTGTTTCAAAATAACCTTTTGCTTCTAGGTATCCTACCTATTTCTTCTTTGCCATGTTTTGATCATATTACCGATTGATCACAGATTACTGAATTTATATGGGTTACTAGACAGCTTTAGGAAAGATATGGTAGGTTTTCTAGATTGTAATATGTAAAAATTACATATTCCTTTACGCTTAATTCTTGAGCCATAGCATTATAAAAGGCATTAAAAAATCTATATTCAATTTGGGCCCTGAAAAGGCACTTATGAATGTCAAAAAACTACCACCATTTCGAAAACTACCTAGTCGAAAAGAGCCACAAACGAACTCGATCTAGTTTAAAATTAATATTATTTAAGTAAAATATAAATTACACAAATCATAAACGGTTTTTTAGCGGAAGCACAGAGGGGTGTCATTTCGAAACGTCACTATGGTTTACGTAATGGTCCACCTTGTAATAAATCTTTGGACATTTAAACATACATACATATGCTCACGCCTGTTATCCCCGAAGGGTTAGGCAGAGGTGAAATAGCGAACTACACCACCCACATTTCGCCGAACTTAGTTCCGTCCCAGATGTGACAAGGGGCGAGCCTGTCGCCATATCGGGCACAAATTCCAGACTCGGGGATAATACTGAGTAGAAAAACCCAATATCACTTGACCCAACCCGGGGATCGAACCCGAGACCTCAGAATGACAGTCGTATGTAATACAACTACGCCACCGAGGCAGTCATTACATTTAAACAATGTAATCATTAATATTTTTTATATGTAATAAATGTAATACTGGATATGAGAGAAGATGACAAACAGTGTTAGTTAAGGGTACATTTTCAGGTACGCGATCAGAGTCCACCAGGACTACGTGTAAGCAGTAGGATCCTCATAGTAACAGGCAGCGCTGACGCCGCCACACAATATATCAATTATATGAATGTATTTTTCGCTGCACAGGTATTAAATAATTTTACGTTTAGGGTGAGGCCAAACGAGCGTACATTTGTGAGTTGTGATTCGCGTAATTTACGCTGCATACGGTTTTACGCAAAAATGTATTGTGTTTCATACGACGACGCAAAATGATTTATAATTTCAACTAAATTCCAGATGACGTGTGCTTCAGCGGGCAGTTTAGCGTTGAATGCGCAAGAATCAATACTTTTTTTTTTTAGAAAAAATGTTCGATATGAAAAGATTCAAAGTTAAACGTTGAATAGGGTTCATGTTTATGGAATTTAACAGACAAATCATATAATGATAAGTTCATGGTAAAAAATCATTAAGAACTGTTGTAAAGAATGGAATATTTTTTCGAACGAACAAAAATGCTCTATATTTATATAATCTTTTTTTACACACTATAGCTTTGATCACAATCTCACCTGATATTAAGTGACGATGTGGTTCAGGATGGTAAAAAAACACACCAAGCCTAGAGGTACTGGTTCTCAAGCGATGCTGCCGGAATACACATACTGGTATTTGGCGACAGGTTTTCAAACTAAAGGGTGGTAGTTACTTAGGCGGGAATTATTAGAAAATGCCCTGCCATCATGCTATGGTTTCCTCACAATGTTTTCTTTCACCGAAACCTCAGGCTGGTTTTAGAGATGGAGAGTTGGACTCGAACTCGCACCCATTGCCTTGGAATTAGGCCGTACTACCCACTGCGCCATCATCGCTTCAATTCATCTATTGAGGCGATTAGGTGTAGCTGCGGGTGGTCGAGAGGGGGGGGGGCGTCATCCAAAATTTTGCATGGCCCCTTAATTTGTTAACATCCAAAACAATGTAACTAAAGCCAACAATATTCCAAATTTATCTTTATTTTCTCACTCAATAAATATAAAGAGCCTTGTTAATTTATAATTTTAAAGAAAAAAAAAAAAAAAAAAACACTTTACGAATGAAACTTTTTAAATTTTAATTTCCTATAGAAACAACAAATACTAATCGATGTATGCTCACTGGACAAGCACTTAAGTCTTCTGCAGCAGGGTTGTGACATCACGGGAGGGCTCTACCTGAAGGTACCCAGCTTAGAAGGTCTCTTGCAATATTTACTGGTAAGAAAACATTGCCTCCCTTTGTTTGACTTGTTTAAATAATTAATTGTACAAACCGACTTCAAAAGAAGTGATCTATGCGGGGGAGTATATCTCTTTTGACTTTGATCTGGTCCAACTTGATCACAATTATTGTATGCAAAGCAATACAGTGAAACACTCAAAAAAAAAATCAAGAGTTTGGGGTCAAATATATGATTATTCAACCCCTTGAGCACTAACCTGGCGTTTACGCCAGCTTTCCATAGTTTTGCTATTGTCCTTCTATTGTCTCATTTTTATGGCTAATCTACATATTAATAAAGTATTTAAAAAAAATAGTGCTGAGTAACATAATGTGATATTTCTATTTTTTGGACAAAAAAAAGGAAATAAGTTAAATAAAAGATATTTCAGACTAGAATGTTTAACATAATTTAACATTTCTGTTTTTTTATGCATTCTATCAATAATACTTCAACCACTTTTATGACTAAAAAAAGTAACTTTTGCATTTTCCTTATTTACTAAGATATTCTAAATGTTTACCTGCCATTTTCTCGTAACAGTTATCGGTAGGAGAAAAATTATAGATTTACGTTACCAATGCTATGTCGTCAGCCGTCAACATGCTACAGTATGTTAAGTATAAGATGGCGTATAAGTGCTGGCGTTCAGAGATAAATAATAAAATGTATCCTTACCCAGTCTATCGTATGTTTTGTATATGAATAAACTAAGTAACAATGATAAACACACTAAGCCAAAATTTACTGGTTCTCAAGTGACGCCGCCGGAACACACCTATTGGTATTTGGCGACAGGTTTCCAAACTTGAGGGTGGTAGTACCCAGACGGGCATTATTAGAAAATGCCCTACCTACCAATGGTTTCCTTCCGATGTTTTCCTTCGCCTAAAGCTCATGCTCATAGATATGTAGGTTTGAACTTTTTTTTTGTATCGTGTGGAAATGGATTTACACATATCCCCTGCCATCTCTAATCCGGGAATATAGTATCTCGCCCGGCGTGAATAGCCACTAAAACCCTACGATGTGGGTTTGTGCCTAGGTCTATGTAATCGTGGGCGAGTCCCACACTGGCACGGAGCTCGTCCCTCCGTGCCCCTTTACCTATTGCATTGGGGGACTTCGGTCTCACTAATGCAATAGGTAAGGGTAGTGCGTAAATGCAATTCCCCTCGACAAAAAAAAAAAAGAAAAAAGATCTATCCAATCGTGCTAGTAAAACTGCGTTATAATCGCTTGCATGCATATGTTTTACCTATGTGTAAATGCGATATGCAGTGGGTATTCCTACCGGATTCGAGTGAACGCACTAAACTAGTGCTGCCGGGGCGCGGTCGGGTCGATTACCGGGCGGCTTGTTTCTGCCACCACGAGCTACTAACCATCGGATACGTTTGCTCAGTCTGCCTAAGTGGTAAATACTTCACATACAGAAAACTTTTTTAATTATAAACAAAACCGACTTTAAGAGAAAAACTATAAAAATGCACTAAACAGTCAATAAATAATTTCTTTATTAATCTGCTTCGTTAATTTTGAATTTGGTGCCAACTTATACGTCGCTAATTATATTCAATTTTGATTAATTGTTTTTTAAAATCTCCCTATAGTCCTTTATTTATTGTTTTTATATGTATTTATGATAAAGTTTAGCCAGTTATTTCCATTTGTAAATGAGTACATTGGTTAATTCTAGCTGGCACCGACTCTAAAATTAACGAAGCAGATTAATAAAGAAATTAGATATTGACTTCTTAGTGCATTTTTATACTTTATTCTTCTGAAGTCGGTTAAAAAATAGGATAGGGACATTTTACTCATGTTTGATTTTTTTTTAAACAGCAGACTAACTGAATAATATAATTTTCTACATCTATATACTAATAAATATTTTTTTTTTACTAAATAGATATGCATGTATGTACGAAACCTATATCAAAAATATAATTTTTAAAATGTCTGTCTATGTCTGTTTTTGCCGGGTAATCTCCGATTAATTGGCAATTATGACAATTCCTCCTATTTCGGGGGAAACATATGTCCAGCAGTGGACGTTAAATCAATCAATCAATCAAAAAATCTCCTGAACGGCTGGACCGATTTTGACTGGACTTTTTTTTTGCTAGATAACTGAAGTTACTTAGCGTAACTTATCGTTTTGAATATAATTAGGGTTACGCGTAAAAAAATTCAAACTCGTGAATTTGTGAATAAAAATCCAATCCGGTTTTACTCTCAGGAATTTGAATTCATGAGAAATAACTTTGCTTAAAATTGGTAGCCATTTTTTTTTTTAAATTGATTATGTGTTCCGTATTAAAAAAATTGAAAACTATATTACGCAGTGGACATATGATACACGGGCGCAGCCGTGGGCACACTGCTAGTCAAAAATAAGCAAAGAACACTCTTCCCTTTGATTAGTAAGCGTCTGAATAATTTTTGGAAAAAATAACGAAAATTAATTAATGTTGCTTAAGTAATCATTATTTTCGTGTCATCATCAAAAATAAGCAAAACATTGAAAATTGACGCTTACCAAATACTTGAACGACCCTATAACATCAAGTGAGATTATCAGTAACGATATCTATAGAGGAAATTGAATCAAATTGTCCGTTTCATTATATGCTGTTGTTTTTTTTTTTTCAGTTTTCTGCAAATTCAGTCCAATTTGCACAACTTGCCAGTGAGTATTTTAGTTTGATAACTACCCACATATGTATATGTTTTTAAGTTAAGATATAAATGTATAGTTTTACTTAACCGTTACCCGTTCGCTTCGTGTGTCGTGAATGCGAAGTTTATGTAATTTAGATCTATAAAGATTTAAGTTTATAATAATAAATAAACATTGGAGTGTCCGTTTGTAATGCCAAAAATAGGTATGAATGTAAATACGATATCTATACCAAAAATACAATTTTTATAATTTTTGCCTGTCAGGCAGACGCCTGTCTGTTTGTTCCGGGTAATCTCCGTACCCGATTTTGACGGGACTTTTTTTGGTGGATAGCTGAAGATACCCCGGGTGACTTAGGGTGTCTATTTTTAATTAGGAGTTCCGCGTAAAAAAAAAAACTCATAAAAAAATTGAATAAAATCCGATTCAATGCGCAGTTTTACGGGGAAGTGCTTGAATTTATATAAAAAATATATATTTTATCTTCGTACTAAACAAAAATTAGGGTTCCGTATAAAAAAAAAATGCAGTGAAGAATATATAAGAAACGCGGGCGCAGCCGCGGGGTAGAGCTAGTGCCTTGATATAATTATATCATTTATATGGATGGGTCCAACGAATATAAGCCAAATTATTTATCAATTTTACAGTACGGGCTTACAAAGATAAAAATGAGTATAATTCATAGATGGTATTTTCTAAATACGTGAAGCTATGATGGCGCAGTGGATAGTGCAGCCGGATTCCGCGTCAATGGACACTAGTTCGAACCACCTATACAACTCTAAAATCACCCCGAGCTTTCGGTGTAGGAAAACATCGTGAGGAAATCATAATGCCGTAAGGATTAATCGTAAGGAAATGCCCTAAAATCATAGCATGGTTTTAGGGCATTTTCTAATAATGCCCGCCTGGGGGTAGCTACCACCCTCAAGTTTGAAAACCTGTCGACAAATACCAATAGGTATGTTCCGGGAGCATCACTTGAGACACTTGTGCCTCTAGACTTAGTGAGTTTGCTATCCCGGACCACATCGTCACTAACCATCAGGTTAGATTGTGATAAAAGCACTGAGCCCATATCATGTAAAAAAAATTGAGATTGGTACACTTATTTTTGGTTTCAATACAGTTACTCGTTGTATAAAAATATATAATAAATATATATTTTTTTTAAATTGATTGCACATTTGCCTAGATACGCGATTTTATCACCTTTTTATTTTTTAATACACTACAGTATAAAAGGTAACTTGACACATAAGAATATATACAGATGTTATCAGTATTTATTATTTCTTTATATATGCCATCTGGTTGCGTATTTACAGCAATGGAGGATAACATAAAAAAAATCCTTTAAAATTTGAAAACAACTATATTCATATTTCTTATAAATTGGTAATTTCAAATATATAAAAAAAAACTATTGATAAACAAGAGAAAAATGTCTTAAACGTTTTATTACTGCCTATTTATATATAAACACAGACTACTTTATGCGCTTATGAAAGGTTAATTTAACTCAATGGATCTATTTAGAGATATTTTGTGTACATTTCGTTGATAAAATATACTCGTGTTTGTCGAATTTCATGTTATATACATATTAAGGAGAGAAAAAAACAACCGTATTTATAAAATATAGCGCCACCTTTGCAACTAAAGTTAAAAAGCAACTGGATGTCCCCCCAAAATAAAAACAAAATACATTATTCTCTTTGTTAGAAAAACTATGAACACCAAAAAATTTTATATAATTGTAAAGATTTTTTTTTAAATTTCCAGCACCGTTTTCAAATTCGGCGGTCCTTTGCCTATGAAACCAAAGAAAAAGAAGATAAAATTATAATTAATTAATTGTAAAAAGCTGTAATATAATAAGTTTCAAAATTAATGGTTTTTCATTTTTTAGTTGTAAGTAAATCACTGCCTGATTGAATCAGAAATGAGAAGATCCGCAGAAGAACCAAAGTAACCGACATTACCCGAAGAATTAGGGATGGCGATTTCTTCTGAAAAAAATTGATATTTAAATCGATTCGAATTAAAGCTTTATGAATTGATACTCTTATGTCTACAAGGGCAGTGTGAGTAGGGGAGAGGCTTTCTGCTGGCGAAGGGAAGAGGCGGCCTGTGCCAATCTATCCGCTCTTGGACGAAGGACAAAGAGAGAGACCCAACTTAACATCAGTTCGGGCCAGATTGACGCGGAGATTGATCCCGTATCGTCACAGATAAGGCGGCAGATAGTACCGTGTAGTTTTAGTGGGTATTTACAGGTTGGATCATTACGTGAACGATAGTGATGTCTGGAATTAACCCACATCTCTGTGCTTCCGCTAACATTAGCTAAGACTATGATTTGTATAGTTTTTTATATGAAAAAAAAAATGATATATATTATATTTATTTAAAAAACGAAACCAGATCGAGTTTATTGCCGGCTCTTTCCGACTAGGTTGTTTTCCGAACCGGTGATAGTGTCTTAGACGTTCATAAGCGCCTTCTTAGGGCCTAAATTGAAAAAAGATTTTTTTTTTTATTTGATTTGATTTGATTTTTGACGTTTCATATCGAGCGAGTCCCACATAGAATAATTCTCCGATTATGGTTGTTAGGGGAATGCATAAACGCATTTTCCCATGTAAAAAAGGGTGGTCGAGGATTAGCATGTTCACCGTCTTAGGCAATATCATTAATTACTATCTAATGGAATTTTAGCAGCCCGCCAAAACTATACAATATATAAAAATATGAAGAAATTGTCATGTACAAGTGGATGCACAACTAGTCATATATATAAAGTAGACTCGACGGCGTAAACAACGATTTGGAACAACTCGTTCACCTTACAACAGAACGATAACATCCAAACTGATTAATGATCCCAGATAGATATGAATCAATAATAATTATGATAAAGAATAAACGCGATAAACGTACGTAGCCGTTTCCTAGAAAATCAGAAAGCGGCCGACAATGATACGCGCACACTTTGTAAATACGTTGATTATTGACCGATATATAATAATAACATTAATAACCGAGATAACTAAAAAATTATAAACTTATGCAATATCATGAATATATTAATTATTAAATTGTAAAACTTCTTTAGCCGCGTTGAGCGATTCTCGGTAGGAGAAAAACTTATAGATTCGCGTCACCTGTAACGTTAGCCGTCAACATACTACAGTATATCAAGAATAAGATGGCGTTTACCCGCACAGACTCCGGACCCCTCTCCGGTGGTGGCCCAAGACGTGCTTCGTTCCCCAACTGGGGAGGCTTTTGACGCCGCTCCCCATGCATCAAGCATTACACGAACAACAGTGCACACACACTCCTGCACATAACACGCAGGTACATAGGTCCTATAAGGAATCTTTTTATTATTATTCTTATATAAAAAATGTATGGCTTAGCTAGGTTCAAAATTCCACGTAATTTCTTACACTCAGGTAACGGCCAAGCCGAAGTTCGTACCACTTTGGTAACCCTGTTGCTAGGTACCTTTTTGCGGCTGAGTGAGTGCCTTCAGTACTCGCCCACAAAGACACGGTGAACCCGTAAAGGCCCTTCCGGACAACAGCATTAGCTAGTTAGAAAAAAAAGCGTGGCGTTTAAGCGCTGGCGCTTTTAAGGTTCAATTAACACATTATTAAATTTTTTAAAAGTTTTCCAAAATTTCGAGTTTTCACTTCTGTCGGTAGTCCCCATTGCTGCATAATTTTTTAAATATTGTTTCAAGCATTGTTTATTTTGTACAATTGAATAATAGGTTATAATTTTCTGTTCTCATAATTTAGTTTTGCGGGATTTAAAATAGATGTCACTAATAGAAAATAAAATAACATATTTGTTTTTCAGTCTTTGGAGTAGGTTCCATAGAGTATAGAAAGTATAAATCGTCCAATCGTTTCTAAGGATGTATTCAAGTACCTACAGAAAAAAAGCATATTAAAATAACATCTCTATGAAATAAACGCATAGGTTATTTTAACAATATGGTATCTATATAATAAAAATTCCATTTGAAACACATTCAGTCTTTAATAGTAAGTATACAAAATCAATATCACACAATCTTATAATCCAAATCAATTATTGAATATCGGAATTAACATAAATAAAATAAATTGTGTACTTTTATGCACCTTATCTTATTGTTTTAACTTTTCAATATAAAAACATTTTAATTATTTTCTATAAATAATGTAATTTTCTAAAATTCTAAATCCTGTTTGTTATCCTATATTTTGTTGCAAAACAGTTTGAAAACTGAACTCTGTAGATAAGTACTGTTTATAGGTTTTTTTAGACTACAAACTGAATCGCACAAACGCAAAGGAGGCAGGGTAAATAGACTAAAACTAAAAATTTGGTATAGAGGTACAGAACATTAATATGTCTATGAACCGAAAACTGCCGAAACGATAATAAAATCATTGAAATTTATCAGTTCATAAATTATATAAGGTCTAACCGAATTTATCGCTTTTGGTAAACTAATAGTTGTATTATTTGTTTGTCGAGATTTTTAATAAAGTTCATCAAAACGTTAACTGTTAAAGTTATCCTTCTTCTGTTGTAACTAATATGAAAAACGTATTTATATAAATAAAATTGAAGTGTCTGTATGTAGTATCCCAAAATAACATTTTTTTTACTAAATACATCTCAATGTACATTTATATAGGTGTATATACGTTGGTATATCTACGATACCTACCAAAAAAAAAATTCAATTATTAAAATGTTTGTCTTTCTGTTTGTTCCGGGTAATCTTCGGAACGGCTGGACCGATTTTAACGGGACTTTTTGGTTGATGGCTGAAGTTACTGCTGAACTTAGGGTACTTTTGATTTACGAAAATAATCATGGTTCCGCGTAAAAAAAATAAAACATGAAATTGTGAATAAAATCTGATTTAGTGAACAGTTTTACTGGCAGGTATTTGAATTACTGCAGTAAATCTTTTAAATATGTTATAAGAAAAAAAATTAAAATAATTAGGGTTCCGTATAAAAAAAAAAATGCAGTGAAGAATATATGGTACGCAGCCGCAGCCGCGAGCACACAGCTACTAATAAATAAATAGGTTGGTACACGTCTTACGTCTGACTTATACAGTGACCTCGATATTTTTTTTTATTACCCGTACAATTTAGTATCAATATATGCTACGTATTACACTACATTTTTTACGTTTATTTTTACCAAATTATTATCTTTATATCGATATCGAACGCTTATAATTATTTACGACTATCACAATGTCTTACTTTAAGACCTCTTATCAGCGAAAATTGATTATAAATGAAGTGACTAAAAATTTTTATACCTATCCGTTAAAATTATTCATTATTTTGAAATAATTGATCGCATTATTTGTCTCGGTGTTCGTATTCCGTATAGATTTCAATCGACTTGTCTCGCAATATGTATTACAAATCTAACTAATTAAAGATACGTAATCTTTAAATAGGTAGGCACGACAATATTGCCAGACAAACAAAATAAATCCAATTAATTTAAAGCGATAAATATAGTATAGCAGTATAGATAAATAATAAGTATAATGTACCTATAGCATATAGGGGTCGTCCAAATACCATTACATAACCAGAATTTTAGTCACTTTTGACTCCCACTTGTCAGTAATTTGCATAGCTCTTAAGAGGATATCCGTGAGGCATTTATTCCATACAAACGTGCCCTTTTTCTTTTCTATATAATAACATTATGTTAAATATTTTTATACCAAACAATATACATCCACTTCCGCAATGCCCGTACGTTTTGATTTTTTCCATAAATTAGTTATTGTAGAAGCAAGGAGCCTAAGAAACTTTTAAAAAAGTGCTCGATTTTTTACCGTTATTTTCCAATTTTCGTCAAATAAATTAGATTAATAAAAGCATAGAGGCATAGCCAAAGTCTTTCTTATTCTAAAACTGAAAGAAAATTAAAATCGGTTCAGTTTTGGAGGAGGAAACAGAGTACTACGAAGTGATGTTTGCGTCTATTTTGAATAAGTAAAGTCAGCCCGAACTGCAGTTGTCCCTTCGTGTTTTATAATTTGTTCTTTGGGGTGCAACGCGATAGCAATATACTTCTGAAAAAGCTATTTTTCAAATTTGTCGCCTACCGCGTGTCCTCTTAACCAACCCCCCCCCCCCTCCCTGTTTATGGCAAACGTAATAATTGATATATTTTTTAGAGAATCTGCTTAAAGTACCATATGGAGGCAATTGGTGCCTACGTAAGTAATACATGAATCGCGGGTCCTAAAGACATAACACGGTATTGAACTTATTTACAATTTTTCCACTAGATAGATAAACAATTATAGACAATTTCATATTATTTAATAAATAATCTGTATCCCTCTATGTCTAAACGTAACAGATATATAAAAATTTATACGATTTATCATATCTATATTATACATTATCATTGGTAAATTTATCTTTCTTCCTTAATAATTGTCATTACATTTTGCTCTTCAACAAAAATTACTTATAGGTACTGTTGTCTATAGATATATAGTGGTCGTCACACTTTTTTGGTGAAGGGCCCCATTCGACAATGTGATGTTTTACTGCGGGCCGCATTATATAGATATTTATATTTTATAGTTTTTATTACCATCTTATTCACTGGCGTATTTTATGAGCTGTCAAACGTGAATTTCCCATAGTTTTTTTATGGCAATAAAAACCTATGAAGTCATTTTTGACAACATAATTCACTATAGTCCGTTCACAGTTATTTTACCTCTAGCCGTTGAGTTGTCGTTCTGTATATTGTGTTACCATATGCGATATGTATAATTTACGTTGATTTAATTGAATATACAATTGGAAGCTTCAGCTATCACAGCATAAAGAAACTCCGTAGCTACTGAGCATTTTAGTATGTTGGTGGTTCGGATAAACAAGATAATATACATCAGTTGTAAGATAGATTTTCATTAATACTTATAGCTGTAGTTCAATAAAAAAATACTTTACAAGTATTTTATTTCTGATTGCATATCAATCATAATCCTGTTTTTTGGATACGTATTTTACTTGGACTATTTAGTATTAAGACAGAAGCTGCAACTTCTTTTTTGCGGAAAAAATAATATAAGATTTATTTATTTATTGCAATGTGATACAAATCAAGGTTTTGTTAATTGATATTATAATGTATCTAGATGACATTTTCGATATTTATTCCTATAAAATGTAGAAAATTTTAATACACAGGCAACACTTTTTACGTACGAGTCATGGCGGCAAATCGTTGGCAAATGGAATTAATGGAGCTTCATTTGATCTTTCTTTTTCAGAGAATGTACATATGGTTAAAAAAATATTTGTAGCACTGCTTTGAATTTATTTTGGCATGTTTTATTATTTAAATATACTATAAAAAGCAAAAATCCAGCACGATTGATAAAATATTTTAACTACGTGTCAGCTAGTAATGCCAAAATACCAAAATGAGCCTTCAGAGGTAAACTAACTGTGAACGAAGTATAAACTATATGTAAACTCCATTTTAACTATTTAATCATTGTCAACCGAAGTTCTTTTCGAAATCGCGGACCGCACAAACACCGTCCAAGGGCCGTAGTTTGACGACCACTGCTATAGACAGAAGAATTACCAACTTAATTATTAGAGGTATCTTAAAGAACCGCTAGGATTTATCGATTATTTCAAATGCACTGTCTATCTCATCCTCTGGTGATTGAGGTTCCAGTTTTCTGTGTTTGTTTTCGGGACTTGCTGATTTAGTTTTACCTGGAGTTTTTTCATTTACGAAATCGTAGCGTGACGTTTGAGCGTCGGCGCTTTTTCTCCTTTGGCTATCGTTTGAAAATAGTTCAGCGGGCGCAGTCACCGGTGTGTGTACGTGGTATTCTAGAGACTTCGGCTTTTCACACGTTTGTGTGCTGTGATCGTTCTGAAACAAAATTACAAAACTCGTCTATATCAAAGATCACCAAATCGCCACTACCGCATTTATTCAGTTTCGCTTTAGTAAATATTTGAAGCGATAATGGTGCAGTGAGATTCCACGTTGATAGACGTGCGGTTGAAATTTTAAGCGATGATGGCGCAGTGGGTATACTTCTGCCAGATTCCGTGTCGATCCACGCGGGTTTGATCCCACCTATCCAACTCTAAAATCGGCCTGAGCTTTCGGCGAAGGAAAACATCGTGAGGAAACCCTAATTATTTTCGAAAATTAAAAGTACCCTAGGAGTAACTTCAGCTATCTACTAAATAAGTCCCGTCAAAATCGGTCCACCCGTTCCGGAGATTACCCATTACAAACAGATAGACAAAAATTTTCAAATGTTATTTTTTGTGTAGAAGTCGTATATACGTTTAAATCTATTTAGTAAAAAAAAATTTGACATTACAAACAGACACTTCAATTTTATTTATTAGTATAGATGTCACTACATGTTATTATGTTTCTTTACTCTTTGGCTACTTGCCTAAATAGTGCTTCTGTGACGTTTACAGTTGATTTAAAGGAAGCGATAATAATTAAAAGATTACCATCGCTGATTTTGAGAGATAGTCATTTCTTTATGCCGTCCGCTTATATGTGTTTAAATAGAAGCAGTTCGTAAATAATAGGTACATATTTACGGATTTTAACGGATAGATTTTAATCACAGTTAAATAAAATAAATTAAAAAACTCATTCTATGACTTATGACTTTCAATGTTGATACAGTGTAAATTCTATATAGCGACATTTAAGGGGGTGCGTATTTAATAATTGTATTGAGATTTGTCGTTAAATGGAGAGACGAAAAAATCTGTATTATTTAAATGTAATCTATATCTATACTCATATTATATAGAGGAAAGGTTTGTATTTTTCTATGTAACGAATAAACTTTTGGACCGATTTGGATGAAATTTGGTATGGAGATTGTTTGAATTCCAGGCAGTGACATAGTTTTTATTCCGAAAATCCCACGGGAACGGGAACTACGCGGGTAAACCCGCGGAGAGCAGCTAGATCTATATAAACCTAACAAAGTAAATTCGACGTTTTATGGACTTTCTTGTTAAATCGAGTGGCATTAAATGAAGTTTACATTATAGTTATAAAACAATTATATATTATAATACAGTAACCATCTAGTTTAGAAAAAGTAAATAGTCGCCGATCGATTTGTAAAAATTCGTTGGCTTGTAAAACTACAAGGTTACTATAATTAGACATTCATTAGCAACAAATAGCGAACTTCACCGTGATATTTCACAATGTATACGGTGATCAGTAATTATACCAAAACAAATACCAATAATGCTTTAATAGGTAGTCGCTAATCTACTGTTTGTAGACGAATAACAAAACACACCGTAGAAAGTCTTAATCGCAATAAAGATTATGAAACGTCCTTTATAATATTAAACCAATGCAGTATAAAAAAAAACTAGGCAGCCATGGAGACTACTGACAGAAGTACAAACCCGAGACTTTGGAAAAACTGTTTTTGTAATGTTTAAATTATGGTCTGGATTATGGGACATAACCTCAAATTATCAGAAACAGTGTCTCTAGGCTTAGTGCGGACCACACCTTCGTTTAACACCAAACTAACAAAAAAAAACTCTAATACAGGCAAACATCATCATTCTCATGCCCTTTTCTCAACTCACTTGGGGTTGTTTTCTTCTTCCATACATCCCATATAACCGTCATCTCTTAATTCATAAACAAAAAGATCTGTTATATCATTTCTTACACACTCCTTCCACACTTTTTTTCGCCTTCCTCTACTTATCCATCTCTCCACATTCATATTCATTACCAATTTACCCCCATGTGCTCCCTCTTCCCATGACATGTCCATACCACGACAAACGATTTCCTTTTATCTGGTGAAACTTTCAAACTCTATTTTACATCCAAAACTTATCCACTAATCATTCTGTTTATCAGTAAAACAGTATCAAAATCTGTTGAGTAGTTTTTGAATTTATCGCGTTCAGACAGACAGGCGCTGTAAGGAGGTGTGATTCAGCCGCTTTTACGTGTAAGACCACATGAATAATTTTAAGGTATTAAATACATTTTAAAACATCAAGTGATGTTCGAAAGCTTCGAAAAAAATTATCGATGTAAGTGTAAAAAAAAAAAACAATACTCATGATTTTTTTATACTTACATCTCCATACAGATCCAGAGAGAGTGAGTGTCGTTTTTTATTGGCTTGTTTAAGTCTTCCCGAGCGAGATATAGATATTTTTCTCCTCTCGTCTATAGATGGACTATCTGTCTTATCTTCTTCCGTTTCACATTCATGCCGCGGCAGTTTTCTTCTCTCCGACGTGTTGAAAATCGATTTGAGAAATTTCGCCATGTTTTATTATACTTTAAACACTCTATATATTTTTTTCACTTCCTCCTTTTCAAAAGCCTTTAATAAAATTCAAATTTATGAATAATTATGCATGTGCAAACTATTATTGGATTTATTTGAAATAATAATAAATATCCATTCAGGTAAACAATCCTAATGAATTAATCACTAATAACAAATAAAAATTCACAATAGAAATATTTTAGTAAAGGTCCATATAAATTATTAGGTAGTTATAAAGATAAGTACATCAAATAGGTTATTTTAGATATCGGCAGGCGACTTGTCGTTCAGCCGCTAAGTAACAATGGTCAGATACTTACCTTGATATAAAACTTATTGTATATTTAACTACGTTTTCCTACACCAGTCTTGTTTGTAATGCACTCCTTTGTAACTGATAAGGTACTGTTAAAACAAACTGCACCGAACGGCTGTTTCGCCTACTATTTACCATAATTTCATCTCACTGATAAGATAACAACGATACACTATCGTTTGATAACAGCCCGCTCTGATAATGATTATGTATTATCACTAATAGATTTTAGTTTTAATTTATTTTGACTTATTAAAAAAAAAAAAATAGATATCATACACTATATTTTGAATAGAAAACATCAATAAATAAAAAATGTAATAAATAATAACTTTTTCTTAAAATTCGTCGAATTGTTTTTTTTTAATAAGAGATAAGTGACGTCATTAACTATGACTACAAGCACAGTACAATATAACAGCCATCTAGTGTTTGATAGTCCATCGGCAGACGCGTGTCATCCTGCTTTGTAAATTATTTTTACGTCTTTTTTAAAGCGTTAATGGCACAGTAAGTTGGTAGTGCGATTGAATCCCAGGTCGATGGACGCAGGTTCAAACTCAGCTACCCAACTCTATAATGAGCTAGAATTTTTCATAAAGGAAAACATCGTAAGGAAACCATAGCTACCATTCTCCAGTTTGAAAACCTGTCGCCAAGCACCAACAGGTTCGTTTCGGCAGCATCACTAGACAGACAATACCTCTACTAGGCTTAGTGTTTACCATCCTTGATCATGTCACTTAATATCACGTGAGATTGTGGTCAAAGCGTTGAGCTTATATTACAGTATTTTAATAAATCTACATCCTTTTTGAGTATTTATTTAACTATTATGAGTATTTTCATGAACAGTACACGTATTTTACATAGTCCGCTTTATAAATCTGATTATGAAATGCTTACCCAGAAAGTCATTCACTGACAGACATAAATTCCTAATTTTGAATAGCAATAATACCTTAAGGTATATATATATCTCTAATGAAATAATACCTAAAATGGGTTATATAAGTAGGTAAAATCTGCCTAAATTATCTATACTATTAAATATAATTGAAGTGTCTGTTTGTAATGTCAAAATAACAGTTTTTTACTAAATACATGGACCTCTTACAAAAATGCAAATTTATAAAAAAACATATCAGTACTTTTTTGATAGATAGCTAAAGTTAAGACGCGCAACTTACAGCACTTTTGACTTTCGAAAAAAATAGGGTTTCACGCAAAAAATCCGGTTCAATAGTCAGTTTTACGTGCAAGTGCTTGAATTTATGAGAAATATTTTTATTTATCTTATTATTTTCGTAAAATATTTTTGGTACTAATTTCCGTATAAAAAAATATTAAAACGCAGTGAAGAATATATGAAAAGCGGGTGCAGCTAGTCCAATATAATATTCAATTTAATGTATGTTCTGCAAATTCTCATAACATGGGAGCTAAGTACGAGATAAACAAGGTGTTACTCTTGTTTGTCATAAGTAATTGTGGTAAAAAAATACCAAAACTTTGTTAACGTAATACTTACGCATACCAGTTTTAAAGGTGTCTTGGTAACTGGATTTAATGAACTGAATAAGGATGAAGTCGCACAAATAAAAGATCTCACACCGTAAATGATTGTCACGAGTTCACGACGCGACCCAGCCGAGTACAAGTGGCATGGCACCCTAATCACCGCCCCATAGTTAGGTAATGTCCTTAAAAACCAGCTGTAGCGGCCTTCTTTTGAATTAATGGAATATTAGGTATATATAATTCTGCCAATGTCTCGTAGACTATTTTCATGTCTTTATACTTTAAATACATCGTTTCACTGTCTACTATTTTGAGAAATCTATCCCGATAATCCTTATGGCAGGCCAGAATTCAAACTTCGTGTTATTTTACTACTGAAGCGATAGAATTATGAATTATCAACGTGACACGACTTTGTTATTCTATGAGTGAAGCTGACAATGATAATATATCTTAACGATTAACATTAAAACACATAAATAATAATAATTATCGCAAGTAGGTAAACCTAAAGATTTTAAAAAGTTTAAACTAAAATTACACCTTTAATTTCAGATACAGTTAACAGATTAGACATTTAATTTAAAAGTAAACTTAAAATAAGCTGCAAATGTTTTGATAGACTGAATTCTGGTGGGCCGATCTCGGCGGCACTGCAATGCCGGGCCGACCCGTGACAGGAGTGGAGCGAGCCCCTAACACCCCGTCATTTTACAAAAATCAGTTTAATATACTGGTCCCGCGATGCGGGAACTTTCAGATATTAAGCTGAAAAGAACAGATACTACACTTTGATCTTAGCCAAAAGGCCGAGAAGCGATAACTAGTATTTGCTATGTCTAGTGAGGTCATCATTGCGATGATAATCTTGACACCGCAATTGAAAATTCTGGTATAATCACACAGTGACATCTATTAGTTCACTGAGTAACTAAAATGGTCACATAAAATTTTGTTGCTAACGCCTGCAGCGCCATTTTGACAACTTGTAAACTAGGGTTGCCATTAACAGAGCAATCACTGTGTTATACTATAATTGAGACCATCTGACAAAAAAAACACGGTCCACGGCAGTATAATAATTGCCGTATCACGGCAATCAAAGTAAAAGCGCAATTCAAGCGCATTAAGACGCGGGTAATAGTTAGTCCAGAATGAAATCGCATATTATAATCAATAATACACTCTACTAATTAACGTCACTGTTTATACTTAGAAAGAAAGAAAACCTTTATTCACTAATGAGATACAATATACATACTGAAAAAATAAGAAAAATAATAATAATAACAATGAAAAAAATAATAGCAAAAAAAAATCATACACATTATCAGGGTTACTACATATCACCCACCAGTGCTTCTCATTATGTGAAAGGGTCTCCAGCTCAGTACATGCTGAAGTATCAAGAGATACTTACCACTGATTTTCAGATGGAGCCCAGAGCGAGTCACAGAATGTTAGCATGCAAACTTTGAAAAAATTACAAATTACAATAAAACTAAATTGTCGAATTTAACTCATACTTAGTCTATATATCATACACACATATATTAATAAATTAATATTACATAAAAAATCAATTTCGAGGCGTTACGATATTTATAATATATAAAAACACAGGCAAGTATATATATATATATAAACTAAAGCTCAAAAACTAATTTTAAGAAAGGAGAAGAAATAACCATCTTTAATATAACATTTTTATATTATGATGATTGTGCCCAATCAATTGTTAATAAGCATTATTTTATTAATCTTGTTTGTACAAGGTTTGTACCTATCGGGTGTAAGTTCTACTTGCAATACTGTAATCTATCTTTTATTACTCTATTACTTTATAGGTATAAAACAATTGCAAATTTTTAAAATTTGCTTAAATATATACGAGACGGCCATTTTTCAATTTTTACTTCAAAACACGGCATATAATATTTTTTAAATGAAAACACTGGTTAACGTCGTAAATCGCGATGTACTTAAAATGCACTTATTTATTATAAGACATGACATTAGAAATTGCAATGACAGCTGTCACTTGAATACAGGCGCCGGGGAATAAGCTCCTCGCGAGGTTGCATGAGAGTGTGGTCACATTCCTCGAACTTCAAAAACGAAATAAAATCATCACTTCCACCAACAAACAACAACACTGCTGGCGATTTTGAAATTAACCAAAGGAATGCTAAATTACAGAAAATATAGGTCAAAGTGTAATGTAATTTTTTAAGTTTTCGCGTTCCATATTTAAATTCAGTTAATTTTAACGGGTTTTCACGCGTTACCTTTGCTTTTTTCTATCCCGACGTTTCGGCTGGGTTTCACCAACCGTGGTCACGGGCTGACTGGCGGTGCGCAGCTTCGCCTGCAGCGTTGAGGGGTATTTTGATGAACTACCCCCGTTTGGTCTTTATATTTATTATAGTCACAACACACAACACTAACAGTGTCCATCGACGATGCCTGTGAAAGTGTAATTTTAAGGGAGAATAAAAAATGGGCATCTTTGATGTAATCAATTTAACATAAGGAATTTTATGAATCTTGTACGGAAATCTTTGTGCGTGAATTCTACTTGCACCTGTATAATTTATTTCTATAGGTATAAAACAACTACGAAAGTTAATTTTGCTTAAATGTGTATGAGACACGACAATTTTTACCGCAAAATACGGCAATTTGATATCCAGAATACGGTAGGTAATCAATTTATTTTTGTAATGGCAACGGTCTTCTAAATTATTAATTAGAAATGAAAACCAATGGCAAATGACTAGTCCATAGATAATACACTAATACTAGAGAGACTAGTCTGTGGGCGAATGTGCGTTAGAAATGTTGACCATAGATAATACATTAATACTGAAAGCCAGAGCCACAGGCCAGAACTGAAAGCCGTTGACGGTTACAGTCATACATAAAAATACAGTAATAAGCACTGTAATAATATAAAGAATGTATTTAAGTCTTAAAAAAGTGTGCGTCAAGTTACTCGTACTTTATTTGATTAATACCTACGCTATTTTCAACTTTTCACACATCCATAAAACATATTCACTACCTACCTATGTATAAACATTGTTTTTTTTTTTCTATTTTTTAGTTCGACTAGCTACTAAAGCGTGTTTTGTTAGTTTTTAAACTTAATTTATTTTTTATTGTTATTAATGCTTAGTCTCCATATGAAAGTGTAATATATAGCCTAGAACTTAGAAGCCATCATATATTAATGTGAAAACTGATATGCATAGTTAAATTGGTTCAGAATTTATAAAGCTCCTAAGATGTATATTACTACTATCAGTATAAACAAGATAAAAGTAATGTAGATTAAGTAAGTCTGTCATCTATGCGCATTTAATTATTTCCACTAAGCAGTTTCGGCGGTTAGCATAAACCGCAGTGAAGTCATAGAAACCGTGTCACTTCAAAACTAAAATCAGTTTTTTTTTTAAGTGCCAACACTCATGGGTGGTTATATCTTATGCATTTTTACAGATTTTTGTAAAAAATAATTAAAATGTATAGAATTTCTTCATTAGATTCACTCATTTTGAAACAAACAAAAACGAATGAAAAATAGTTTCTTCTTCTTCTCAGATAATGGCAATTTGTGCCAGTGTCATATAGTTAAGATGTATTTTCTGTATGTATCTTGTATCAGAGTTACCAAGCTTCAGCGAAACGGTGACGCACCATGCTCAAACTTTCCATGGAGCTTTATCGGCACCTCAGAATAAATGCTACACGTTATCTTCCATAATAAACTTAACTTGTACATAATAACCAAATTATATTATACAAACGCCACAAAGAAAACATAACATAGAGTTAAATACACAATTTTAATAAATTAAAGAAGAAAATAACTGCTACACGACAAACCGAGATCCCGCCAAAAAAACTCAAATTTTTCAGAGCTGAAAACATTTTACTTGATCCTTTTGAATTTGTTCCTTTTTTTAAAGTAACCTTCTTAATGTTATGAAAAACCTGCCAGATACAAATAATACAGCCAAAGAGATTTTATTATAAGTTTATACCCCGACCTATTTTTATTATGTCAAATTAAACAACTTTTTACAGGTACTGCGTCAAATTAAGTATTTTTATTCTATTAACATTGGTTTTCTTCTTATTATGACAGTAATAATAAGATCTTGGTTTATTTTTAATTGTCAGTCTTGTTAGTATTTCGAGTTAATCACCATGAAAAAATAAAACAAATTCAAAAGATTTTTTTTATTGTTGTAGATATTATGAACATTATTGCTTTTTGTTTAATTTTATAGAATAATTATCAAGCACAGTACTTTATTCTATACAAGTATAAAAATATAAAAACACATGTTTATTTATAATTGCATTATATTATCACTTAAATAAAGAGGAAATACAACTCAAAAATTCTGAAACTGTATCGTTTCCATGAAACGGTAAGAGAGAAGCACGGCCATATTTCTATATAAAAAGTATAAAATATATATGAAAAATAATTTTTATTACAGAATTTTTAATAAAAAAAATGCTTATGTATTGTTAAGTTTTATTCCTTTTAAGAAAACTGTATATAAAGAAATCGCATAGGTATATACTATTTATACTAATATAATAAAGAGGGACAATTGGTTTGTTTGTAATCGATTAACTCTGAAACTAATGAACCGGTTTTAATTATTATTTCGATATTAGAAAACTATGTTATCAGTTGGTAACATGTTTAAATTAGATATTTATGTATACCTATGCGAAGCCGGGCAAGTCGCTAGTTCGTAATAAATGTAAACGTTTCACTAGAATTGACCTCTAGAGAAGAATCATACTTGCTATTTGTAGCTTCTCTTGAAGCTACAATATACAGTATGAACCAATTATAACGAAATATATAAGGAAATTTGGGTTGCTTTGACGCACCTCTAAACTACTAAACATATCGGGATGGGACTACTACCAATCGACGCGGAATTTATAGTAGATGTTAATTAGGCTATTTATTTCTTGGACTCCATCGACCCTTTCTCGTTTTGTTTTCAATTTACTCTACGTAATTTTTTTTTATTTACTCTTATGTATCTTTTTTTCTACTAATAAAAAAGAAACTCTTATTTTTCTTCATTCGTTTATTTACGTAGGCAATGAAGAACATGAAACGCGGGCACCAGCTAGTTAAATAATAAAATTTAAAAATATTGCGGCAAGCACGCAGAGTAGTACTCATTTTTTGGAAGCTTTTTTAATTTGATATTTTAAGCTTTAAAATTGTCACTAAAAGAAACATTACAAATAATTGTTTTATTTTACTCAATAGCCGATTCTCGTGAGAAACGTCTCAGAAAACTTCATTTCTAAGATTCAGTTACATTTATAGTCGTTTTATGTGATGTTTACAAAGAGTTACCTATCAAATTACTGATGATTAACTAATTCAAGTGTTAGATGAATTAATATGGCCTAATTAAATAAACCGTTTTCTCGGTCTCTATCATTAAAGTTAAAATACAGATCTAACTTAAAAACCTTTTTTTTAATTTGAATTTTAGTAACTTCGGACATTTAATACGTGCCATTATTCGTAATTCCGAAATGGTATCTTCTTTAAACGAACAAATCATAGATAAAATAAAATCTAGTATTTACTCTAACTTTTAAATGGTAAAATAAAGTTTGACGCTCACCATAAAAAAACTTCCTTTGGATATTTACATCGTATATATTTTAAAATATTGAAAAAATCAAACGCAGATTATATTAAACAAAACCATATCTTAAATTACCGTTTATACAATGTACATTTTTATTTTACAAATGTGTATTGGATTTGTTAATTGTATGTAATTTATTTTTTTTAAAGACCGCCATTACTGTTACAACATATTATTTTATAGAACCTCAGAGTCATCTCTAGTGCTTGTTACAGCATCATTGCCTAAAGAAGTTGTAGCGTTTCTGTATAATTTAAGGTTAGATTCCGTGTAATCGAGGATCTTTCTGCTTGAATGCCTGATGTACAGCATCTGTTTGTGATATATCTTCAAAGCGCCCTTCAGCGTTATGTATGTGAGTCCGCCCAGTATCGTCCTATGGAGGTTATTCTGTATGGAACGGAAGAATATTTTCCCGATTATCGTCGATATGGTGGGCAGGAGGAGAGCCGAGCAGAAGATCCTAGTCGGTGATAAGTGTGAATTGTCGTGCTGGTTGTGTTGGTTCTGTTGTCCGGTGACGATGGCGCCTCTGTCGCCTTCCACGCTGAAAAAAAAAACGTCTGATACAGTGAGAGATGGGTTAACACCCCCGGCTGTAAACAGTCTAAACAAGCTGTCCCGGGAATACCACGGAGCTTGGCCCGGCTTATCTCGCACTGATCTTCGCCTAGACGGGACACTGGTCAGTTAAAAAAACATTTATTTACTACTAGCTGTGTGCCCACGGCTTCACCCGCGTTTTATATGTTCTTCACTGCGTTTTATTTTTTTTTATACGGAACCCTAAATATTTTGCTAAAATTGTTTTAGTACTAAGATAAAGTAAAATATATTTTCTCATAAATTCAAGCACTTCCCCGTAAAAAAACTGCATAGAATCGAATTTTATTCAAGTTTTAATATTTTTCGCGGAACCATAATTATTTTCGAAAATTAAAAGTGCCACAAGTTAGCCAGAGTAACGTCAGCTATCTACCAAAAAAAACCCGTCAAAATCCGTCCAGCTGTTCCGAGAATACCCGGAACAAACAGATAGACAGATAAACAAACATTGTATTTTTGGTATAGGTATCATATATACATTCATATCTATTTAATAAAAAAATTAACATTACAAACAGACACTTCAATTTTATTTATTAGTATAGATAGATTGACTTACAAAAACACATTAGGCTTAATTCTGAAATCTTACGGATGAATTCGCAGGCAAAAATAAGTAAAACAAAAAATATGGCAGCCATGGGATCTGCCAACAGAAATGTTAACTAGAGACTTTGCAAAAACTGTTTTATTTTATTGTTTAAATTTCATAATTTGTTGATTTAAATTATAACATATTATTTATCTCTGAGCATCTGTACTTAAATGCCATCTTATACTTGACATACTGTAGCATGTTATCGCTGTCGTCATAGCATTGGTAACACGCATGTATAACCCTGACCCCTAACGAGAATCGCTCACCGCAACTATGTTTTCACTTTAAAAACAAAGAGATTTTTATTCGATTTCGCATTATTTAAAAAAATACTTAACTAATTTGAATGTAGTTCTCAGAGATTGAAATACAAGTGCACCAGATGGAAGATGTAGACCATATATTATTACCCTTATTAAGTGTTAACAATAAAATGAGAAAACGTCAAAAAAAATTCTACTTTTAACGCATTTACATAATTACAATGGAAATTAAATGCGACTTCAATAGTACGAAATTAGAGGCACTGGCTATTTATATTAATGGGACCAGAGATAAGATTAATTATTAGATAGCAAAAAAAAAACAGTTTAATATGCATCCTCTTGTATCGATAACAAAAGTATGTAAACATGTATAATTGTTATTTTATATTTTTAACGCACATGGCAACTCTTTAAACGGCTGGACCGATTTTGACTGGCCTTTTTTTTTTGGCAGATAGCTGAAGTTACACCGCGTAACTTATAGTCTCTAGTCAACAAGTTAAAAAACGTGTTAAATAGAATTAAGCTCCTAAAAATATGTGCGATAGCTTATTTGTTCGATTCGGAATGACGTCAAAAAAAATGTTTTTTAAGTGTTTATTATTAGCACATAAAAATTGCGATTATTATTAACAAAATAAGATTTCAAAAAAGGTATTTAGTTTTTCATAAGTTCTAAAATAATGCTATTTAAGGACTTTTGAAAAAAGATCCTGACAGAGGAGGAAATTTCCAATAAAGACCACTTATTTAAACTTTTATGCCATAGTTTATAAAAATAGAGATTGGAAAACAAATCGAAAAAATGGTGTAACTTTTTGAAAACTAGACATTTTTTTTTTCACCAAGGCTTTTTTCTTTCAAGCATCTAGATCACACCATAATTTATACAAATTTTTAAATTGTTATTTTAAAACTATATAAAAAATATTTTAGGTGATATACCGGCTTTTTAGACGGCGCGCCTAATCCGTAACGACCTCGCGGAGACCTATTTTCAGCGTTATTTTTTTTTTGCCTCAGTGGCGCAGTTGTATTACGATACGACTGTCGCTCTGAGGTCTCTGGTTCGATATCCCCGGGTCGGGTCAAGTGACATTGGGTTTTTCTACTCAGTATCATCCTGGAGTCTGGAATTTGTGCCCGATATGGCGACAGGCTCGCCCCCTGTCACATCTGGGACGGAACTAAGCTCGGCGGAATGTGGGTGGTGTAGTTCGCTGCTTCACCTCTGCCTAACGCTTCGAGGATAACAGGCGTGAACTTATGTTAAGTGTCAACTTTTTTATATAAATCATAGAGATAAAGTTCCAAGAGTAAGGACTTTTTATTGGAAATTTCCTCCTCTTTTAGAAATTATTAACGAAATACCTTTTTTAATCTTAATTTGTTAACAACAATCGCAATTTTTTATATCCTAATAAACCTTAAAAACATTTTTCTAGACGTCATTCCAAATCGAACGAGCTATCGCACATATTTTTAGCAGTTTTCTATTTACCATTTCTATTTACCACGTTTTTGAACTTGTAGACTAGACTATTAGGCTATATTTATTTTTCGCAAATAATTAAAAAAAATTAAACTTTCTTTTTTTACACGGTATAGGCTCAGTGCTTTGACCACAATCAATTTGTCAATAATAAACAATTAAATGAATTTCGGACATGACAGTTTAAGACCCCGTCAAAACATTCTATAAAGATATATTGTAAAAACGAAAAAAGGTCAATTTAAATTCAATAAAAAAAAACATACATAAGTTACTTACTTACTTCCCAAAAGGCAATATATAAGCGAGAGCCGGTATTTTGGCGCAGTATTTCCTCAGAAATAGAAGTACCGAATCCTCCCAATTGTACATTTTGGCGCTGATTAAAGTCACCGGTATGGTCGGTAGTAACACTAGCAGGACCAGGGGATCGGCTGACTCCATCATCTCGAGACCTTCTCTGTGTCCAACGACCTGGAAAACAGGCAATTTTCTATGAATTTTTCAAATTAAATCTCTAAAAAGTATGGATTCCAAATCAGGATTGAACAAAAAATTATATTAAAATGTAAAATTAGAAATAACTATACAAAAATTATGATAAGAATTATGAATAAAGATCCGACAAAAAAAAAGTAATAGAACAAGAGATAAGAAATAAAATAAGGATTGTAAATTAGAAACAGAATTTAAGTAAATATAAAGATTCGGCATAACCACAATGCAATAGGAACAAATAGGTAAGAAATAGAATAAGATTATTAAATAGAAATAAGATGAAAACAATAAAGGCACAAAAAAAAGAAAAAAAATAGGGGAAAGCCACAAAAAAAGTAAACAAAATTCGGATTATGTCTGAGATGTAAGGGAAATAAATTTTAAAAAAATCAGGATTGCTAGATTCAAAGACATTTAGCAGCAGTAAATAATCCTACAACGGCATTAACCTGTAGTCAATAAATAGAAACACCAGACAGGAAGACTAAAATTTCTCCAACTTTGGGACCATACTAGTATATTGTAAACAAAACTTTAGATATGTTTGACTCCACCCTTCCGCTAAGAGAGAAATGTAAAAGTGTGGGTTATTTAAAAAAAAGCTGTAGATACATAATTAAACATTGCTTTTGTAATCACCAGTCTAACCCCCCCCCTTTCCCCCCCATAAACAATAATCAAAACAGACCCAATTCTAAACACTATATGGCAGAAATGTGTAAATTTGTTGGCCTTTTGCTTTAACTTAAAAAAAAAAAAATGTTTTCGTTAGTAATGTAACAACGCGAGTGTTGCGAAGGAAACATTTATTTTTGTCTATGTACATATAATATAACCATACATAACCATCAGTGCCTAACGTAATGAATATAGTCTGTTTCGCTTCATTTCCTATTCGTCAAACTCACTTATATTCATTAACCGTGGCCAACTATTAGGTAATTGGTGTTACATACTAGCCATCTGTGTACGTATAATATTGTAGTTCTTGTCACCTATACTAATAAATAAAATTGAAGTGTCTGTTTGTAATGTCAAAATATTTTTATTTTATTTTTTGTCTGTCTTTTTTTGATTGTTAACTGAAGTTACTGCGTAACTTAGGGTACCTGCTTTTAGTTTTCGATAATAATTAGGGTTACGCGTAAAAAAATTAAAACTCATAGAAATATAAATAAAATTCGAATAAATCCACAGTTTTACGGGCAAGTGCTTGAATTTATGAAAAGTATTTTTACTTTATCTTAGTACTAAACTTTTTTTTAGGAAAATAATTACCGAGTTTCGTATAAAGACATTAAAACTCAGTGAAGCCGCGGACACACAGCTAGTTTGTCAAGTAATATCTTGTTTCTTAAACTACTTATGTATTGTCACAAGGTCGCCTTTGTTTTATTTACTAGCGATTAATATTAAGACGATTTTCACATATAGTTATTTAACTGTAAACCTTAACCTGACGACCTCGATATAAATAATTCAACGTACATTATATTTTATGTAATTAATAGATTCAATGTTTTACGTATTTGACACTTTACGTTATTGACTTTGAATGTTATAAAGGGTCTGAAGAACTGGTCGTAGAAGCAAGGGAGAGTGCAAAGATCTAGTGGGGGTTACTGGGAGAAGTTGCATGATAAATGTGACTCATATTAAATGAAAGCAGAAATCTATACTAATAATAAAATTGTAAATTTAACGTGTCTGTACAGTTCCGATTTTGTGTGAAAAGAATTATTCAAAGGGACTAAAAATGGGCAATTAAATACATTTCTATCACTTATAGAAATGGCTATCTGTTTGGTTGTGCAGGCATCAATGAGAAAGTACTATGTATAGTCTAACAATTCAGAAAGTTCGGAGTAACATCAAAATTTTATTTAATTAAAATCGGTCCACTCTATCAAAAGTTATAGTAATTTGAATTCTGAATACCACGCGAATGGATCCGCGGGCACAGCTAGTAGATAATAAATCCTTTCCAGCTCATACAGCCTTAATAAGAAGAACGTGCGTTTTCAAATTTGTAAATTTTCTAAAGATGTATATAAAGCATTAATTTGAAAACAATTTAGTTTTCGACTAAGATTTGAAAATTTAATAAAATATAATAGCTTCCAAAATACTTGAATATAATCAAATTAAATTAAAAAAAAAACTGTACAAATCTTACTAGTATATGCGTACCATCACAATGTATTGACAATAACCATTACATATTCATTGTTTCGTGTTTTTTTTTTTACCTGTACTATGAGAACGAACTAACTATAGATGTTTTCTAGATCCTATAGACCGCGTTATTAATTTAATAGAAATGGATTATTGTAATGGGGCTTGCATTAAATTTAATTAGGTAGGAGTAAAGTATAAACTAAATGACATCTTATTTCTTTAATCGTTTGACTTATATTAAATATATTATTTAAAAGAGCAAATAACTTTAACTATGACGTGTATTTCAGTCATAAAAATTGACCGTAATATAAAAATTACTAAAAGAGTCCACAATAACGGAACTAAAACATGCTCTATACGTATCTACCGTTATTGACATGCTAATATGTATTGTCAACATATAAAATAGCAAAGAAAACAGATGTCTGTAAACCACATTGATTATACAAACAAAGACGAGCCCTGAATAAATCACCTATTACTTGCCTGAATACGGCTTGGATTTTCGACAGACAAGTTAATTTACTGACATCAAAAACAGAAAATTTGATAAGCTAAAATCTTAGTTATTTCCATCGACTCAACATGAACCAAATATGTTTTACTGAAAATCAAACAAATGTCAACGAAGAAATGACTCGATATGGTAAAACCGATCAAGTCTTCGCGTACTTATACAGAATGAGTGAGAAATAAATATTAGTTGTCAAGAAGAGGTATCAAAAAAGTAATTTACATCCGTTTTGTTATTAATTTTAGTTTTATTTTTATGTGAGGAGATCAATTGAAATGTTTAACGTTAATACAGGTACAAATAAGGTCCATATATTTATCTAGATAAAAGATTTCCTCAGACAAAATTACCCGTTAATTCTAAAACCAAACAATCTGTGTTAATTTCAAACGGTAATTCAGCAAATAACAATATTGTTATGGGTCGATAGATCAGCTACAAGACTGTTGACTTACGATCGACCCAAAACAATATTCGCAAGTAAAAAATATATAAATTCGTTATATCCACAACTTCTATATGTTAACTTCTTCAAAGAGTATCAACAAAATTATCTTTGATATTAAAATGAATATAGAATTGGGAAGTTATTGTCTTGTAGAGACGAATGTGTTATTTTCTATATTAATGTCATTTTAACATTGACAAACGTCAAATATTAAAGAAGAAATAATTTCTATAGATATAACTTTGTTCAATATTTATATACAGTGTAAAGCAAAAACAGTTTGCTGTTATATATCCTACCGAATGAATAAATGAAATAAAATTCAATAGAATACACACAAATTTTGATTTTCATAAAAGTAACAGCAATGATTCAGCAAGTTTTAAAAGCCTGCCAAGTAAATGCTTAGCTTTATTTCCAAAAACCGTTTTGTAGTACTGATTTTATGCCACATAAGGATTAAATTAAGTTTTCCAAATAAAAACCGTTGGAGATGAACTAAATGACACACATACTTTGTCAAAGATATCTTACTCATCAATAGTTTGTTTTTATTTGAATTCGACCATTATAACTAATCTATATCTAATATCTAAGAAATATCAATATTGCGATTTTCCGTCTTACTGAACTACGAACAACAATTTATAGTTAAGATAAATTACTGATAGAATAATCTTGTAATGTCTTCCTAAGTAAAATATTCTAAATTTCAACATTATGACCCTTTAAACAGACTCCGTTTTACTTTAGACGGAATAAAACAATTATTTAATAAGGAAAAAGCTATAATTAGTCCCAACAAACGGTTTACCAAAGAATTAATATTCCTAAAAGCATAAAATCAGTAAAATATATCGGTGTTAATAAGAAACATTGCGTGAGCGAAGCGATGCCATATTGCGTAGGCAATACTAGGTGCGGCATTTATGTTAACACCGTGTCGTTATTAATAAACTATTACTATATGCTACTAGACAGCATTTGTTTTTTTTTTTAATAATATATCCGTCATATACTATAGTCGATAATTTTTAAAACCAAAAGAAATAATAGTAGGATGAAACTAATTGAAAATTTAAGAGAATATAACAAAAATAAAAGGAAAAAATAGTTTACGAGCGATCTGAGGTCGGAGAGTAGGCGGTTAGTTTTTAAGGATAAAAAACGGTTTATCTCGATTTCAGGCAAAACTACAAATCCTATGGAAAAAAGTTGAATGGCAAAGTTTTAGATAATGAAAAGATCTACAACTTGTATTTACACTTTTTCACATAACCTCAAAATTTATGTGAAAAATTCCAAATAACCAAGTTTTTGTTTTTTTTTTTTTTTTTTAATCACTTTTTACCATTTTCAAAGGCTTCAGCCCTGGTCTGTCATTCGTTAGTCTATTTTCATGTTCAACAAGAATTCCATTAACGCTAAAAATCGTATTTGCATGTCACGACGGATTAAAGTTTCGAAAGTCCTCAATAAAGAAACTAAACCTTCGACAAACATTCAAAAGGTATATTGTATGTAGGCATATTGTAAATAAAAAACCTTTTACGTGGTTAATACATCCTCTCGTTACGAAAATAAGCTAAGTATTTAAAATAAGAAAAACAAACATCTTGTCCAACAATCGTCTGGGTTATCGTGACTTTTCAGTTCTAAAAGGTCTTGATTGCAACTTTGAAAACTATAAAAGAAAACTAGTACGTTTAAAAAACTCAACATCTACTTTTAGGAAAGAATATTCCGAAAGCATTGGTACTCTTTTTATAAAATCTTATATCTTATATCTTATAAAATATTTATATCGAGAACAAACAAAATCTACATTTGACCCTTGACAAAGACTTGAAAGACTTAAAACCACAGTAATAGTGAAGACCGTACCTGCATAACTGTTACTGCGCCATATGTGATAGCAATCCAGTATATCGAGCCGAGTAGAACGCCTCCAGCTATAAACGGGGAAACTTTGTGTGTTATCTCTTCCATGGCATCGAGTAGGGCAACGAATGCACCCATAGAAGGAAACACTACGATGTACTCCGCCTTGCACTGTGGACAGAGTACTTTCCGTGTTATATTTCCTCTCTGCTTCTCGTCAACCCATCGCTGTAGACAAGACTGATGGACCTGGAATTATACAGAACAATAACATCACACGCAACTACTTGATTCAAATTTTTTGCTCATAGTTTTTTTTGGTGCGTCACGCATTTGGGCTGACCTAACTAGTTGAAATTTCAAACTATTTAAAAAATTATAAACTTAAAATTCTCAGTAGTATTTTTTTATGTCAAATAAAAACTCTTTAGTCGTGGAATTTAGATGATAATATCCAAATACAAAACTCTTTCAAATTCTAAATCAAAATATTTACTTCTGGAGGTATCTTAATAAAACTTGCATGCATTAAATACTCTACAGTTAAAATAAAAGTGATTACTTTTTTATTCAACTTTCAAAGATTTTTTAGGACTTTCTTTTTTGTATTAGGTGTATTAATAGAAATTGGCATATGGGAATCAATTCTAGCATTTGTTTTACTAAAGCCTTTATACCTAAAAGTAACATACATGCGATTTTGGAGGACTGATAAAGCTCTGTGCACCATCAAAATTATTTCCATCTATGCTTTAATTCTTGCATAGCTTTATTGTATTTTTTATTATAGATAGACACAGCTTGCAATAAACACAGCCGAAAGCCCTATTCGACCTCCAACTCTTTCTAAAAATACATAAACAGATGCAAGAAGAGTCAGGCCATTATCATCGGTTAAAACAATAAACAAATTCATATTGTTATCTGTTAAGATTATCCAGTGTAGCAATGAATCAATCTTATTTTCCGTAGATAAAATTGTATAGTAAATGATGTTGCCCGTCTCGGGAGGATAAAGGTCAATGTTTCCGATAAAAAACAATGTGTTTGTGTCAGGTCTTAAAAGGATGCGACGCGGTGCTTGCGAGCGACGCGGTGCTTGCGAAAGCCACCCCGTGTCGCCCCCATCCCAAATGCGGCGGACGGCCCCGGGGGGTTTTAGTGGGTATTTCCGGGCGCTTCACGCCCGGGCGAGTCCCACACTGGCACGGAGTTCGTCCTTCCGTGCCCCCTTACCTATTGCATTGGGGGACTCCGGTCTCACTAATGCAATAGGTAAGGGTAGGGCGTAAATGCATTTCCCCCCGTCAAAAAAAAAAAAAAAAAGGTCTTAAAAGGATATGCTAGCGGCAAGTTTTCCTTACAAACTAGTCCCCTGTTTCATACCTGAATAATAAATAGCATTATAGTAAATATTTTTATACCAAATAATATATATTCACCACCGCCATGGCCTGTACGTTTTGATTTTTTCCATAAATTAGTTATTGTAGAAACTAGGAGCATTTGAAAATGAAAAAATGCTTAGTTTTTACTATAATTTCAGACGTTCTTCAAAAAAATTTGATGAATAATTAAAAAATCAGTTGTTTTGGAGGCGGAAACGGTACTACGGAGTGATGTTTTCGTCTATTTTGCATAGGTTAAATCAGCCCGAGCTGCAGTTGTCCCGTTCGTGTTTTATATCTCTTTCTTTAGGGCGCAACGGGATAGCAATAGATTTCTGAAATACCTACTTTTCAAATCTGTCACCGAACGCGTGTCCTAATGAGTTCACCCCTTGAGCACTAACCTGGCGTTTACGCCAGCTTTCCATTGTTTTCCTATTGTCTCATTTTTTATGGGACATATTAATAAAGTGTGACAAAAAATTATTTTCATGTCCAAGCTGCAAAGATTAGTGGTCGTTCTAGTAATTACATAAGCAAAATTTGAATTGAGACATTTGTGAGTCATCCCTCAGAAAGCAAGGCATAATTTAAAAAAAAAGTGAGTAAGGAAACATTGCTTTATATTTTGTAGTGAAAAATATATGATAGCTGGCACACAGCTAGTTCACTACAAATTTGCCCTTGACATTGTCATTCATTTAAAATTGTAGTAAGTATATAAAGAGACTTCAATTTAATTTCATTTGGTTTCATACTTTTCACAAGATATCATCAAAAAATGTGTTCCATACAAACTGTATGAATAAATTTTCTTCACATTTTATTCCCATGAATTTTTCCCTTGTTTTAATAGTTATTCCGCTATTTGCGGTGAAAACATATCCAACAATTGAAAGGTCATAACAATAGATCCAGTCATCTTGAGTTATTATATACAAAAGATGTAAGCACCTAATTTGAATATGTTTTATGTATGTTAGGTTGATCTTATGTTATTCAATTTTAAACAAACCGCATAATCCCAAAAATTAACAAGCACATAATTAAAACATTTTGCAAAAATCTACATGTTGAAAATACAAATACTAACATTAGCATACTGAATACTACAGTGACAATGCAAAAAAAAAATATGATAATTGTATTTACTTCAAAATATATATGGAATGATTCCATACATTCTTAAAAGGATGTGTAAAATACAGTACCTATGAGAGCCCTAAGTACATGTTACAGAGCAATAAACATTTCTTACTTGAAAAGTATATATTGTTTAGGGCTATCATAACAGATCTAAATAGGTCTCCGTGTTATACAGTTGTTCAAGCTTGCATAGCCCCCTTTTAGAATAATAATAATGATGATAGTATATGATTTCTATAATTTGAAATAAAAATATAATAATCTAGAAATTTCGGATGACCACTTCTTTGTACAATGTTTATTGGAGAATTATTAGAATTAAATAGTTGCACAGTATCATTGAGAATCATACTTAACTGTCATTTTTAGAGAGATAATGCCTCTACAAAAGACATTATTGAGATAAAAATTGTATTGACAACATGATATAAAAAAAATAAGATGATGCAAAAAAGGAGCAATATATGTACTATTTTAATAGAAATTTTAGTACCAAGTTTTCTTAGGGAGAATTATAAACATCAATGCAACTATACATTTATCAATATTTTATGAGTAAAAGTTTTTTTATTATTACATGTAGAGTTGCATTTCACTTTCATCTTGGTAAAAAAAATGCTTGCTTAGCTAGCTACCATTTCCAACTTTGAAAATCTGTCACTAACCACCAATAGGTGGGTCCTGGCAGAATCAGTGTGAAGTTTAACTCTAAGAGCTCTATCTCAACACCTATTTCTACTCAAGACAGGTTGTGTCTCAGACAGGCAATATACACTAACAAAGTATCTCGGTTTATTCCTAAATAATAGCTACTTATTATTATTTAATAGCCTCGGTCACAGCTGCACTTGTAATAGAGGTTGAATATGGATAGTTATAAACATTAATATATGATTGTATGTTTGTTTCCTACTCCATCATATACTAGCATAAAATAGGCTCCCAACAAACAATTCTTACAATATTTCAGGGCTAATCAACACTGTGTGTTGCCGGCTAAGAATATTACCCCCCATTTCACCCTGTGGGTGTTGTAAAAGGAGACTAAGGGGTATAAACTAGGGGATAGGCAGTAGCATCCTCGGAGTATCAAAAACACCGACTACAATCGCCAACCCCCCTGCCAAGCGTGGTGATTATGACACCAATGTTACGCATGTGTTTTCTCAACCTAACCAATACTCATAGTTGATTCCTACTGAGCATCCGGGCTTCTTCAGCTTTGCCCTGCATGGATGCCCTGATAACCTCTTTGTAATGATTTTTTCCTGGTAATTTCTTCCAGAACTCTATAGCTTAACAGATGTATTGATCCTGTATATATGTGATTAAATTTCATAAAAATTAGAAGTGAATCTTTCTTTGTTAAAGAATGTATTATTCCAGAATGTTAATAATTAAATACTAAATAGAGTTAGCACAGAAACATTACATACCTAAAACTGTCTGCTATTGTTATGGGTATCAACAAATGGAGAGTCGATATTCAATAAAAGTTATTATTTCATTTTATAAAATTCCTAATCTATGTTCACTTCAATAGTATAACCAAAATTTCATCATTATTTACCATTACCAATAATGAATTGATAGTAGTGCCTACCTTAAAATAAACTGATTAACTAGATGTAAATACAATTCATATCCGTGCATATACGTAACATACCCATTTTGTAGTACCGATGCATTTGCAAGGTTGCACCCATGCAGCTAACCTGTCGTCAGCTTCTGTCGCAAAGGCACACCCAACAATTTTTCGTATTTTCATCCTCGGTGGGTTGTAGAGCCCTTGAATTATCTGTACTAGCGCCCTGAATATCTGACTTTTCACTCGTCATTTTAAATTGCGTCTAATACATCTATCGATAAACACGCTCACATAAATGCACCAAAATAAAAATAAAACAATATCTTTAAACTATGTTAGAACTTCAAAAATAAATTCATATTTTTTTTTCACGTAAATGATAAAAAAAATAGTTTTCCTTGGAAACGATTTACACAGCTGTTTCACAAGGTTTTCTAAAAATGTCTTTCATGTTTGACGTTTATTAACGCTAAAGCATTTTTTAAATAATTTATTAGAGCCCTGAATACAAGTTTTAATTTTAAGACAAATTATATACATAGATATAAACATTCAATATATTCAATCTACTTACAAAGTATTCAATGTTGAAGCGACAAATAATATTTTTAACCAATTTTTTAAATATGTTTAGAGATTGTGCTATTTGCGCTGCCATAACTATAACTAGCTAGTAGAAAGTTTGTAGAATGTAATGGTACTTCAATAGTCAAGTTTTCCTAAGACTGCAGATATCTAGAGCTGTAGCAAAACGTATGTATTCGTTACCGAGTAACGAGTACGCCATGTAGTACCGAGTACCGAAACTTTACTCACGAATGCATTTCGTTGCTCGCTCGTTTCGCATTTTTGTACCCATGTTAGTTCGATTGAATCTTTATACAAACAAATACAACTGTTTCAGTTCGGCAAGTAATGTTGATACGTGAATTGGGTATTTGCATGAAAACGATATAACTCTAAAAAAAACAATGCTTGATACTTAGGATTATAAAATTTGATTGACATTTAAATTTAAAAAAGCTCTAAATGCAAGTCTGGTTCAAAATTCGTTAAGTATTAAAAATGTACCTTACACAGCTAGGTATGTAAAGTACAAGTAAGTTTTCTACACAGTACGAACGCGATATTAACGTCATACCGTACGCAATATGACTCGCTTTGATACTCTGTATACGTATCAAAAGTAATGAGTAACGTAACGATACGAAAGTAACGGGTACTGAATGTTATAGTAAAAAATACATACGGGTACGCAATTTTTCGTTACTTTTACACCTCTACAGATAACGTGTGTACAAATCATGGAGGAACTTGAAATTTTTTTAAAAAGAGTAGCAGGATTAAAAATAAATTTTGTAAAAGTACTAAGGGGTATACCATAAATCACGTGGTTTTTTAGCCACATAATATAGATTCATACATTAGAAGTAAATCAATTATAAAGACAACGACTTCTCCAAGACAAACCAAAATCGCGCCAAGAACTTCGTTCCCAAAGCGCTTTTGTTAGTGATATCAGGTGCAAATTGGAAAGGTCCGCAATGATAAAGAAGCCAAACAATTGAGTGCACATTACACAACTAAATATTTCTACTACAGTTTGTAAATATCGTATCTTATTTTTGTACAGAAGTAGAGCAGCAATGAAGGGAAGGTTACTAGAAATAGTTAATCTGTAGTTAAATAGTATCGCGACATCTAACATAGACGTAATAAAAAGAAATTTCCATACTTTTGATTAAAATAAAATGTTTGAAAAAAATCTCTTTTGCGTATAATTTATGTAAATTGATATAACATAGAGAAAAGATAAAATAAATCATATAAATACTATGTATTTAAATCGTACGTCTGATAGCACATGCTATTCTTCATTTGCACGATTCTTTGTCGAAAACAGCTCTAGCACAGAAAAACATATAATTACTGATTATTGTTTGTTATCTCATACAATAGACCATAAATCTGATCACCAAAACCAGATCTAAATGTAAATTATAAATACACAATAAAAGCAAATAAGTTTGATAGACTGATTTTATTATTTTATCAAGATGTGATATTCAGACCAATTAGTGTTAGTTATAACAGAGTTTTCAAAATAAAATAATTCACTGTTTATTAAATACATTCTTAAACGGTTCTTATATTTGTGTTTTACGATGAGTGATTAGAATATATTTTTCAATAATCTAAATTCATTACAAGGTAAAAAAATAGTTGAAAATTATAAATTCACTCAAAAAACGGCATTCCTAAAGTTATAATACTCTAATAATATCCTTTATGCTGCTAGTACTGCTACATATCAAAAAAATACTAAAATACGTAACTTATATCTAAATATTGGTTGATTGATTCAACTAAAAACGTCCACTGCTGAACGGAGGTCTCTCCTAAAAAGTGGGGGGGGAAGGGGATGGAATGCCAAAATCGCCGCACTTGGCAAGCGGGTTGGCGATCATAGTAGGTGTTGTTGGTACTCAGAGGATTCCGTTGCCCATCCCCGTTGCATATCCCTTAGTCGCCTTTTACGACACCCACGGGAAGATATGGGGTGGTACTATTCTTAGCTGGCACTCAACCCCCTACGAAGAAAACGAATCGATACCAAAAATAATAATAATAATAACGCAGGTATAAATGAAGTATATTTTTAATTTTAGTAGGGGGTGGTGAGGTGCCTCATACACGACCTTTTTGTTTTTATATTAAACTGACCGTTAAGAAATATGTCATGACAAGAATTAGTCTAAGGACGGAGATACGAATATATGTCACTGGTAGGACTTTTTACCAACAACCATTATATTTATTATGTTAAAATATTAGTAACGATAAATAATATAATATTTTTATATTTACCTTTTTTTAATTTTAATATTTGCCCTTATTTGTATGTTTACGTATTCCATGGGCAACGGAGCTGATTACACTATAAGTACTGTTTAAGTATATTGTTGAATTCATTTATATATATTTGGTGTAATTGTTAGTTGTCCTAAATAAATAAAAAAAATATAGTTATGTACAAAGTAAATTATCGTCTATTGTTTAAATTATTTTGATTCTATATTAAAAGGTCGCAGCTACAGCGCCACACCGGAAATTGAATACACAAACAGGTTGAGATGCATTTAGGAGTATAACGATGTGGACCCCCATGGGTTCACCCACCCGATCCCTGTGACAGCAGAAGGAAGTTTGTGAATGAAGAACGTCACCTCTTAAAAAGTAAAAATCATTCAAAAGCAGTCCCTACTCCCTGTTCACAAAGATGTACGAAGAAGCACCTTATGGCCTTAGTCGGCAGGAATCCAAGATTCAATTCCCTGCACGGTAGCGGCTCTCTTCTACCAATACTCATATTATACTCAAAATATAGTATATAAGATTTCCTCACGTCAATAAAATCTGCCTCTATTTCATAGTTCAATATTATTCAATCTAATTCAATAGTTGCAAAATTACCAATCAAACGATAAAGTAACGATAAACAATAGCTTACAGTGTACAAATTTGTAAAACGAAACTTCAGCCTGTATTAATAATACATTATTCAGGAAAAACAGTCATTTATTAAAAATAAATACATTTTATGTACTGTAAAATTTACTGTATTTAAGTTTATACAGTATAAGTATAGTATAATAGTAATTAAAATAATATGCAATGATAAGTATAATAGTATAAATTATACTATTCTGTAACTTAATATTCATCTACTTTAAGAATTCTTGGCACGCAGTAGGTAGTAATTTATGTGTCCACAAGTGAGTTGTATTGAAAATAATGACAGGCCGTGAATTTAAAGATCTCATTACAGCTCATTATTGGGTCACTGAAGATTAGTAAATTAGTTGGCTCTAAAGAACTTGTATTCAAGGTTACAATAAATTATAAGAAATAATATAGCTGTCTTGTTCTAATTCACAAATGCTGTCGAGCCGTTATAATTACCTGGAACGAGATTTCATAAAATATAAAAAAATATTTCATATTAGGTACCTAAATATTTTTAGTTCTTATACACTTGATAAATTTGTGTACGGGAGTTTGTGGTAACGGAATAAAATAATTGGTGACGGCGTTGAAAATCAGCAAGACGTGAAGGGAGGATAATTATCACAAAAATTAAATCGAAATCTATTAGGTAAGTAAACCATGTGAATATTTAAATATCCAAAAAATATATATCAAAAGAAACTTTTTTTTTAAATTAGTTGCTGTACTTTAGCACATACTTATTTTGAACATATAACCTAATACACGTAACCTAGTAAAATACGTATATAGTTAGCACTGATTTATGTAACCATTATGTACATTAATTTATTTTTTACACCCTGATTATAATAAAAATGTTGTAAAATAAATAAGGTTTCACTTCTTTACATTTAGGTTTTATAAATTTCTATGAAACTATTTGTTATTATGTAAGTACATTCATTTAAAAACTCTTATAAGAAATAAACATGACATGTAGTGTCGTATTAAGATTTTTTCGGATAACTGTTGTTTATTTACATAATAGCTCATCGAATCTATCAATTATAAGTTTAGGGCCGATTGAATCAGGTGCGGTCACAGGCAAAGTGTGGGAGGGCGGGGTGTTAAATTATTGAGCTTCACGCTTTTCTCAAAATTATTTTTATACTTAAAGAAAAAAAATTCGACGTAAACGATTATGTAGGGAGATTTTGACCCCTCCGACCCCCTCCTTCAGTCTGACAATAGGTTTGGACGGACATCTTGAAGATGTATATATCGTATATTATAATGTAATATAATATTTAAAAAAAGTAAACTTAAAACAGTGTGTGAAACTAATACTCGCCTTGTGGTCTAAATGCGACCAAATTCATTAGGTACTAAAATTATAAGGAATAAAAGAAACAATTAGATCTAATTTTTTTTAAAACTAATTGTACTATAACTCGTCAATGGCTACTAAATAAAACAAGAAAGAATTCGAATGTATGTTTTAAGACTAAGCAACAAATAGGTAGGTATACTGATTACGGATACAATATTATCGTTAATTTCGTAGATTTCTGAAAGTTAAATTTAGTTACGTAAGGTATCAAGGAAATATATAAGCTTCAAGGAAATATACCTTAATAAAAAATGGTATTTTAGTAATCTATTACTAATAAATCAAATTTAAGTATATATAATAGAATTATAATGTCAAAATATATTTTTTTTAATTTTGTCTATCTGTCCGTGTGTTTGTTCCGGGTAATTTCCGGAACGGCTTGACCCATTTTGACTGGACATTTTTTAAGCAGATAACTGAAGTTGCTCCGTGTTGTTTTTCGAAGATAATTAAGGGTTTCGAGTAAAAAAATTAAAACTCATGAAATTGTGTATAAAACATGATTATTTAAAAGCTATATTACCCAGTGAAGAATGTATGAAACACGGGCAGAGCCGCGGGCGCAGTGTACGATAAAAAAACAGCTATTAAATCGTTACGCTATGTGTATCGTATCCATGGATCGTATCATAGAAAGCATAGATAACACGTTAGACGGGAAACATTAGCAGAGATAATGAGTTTACGAAGTTGAGTGGTGTGAGGAAACACTTTGCTAAATTTATTAAGAAAACTGGCTTTCATATATTTTTCACTGCATTTTAATATTTTTATACGGAACTTTAATTATTTTCTTTAAAAAAATTCAGTACTCTAAGATAAAGTAAAAATATTTCTCATAAATTCAAGCACTTGCCCGTAAAACTGTACATTGAATCGGATTTTATTTTCATATTTATGAGTTTTAATTTTTTTACACGGAACCGTAATTATTTTGAAAAATCAAAAGTACCCTAAGTTACCCGGAGTAACTTCAGCTGCATACAGAAAAAAGTCCCGTCAAAATCGGTCCAGTCGTTCCAGAGATTACCCGTTACAAACAGACAGACAAAAAGTTCAAAAATTTTAGTTTTTTGTATAGGTATCGTGTATACATCCATATGTATTTAGTAAAATAAAAATAATTTTGACACACTTCATTTTTATTTATGAGTATAGTTATTCCAATCCATAAAACATTACACTGCCAATAACGTCTACACTCTAGAGTCTAGACTAACGTCTTGTATTCAAATCATATACATAAAAGCTTGTCTGAAATACGACTCTGAGCCGGTACCGTTGCTTGGATGAAATGCTCATAAAAAAATACAACAAAACAATCTGAGGTCATACCTACTCATGTTTTAGGGAGCGTTAAAATGAAAACACATACTGCCAATTTGAAGATATTGATTTATTACAATTTTTAAATATCTTAAAACTATAGGTCATCTTTTTTTTTGTTTTTATACGGAATAGGCTTACTGCTTTGACCACAATCTCAACTGGTGTTAAGTGACGATGTGGTCCAGGATGGTAAACATACTAAACCTAGGTACTGGTTTTCAAGTGATGCTGCCGGATCACACCTATTGGTATTTAGCGACAGGTTTTCAAACTTTAAGGTGGTAGCAGAGGCGGGCATCATTAGAAAATGCTATGGTTTCCTCACGATGTTTTCCTTTACTGAAAGCTCAGGCCGATTTTAGAGTCGGATAGGTGGGGATCGAACCCGCGTCGATTACCGCGGAATCCAGCCGCACTACCAGCTGCGCCATCATCGATTCCAAAATCGTCTAGGTAGGGTTAGACGAGTACGTGAACAAAGCATACCCTTGTTGTACTGTTTGTTTAGTTTAAGATGGCCCCTAAGGGTGAGCATACAATTTGATCATGTATTAATATTGTCCAACCAATCTATTTGATTGATTAGTAGGTACGTAATCATACTCTATATATATATCCGTTTATAGTTTTGATCCTTACTTACAGTTCAGTACCTAATAATTCTTAGGTAACTAAAAATCGAAATCTATACTAATAAATATAATTGAAGTGTATATTTGTAATGTCCAAATTGTAGAAAAAAATGGATGGATGTAATACAATTTAAAAAAAAAAAATTATGTGTCTGTATGTTTGTTCCTGGTAATCTCCGGAACGGCTAGACGGATTTTGAGAAGACTTATTTTGGTAGATAGCTGAAGTTACTCCGCGTAACTTAGGGTTTTAATTTTCGAAAATAATTAGGGTTCCGCGTAAAAAAATTGATTAAAATACGATTCAATGTACAGTTTTACGGGCAATTGCTTGAATTTATAAGTAATATTTTTACGTTAACTTACTAAATTTTTTATAGGTTAATAAGTAGGTTTATGTATAGAAAAAATTAAAACGCATTGAAGAATATATGAAACGTGGGCGCACAGTTAGTTTTTAATATATTCAGAAGATAACGATTATCATATTAATTTCCAATCTATCTATCGCACACAAAAATACTGTTACTCTTTTCAAAATTTACATTATTGTAATACCATATAATAACCTTACTTAAAGATGCGCTTAATTTACTAGGTTTGATTTTGAATTCACGATTGATCATCACGAATCATTTCATTCATATGTATTATATATAAAAATTCGAAGTCACAGTGTTTGTCCGCGATATCTTACTACTCAGCCAATATTAATGAAATTTTACACACCATATTTGACTTGGCACAACTTTAAGATAGCATAGTTTTTATCTCAATTAATGACCACAGTATATTTTTTTAAATACAAATTCAATGTTTTTTATTATAGAATATAGTAACTCGAGCAACGCCAGGTACGGCAAATTGAATGATACATACGCAACCTTACCTAGTTTTTTTTTTGCATAATCCCATCATGTAATTACAAGTTTTTGCTGACCGTACCGTCTTTAGAACATGGTAGCCTTGAATTGCCGAGAGGGGATTGTCTAATCATGCAGCCATGCGGAGTACCGCGTCGACAAACTGAACCAAAGCGAAGTATACTTACTGAATAGTGAATACGTGTGAATTGTAATATACAGTTTATTGTGTGTACTTGTGTAGCGCAGTTGTCCAAGGTGACGACTTCCCCCGTAATATTATTCTCGTGTCCTTCCAACTGAACGATACTTTGGTACACTTTCACAAGATTGCGTCACGACCTGGTCGATAGTTTTGGAGTAGTTTATTCGTAATCTAATGCGTTGTCACTCGTAAAAAATATCTAAGAGTTTTATAATCTTGATATCGTGTTCACGTCGCGAATTTATCTTGATGTGAGACTGTATACTGTTGTCGCAAGTGAGTATCAAATTGTTTTTGATTATCTGCAGATTGCTGTTTGTATATCTGTTTAAAATATTAATAAGAATTCAATTTAATTTAATGTTACGAGTAGGCAGTGTGGCAAAGTGTATATATACATGTGATAAGCGGATGTCATAAAAATCGTGGAAATTATTGAAATAATATAATTTAATCCGCGAGTAAATAAATAGATACATAAAAACTATAGGAAATAACGCTAAAAATGTAAATATATGTGCAAATAGAATTGTTCGTAAAAATATAACAATTTCTATAGTTACTCCACGGCATTATATCTCTTAAATATTCATTGGTATTCATTAAATAAAGTATTGTCTGCGTCAACAATATAATTCTCATAACTTCTTTTATATTAATGTAACAAAATACATTTCGCTTACTAAAACTTGGTCAGACTATGTGTTTATTCTCATGCTGTTAATCTCTTTACCTTGTCTTTTCTTACATCTTATATTATTTTTTAAAATATTTGTAAAGTGTATTTATATATACTTATAATAAAAGGTTAAGGAGACGAAATCTGTACATTGAAGATATTTAAGAAAACAATACTAAGCGGCGGGTTGCTTACAGAGTCGACTACAGAACACCTTCGTGTTTTTATTAATTTCTTCGCTAATCACGCAAAAACTGCTGAACCGATTTCGATGAATCTTAGTAATGAGATACCTATATTACACGTATTAATGACATAGGATGCAAATTGTCTGAATACCAAGCGGATGAACCCGCAGGCACTGCTATTAATATGTATTGTTTTACCACATTTATTCTATAACGAGGTACTAATAAAGTGATGGTGGATAACTGATAGTGTGTGGTCCTTCGAAAGGATGCGAGAGCATATCTGGACCTTAGTCAGTAGGCCCTTTGTAAAGATTAAGTTCTACCTTAAATTTAGATAAGGGCTAACGCTTGTCACTTCTAATTCTAACGCTTCTAATGGCAGCATCACTTGAGAAACACTACTTCTAACCTTGCTATTGTGTATTTGTTTACCATTCAATAACAAGTCGTCTCTTAATATCTGCTAGCTCTGGTTTAAAATGCTATATAAACATTACACCTTTGAAGGTTCATTGAATTACCCCGATTTTCTAAATGTACTTCTAAATGTTAATTTTAATAATGTCACGTATCACCCTACAACATTCTCCTCACAGATTATTTGATGTACTTAAGATAAAAATTGACACAAATATAAAAACCCATTATTTTTCCAATCGCATGTTAATAAAATATGACATTTTTTTTTCTAGAGATGTTATTTATTTTAAAAGAACAATGTGCATTCGAAAATTGATAGGTTAACTATTAATTATAACCTATCTCTTGCAGTGGACCTAATTGTTTTGCGACTAATTCGCATTTCTTTTCTTAATTGCATATTTATTTAGTTAAGTATTTTAAATAAAATTTACCAGCGGCGAGCTAGCATATAAAATATCATCATCTATATCATAAAATATCATTATGTATGTCTCTAATGTAGCGTCGTTATTTCTCATTAATTTACATAGAAAGAAAATAATAGGGTTTTATTTGTGTAAAAAAATATCGCTGTATCTTCATTAGGCTCAGTTGATAGTACGGTCGGACTCCGCGTCGATAGAACTAAGTTCAAACCAACGTATCCAATTTTATAATGAGCTTGAACATTCGGTGAAATCACATTGTTAGGAAATCTTAGTAGGGCATTTTCTTATAATACCCGCCTGAGTAGCTACTAAGTTCGAAAACCTGTCGCCAAATACCAATAGGTGTGTTCTGGCAGTATTATTTGAGAACCAGTACCTTTAGGATTAGTGAATTTCCCATCACTTAACATTAGGTGAGATCGTGATTTGTGTATAAAAATTGTTAGATATTAATCAACGCAGACGAATTAGCGAGTGCCAGCTAGTTTATACTTATAATAAAAAACTAACCAGATGAAATCTGTACATGGAAATATTTTAGAAAAATACTATGCGGGGTTTTAGAATCGACTACAGAACACATTTCGATAGTTAACATTTTTTTTTGTCTTTTTATTTAATTTGTTCGCCGATCACGCAAAACTACTGAACCGAATTCGATGAAATTTGGTATTCAAAAAATCAAAAACAAAAAAAAAAAATCAATTTAGGCCTTAAGAAAGCGCTTATGATCGTCTAAAACACTACCACCGGTTCGGAAAACAACCCAGTCGAGAAGAGCCGGCAAGAAACTCGATCTGGTTCTATTTTTTTATAAACAGAATATATCTATATCATTTTTTAATATAAAAAACTATACAAATCATAGTCTTAACCAATGTTAGTGGAAGCACTGAGATGTGGGTTAATTCCAGACATCACTATCGTATCCACCCTGTAATAACCTTTTGAGATTAAAACTTGCTTGACATAATACTTGAACTTATTGTCAGGTAAAGCTATAAAGCTTTTATTAGACTTACTTAGCCTAAAGCGTGGGACATTAATATATATATTGTATCCAGACGCAGAACATAGGCTGCAAATTGTCTGAATTCCACGCGGGTAAAGCCGTGGGCGCAGCTAGTACTAAATAATTCGGCTCTGTGCAGCGAGTACTAATTTCAATGAACCCGGATTATATAGATAACCCTATTGCAAGTTGGTGATAAATGTAGAAGCAATTAACCTTGAAATTCTCAGAAACCGTAATTTTAATAATTCTATAGTCAGTTTTATTTACACGAAAATTCAAATGAAACTAATTGCGATATACGTTAAATATCTAATAACCATGATAGAAAACTTTTACTACGTGTTTTTTCCCCCCAGAATAATAGAACATTCCTACGATATAGCTTACCTTCCTACTGTGTTCTTTATTAATTTCTTATTCATTGTAAGCCTCATCAACATCATTCAAGGATTGAATTATTGAAGTCTGGTCGTATTATACTTTAGTCGGATTGCAAACAGTAGATACAAAGTTACTTTGAAAAGGGTATCTACATACTGTCTAACGGCCGGTTATAATATGCGATCATCTCAATCTATTTTTTTGAAATTTCAAACCTCATAAAACCGACTTCAAAAAGGAGGAGGTTCTCAATTCGTCTATTTTCCTGTTACGCGATGTCCCTGTCAATTGTGGACAGATTTGTATTTTTTTATTCGAAGGATCACAATCCGGAAGTTGTCCCATTGTCACCAAGTCAAAGTAAAATGTATTAAAACAGAGGATATATTGATGTAAATAGAAGTAGATTAATAAAATAACTATTTATTTACTTTTTAGTGCATTTTATAGTTTAATCCATTGAAGATGGTTTTGTTTTTAATTAAAAAAGTTTTTTGCTCTTTAAACTTACAGGGATCTGTCGGAAAAGCGAATACATTTATAATTTACAGTTTGATCTCAATCTTAACATTTAAGATTCGATATTGAAACCTGCCGTAAAAGATCCTTAGTAATAATATGTCCACAATTTGTACCTTTTACAATCGTCTGCGACGCTAAATTACAATGTATTCTTAATTGCGAATTCGGATCGCGTCGTTTCTTATGTTGTGGACACTTAATTGACTTTAAGCGTATTATAAAAATTAACCTTTGCGCTTACTTAATGACGTTCGGTCACCAGCGGTAAAGTTTTTATGGCAATAAAATCAGTTTTTATTGGAAGGTTTTTTTTCTTAGTACATATATTTAGGTGGCAATACCCCCCTCATTGGGGGAGACCTATGTCCAACAGTGGACGTCTTATGGTTGAATGGATGGATGGATAGATATTTATGTACTTATCAGTTATTTAATGAGTTCGGGCATAAGTCATCCAGATTGTGTTTTGGTATAATATATAAAAAAATTAAGCTAAAAGGTTATCATTGGGTTTTTACCCGACTTCATAAATCTTGAATTTTTTTTATACCGAAATTAGTTACTTATTTGAAACTTTGCCCTCATTTTGTATATTATTATTTGTATGTATGCAATAAATTTTAATACTAGAAGAATCTCTGAATGAACTTCAAAATCTTCATTTAATTTTTCAATTGTTCTCGATTCTCAAAGAATTGAAAGTAAAATCCTCTTACGATTAATGACAAAGTATTTTTTCTATAGTAAAAGTTCGAACAAATATCATTATTGAAATAATTTCATCTTGATTTACTTGGAAATTTTATTGGAAAAGTATCTAGTAAAAGCATCTGTGACTTATTGTTATTACCTACTACACAGTTCGCACTGCAAAACAATTTCACAGACCACGGAAGTTTATCATACTTGTTTCTGCGTATTTATAGAACTATAAATATTTTGCTAACGAAGGTCCATTGTTAACTTCGCGAATGACGAATTGTTATATGGCTGTGTAAGATAACTATTTGAGGTTAAATATGTAGTTTTATTGATGCTAACTTGTATATAAAATTCAGTTAATATGGCTGACTGAATCACTGATATACCAATTTCCTTGACCGGGTATTTAATACATTTGTTGTCCCATTCTGTTTAGAGTTACCGTGCTCGTATAGTTGTTATAGTGCTTGGAATTCTGCATAGTTGACATGCAATGAACCATCTAATTAAAACTAATTGATCATCTGTACTAATAAATAAAATTGAAGTGTCTGCTTGTAATATCAAAATAATAATTCTTTTTTACTAAGTAGATATGAATGTATTTCCGATACCCATATCAAAAATACAATTTTTAAATTTTTTATGTTTGGCTGTTTATTCCGGCTAATTCCCGGAACGGCTGGGCCGATTTTGACTTTTTGGCAGATACCTGAAGTTATTCCGTGTAACTTAGGCTACTTTAATTTCTCGAAAATAATTAGGGTGCCGCGTAAAAAAAATTAAAATTCCTTAAATTGTGAATGAAATTCGATTCAGTGTACAGATTTACTGGCAAGTATTTGAATGTGTCAGAAATATCTTTGCTCAAAGTTAGGAGCAAAAAAAAGGGTTAAAAAGATTAAAACACGGTTTATTAAATATAATAATATAAAAGAAAATGTAATAATAATAATAAATAGAAAACGCAGTCACACGACTGGTCGTAAATAAACTTAAAATAAACCTTTCAGTTTATACTGAATCATATAAAAACGTTATGAGCTCGTCAATAAATGTTTAGGCGTTGTTAAATTCAGGAAATACTTAAATTCTTATTAATTATTTATGTATAAATACTGTTTCCTCATCGCACCGATTTTAAAATTATTAAAAGTATTAAAACAAAGGATATATTGAAGTAAACAGCAGTATGTTAATAAAGTGATTATTTATTTACTTTTTTTTCCCATTTTTATATTATAATCTTTTGAAGTAGGTTTTGTTTTTAATAAAAGAAGTTTTGAAGAAAAATAAACATTTTACTACAATAATTCAAATATAAATAAATTGCCAATTTCGTTTACTTGGCCTCAATGGACAACGCTTATAGTTATTACAGCATATTTGTGTTAATTTGAAACATCGGTAATCGCATCAACTATGTCCATACTAGAGATGAAACGGATATTCGGTAACTATCCGGTAACCGGCCTATCCGGCCGGATTTCAAGTTAATACAACATAAAGATTGAAGGCACTTTATTTAACATAGAGAATCCTGAATCTTTAATAACAGAACAAACTGCGCTAAGGGCAAAATATGATGAATAAATACCAATTTCTCTGCGTTAGAAGGCAACAGACGGACGAGAAATTTTATGTAAAGACATAACAAACAAATAGCAAACTTTTGATCGTCACTTTTTTTATGAAAGTATTTCCATAAGGGTGATTTTATTTGCCGAAGAAATTTTTCTTCGGTATCTAACTTAAGATTTATAGGCAAAAAAGTAATAAAATTACCACAAACTCAAACAATTCAAGAAGACATTAAAGCGCGAATTTGTCTCATAAACGAAAGAGTCCGAAATCAGCCAAATCCACCCGATCGTTTTGTGATTCGCTCGTGTATCGAATCGCCACTATACTATAATCGGTCGGATATTCGGCGACCGTATATCCGGCTTTAAGGTTGGCCGAATATTCGGTATCCGGAATCCGGCACGACATCTATCCGCTTCATCTCTAGTCATACGTAATAATAACTACGTATTATTAGGGTCAAGAGATCAATCACAAACGTGGATAGGAGTCCCTGACTGTTGAAATTGGCCAAAACAATCTTTATCTATACAAGAACGTAAGAATAATCTGTAAAATAGAATGTGAGTTTGCAACGAATGTTATCTTTTCTATAGTGTTAGCTTTATTAAAAATCATATCTATGCTCGCTATCGCTCTCTCTATGAACATGCTCTCCATCCAATCCGTTCTCAAAACCCAATATCACACCTTTGAACGCGTAGACACACCCGAATCTTTTTTTTTTTTAACTAGCTAATGCTGTTGACCGTACGGGCCTTTACAGCTTCACCGTGGCTTTGTGGGCAAGTGCTGAAAGGAGAGTACTGACTGTTTGAATTTGTGAGCCATATCTTTGCTTTCTCTTGGAGGATTTTTTTTTTGGAAAATAAATAAGGTTCTGTGTAAATAAAAATTAAAAGCCATGAAATTTTGAACAAACTACCACCATCACCAGACAACCAACCAAAAGCACCATGTAACATTATTTTCCAATGATTGTTCACAAACGATATTATCTTTCTAATCTTTCTTCAGATACCAATTTTTATTGGTTATTATATTGGTGTAGTTACTTATATTGATGGACCTGGTTGGAGAACGTTGGCCCATAAAGGTGATGGATGAAAGGAGACTGCATGCAGCCGATATGAGAATATTAAGGTAGATGTGTGGGGTAACAAGAATGGGCAGGATTAAGAATGAGTAGATTAGAGGAACTTTGAAAGTGGCACCAGTAATAGAGAAGCTAAGGAGGAGGCGTCTTTCTTGGTATGGGTATGTAATGCGCAGGTAGGAAGAGGATGTTGTAGTTTCCCACGAAGATAAATAAATAGACAAGCCTACCAAAGCATATTCTTCATGTTTAAAAATTAATTAAATTAAAAATACACATGAAAATTTTTCGATTGGTGGTATCAAAGGCGTGTTTTAAGTCAGTAAAATTTCATTTTAAAAAAAGCTCTCATCTGGTTATCAGATTAGTTAAGGTCAATCTTCCACGTCTTTTAGACTATAATGAAAGGTTCGCAGATCAGTTTTAAATGAAGGTTAACAACTACCGACGGATATGAAAGTGACTCGGTTGTGACAGGCAGACATAAACACTCGATTCAGTTATAACTGCGATGATTATTGCATAAAGTGAAATAAAAATGAATTAGCGTCCGTACTTGCTATCCGCGTCTGATAATTATCAAACTTGATCGATAGATTTTTTAATTTATGTTGACAAAGAAGAGCGTTGTGATATTTATTTCAGTTTCAGCGCTTAAAATAAATCATATATGCATATAAATATGACAATCTTTTATTCACTAATCACAATACGTTATGCACTTCTAGCCACAGATAATTCGTGTTTGGTAAGATATAAAGAAAACATTTTGTGAGGACCTTATCCAGTATATAAAATGTAGTCTGTGGTTATGCAAACTATAATCAATCGAAATATGATACCTTTAAAGTTTAAGGTGATTGAGTTTTTGTAACAAATGAGTTCACTAAAATTATTAGATAATTTATTACTATCTAACTATTAGATATTTATGTTATACTTGCCGGTTCTTCTCGATGACTCGGTTGTTTTCCGAACCGGTGGTAGTTTTTTTTTTTATGTTCATAAGCGCCTTGTCAGGCCCTAAATTGAATAACTTTGGGACTGTTTTGAATTAAATTGAGGGTTATATAATTCATACCGCGTAGTAACAACACGATTAGGTATATCTCTTGAATTGTGGGTTACTTCTAATTTGCATAAAACATTTAAATGCATACAAAATGTTATAAATAATTATAATGACACCACAATAATTATGATTCATCTTAAAAGTAATAATCATAATCAATAAATTCTAATATTCGTTTAGAATATTTCTACTTATAATTCATTACACTCATGAATACGAGTTCTTTATGCCTGATTTTTTTTATTTTTTAACTTCAAATAGTATTTTTTTAAATGACGACGAATAATAGAGTTTTTGTGACATTCTTTTCCTGTTATTATCTCACTTGTGCACAATTACCTAATTATATGACGTAAAATGCTAACAAAATTATATAATAACGAATTACAGGTAGATGTTACTGTATGAAATATTAAAATATCCCTAAAAATTCAATTGTAATGTTTTAAAGGATTGCATACAATACAACAGTATTTAATCACACAGGAATTACCTTGGCAATGGCACAAAGTTATAAAAATAAGTGTCAAACAAAATTTCTTACGCAATGTGATCATTTTTATTGATAATATTTGTCTAACTATATAGATTCGTCACTACGTCAACTCGAGTCGTGGTTTTTGAATATTGCAAAGTCATATGTATATTAAAATTTTCGACGCTGCTGTATTGATTCTTACTTTAAAAATAGTTAGAAATAAAATTCATAGACAATAATATCGTTCAAAGTTTAGGCACAATACAGAAGAACTAATGGAAAGCAAAGACACTTCTCAGAAATTCAAACATCTGCCAGTAAAACTTAATTGGATTTTAATTTTATTCACAACTAGCTGTGCACCCGCGGCTGCGCCCGCGTTTCATATATTCTTCACTGCATTTAATGTTTTTATAGGGAACTGTAAATGTTTTTAGTACTAAGATAAAGTAAAATATTTCTCATAAATTCAAGCACTTGCCCGTAAAACTGTGCATTGAATAGAATTTTATTCAGGTTTTTGTGAGTTTTAATTTTTTTACGTGGGGGTTCTTTTCGAAAATTAAAAGTACCCTGAGTTATCCGGAGTAACTTCAGCTATCTACCAAAAAAGTCCCTTCTAAATCCGTCCAGCCGTTCCGGAGATTACCCGCAACAAACAGACAGACAAAAATTTTAAACATTGTCTTTTTGGATTAGATACCGTATATGTTATTAGTTAAAATTGTTACCTATCTTGATATTACAAACAGACAATTCAGTTTTATTTATTAGTACGTATGTATGTATAGATATAATAACTATCCTTCAATTTTAGGTTAAAAATAAACTCATGTGTTGCTTCTGAAAACGAAGTTTTATTTCGTTAGTTTTCTTACAAATACGATAACTTATTTAACTACACTATTATTACCACTTTACCTGAAAACGAAGAAACGACAATTAAAGTCTATTCTTCTACCAATTATTCTTATTTATCTATTTTAATTAACAAATCTATCACAATAAATCTCTTTTACAATGCTATTTTTTTCATAACCTCTCAACTGACCATAGACCTCAGACCAAGGATGCCACAGACTCTAGCGCTTGTCAGTTGTCAATGTCATTGGTAATGTAGTAAGCGCGGCCAAATTCAAAATTAAAGAAATATTGTTTCTTTACATCTCCCCCCGTGGGGAAGAAAATTCACCCGTGGATTTTTTCTAGGTCTCTTCCATGTCTTCTCTTATGTCTTCATTACCCGTTTCTTCCTCTTCTTTTATCTGTACTGGAATAAATTTTGAAACATGAAATAGATTTGACTCCGTTTTTCTATGTCCTGTATCAATCTCGTAAATAGTATTTGTTCTTTTATTTATTATTTTATATGGTCCTATTCTTAGTTGATCTAGTTTCTTTCTATTTAGCTTATTCCCGTTTTCAACATAAACCATATCTCCTTCATTAAATTCTCTATCTTTTCTATTTTTATCATAACGCATTTTGTTATAGTCATGTGATTTCAAAGTATTATTAAACGCTGTTTCTTTATCTCTCATCCAGACACTTTTTCCGTGTTCTTGACGTAGTTCCTTTGGTAAGATTGTAACATCTGTTCCATATAACAAGTAGGCTGGTGAGAAGCCAGTTACCGAATGATTGGTCTGATTGTATATCTCTACACATTCATGTGCAATTGTTGTCCATGCTCTTTTTTGTTCATCTTCATAAATTTTGCATCTTATCTTGTTTACAAGTGTTTGATTTAGTCTTTCATTTAGACCGTTAGAAAAAGGTGCATTAACTGCTGTAAATATTATTGTTATTTGTTTGTCATTCAGAAATTTCTTATATTCTGTGGAGTTTATACCCGGGTACTGGTCGGTGAGGAGTATCCCAATTTCATCTGGTTCGGTAACCTTGTTTACTAGCTTTATAAAATCATGTGCACTCTGGGTTTTAGATGTAATAATAAATGCATATCTAGTGAAGTGATCGACTAAAAGATGTAGATATTTCTTCGTTGATCTTGATCCACCAAAACCACCAATTGTGTCTATTGATACTATTTCAAAAGGTTTTCTCGCCGGTCCTAAGTGAGACATTAATCCATATTTGTGCTGTCCTCTTGTTTTATTCTTTATGCAAACTTCACAGTTTTTACAAACATCTTTTATATTCTTCGTTAAATTGTTTGTCACATACAGAGAACTAATACTCTTTAGCATTTGTCCAACTCCAATATGACACAGGTCTTTATGTACTTGTTGTATAAGTTTAATACTGAATCTTTCTGTTATTATTATTTTTTTCTTTGTTCCTTACTTTTTTATAATATACATTGTGTTTTTGTATTATTTTGTCTTTGTTGGTCTGTATATCTTTATTTTTATTCTGATCCATTATAATATCTTCCAATGTAATTAAGTTCACTATTTTCAGTTGTTCTTCTTTATTTTCCTCTGGTTCTAATACAGGGTTTCTACTCAAACTATCTGCTTCTACATTTTCCTTTCCTGGAGAATATTTGATTTTAAAGTCATATTGTGAAAGGTAATAAGTCAAATCACCTAACTCTTCATCCGTCCTTGCTTTTAGGTTCATATTCTCTAATGGTTTGTGGTCTGAGTAAACTGTAAATGACTTGCCAATCAACCAGTACTGCCAATATCTCAGAGCTTCTTTGATAGCCAAACATTCAATATAAATAGCCTTTCTTTTCTTTTGCGCTGCATTTAGTTTCTTTGAAAAGTATGCAACTGGTTTTTCTTTACCATCTGGTTGTACTTGTTTCAAAATTGCTCCAACGCCTTTTAACGATCCATCAGTGTAAATATGTATAGGTAAATCTTGGTCAAAAATCTCTAGTATTGGTTGTGAACATAGCAGGCTCTTAATTTTGTCAAATGCTATTTGACATTCTTCTGACCAATAAAATTTCTTGTCTTTTCTTAATAATTTATGAAGTGGGTCTAGTATTATTGCACTTCTTGGAATGTATTCATGGTAAAAATATATTTTACCCAAAAACTGTCGAACATTCTTCTGAGTCTTTGGTACTGGGAAATTCCTTATCGAAACTAGGTTGTCCTTCACTGGTTTGACGGAATTGTTCTGTATAATATGGCCTAGATATTTGACATATGCTGATGCAAACGTACATTTTGTAAATTTCAATCGAAATCCTTCTGTTAGGATTGCTTCTAGTAACTGTTTTAAGTGACATATGTGTTCATCAAAAGATTTGGAGAATATTAAAATGTCATCTATATAGTTTACGCTAAAATCTGTAAGTTTATAATTTCTAAGTATATTACTTAATATTCTTTGGAATATCGCCGGAGATGTCTTCAAACCAAATGGTAGACAAGTCCACTGAAAGTGTCCTTCTTGTGTGACGAAGCCTGTCTTTTTCCTATCTTCTATTCGTAGCGGTATAGACCAAAATGCGGAATTTATGTCTAGGCTTGTGAAATAATTACAATTTCTTTTTTTATCATCAGGTCTTCAATTAATGGAAAGGGTTGTGCCTGTGGTACTACTATCTTATTTAAATCTCTGAAATCTATACATAGTCTTGATTTTTTATTTTCCTCCTTTTTAAATGCTAGAGTTACTGGGGCTGCAAATGGACTGTAAGATTCTTCTATAAGCTCATTATCCAATAATTTTGCTATCTGTTCCGCAATCTCTTTTTTGTCTTCCATTGTGCATCTGTATGGCCTTTTGCAACAGTATTTATCCATCAATAAATCTATTCTTGCTTCATATCCCTTAACTGTTCCAACATCATACTTGTCTTTGGCAAATACTGATTTATATTGTTGTATAAGTTTATTTATTTCGTTCCTTTTATTTTCATCTAAGTGGTCAACTTTTATTTTAAAGTCTTCTTCCTTAATATGTTCATTGAAATTAATTTCATATACTTTTCCTATTCTGGTATCCTCGTTTTTGTCTTCATTTATCTCTTCCTCTTTTTCCCCAGTTGACCTTATATTGTTTTGTAGTAAGTATTGTTTTTGACTTATTTTTAAGTCCTCATTTTGTACAAGCTTGTATTTCTTTATTATATCCAGTCCTATTAGGAAATCATATCTAAAATTTGGCTCATCTATGATATATACATCTACATTTTCTTCTATATCAAAAATCTTTATCTTTAGGTTTGTTGAACCATTTGTCTTTTTAACACCATTAATTGTTACTAAATTTTCTTCATTTTGACCATTTCTTTTTGATCTTATTTTTAGTAATTTTGAATTGATGAGAGAAACATTGGAACCTGAATCATATACTCCATCAATTTCCATTTCCTTATTTAATAGTAGTTTGATCTTAATTAATGGTGTCACTATTAGTTTTTTTGTTCCGTTTCATTTAACTCTGCCTCAATCACTGAATTATTTACATGTCTGATAAATTTTCTATTCAACCCGTCATCCTCCTTAAGCTTGAACCAGCATGCAGATTCCGGATGATAGCGGACGCCTTTATTCAATTTTTCACACGTTTTGCATGGAGTCCGCTCTTCAATTCTGGTATTTATCTTCTGATTGTCATATTTTCTATAGGGTCCATTTTTATATTTTCTTACCAACTGTTCATACTTTCTCACCTCATTGAATAAGTCAACTGTATCCTTCATCTCTTCTCTATTTATCTTCTCTAGTACAGACGCTGGCAATCCTGCTGCAATAAGGTCCACTATTGTACCTGTGTCTATTGTTCTCCTCATATCCAATATAAGTTGCTCCTTTTTTATGGCATAGTCCACTAATGAACCTTCCCGATGTTTAAATGACAGTGCATAACTCACTTGATTCCAGCCTTGGTTGACAAATGTGTCACAAAACTTTCCCTTCCATTCTGTCCAGTCTGAATCTAGGGTCAATTTGATAATCATTGAACTGTACCAATCAACACAGCTTTTGTCCATGAATAGTCGGAGGATCTCAATTTTTTTTCCCCATCTTCCGTAATGTCAAAACGAGCACACTCCTTTTCAAACATTTCAATCCATTGACTTGCGTTCGGGTTTTTACTTGTAAATTTGTCAATCACAAACTTCTCTGCAATATATTTTAAATTTTGTTTTTTTATTTCTTGTGTGCTTTCAATTAGTTTCGAAAATATTTTTTCCAATGACTGTGTATCAGCTACTTGTCCTCCAGATGTTACTTTTTGTTCAATTTCTTCAAGATATTGCTCTCCGAATTGTAAATTACCATCTTCGTCCACATAGATTTTACTCAGTTCATCTGACATTTTAATCCAAACTTTTCGTGTCTGGTATCTTTTCTTTAAACTATTTTTTACTTTATTATATGCAGAGGTCTTTATCAATTCCTTGTGAAGGCCAACCGACTGTAGTTCTTCTGGTATAGCAAACACTTTTTGTTCCTTTGTTGTTATTGACGTTACACAATATGTACTTGATTTCCCATCACTCGTCGGCAATAATGCAAATTCGAAGCGTAGTTGTTCCATCGTTTCTGCTTTCTTGGTATTTCAACAAACAAAATTGTCGTTTTATAATAACTATCCTTCAATTTTAGGTTAAAAATAAACTCATGTGTTGCTTCTGAAAACGAAGTTTTATTTCGTTAGTTTCTTACAAATACGATAACTTATTTAACTACACTATTATTACCACTTTACCTGAAAACGAAGAAACGACAATTAAAGTCTATTCTTCTACCAATTATTCTTATTTATCTATTTTAATTAACAAATCTATCACAATAAATCTCTTTTACAATGCTATTTTTTTCATAACCTCTCAACTGACCATAGACCTCAGACCAAGGATGCCACAGACTCTAGCGCTTGTCAGTTGTCAATGTCATTGGTAATGTAGTAAGCGCGGCCAAATTCAAAATTAAAGAAATATTGTTTCTTTACATAGATATAAGTATAACCTCGCTGAGTCCGATGATGTTTATAGAACGCGTTTAAGACAACCGTTTAAGGTTATGTTTGTGCGCAAAAAAAAAAAGTTTGACACAATTGTTATAAGTTTTTTTACATTCTTACGGTACTACCATTCAGTATTAGTTAAATAATTGAGTTAAATTTACACTAAAGAATAAAAACGAAATGAACATATGAACATAATATAATACATATATGTAATGAGTTATCTGGTTGAGGTAATTAGTGTTTATCGAAACAGCAAGCTTAATAGTTGCTCTGTAATAAAAAGATTTTGTTATCGTAAATGCAATGTTACATCTAAATATATACACAAAATAACTCCTAATAACCTAACTTACTAATAATTACATATTATATTTTACGCACCTGTAATAAAGGAAAACAACAATTAAAGCTATTCCTTCACTTTATTTCATTATACTATATTTTTATATTTATTTATTTCTTATTAGGTTTTCAATGTAATGACATCTCATAAATCGTTTGTTACATATACATTGTTTATTAGTCAACCATCGACAATATAGAGTTTAAAAAGAAAATACATATTCTAAATAAAAGAAGTTTGAAAGCGGGGAATTGAAATGAAGGTTTAAATGACCTTCATTAACATATATATAAAAAAACCGAAGATTCTCCCTTACATCCAAAAAATATCAAAATTATAGAAAATAATAAACCTGGCCAGCAAAGAAACCCGTCCTATATAGCACTGCAATACTTATGTAATGTAGCTCTTTACTCGTTTGAAGTTCAACCTTTTTGATTATACATATTATGTAGTTTATTAATGTGTCGGAAAATAAAATTGCATTTTGAGCCGAATAAAGCCAATATTTTGGTTAACGAGTCTTTTATTATGTAACAACTTATACCAGAATTTGTTGAACAGTACGCCTGTATCGGTCATAGTAATTTCCTGATCGACTATGATCTTCACTTGCCTCATCCAAAAGTCTGCACGGTATATCGTAATAGTGTTGCCGGATAATTTCCTGATCGACTATGATCTTCACTTGCCTCATCCAAAAGTCTGCACGGTATAATGTAATAGTGTTGCCGGATCTTTAATTATCCATCAATAGTAAATATTCAGTAAATTGCCCGTTGAGTGTCGCTTGTTCCTCCTCATCCATAGTATGTCTGATTACATTACTTAATATAATAAGGCAAAAAATGGTCTAAAGATCGCTCCGTTATCTCACGTCCTCTCCCACTGCATCGTGTTATATCTCTTGATTATATTTTACAATATTTTCACTTGAAATGTTGATGATGACACTCAAATTCTATTGTTTCTCGACATTTTAAATTATCAATTTTAAATTATTTTTTTAAATGGCCTTCTCAATAAATCCATTAAAACTCATGTTACATTAGCAGAGCGCACGCGTAAGATATACTGAGAGTTGGCATGAATAAACTAATAGAAAACCTTCGGGTTTTCTTAATGAATTAAATAAATAAATATGGTGATGATTAATAAATAATAATAATATAATAAATATTACAAAAATAAATTATTTTAAGACCAATCATTACACTACCTACTCTTCTACCAATCAAGTCATGAAATATGAATCGGTTACAATGTCGCTCACGACCTCAAGACACGCGACTCTGCATAACCGATAACCTAATCTATGCTATCAATACTGATTTGTTACTATTATAATATCGTGTAGTGATTAATTATACTAAATACACCGTTATCAATGTTATCTCTACGTGACTAGAACCACGAGAATGGCATGAAATGCACGGGAATATGGTGAGCTAATTAAATGCGATTATTATTGCATGTATCGTTCGATAATAGACTCTATCCGTTTCGCGATAGGTAACAATCGGACGATAGATGATTGTAAATTATTCGGCATCCTATCAAATTACGTATTTAGACGGAGTGTCATGGCAACTTTAATCGTCAATTGACAATTGTGCCCGAGACTCGGTCCAGTGCGCACGTCTTTAGAATGTGCTGTGAATAAACTACGGACAAGTGTTAAGTTAAAAATTTACGTGTAAAAATACTTTCGGTAAGAATAAATTCGTTCGTCATTCATTCGAGGATTTTAGTTTTTTTTTTTTAATACATGTATTGCTATTGTAAAACCTGTTTTTTTTACCGTTTAAGTGTATTGAACTGTGTATCTATAGGGGAATTGTTAAAATGTTTGTCTTCTAAACATAGTAACGTTGCAAATATTGAACAAGCGCGATGAATATTATATATTAAACAAAAACTATGCATTTTGTTTTAAAGACTGCTGTTAAAAGCAAGCAACTATGTAACCATAAAATGTTCGATCTTGCAATCTCGTATTACTTGACCAGTAAGTCATTTCATAATATACAATACTGGACTAGATCCATCAATTGTGACCTAGTAAAGTTTTTATTTAATTACATCACAAAAAAGTCTTTCGGGAATACGAGTAGGTAATTAATTACCTGTTCATAAGTTCCGAGATGTGATCAGTTGAAACCGCTAATGTAACGAAAATAATTTATCCTAAACTATGTGTAATTGTAATTAATAACGATGTACAATATACAATAATAAATGTTTCATTTAGTTTTAGATTTAAAATCATAGGCCTACAAAGAATTAATGAAATGATGCGCGCTTTAAAAATCATTAAATATCATTGATTGGTGATCGCCATTAAACCACGATAAATTATTATTTCCAATTAATTGTTATTAATACGAAATGTATGCTTAATATCATTGGTGATTATTATATTGATAAGGTAGGCATCGATAAAGTTTTAATTTTCGCTAAGGAAACTAAGCATTTATTTCAACCTACAAAACTAATGTTTGTCTAAGTTGCCTCTTTTCTAATTATTTCACCGTAAAGTTTAACCTTATCAAACAAAATGTTAGAAGGAAAAACGTAATTACTAACAACTCCAGAAGTCGGAACAAATAGGAATTTGTATCGACTAGATCGGGCTTCCACTAATCAACTACGAATGATTTACGTGGTTAATTTCTAAACTAAAAATATATGTTATTACGTTTCGCTTGTTTATAATTAATAACAGTCGTCTATACAAGTTCTTTAGGTCCAACTTTGTTTTATTTCGCATATCTTCAAACAGCATTCAAATAAAATATCAGCCTTCTCTTAGAAATTTACAGGGAGATTTGAGACACCTTAGAATTCACGCTCCGTGTCATCCGTCAATTTCAATACAGTTAACTTGTGCACAGTAACCAAATTATATAAAAATACTGCAAGTTAAGATTTTGCACACGAGGAATCGTCTATTAATCACGTGTGGCTTGAATTGTCGGTGAGTGGGTGTGCAGTGAGATGTACGGCCAGCACAATTTTAATAGCAAATGTAATCACAGATTAGCCGCCCCATGCTTTAGACATAGTTAAGTCCAATAACAGCTTTTTAGGTAATAGTGTATGGTTCATGGTTCCAAAGCACTTACCGATTTACCTGACAATAAGTTTACGTAGCTATGTCAAGCAGGTTTTAATGTTCAAAGGTTTATTATAGGTTGGATCGTGAAGGATAATGATGTTTACAAATTACTCCTCTCTCTGTGTTTCACGCCATCTTATACTTGACATACTATAGCATGTTGACGGCAGACGTCATAGCATTGATAACGCGAATCTATACTATCTATATATTTCCCCTACCTCAGTAATAGCTCTGCTACTAAAGAAGTTATCACTTCAAATGTTTTCCCGTTTGTAAAACTGAAAACTTTATTTACAGAGTCACAGAGAAACTAGACCCCGAAAATGTGTCCAATCTGGCCGCTTCACCTGATCATCATATATCTACTGGCACTGTGTCCACTATGGGTGGTTTGTCAGACAGTGCCGACGCTGACCGCTTTTTTCAATCCTGCCGTCGTCAATGTGAACATGGATGAATACATATACGTCAACGTTACAGTACAAGGTGAGTTGGGACGATGGTTTTTTTTAAATTAAAAGCTAGCTGTGGTCCAGCGCCTGCGCCCGCGTTTCATATATTCTTCACTGCGTTTTAATTTTTTTATTCGGAATCTGAGTTATTTTCCTAAAACATTTGAGTACTAAGATCAAGTAAAAATATTTCTTATAAATTTAATGCATTGAATTGAATGTTATTTTAAATTTGTATGAGTTTTAATTTTTTTTCTCGGATCATTATTTTCGAAAATTAAGAATACCCTAAGTTACGCGGAGTAACTTCAGCTATCTACCAAAAAAAGTCACGTCAAAATCCGTATAGGTGTTCTGGAGCTTACCAGAAACAAACAAGCAAGCAGACAAAAATTTTAAAAATTAAATTTTTTGTGTAGGTATCGTATATACATTCATATATATTTAGTAAATATACCAAACAGACACTTCAATTTTATTTATTATTATAGATTGAGTATGAGTTCACACGCGGTAGAAAGGAAACTTATTTTCGTTTTAGCGACATCTAGTTTTTTTTAATTTTGTACTAACAAACAAACGTGTTACAGCTATTAGGCATATTATTTAGTGACATCTATTGATTAATGATGGAATTGTTACCTCTTTTTTGTTACACATTTTCGTTTCATAAAATCCAAATCACACCGTCCCATAAGAAGTTTCATCTCAATAACTGGTTGTATGCTAACTGGTTAGCATAGCATAAGGCTATCTTATCCGAGTAGAAATCGATGACTATAGCCCCGGATCTATGATTTTTTATAACCGGGGTTGAAAATATGATAGTGGTTTGGTAGTGTTTTAGACGTTCATAAGCGCCTTCTTAGGGCCTAAATTGAATAAATGAATTTTGATTTTGATTTGATTTTGAACGCTAATGAAAACAGCGTTTGAAAAAATATCTATCTACATTATCTAAATATCTACATTCAGCAGAATTATGTAGGTCTCAATTTTCAACTAGGCTTCCGTATGATAGGGTAGCGAGAGACTATTGTGCAGGTTCTGAAAAATAGAACAATATAATCCTATGTATATGTATTAAGATTTTCTTTTAGAACTGAATGGTTTTTTTTTTGGCTAGTCCTTCATTCACATAGCTCTTTTATTTATGAAAACTAAATGGTGAATCCCGAATTTGGAAGTTTTTGATTACATGAGTTACAGTCTAGTTAACTATGGGAACCACTGATTGAAAGCAAGTCCATACAACCGAAAGATATAACTTTGACCCCAAGTCATAAGTTAAATCAAGTATTGTAAGATAACATGTCCATGGTAATATTTTTCTTTAAGCTGTTAACACACGTACGGGCCGGACCTCGGACATGGTATGGGTATGGCGGGCGGCTCAGGTCATTAGTCGCCTAAGTTTGGATAGGATATAAGAATTGTTTTAATTGCTTTTTTAAATCGATACACATAACATCGATATCCAAAAGATTTTTAGAGTATCCTTTTTTATTTTGAATGATAGCTTACTTTCGATTCGATTCAAAAATCTATCTTTTTTGGGAATGATCTCCATGCCTACTTAGTAGACTTATAACCTCGGCCGCCCGTCGTACCATGTCCGCGGTCCGGTCCGTACGTGTGTTATCTGCTTCAATTTAAATCACTATTACCTTCATAACTTTTAAAAAAATTACGTTAAACGGCCAAGTGGTTCTCAAGTTATAAACCAACTAACGAACAGACATATAGTAGACAGTGGAGTCCGATAGAAGAAGACAGATGGAGAAGTCCATTTTAAAATACATTAATAGGAATATTGTAAGTTTTTTTTGTCGTTAAATTACTTTTAAATTTATTCATAGAAATCATTACAAAAATATACATTTTCCTTAATCGATTTACCATAGTAATTTGTAAAACACAAATAAGTTTATCTCTAAACGGGTAAAAATCCTTAGTAAGAATGAATCTATACTAATAAATAAAATTGAAGTGTCTGTTTGTAATGGCAAAGTTATTATTTTTACTAAATAGATATGAATGTATATACGACACCGATACTAAAAATCCAACTATCAAAATTTTTGTCTGTCTGTCTGTTTGTTTGTAATGGGTAATCTCCGAAACGGCTGGACCGATTTTGTCGGGACTTTGGTAGATAGCCGAAGTTACTCCGGGTAACTTAAGGTACATTCGAAAACAATTAGGGTTCCGCGTAAAAAACAAAACTTATAAAAATTCGAATAAAATCTGATTCATTGCACAGTTTTACGGGCAAGCACTATAATTTATGTGAAATATTTTTACTTTATCTTAGTACTAAATTTTTTTAGGAAAGGAAATAATTAGGGTTCCGTATAAAAAAATTAAAACGCAGTGAAGAATATATAAAACGCGCGGGCGCAGCCGCGAGCGTACAACTAGTTGTAAATATTTATTTGACAGTCATGCTTCATCATCTACATTATAGTTCAAGGACGATGAGTCTATTCGTCTAAAAGGAAGCAAATAAGATGGCGGTTACAACAATATATTTTATGAATGTGGTACATATATATATTACATACTAGCTGTGTACCCGCGGCTCCGCCAGCGTTATGATATCTATTCATTCTCTTACTGCCTAATATAGTTTTTCAGTAATCATTTGAAAATTATGTTTTGATGGTTCTGTCCAATGAATTCTATTTTGTTCACAAGTTTTTTTTTTATGCAACACCTAATTATTTTGGAAAAATAATTATGCGGAGTAACTTCTGTTATCGGCCAAAAATGTCCCGTCAAAATCGATCCAGCCGTTCTGCAGATTAGTCGGAACAATTAAAGAGACAAAAATGTTCAAATTTGTGATTTAGGTATAAGTAGGTACCGTATATACATTCATATTATGTATTTAGTATAAAACAGGTTTTATTATTTTATTTATACTATTATATAATAATAATGTTTATGTAAATATTATTTCATTGAATTGTTGTATTGTCAATTGTTTAATTCTTTTTAAAGTTTACATTTTATGTAACACACTTTTGATGTCTAAATTCTTACTACCAATAGAATAAATAAACCAGTACGATTCCGATTAGTGAATTTTATCAATAGAACACAAAAATTTCAAATAGGTATACTAAACATAACGACTACTTATGTACTAAAAATTAAATAGAAACGCAATAGTTGGAATTTTCACAGGGTTTAATACAATATAGGTACACGAAATTATTATTGAATAATCTTCTATCTGCATGTATTTAAAACGAAAATGGGGTCCTTTGACCCACCATCACCTCAAAACTACTGAACATATCGGGATGAGACTACTATCATTTTTTTGATTCCATCGACACTTTCTCATTTTTTTTCGATTTACTCTTATGTACATTTTTCCCGCTAATATAAACAGAAGACTCTCATTTTTCATTCATTTGTTTTTTCAATCACACCTAAAGAACATATGAAACGCGGACGGAGCCGCGCACACCACGGCTAGTACGTAAATTTTCCGTGTTCCAACGCGTATTAGGTACTGTAAAATGACTGATGCGTTTTCTGTTTATTACAGAAATTAATGCAATAAAAGGTTTATGCTACCTGTTTATTATTAAGATCTTTCATAATCATTAAACTTGTTAAAGGACGGGAGAGTATGCGGGAGTAAACTTGCCGCCTGTCCCCGGTGGTGATCGGTAAATTTGTATTAGGGAATTTAGGAACGATTCGTTCGCGAGCTACCATTAAATTTGTTGGTCGATCAGTTCTTATTTGGCATGAGGCAGACTCAAATAAAAATTACACAAAAGGTACGCTAAGAAACTTCCAGAAGATAATTTTTCGCTTTTAAACTGTTTAAAACAGTTTATAAAAATGGTTTAATTTTTTTTACACGTAATACACATTATTATACAAGTAATATAGGTACATTACCCCGCATTATGACATTAATGATTATACTTTGATTTGAAAAATCATCAGGTACCCAAACACAATGTCTTATGTAAAATGTGTTATTGGGTTGAAGTTGTTTTGGCAATGTTTCAAGTCTGTATTCTGGGGTAAAAACCTTTTGACCAGCCTTAAGAGGTCTGTGGTCCCTATTTTAATGGGGAAATTAAAATTGTCTTATTGTTTAGAGTTATAGTTAGAGTTAGAGTTTAGAGAGTAGAGTTTAGTTAGAGTTATAAAACACGCTAGGCACAACTGCAGCTCGCGCTGATTTTACCGTATGCAAAATAGACGAAAACATCAGTTCGTAATTTCCCTTTCACTTGTTTCCTCCTCCAAAACTAAACCGATTTGTACTTTTCTTTCAGTTTTAAAATAATAGAAACTATGGCTATGCCTGTTAGTTTTGCTTTTTTTAAATTTTATCCATCAAATTTGTTTGACGAACATCTGAAAATTACGGTAAAAATCGATCATTTTTTTTATTTTCAAAAGCTTCAAGTTTCTATAATACAATAAATGATTTATGAAAAAATCAAAACGTCCGGGCGTGGTGGTGGTAGATATAAATTATTTGGTATAAAAATATTTACCATTATGCTATTATCCAGGGAGGAAACAGGAGACTACTTTTGTATGGAATAAATGCCGCTAGGATATTCTCTAAAAAGTGTAGAAAATAACTATATGGTTTTAATGATCATATAGATCAGGTAGACTGCATGCTTGCTTGCTACTTCATACCATAAAGATGATAAAAGTTGATAACAAAATTACACGAGCCGTATTTACATTAAAATTTATTAACAGTGTGTACCTAATGATAAAATGTATTATGTACCTACTGCACGTTTTGTCGGATATTCTAGTCGCTAAACATTTTTAAAACGCAGTGAAGAATGTATGAAACTCGGATACAACTAGTCGATTTAAGAAATTTAACAGACACTTGACACGTGAGAACAATGTTTAATACCGTTTAGCAACTATTCATTTGTTTACCAACACTTACAAAGGTACTTCACTCGAACCTTCTCAAGTAGAATCCTTAAGAAGTACTCATAGATAAGAAATATACATACATAACGTCACACCTCTCTCCCGTACGGGTAGTCAGAGACCAAATCCTTCCACATGCTACGATCTTGAGACACGTCTTTCGCTTTTACTTACATAAGCACCTTCATACCTGCTCTTCGGTTACCTGCACACTCGCCTTGTAAATTTCTTTGGTTAATCTTCTTTATACCAGGATCAAGGATATCAAGAGAGGCCTCTAAATATCCAAACCAATTAAGCATCTTTGTCACTATATCCTTTACCACATCGCAACGTTCTTTTAATACCACTATTCCTTACTTTGTCTATCATTGAATATCGTTACTGTGAATATTGATCAATGCATTAATCAAGCCAATATTAATATAATCTGTCTGCTGCTTTAAAAGCGATAATCACTCATTTATAACACGTCACAATCGCAACGTTACCAAAAGGCATCTTCACCCTCAACAAAGAATCTAATTTATAAAGTTACAACCAAGAATAATATGTTATGTAATCATAGTGTTTTTAAAATCTATGACCTCAAATTCAAATATATTTTATTCAATTTAGGCCCTGATAATGTGCTTATGAACGTCAAAATACTACCACCGGTTCGGAAAACAATCCAGTCATCGAGAAGAACCGGCAAGAAACTCGATCTGGTTTTTTCTGCATGTTTTTTTTTTTGCAAGTTTACAGCTAACAGTTACAAAGTTTATTAGTAGATACACAGAAAAAGCTGTCACTTCCAGACATCACCATCGTTCACATAATGATCCAACCTATAATAACCCTTATAAATTAAAAACTGCTTGAACTTGTTGTCTGGTAAATCAACTAGCGTCTAAACTACCTAAGGTTAGCAACAGTACAAACACATTATATATAATCCTATAAAAATATATTTACCAATAATTTGGGGAACTAATCTCGCTGAGAAGGTGTCATCTATAAATACCTCTGTATACCTCTGTAATACCTCTACTATTAACTTCAGTAACAAAACACTAAATATTATTGCGCATATAAAAAACTGCAGCTAACCACTGATAACATATTTGACTTCCTTTGGATTCTTGACTTTGAATTCGAGAAATGTCTGAAATGTTCAATTTGCTACATGTATAAAATCGCAGAATACGAAGCTTGTTTGTTATGATTTTTTTTTTACCACACTTATAAACGCGGATATAATTAAGCATTTTAAAGGTCGATTACCTGCTGATCCATGCTAGCTGATAATTGTCATTATTTTCGATAACATAGGTTCAGTTTGCTTACCAGTTTTGTGGTTACGCTTCTTTGCAACGAATGACACTGTTGAAAGGACCTTGTTTTTTTTAATTAGTCCCAAAAAATTGTGTTATTATAATATCTAAATACAATGGTATATAAGTATACAGAGATACTATATTCGCAAGCATAACATGCTTATGATATTCAATTGTATTATTATTATTTGTTATTCAGTTGTTGTTTAGTTGTTCTTATTATATTATTTGTATGGATGCTTTGTTATATTATGTTCTCCGTTAAATTTCATCTCCTTGTTTATAGGTACTGGATTACAAACCGGTGACAGATTCGAGTTAAGTTCAAACAACGAGCACGTAGCTATAGGCGAATGGAATTCCACAGCGACTTACACTGGAGATGGTAGCGTACCGAGTACATGGGATGGGAAGATACGTGTACTGGGACAATTTCTTGGTAAGACTTTGTTTATTCTTATGTCCGCATCAGACGTGTTAAAGAATGCGATTTGGTAGCGCGAACACGGTGCGAATTCACTATGAATAAACAACAAGGCCGCGTTCGCAAATATTCGCGGTAGTTTCACAGATAAAGGAAGTGATGGATGATATGTCAAAGCTAGACTCATTAAGTGTAAATTGAATTGTCGCATATTCGGGTAGTAATGGTTGTTTTTACACAAAATTATCATCCAGTTTGGAATAGGAAAAAAAATCTATCTGTCATATGTTTTATTATTGTATTTCACGCGTTGATGCTTATTTATTTATTGTTGAAATTGATGGTAAGCTTAGACAATTTTACATCGTACTGACGGTTAAATTATAGTACGCCATGATAAATATACATACGGATTGGCACTTAATGTTGCGAGTGTAGAGTCAAACCGGGCAGCAATTTCAGAAAGCGCCAAAATCATAATGTAATATGTAAAAAAAACTTGCTTCTTCATCTTGGTTAAAAAATTTGGTTCTTATATTTGTAAGTTTTTGAGTAATTTATCTTAAACGATGGTGAGAGGGCGCCACTATCAAGTTTCTACCCCAGTTCAAAAACATCGTAGGGCTGACATTGGAGAACAAAGTGCTAAGTCTTGTAGAATATGAGCAATGGTTAAACATTTCGTATTCGCGTCACGTAGCGGCCTTCGCAAGCAATCTGCGTATTCGTGTAGAGCGGGCTTTAGAATTAAAATAGCGTCTGAAAAAAATAGTTATATACATACTTTTATTTTGATTGATACCTATACTAGAAGCTTAAATGTTTATGTTACTATAACATAAGCTTATATTTGAAGTCGTTTTTGCAAGAAATCATGTAGATCGACATTTTCTATCTTTTTTTTTAACGTGCTTGAAATCTGCTCATTGAACGCACGGACGTATGCACTAACCGTAGTTTTTATACACGCTGCTCGGCGCGACAGACAAGGCCATCTCTCGTGGTGATAACTCGCGTGCCAGGTTGGCTTCCTATTGAAACCGATTGACTAAACAATCCACGATGTCCCTAACCGGCGCAATGATGTCAGGGCTTATGGAGGCGCATGTACATGCATTTTTCGGAAGCCCTGACAACACCATACCTCGCGAGAGGTCCGACGTCAAGTTATTTTACGAGGCTTGGCGACCTCGGTGAGCTCCCGGACGGTTGCGTCCGGCGCTACGGCGTGTGACACGCCTCACGGTTCGGGAGCGCTGCCCGCTCCCTCTCCCTCTATGCCTCCTCCTTTGCCAGTATGACGGACTCGCAACAGAAAGAGACAACCGCCCGGACCCTAGAATTCCCGACTATCGCTCTAACGAGCGATGATACGGAGAGGTCCCTACCCACGTTAGATGCCAAGTCTAAGTATGCTCGAGGTCGTCGACGACTTCACCGGCACAGTGATGACAACACGGAGAGAGTTCCCTCCCTATACAATTCAGGTAGCAGCCGAAGCACCCGTGCCTCGTCAGCACCTGCGTAAGGCGGTAACTCAAAATTCCGTGAGTCCTCCATAACCAATCCCTAAGATGGGGCCGAACGGCCTCCACTGTGGCGACCCCGGCAGCGGGATTCCCCTTGCGCCTTTCTCAACCTTCTAGGATGATCGAGATACTGAGCTCCGCCCGCCGCGCCTCGATTTCTCGAGGCGTCGGGAGTTGCATCATATCCGAACGATCCCTACACCACCTATACAAGGCGGCGAGAGCCCTAGCCTCCAGGTCCCACGGAGGGGCGCCGGCAAGCAGGGTCGCAGCCTCAAGACATTTTCTATCTGCATATTACACCATTATCCTCAGATTTTATTCCATACATAATCTACTTTAATAAAATATGTAGGTACTCTTAATTTAAGAAAAATCTTTTAAATCATTCAGTCGTATTAAATAAAGTTAGAAGCACTTTAATGGACAGATTTACTAAGTTTTTTAAATTTGAAAATAGCATAATAATCTATTTCGCATGTAATCTACATATATTCATTCTTAAACCTTATTCTATGCTAATTTCTCTCGAAAAATATTTCTTGGTATTGATACTTTATTCGTTAATGAGTCATGCATCATCATCATGTCCCTACCCTTTCATCATCTTCCTACCCTTATCCCGTTTTTATTTGGGGTGGATGCAACATGTCTTCCTTTTTCTTTCCTCTCTATTTGCAGTCATCTCTTCATTCACTCCCCTTATAAATATATCGTCTTTTACACAATCAATCCATTTTTTCTTTGATCTTCTTCCACTATACCCGTCCACATTCATATCGAATAACTTTCTTACAACATCCCTTCCTCCCCCCGCTTCAAATGCCCATACCAAGACAGACAACTGCTCCTTAAATTTTTGTTACTGGCATCACTTTCAAACTTCCTTTAATGTGTTCTAATGTCTTCTTTTGTTACCCCTAAAAATGTTTTAAAATAATAGATATTGTAATAATATAACTACATATTGTCTCTATTGTTAATTTTTAAAACAAACTTTTTGCCTAGGAATCGATTTCGCACTATCAATGACCAAGCAATTTAGCTCTCAATTTTATGTTAAAATTAAATTAAATTATTCTTTAATAGTTAAAAAAAAAACGTAATGTCTCATTGAATGAATTTTCATAAACTTGAAACAACTGTTACATGTCACATTTATAATACTTTCACTACAGTAACCTTGAAACTTCCTGTTCTTTATCATTAAAACCGAAGAATGAAGCGAATTATTATATAAATAAAAATTTACTTTATACATTCTCGCTATCGTCACTGCGGCAAAATAAATATCAACCATTAATGATACGCGTATTTAAACAGATGTTGTTTTCTCTTTGTAAATAAATTTTAAACATCTTTATTATTAGTAACGTAATTTATTCAAAAACAAAAAACATTTTTTTAAATGAAATACGAATTCTATACGGACATCACAATCTATTTGTATTCATTACAGTCTTAAAAAATACGTGGATAATGAATATTATAATTTGTATATATGATAGAAATTTATAATACCTAACTAGTTACATTTTAGTATATTATACGTTGAATAATTGACTTCAAATGAAGTATTTGTCCACTGATTTTTTAAAGTTCCCTACTACTTACCCTCTATTCACTCGGCTAGGTTTAAGGTACCTTGTTTATGTTCAAGTAACCTTAGATCATTTCGCTTTCCATCTTACGACAGATTGTCTTAAAAGATAGACACTTTTATTCCGTGGAAGTTGAAACAAATATGAAATAATCAATATCTGTACTTTATACTTTCTTTTACAAAGAGGTAAAGTAGATTTTTGTTTGTTTGTTATAGATAACCAAAAAAAACTTAACCGATTTTAATAAAATCTTTCATCTGTAGAAAACTACATTATCACCGAGTAACGTAGGCTATATATTTTTAAAATAAGAAATTTCTATGTTATATAAAACATTTTATTATTGGTTTATTTCAAAAGGCACTGAAACAGATATGAGATTACACAATACAGTAGCACCTTATTTCTAAATAACATTTTAAATCCCATACCCTATTACATAAGTGCATAACTTACATAGTTGTCAATCATTTTTACAGAAATTATAATATTTTTAAACATTTTTAACGAAAATGTAGACAAAAAATAAAACACTCAAGTTGAAGACATTTTCTCTTTGCACGGCGATTCGTTAGTTTCGACGTGAAATTAGCCGTAAAACAAATGGCGTCTTCACCCAGCGCGTTGACAACCCGTATGATAATTTAACCATTGGTACGATGTACCATCCATTCAACCAAAAGACGCCCACTGCTGGACATAGGTCTCCCCCAAAGATTTCCACGACGACCGATCTTGCGCCTCCCGCATCCAGCGTATTCCCGTGACCTTCACCAGGTCGTCGGTCTACCTTAATGTACAATAGTAATTATCTAAATGTACGATAAATAAATAAGTATAAAGGCATAAAAAATTAAAGCAAATCGCATTGCACTTATATAATTTTATATATAGTATTGAAGTTTAAAGGGTCACAATGATCACTTCCGTTTTTTATACAAATTGTACGATCAATTTTTACTGGCAAATTGATAATTTGAAAATACAATGCGTACTTCCACCCGGGCATCATATCTTGGGGGCGCATAAAACGATCGACACATGCGATACCACTGGAATAAAGCGGATAAGGGGCGCGCTTATAAGGTTAAAGCCAACAAATAAAATTACGTTCCTCTCCATTGCCAATCGCGGATCGATTAGAACTATTGAAGACAAACACTCAGGGACCATTCAAGTAAAGTAAAAAAAAAGGGGTGGAAGTTTATGCTTTGCTCATTTTTGATGACATGCACGACGGGTCGAATGTCGAATATGTTAGCAATATTTACGTATTTCTTTCAAAATCATAGTGGTGACAACTTTACTTACTATTGCTGACTAGGGTGAGTAGGGGGAGGGGGGTTCAAACTTCAAACTCTCACGTCAAACGTCAAACTTGAACGATCCTTTATGCTCTGTGGAATAAACACATGTATATTTACTATTATACTCACAGGCAGAACTGAAGTAGTAATGGACGCTCGCCGTGGGACACAGCAGTATGCGATTACGAATGGCAGTCTCCCTGTGATAGTGGTCCGACCGCAACGTGTCATTGACAGCATATTTACGACCAGCGTTGCCCTCTTTGTAAGTACATATGTCTCGATTTTCTTCTTTTTATCTTAGGATTTTTCTTTTATAAGTGAAGGTCAGCAGTCAACTCCTAAGGTGGTATTATAAGTTTAGATAAACTACTCGCGATCTATTTTGTCTGTATAAAAGTTAGGTAATTGCCTGGCATTCACTTAGTCCTCGGTGTCACACTGGACGTTTACATGACTTTCAAATCTCACATTTTGAAAGTCAAAAACCGGATCAACATGGTTCTGGGATGTCTGTTTCCCATTTATAACTCCCGGAGTAAGATAAGATCCGCCATAAGATTAATCTGTATAAAACGGTAGTTAGGCCCATTCTGACCTACTAAGCCCCTGTCTTCGCATACAAAGATCTGGCCTTCTTCCAAGTAGTTCAGAACAGCTTCACGAGGACAGCCGTAGGTGACCGATGGTATCAAAGGAATGTGGATTTACACAGAGATTTCAACCTGCCATCCATCCATTACGTAATCAAGTCTCAGTGTCGCGCCTTTTTCGATCGCGCAGAGACACCCGAATGCGCTCATAGCGAAAGCTGTCGCGTACTCCACCGACCCCGATGATGGAATCACGTACAAAAATAGGATCTTTCCTTATCGACCAATAAACTATGCGTGCCAGCGCCCACGCCCGGGAAACTGCCGTTCCCGCCGCCGGGGACAGGCAGCTAACTATGCTCCCGCACACTCTCCGGGTCCCGGCGGCGACCCAAGACGTGTCTCGTTCCCCAATTGGCGAGGCACTTGACATCTCCGCCAGCGCTATACAGTGACTCTGACCATCTCAATGCATTACACGCACAACACCGCACACACACTCCTGCACATAACACGCAGGTACATAGTTCCTGTAAGGAACCTTTTTTTTTTTCATTAATAAATAAAAGTGTAGAGAGTAAGCTAGGATTAAAATTACACGGAATTTATACACCACAGAATAATATTACTCCTACCGGAGTTATACACACAGGTAACGGCCAAGCCGAGGTTTCGTACCATTTTGGTAACCTTTGTGCTAGTTACCTTTTTGCGGCTGAGTGCCTTCAGCACTCGCCCCCAAAGCCACATTGTAGCTGTTAAGGCCCCTTCGGTTAATTGCGTTAGCTAGTTTGAAAATAAAGTCCTTTGACTTAATTAGTTGGAACTCTTAGTAACATTTCACTTTTTCTCACACCTTCAACTGTAACTATTTCTCATAGACATTTATTTCATACGTCGCATCAATTAATCTTCACAGTTTTTTTTAAAAACTTAGCACAGTATGTTAACACTAGTCGTCCATGTATAAATAAGTGTACGTTGTAGCCACCGATATTATTTTTTAACCTTCAAGTAGGTGGTTAACGTTTATTGCATGTTGTGTTAATAAAAACAACGTTCATAATTCATAAGCCGTGTGGTGCCGGTCAAGAATAGTATCACCTTATAACTTCCCGTGGGTTTCGTAAAAGGCGACTAAGGAAAACAAAACAGAGAATGGGCAGCAGCATCCTCTGAGAACCGCAAAAACCTGCGATCGCCAACCCCAGGCGGGTTACGGCAATCCCTTATTACATTCATAATAATAACAAGAAATCACACAAATGGTTTTTATTATGCCTGATTTTACATTTTCCAAATCATACTAAATTTGGCGATTTCGTTTATTATAATTTACGATATAACAATAACAAAATAAAAACATCAATATTTTACGTTTCATTTGACATACATAATAAATTTAACAAAAACACTTTAAATAGGTAACTACACAATCTATCAAACTTTATAATATTTATTTCTTTTACTTATTAGCAAAGATATGACTTACCCGTGTTATAGGCAACAATGTTACCCTAAATTGTATTTCTATTTAAAACCAATAGGAAAATATTCACCATAATTACATAATATATTCTGCGTACACAATAATTTAACAGAGTATCCTAAAGTGATTTAAATGGTGCAACTGATTAAAATGTTATAGGTTTTAATGCAAGCCAATTATTTCCTGTGTTTTAGGTTAGTTTCCGTGTAGTATTTGCATGACGATGTAACATTTACAATATTGTAGCTTACTGGAGTAAGTAAGAGTAATGTATTCGAATATACAACACAATGAAGATATCAAAACATATGCGATATGGATGTCATTTGGTTACAGGTTTCATTAATATTTATCAACTTCGGTTGCGCTATGCACTGGCCCACTGTGAAAGAAGTTTTGAGAAGGCCTATAGGTCCGGCAATAGGTATGGCCGGGCAGTTCATATTTATGCCGCTGGTGAGTAATTTCAATTCTTATTATTCTCATCATTCTCATGTCCAGTTCCCAACTCACTTGAGATCGGAGCAGTATGTCTCCATACGTTCCTATCAGCCGTCGTCTCACATTGACTCCTTTTCCTTTCATATTATTTCTTACACACTCCATCCACACTTTTTTTTAATACAGTATAGGCTCAGTGCTTTGATCACAATCTCACCTGATGTTAAGTTACGATGTAGTCCAGAATGGTAAACGCACAAAGCCTAGATACTTATTGTCAAGTGATGCTGCCCGAACACACCTATTGGTATTTGACGACATGTTTTCGAATTTGAGGGTGGTAACTTCCTAGGCGAGCATTGTTAGAAAATGCCCTACCACCGTGCTATGGTTTCCTCACGATGTTTTCCTTCACCGAAGTCTCAGGCTGATTTTAGAGTTGGATACGTGGGTTTGAACCCGCGTCCATTGATGCGGAATCCGACAAAATAATATGTAAAAAAATCCCTAGATATTTACAAGTTTATATTTAATTTACCTTGTTAGTATGTGTCAAATATTACAATTGAATTTTAAAACAGGGCTCTCCAAACGATCGTGTCAAATTTTTTTTATAAACGTGTAGTTTGGATGACTTTGCATATTTAGTCATTCGTTACGTCATTCTAAATCAAATATGGTGGACCGGTTATTTTTTTATGCACACCCATGATATGGCTCAAATGAAAGGGTGTTTCTTTAACCCCTTGAGCACTAACCTGATGTTTAAGCCAGCTTTCCATTGTTTTCCTATTGTCTTTCTATCGTTTCATTTTTATGGATAATCGACATATTATATAAAAATACGTAAATAAGATTTCTTCCTACTAATATCTGCCATACTTTTTCTGGAGTTTTCACAATTTGTCATCAAGATGTTTTTCGATTACATCAGATGTCGTTCGGCCTTGGTTTCCTCATATTCCCGGATTCGCCGGCGATGAGATTGGGTATGTTTTTCACGGGAGTCGCTCCTGGCGGCGGCGCCTCTAACATCTGGACCTTCATATTAGGTGGTAACCTTAACTTATCACTCGCTATGACCTCAATATCTACGTTAGCTTCTTTCGGTGAGTAATGCCACTAAAATTGTTTTAATTTCAGTCAGTATTGCTATAATTTTAAATGTTATATAACGTCCAAAGATGTAAAACTATTTTTTTTAGTACCGTGATTAAACAATAGCATGTTTTTATAGTTCTATCCGGTGTACTATCTAACTGCAATCGGTCAGTCAAAAACTGATGTTAATGTCACATATCATACGTAAATGTTTTTTTTTTTTGTTAGATTTAGGTATTGTTGTTTACGGGACATAAAGGGCCGTTCAAGCATGACGTAAGCTGATTTTTTAGACAGTTTGACTGCCCCTCCCCTTTGTCAAAAAAGCAAAACGATAAACTCCTGGCCTCATTAGGGCTTACGTAAAATTGGAACGGCTCCTGAGCACTACTCGATGTTTTCTTTTCTTTATGGTATTTTTAGGCATATTGCCCGTAGAACTGATACCCGATTTGGCCAACGAGTTCTCGAATGGCTACCACGCACTGGGAGATGTAGCAAGGATAGGCCCACCCACAGGGTGGACCGACGACCTGGTGAAGGTGGTGGGAATCAGCTGAATGCGGGTGCCTTGAGATCGGTCGTTGTAGAGGTTTTTGGGGCAGACCTATGTCCAGCAGTGGACTTCTTTCACTTGAATGGATGATGGATGGATTATTAGGCAGTTATGTAACCCAACAGATGTAATTAAAACAAAGAGAAGAATTAAAGAAATACGTGTAATTTCTCAGGGTTAATGCCAGCGTGGCTGTTCTCCCTCGGGCAAGTGGTGTTCCGTAACGCTAACATCGTGGTACCGTACGCACGCATAGCGACGTTCGTTGTAGGGCTCCTAGTGCCCCTGGGTATAGGTCTAGGCATGCAGAAGTGGACGCCCAGGCTGGCCGCCTTCATGGTGCGCATCCTGAAAGGTTTCTCCACCACGCTGCTGCTGTTCATCATCATATTCGCCATTGTCACCAACTTGTATATATTCGAGCTGTTCACGTGGCAGGTGAGAATTCTTTTATTTTTTTTATTCGAACTCAGCTCTTGATAATACACACTATAGACATTTTACTCTAGATATAATTTTTTAATTATTTGAACAGTATAAAGGCATCGTATTGTTTAAGAGATTAGAATACGGTTGTGACTCAATTTTGAGCCTACAATGTTTGAGTTTTGGTACAGGAAAGCGATTTGAAGCGATGATGGCGCAGCAGGTAGTGCGTTCGGATTCCGCGTCAATGGACGCGAGTTCGATTCCCACCTATCCGACTGTAAAATCTGCCTGAGTTTTCGGTGAAGGAAAACATCGTGAGCAAACCATAGCATGGTGGTAGAACCTGGGTAGCTACCACCCTCAAGTTTGAAAACCTGTCGCAAAATACCAATAGGTGTGTTCCGGCAGCATCACTTGAGAACCACTGTCTCTAGGGTTAGTGTGTTTACCATCCTGGACCTCATCGTAACTTAACATCAGGTGAGATTGTGGTCAAAGCACTTGGCCTATTCCGAGTAAAAAAAACATCAAAAAATCTAGATCGACTGTAGTAGGGTGAAAAGGTATTTGCTACTGCAACCTTCAGATTGTTGTTCTAGCTTCAAACATATATAAGTTATTCCAGGAGCTTAAATCAATATTTGAGTCAGATACCATTTTTAGTTAACATTAAATCATCAAATAATTTTACATGTAAAGGTATAAAAATAATACCATATATCTGCACGAGTACGTCTGGGTGAATTAATCATATTTCTCCATCGTCTCTAAGGTGGAGAATATTTTTTTTTTCTGACTGCCTTTAAAGTGAAGAGCATTAGTCAGAAAACTATTGGCAAAGGAATACGAATAGTTGAAATCTCCACTCCACAGATCGTCGTGGCCGGTATGGGTATCCCGTGGTTAGGTTACAGCGCCGGGTACTTGATGGCGCGTTTGTTCAAACAGCCTCACGCTGATGCACTCGCTATTTCCATTGAAACGGGCATACAGAACACCGGCATCGCCATCTTCCTGCTTAGATACGCACTCGGGCAGCCAGAAGCCGATCTCACCACAGGTAGATTATCTCAAAACTCTCCTGCAGCAAACCACAAAAAAAGACGCCATGAAAGGCCATACATATTTAATCAGAGTCGTCCATGTCGCTTTATCCATTGTTGCAAGTCACTATTGGCCAGTTGCTCCTTTAAACGTAGCTATTAATCTATACGAATGAGCTGATATAGCATAAAAGTATGAAAGATATTACCCCCCCTCTAAATGTCGAGTGAATAATTCTTTATTGAAGAGAATAACACCATCCTGTTTCATCTTAATATCTATCGGGTGTTGTTGAATGTTTTTAATGTGAACAAAGAGTAATATAATATAGAAAATTCGAGTCACTAATTATATTTTCCGTATTTTCATTTTTTCAATTCTCATTGTGGGTTTTGGGTTTTTTTCCTTACAAAAAAGAGTACGCAGAATGGAAGACATTTCAAATTCAATTCCTAAGCAAATCATATGTATGTATATTATATGATATTGATTTTTTGTATTACATAATTATATAAATAAGTATAATCAACAGAACGAAGCAAATGCGATAAATGTCTCGCAAAGATTATAGTAATTATCGAATCGAATGATCATTGTTATTTTATTGAAACGGCTTAATCCTTAATATAATCCTTAATAATATAATCAGTACTCACATTACATCTTATTTTATTTATAAGGGAACTTCATACCGTAAAAAACTATAGGATTTAATAGCCTATAAATTAGTACACTAATCTTAATATGATAAAGACTCAAAGGTCATATGTGCGGATTTTTTGTGAGTGAGAGTGTACTTGCTTACTTTTATATGACTGCGTTCGTATACATATATATGCGTGTCAGCGTACTAAAATGCGACCGTGAGTGTGGATATGCGTGTCAGCGTACTAAAATGCGACCGTGAGTGTGGATATGCGTGTCAGCGTACTAAAATGCGACCGTGAGTGTGGATATGCGTGTCAGCGTACGTATATGCGAGCGTGCGTGTGGATATGAGTGTCAGCGTACTAAAATGCGACCGTGAGTGTGGATATGCGTGTCAGCGTACTAAAATGCGACCGTGAGTGTGGATATGCGTGTCAGCGTACGTATATGCGAGCGTGCGTGTGGATATGAGTGTCAGCGTACTTATATGCGAGCGTGCGTGTGGATATGCATGTCGGCGTACTTCTATGCGTGCATTGGTGTATAATGCGTGTCAGCGCACTTATATGCGAGTGTGCGTATGGATATGCGTGTCAGCGTACTTATATGCGAACGTGCGTGTGGATTTGCGTTCGTATGTGTGTGTTCCTAATATATATGAAGAGTGTATGATAAAATATTCTTACATTTCCAGTGGTACCTGTATCGGTAGCTATAATGACGCCAGTTCCTATGACGTGCATCTTCATCTACCAGAAAGTGAAAGCTTGGTGAGTACCATCTCAATATTCATTCAAAACTCACGTGTCTTTTTATCGATAAAATTTCATTTACGATAATATTTTTGATGATTACGTTAAATCCGTTGCGGCTTATCGTTTTAATTCTGTTACTATCATAGTTACATTGTAATGAAGAGGAAATGATTATATCATGTAATGTATGTGGTAAGATATAATTATTGGGATCGATAAATTATAATATATAAAATATTTTCGATAAGTGTCTATGAATTATAAATTTAAATATTTTCGAAACTTATAGTATATTGTAAATTTTATAAAAACCTAATTGTAATTGTTAATATTCTGACCTAGGCTCAATTTTGAACTCTTGATTCAGGCGGTAATTTTTATTATGTTGTTAAGTCATAGTAATGTGAATAGATTTGGTTTAAATTTTTTTTGTGTTGTTTATTATTACATCACTACAATAATAAACAGTCGAAATAACCTTGAAACAGTGTCCGTATGTATTTAAAAATACATTTGTTTATTTCATGTTTTCTTTTATAATTAAATTTAACTGATAATTAAACTGTTTCAGTTTTTTAAGTTTAATTTTAATTACGAATTGAGAGTTTTGAATCAAAAGTGTGCATTTGAACGATATATATCGTAAATTATTCCTCATTACAAAGTCACATCGTGCATCTGGTTACGAACTGATATGGATGTATTCTCTCGACGGCCGCATTTTAAGCTGAAGCCAAACGAGCTTAATTTCGTGAGTTGCGAGTCGCGTAATTTACGCTGCATTCGGTTTTATATAATAGTATTTTTTCTGCATGTGCCACGTTCTGGTACGTAGGAGTGGGGAGTGAGAAATGCGGGGAGTTTAGTGCTGAATGCTATATTTATTACTAGAAAAAAAATGTTCGATACGGAATAATTTATTTTTCGAGGTTAAACAGCGACCTTTTCTATGGAAATTATTGTAAAAATCATAAATAAGTTTTTGATATTTTAGTGCTTTATGAAGACATATATTTTTAATGAATTTGTAATACACTACACGATACAAACACTCCGTAAGAACGTAGATATTAATTAAAGTGTATTAAACTCGCATGTTTGGCGATCTAACCGAAAATTACGCGACTCACAACTCACAAAATTTCCGCTCGTTTGGCCCTCACCCTTACGTGAACATATTGTTCATTCATTCTAAAAATAATAAATGAAATAACATTACGTAATTCTAATTTGAATACCACATACGTTGTTGATGTATTAAAAAACGCGAAACTCACTTTATCTTGGTCTTGAACATTGTTTTTCGCTTGGTAAAATGACTGATTGTTTGAGTTTTGGTTTTTATTCTATCACTTTACAATACATAGTATCAAGAAAACGGCTCAAAGATAATCGTCATTAATATTCATGCATTTTGTTGGTTTTGTTTTTTTTTTTTTTGCGTGTATGTATTTTTTTTGGGTACAATACGTTGCTAAGTCACTTAGTAAAAATTAAAAAAAAAAATTACAGTTTTTTTCAATACGTTATCGAAATGATGGGTACTGTGTGTGTTTTAATGGTGTATTTTTGTTTTTTTTTTTTCATACCAAAAATAAAATCTCTATGAACCATCATTCGCATACTGTTATGTCGACTCAGTATGGGAGGTATGTTAAAAATTATCATTTCTATCATTTCGGGGCTCCTCAGGTGTTGGTTTCTGCTATCATTTTATATTAATTATCATAAGCATGGACGCTGAATGATCAATAGTGTAAATAGTATCACAAGGTAAAGGTCTCAACTTCATTTTACGTGAAAAAAAAAGTCAAGTGTCACTTAGGTCTTCCGTTTTACTGCTGTATCCATATGAAAATTCTATTAAAATTGCTTCAGTGATTTTTCAGTCACGCGCATTCCTACTTAGATATTGTATTGTGATTTGTATTAATCATTTATTAATAATTTTGATTAATCATATATTAGAGGAAATTTGAAAGTTGCGCCAGTGGTAGAAAAGTTGAAAGGTACACTCGTTTGTCGTGGTATGGACATGTTATGAGAAGAGAGGAAGAGCATGTAGGTAAAATAGTAATGAATATTAATGTGGAAGGATGGAAAAGTAGAGGAAGGCCAAAGAAAGTGTGGATGGAGTGTGTAAGAAATAATATGAAAAAAAAGGAGTGAATGAAGAGATGACGGCTGATAGGGACCGACCCCAAGTGAGTTGGGAAAAGGCAGTAGAATGATGATGATTTGACATTGCCAGTATTGAAAATTAAAAACAGTGGTTTTGAGTTTGTTTTACAGTTAATATCTGCATAGATTAATGTTTGTTATTTTTTATGTTTATTGTGTTTGATGACATTCTTAAATGATGTTTGTGATCTGTGATAGTAGTAACACGCTAAACCTAGTAATACTGGGTCTCTAGTGGTGCTGTTGTGACAAATATATAGTGTGTATGTTAGGAATACATTTTGAACCAGAGCGTTATAATTAGCCAAGCGGTATTATAATCATGCTGTGGTTTATCACGATTGATTTATTATTTTAAAATTGAAACTGTTGAGCGATCACAGCTTCACCATATCAAAATTATCCTACAGTAAAATGTATAGAAATAAAAAAAAAAAAACGCTTATAGAATGATTTAGAAGCTGCACCATTTTATAAAAATTTTTTTTTTTTTCTTTTTATATTTTAAATATATATTCTATTACATATCACTTGCTAATATTATTTTGCTTTTTATGTGGCTTTGGGTTATATTATGTTATAGGGTTAATACATGCATGCAATAGAAATCATAATAAAAATGACTTTTTTCGTAAAATATATTTTGGTAAACTTCTTCTAATGGTCTTTTGTGTCGTGATTTTTAAATTGTCTCTAGTCTCTATTTTAATTATTTTATATACGATATGGTCTATTAAAAAAAATATTTTAAAAAGAAGTAAAATTTTATGGTTATAAATCAACTTTTAAAAATATTTCCTTTCATACGAGTTTTTTTTTTTTTTTTTTTATTATAAAAATATTGATTTTTATTGTTTTGGTCCTAATTTATTTTGTTTTGTAATTAAATTGTTTTTTTTTCTTCATTTCTGGATGGATACACGTAGTCCTTATTAATATATCTAGCATAATTCATTAAACACTCCTTATGAAAAGGAAGAAGTAAATCTGATAGATAACTCTTCTGATGGTAAGTGGTCACTGTAAATAACCTGAAATAAAGTTGAAGTCTTAACTGAAAATTATTCAGTAGCTGATTGATACTTTTGTGGACTTGACCAACTACACATAAATATCGTTACTCTGATGAATAAGTCTTTTTTATGTTAAATTTAAGGCACAATTAATTCTGAATGTTAACCGTGAGAAATTAGATCGAGTTTATTCCTCACATTTTTTTAAAATACTGCATAGGCTCAGTGTTTTGACCACAATTTCACGTGATGTCAAGCAACGATGTGGTCCAGGATGGTAAACACACTAAGCCTAGAGGTGCTGGTGCTCATGTAATTTCAGATGGTTTGCTATCTAGGGGGGAACATTGTTACTATAGAAAATACCAGCATGTTATGGCTTCCTTGCGATGATTTCCTTCACCGAAAGCTCAGGTTCCGTATGGAGTTAAATAGGTGGGTTTGTACCTATGCGAAGTAGTGTTAGGGATATTCCTCAAATTAGTAATTTCTTTATGTATCCTGGTGTTTTAAAATTAGAGGTACGTTTTACAGTATCGTCAACAGAGGGAAGCATGAGAAAATCGCCGAAGAAACCAACACCCCCGTATCAGAGGCGCATGAGCCGCGAATCTCCGTCATCCCAGCCATTGATGCCAAAGGCACCGCTTAATAACCCTGTCTAAAACAACTTCAAACGTACAACCCGCTACAAGATCTGCTGAACATTTACTTGTGATTTTTCTTACTAAATATATATATATATATATATATATATATATATATATATATAACAATTATATATATACAATACATTTCACTTGAGAAAAAATTGTCAAAACTAACATTTTTTTTCCACTAAGGCACAGTTTCTCAACATTATTTTGCTCACCGCCCACTTTGGGAATATGTTTTTTTAGAACTATATTTTTATCTACCTACGCTCCCTCTGCGTTATCTCAAAGCCCCCTAATTTTCTCTGGATCTTCTACTTCCTCAAGGGGGCGTTTATCACCCACGTTGAGAACCTAGGTTCTAAGGGAATTATAGAAATATATATTTTACGTCTTTATATTTAGTATAATACGGTATTTTAAAATACCATATTATTATTTTTTTCTAAGTGTATAAACAAATGGACATTATACGATATATCGATTTTATAAAGTGTACATAAATTACTATTTTATTAAGCAGATCTTGTAATCTATTTTTATATGAAATATAAATATACAATCATTTGATCTTATTGAATGTTTTTGACTTAATCATATGAAAGCGCTTGTTGCGCGGAAAATCAAAAATTACAAGGAGAAAAATTGGTTAAATGTTTTTTATAGTTTTATTTCGCTGTTGAAAATAGTAATTAAGACCTATGTTACTTTTTAAAGTACTTAGGTATATGTGTCAATTACATAGAATATTTTTGATATAACTATGTGATTACGCGAGCCTTCATATGTTTTGGCGTCGCGTGTATCCTTCTTCAGATAATATTAAGCATTTTACGTTGGAACCCTAGTGATTTAAGAGAGATTTTGTAAGAAAACATCAAATATGAATAAGTAAAGAGTATTTTAAAAGAAAGGTTACACAAGGGACATTTAAAATATAGCATTATACCTAAATAATATAGCAATACATAAATTTTAAATATGAACCCAACACTACATTAACTCTGACACAAACTACAAAATGCACATATTGTACCTTTACTAAAAGAAAATTAATTAATAAGTTTTTTTATAATTTTTGTTAATATGAAAAATTTGTGATCACTGTCTTAATCGATGTAAAACGTATAAATGCTTTTTTATATCTGATATCACATAAGGATTAAAATGACGTATCTAATTGACATTAGTTTGGCTAAATTTCACCTATAAAATTTAATGTCTGTTTTTTTTTAAGTGAAACTTACATCGCCTCAAATTTTTCCGTCCATCTATCGCATGTCGCATTACAACCGACCGCAGAGTAGGGGTATAGTGAAAGACCCTTGGCAAAGCACTGCTTTGAAAGCAGCCAAGGCCGATATGGCGGCGCCCACGGCTCGCATCAGCTAACGTGTTTAATGCATTTATATTCTCACTGATTTGTGCAAGTGCTCCGCGGTATTTGTGTGTTTTGAAATATTTAATGGTAACTAAAATAGGTAAACAATAACTTGTTTACTTAAAAGTTTCACTTCTATCGTGGTTTTATAAAACCACACAATGTTTTTTCTTTAATTTAAGTACGATTTTTATAGGTAAAGGGTTTTGCACAATATTAATGTTTACGTTAACTATTCCAATTTAACAATTTTATAAGAATTTTATTCAAAGCTATAACTGCCTTATATTATATAAGTACTATTGTTCATAGCATCAATTACCATAGTTTTAAACTGTTTAGTTGTGCTTTTTAGACAAGGAGCGGTTACGTATTGTTATATAATAGGTGATAAAACAAATCACATGATACACAAGTTTTTTGCGAAGAAAACGTACGATGACAAAGCTGCGAGTGCGAAAGAGATAACAGTAGATGGCACAGTTATACACACAAGGCAAGGAACGAAGTTGAATCTTATTTTCAATGTTGTTTGGTTTTGATTAACATAAACGTTGTTTATAAAGTTAAAATAACATGTAGGGTGTCATGTCATACTTTTAAATTATTTAGAATTTTTTATTTGTGTTGTTTAGACCTTTTAAGCAGGAAGTTAGTAATTTATGTTATGGTTATTCCTAATTCATAATATTGGTCGTGGTCATGATTTATCATCTGTGATATAACAGCAAATAACCTCACTGTTTAGTTGTGTTATACACATCTACATATGTGTAGTCAGTAGTATCAGTAGAGGTGTTTTAATTTTATACTTAAATGTATCCAATTCAGTCTCAAGTTGAATGACCAATAATTAAGTACGCTAAGTAACAATTTCCAATCCTTGGGTTTTTTATATGTGGTTTATATAATAGTATTGTTTACTATACTGTTATAAAAGTTATTTTAGAATTGACAGTCACGTTTCACATGACTGGTTTTATAGGTGAAACAGATGTGGAAAGTCGGTTGTTATTTATTTATTGTAAAACGTTTACGAACGTTGACAGTATTTTGTTAATTTATGAATGATTAAGTTTCAATATACATTAAATACAAACATTTTACGTGAATACTTTGTTTCATTTTACTTCCTAAAACTTATATCCAGGTCAAACGATTTGTTAATTTATTAAAGACTTGTTTAACCCCTTGAGCACTAACTTGGCGTTTACGCCAGCTTTCCATTGTTTTCCTATTGTCTCATTTTTATGACTAATCGACATATTAATAGTATTCAAGCTATTCCTGTTGTCTTTGAAGGTCACGTGACAGTGAAATACAGTTTTTAAGCAAATCGTACTGTACCTACATTTATTTATAATATAGTTTACAGTATTATTAATAAAAACGAATATGAGTTTTATAGAGCTATTACAAATTTTATAATTGTACCTTTGACGTCATCCATTTATGAAAAAAGAATCATTTTTGAGGTTAAGTTCAATTATAAAGTTCATAGAAATTGTCTGTTTATGAGAGTGACATTTCAAAGTGCGTTTGTTTAGACTAAATGATTAAAGTATTAGATTAAATAATCAATTAATTTATTATTAGCATTCAATTTAAATATACAGTATAAATTTACTGAAAGTTAATTCGGTTCGAAAAATATTTTCTTGCTTCGTCATCATTGATATATAAAAACCTATATCAGTGTTCGTCATATGTAATTTTACTTCAAAAATACTGGTTTCATTTATAATTAAAAACAAAATCGAACTGTTAAGTCAATACAATGGACAGATGTCAAAAGTAAATAATGGTTACAAAATAAACTCGACTACAGACAAAATGTAAACAAACTGAACCATCCATTACCACCTCTTCCATATAACTCTCAGAATAGTTAGCTCATTGGCAAAATGGGTAAGCCGAAATCCGATCCACCAACACCAACGTTTCCGTATAAAATCCCTAAAAGGTTGAACATCCTAAGCGTTCCACGGAGCCATATCATAGACACAGGGGAAGGCATGCCTGCGTATACACCCCGAGGTATACGAAAGTCGGCCTTAAGAAGCCGCTTATCTGATCGAGTGCACGACGTTGCTTGGCCATACTTACGGTAAGTGTGGAATATATACATACAAAATAAAACTTAGGACCGATGGGGGCTGCTGACAGAAGTTTTTTTTTTCATTTCACATATGACATTAATCTGGTATTAACATTTATTGGCGCTCCGAACTATAATTATGTAAATTTTGATCTAGTTTATTCATAATAAAAACAAACGATAATCTGCGTAATTATAAACTTTATTATTTATCTCTGAGCGTCAACACTTGAGCGTCACCTAGTACTTGACATACTGTAGTATGTTGGCAACTGACGTCATAACATTGGTAACGCGAATCTATAAGTTTTCCCCCCACCGTGAATTGCTCTACGCCGCTAAAGAAGTTTTCAAAATAATCCACTCAAACGAAAGGTTTCCACTGCTGGGTATAGGTACCCCCAAGTATCTACACAACGACCGGTCTTGCGCCATCCAGCGGATTCCCGCAACCAGGTCGTCTGTTCACTTTGCAAGAAATAATACCTACTGTTAATTGATTAAGACAATATATTGCAGCCGATTTCTTATCATTAAGCGGATGTACAAACATAGATTTAGTCCCGAACGCGTGGAGCGTATAGATCGCATGATTGAGTCCGCAAACGCGACTTGCTACTCGAAACTGGCTAAATGCGTGATCGATCTAAAAAAACAGGATACGAAAGATGTTAAAAAGAAGAAGGGTTGGAGTGAAACCGATTGGAAGAAACACATGGACTATATCGGTCAACTGGCAGACCCCAAGCATGACTTTACAGCGCCGCCTGTTAGGGTATGCCGACTAATATGTTTTTTTTAAATATAATATGTAAATTGAAGTCTATATTGTGTAAGCATCAAAACCCTCCCGGTTTATGCTTTGCTTTCTTTTGATGAGATGGGGTGGTCAAAATTTTAATTACGTAAGCAATGCCTACTTATTAATATTCATTTTTTGGTGGAAATTATTTAATTGCTTACATAATCATAACGGGGGGGGGGGGGGGGGATAAGATTAATGTCGTGTTTGAGGTCAAAAATGCCCAAAACTTGGCTTACATACGGCCTCTTTATGTGACGTACCCAGTTTTTAGTAATATAGGTTTTACTTTGACACTTCAAATAAAAAAATGATAACAGTTGTGAAGTAAATATCAGTGGCAAAATACACAACGGTCTAAGGTCCCCGCGTCATGAAATGAGCCAAGACTTGACTATTTATCAATCGTAGCTTGTAAATGTTTGAGATTTTGAAGTGTTATTATTGTACACTGGTGATCGGTGATGATTTTTGGCGCGCTGTCGTTTAAATTTGGTACAATAAATTGTTTTCGTAAAATTTAAACGTTTAAGTACAATTTTTATTCAAAATGTATAGGTAAGCAATTACAGAAAAAAAAACAAGTTTACACATTATATATTGTAATAGGCCTTTACACACACAAAAAAATCTTCTGAAGAATTAAATATTCCTTTCTTATAAGTACGTACTTAAAGTTATATACCTAAGAATCTCGTTTTTCAAACAGAGGGGCAAGTACAAACCGCTCGAGGAACTACTGCCTAGAATCAACGAGATTTCCTTAAGACCCGAATTCAAGGTTTATAAGAGACTGTCTAAAGAAACGTGGTACAGGAATCCAGAGAAGGTACATTCTCTATACATAATTTATATTTCAGAACTAGCTAGTTAACTAGCGCCTGCGTTTCATATATTCTTCACTGCGTTTTATTTTTTTTATACGGAACCCTGATTTTTTTTTAGCACTAAGCTAAAGTAAAAATATTTCTCATAAATTCAAGCACTGTAAAACTGTGCATTAAATAGTATTTTATTAATGTTTTTAAGAGTTTTAATTTTAGGCGGGAAACCTAATTATTTTCAAAAATTAAAAGTAAAACTAAGTTACCCGGAGTAGCTTCAGCTATCTACCAGAAAAAGACCCGTCAAAATCCGTCTAGCCGTTCCGGAGATTACCCGGAACAAACTGACAGACAGGCAAAAATTTTAAAACTTGTAGTTATGGTATCTCTTAATCTATGGTTTCATCACGATTTTTTATTCGTCTTAAAACTCAGGATTAATTGTAAGAATTAACATCGATTGACCCGGTATCTTGATGCAATAATATGTTATTTAATCAATTTTTTTAAATAGGTGGAACCAAGAGCACTGCAATACGTAATAACAGACAGAGTGAAGAAGCTAGCTGTTCCGAGAGTTATACCGCAACCGGGAGCTTTTGATTAACAATTTCAAACTGAATATAACTCTATATCTATAATCAATACGGGCGAAAATGCACTGACAAAATAAAAATGGTCGCCATATTTAGTATGTTTCAAGTACCAAACAATGGCAGTTGTAGTATACTTATTTAGAACCAATTATCGACTAGCAAGTAATTTCACGTGTATTACCACAATTTTTAAGTTTTATATTTAATTTTAAAAAACCCATCAAATTACTCAGTTTCTCATTATAAGTTCCTATTGTGTAATTTTGTTATGCATTTTCGCTTTTCAGTTTTCATGCAACAGGATCTATTATACCATATAAATAAAACAATAACTCTATAATAATCTGATTTATTTATTTTATTATTAATAGTATTTACAATTGCAAGTCGTCATCTACTTCATAAATAAATAATTGTTAATACTCAAAATCACAATTTGATAAAACGTTTCACAGATCACTTTATTTGAATACAAAATAAATAAATAAATACAAAAATGTACTATAAACATTTAGAGGGGGTGAGTGAGAAAATTGTAACCTTTGTCTTGGCAAATTTTAAGGGTCACTTATTATCCTTAGAATTACGCTCTGCTGAGCAACATTTGACTACATTTTCCATCACGAGTTGTGAGTACAACTTGTACCGCGATGACCAAAAGAATGCGCCTTTGACAGTTGTCATGAGTATCGTTGGAGATAAGTATTGAGAGAATGCGTTTCTGACAGGTGTCATTTGCACATAAATATCGATGGGTGATAACTAACAGATGCCTTTCTGACAGCTGTCTGTTTGGTGTAATTTGAGGAATATTTTAACCACATTATTTATTAAAAACTGACCAAAATAAATAATCACTTTTTTATATATTTCGCTACTTATTTAACACAGTTTTTTGTTTAACTAATACTATCATACGATTGGTCAGTGTCTCGTTGACGCTGATTGGCTACTGGCAAACTACGATTAGTACTCGCGTCTCGCGACGGAAACCTATAAGTAGGGTTAAAGGTTAACCCAGACAATGGATGACGGCATTTGTGTAGTCTTTGGTAGTGGACTGACCTCCGAGGTCCTTTGTCCTAACTTTACCATCTGCCAAGACCCTGGATGGAAGGAAATATTCAGTAAGATACCTTTAAAAATTAAGACGCTCGTCCTAATAAGGAATTCAAAGACTATATTAATAATAATAATAATTCTATGTAGTTCAATTTTACGATCTGGAAAAACCATCGTTAAATGTTGAATCGATAAGGGCGCAGTGGATAGTGCGGCCGGATTCCACGTCAATGGACGTGGGTTCGAGTCCACTTATCCAACTCTAAAACCAGCCTGAGCTTTCGTCGAAGAAAAACGTCGTGAGGAAACCATAGCATGGTTGTAGGGGATTTTATAATAATCCCCGCCTGGGTAGCTACCACTTTCAAATTGCAAAACCTGTCGCCAAACACCAATAAGTGTGTTCCGGCAGCATCACTTGAGAACCACATCGTCACTTAACATCAGGTGAGATTGTGGTCAAAGTGATGAGCTAATGCCGTGTAAAGAAAAAAATCTCTCCGTCTGTCTGTCCATTAGTCCAATTAGATTAGTTAGATCAATATTTCTTGAATTTTTTTTGTTTAATTTTTTTTTTAATAATTTCTACAAATGGTAAATAAATATTTTTTTATAGTCTACAAATTAAGTGTGTGCTTACTTGTTGATTGCGTTCTTGATCATCTTCGAGTATGAATGGAGGTTGACGTGAGCCAACAAGTTGGCGGAACAGAGGAGCATGGCGGTCGGGTTCGCTATGTTCTTCCCGACAGCGCCTGAGAATATGTGCCGAGCGCCCTGCAAATATCACGATTTATTCATCCCACCGTTGGGCAAACACTGGTTTAATCAATCACCGTAACACCACACAGATTTTTTGTAAGTGAAAATTTCTCCATAATGTAAAAGCGAACTTATAGAGTCGAGTCACCTATGACGTAAACCTGTAGCGACACGCTACAGTCTGTCGAATATAAGATGTTGTTTAAGTGGACGCTTTCGTGTTGCAACATCTAAAATAATTTCCCACAAATGCCCGAATAAAATGTTCGGTTTTTTTTGTTACACGGCTCAGTGCTTTGACCGCAGTCTCACTTGATGTTAAGAGACGACGTTGTCCAGGATGGACAACACTAAACCTGGGTACTGGTTGTCAAGTGATGCTGCCGGAACACACCTAAGGTTTTCGAACTTGAGGGTGGTAGCCACCCAGGCGGGCATTGTTAAAAAAACGTCTTACCACCATGGTATGGCTCCCTCAGGTGGGCGGGTTTGAACCTGCGTCCGTTGAAGCGAAATCCGACCACAATACCAACTGCGTCATAATCTAATATTAGTATATTTCTTTGTCTAAAACTTTAGCTCATAGACCCTATCAACTACCACACACGCAGTGAATAAAACAGGTAAAGTGACCTGTTCGAAGACGGCACACTCCGCGCTGTAGGAAGCGCCGGCGACGACACCGGCCCCGCCAACAAGTCCGCTGGCGAGGTTGTCTACTATGTTGCCGTACAAGTTGGGCGTGACCATCACGTCGAACTGGTTCGGGTTCGATACCATCTGCATCGTGCAGTTGTCCACGATCATCTTCTCGAACTGGATCCTGGGGTACAGCTTCGCCATCTGACATTCAATTTAAAACCATAGTAAAACTAACTAATTTATTTACATAAAACAATCCGAACAATTATAGATTACGAGGAAACAGAACAACTACTCATATTCACACAATAGTAAAGTAAATAAAGTAATTTTATTTTTATTACACTGATATAGATTAAGCATACATACACACATGCACGCTTATACACGCAATACTAACACATGGTCATTTATTTATTTATTTTTTGCATTTTTTGTTTGTTTCTTTTAATATTACTCGTATATATTTGTATTTATATTCTATAATGTAGTTTTCAAGATATATACCGGAGGCGGGCGATGGTAGTTGCAACACAGTTTTTAATTAAAGCAACTATTATCGTTTTAAAACATTTTTGTGTAAATTGTTTTATCTAAATAAATAAAATAAATAAATAAATAAAAATTATTAAGTATACTAGCTATGCTCGCGACTTCGCTCGCGTAGAATTCAAACAATTATTATATTATGTCATTTTGTTACATTTTAATCAATCTCGATTAAGACTAAAACGCATTTACTTACTATTACTAACTCTTCCTTCATACTAAGGTTGCCGCGTGTCATTCAAATTACTATAACTTATGATAGACTGGACCGATTTGAATGAAATTTGGTATGGAGATAGTTTGAAATCCAGGAAGTGATATAGGATTTTTATTCCAAAAATCACACGGGAACGGGAATTACGCGGTTAACATCGCGGAGAGCAGCCAGTATATATATATATATGTATATATATATATATATATATATATATATTTTAGAGCTTACCTCTTCACAACTCCGAAGGAAGAGTCCATCACCTAGTTTCATGATGTTCGCCTTGTGGACGGCGGTTACCTTCTTACGGCCCATCTTGACCGCGTAATCGAAAGCGAATTTCGCGATACGTTCCGATTTCGCAGCGGTGATAATCTTCAAGCACTCGACCACGCCTAACGAAAATCTGATTACTTAATATGTCGATTACCCATAAAAATGAGACAATAGGAAAACAATGGAAAGCTGGCGCAAACGCCAGGTTAGTGCTCGAGGGGTTAAGCAATATTTACTTATTAATTATATTAATATATCTTTTGGCGCGTTAGCGAAAAATGATGATAGTAAATTTTTACGATGCGCGCACAACCGTCACGCAAAAACCAACATCCTGAAGTTAGCTGTCAACGTTTTAGTTTTTTCTATTATTACTTCAAAGAACGTGTGTACATAAGTAAACACACACTTTCTTTTTATTTTATTATGTCAATGCTTACGTAATCATGCGGGAATAAGGACTTTGTTTACTGTTGCTGACAAGGGATCAAAAACGACCAAAATTTTACCTACGTAATACTTGAAGGATCCCTCAGAGTCTCAGTATCACTTGCTTTGATAAGCAGTTAATAGAACGAACATTTCAATTCTTGATATTTCTTAATTATCTATTGAGGCGATTTGACGGTTATAAACAAACTCGTATGCCGTTATGATAAACGTGACAACAAATTACGATTGATGTGTAGCATCAACAAGGAGTCCCATGACGACCAACTTTTTTTTTAAATGTAATCAATGCAAATAGAGGTATTATTATCAGGCTATTTGACCACAATCTCACCTAAGATAGATAACAAGTCTAGAGACATAACGGAACACACTTAAAGGTGGATGACTGCGACTAGTTATATTACTGCAACACCTTATATGCTAATAGGTCACCTTTCAGACCGATGGATGTGATGTAATCACAATCAAACCTTACCCAGTTTCAATCCACCTTCGATCTTTGATATAATCCACACTATTATTTTTCAGAATAGGGGGCGTCCATAAATTACGTGAGGTGTTTTTTTTTAAATTTTCTGCAAATTATTAACAAATATGGTGGTTTGACAGTCAGTAAATGTATAACGTTGAAGTATTAATGAAATTATTTTCTTTCAAAAGAATTAGTGAATGATCTTAATCGTATTACGATTACGCTTAAGATTAAATCTTAAGCATGTACAATCTGGATTAAATGGACCAAAATAGTATAATTTTTTTTTTGTTTCTATAAGAAAAAAAATTGCTTGATATTTGCCGAGACCCCCCCCCCTCTCTCCAACGTAAGTTTAGATGAGATTTGACTCGACTCCCCCCCCCCCCTTAAACACCTCACGTAATTTATGGACGCCCCCATACTATGATATTTATCAATCTTGCTTCAGGTCTAGTGGTGAGGTTATGGCCATAGTAATATTTATATATATATATATTACAAAGCAAAGAAAAAAAACCAATTCAAGACATTTCGCATGCAAAATGAAAAGAAGTCGCATATATTTTTTTCTAATAGTACATCGGATCTAACAAGTTTCAAGCCACTTTAAGATGAAAAACAAAGAAAATATATTTTTTGATGCGCGTTTTTGACATAAAATCTTATGAAAAGAAGCAGAAAAGACAACTGACCAGGCACAGACTCATGTTCCAGAGCGGAGTATTCTCCTTCTGTCTGTTCTCTGATGATGATGCAGTCGACATCGTGATGCCGGCACTTCACGTTAGGCAGGGACTTGACATGAACCACGTTAGCGTACAGATCGAGGGCGTTACGTAACTTCATGTTCAAAGTTTGCAACTCCCCAGTGTGGGAGAAGTCTGGTGTCGCCAGGATACCCTAATTTAATTCATTTATTTTTTATTCACTGTATTACATCTAATTTATTTATTTTATGGAAAAATACGAATTTTACTCATTAATAGTCATACAACAAATGAGAACACACACACAATAACGATTTCAATAAAAGAGACCGTTCGCGTCGACACGACGTCTTCTATCGAAACATCGCGCTGGCTTCCCGAGACGTCCACTGTGTGTTCCAACCATTACGTAACACTTAAACGGCTTCATATAACTTTGAAAAGTATTTACCTAAAATTAGCTCAGTTAAAAACCCCTATCCACGCATATTAAATAAAATTTTGATACCTTAATACAGATCTTGTTCTTAGCGATAGAATTGACGACATCCTCCAACGGTGCACTTAAAGTTGGATTCACTTCGGAAAAGAAGAAAGACTCAAAATCAACGGGAATGCTTGATGCCTGTAATAATAATATAATCTTCTATAACAAATGTTAATTAAATTCAGTAAATTCTATCAAAACCTGAAAATATAACATAAATGAATAATCTAGTAAAATTCATAGTTAAAAATTCTAAAAAAAAAATAATTCTTTCATTGTTACAATCTTGTGTCATAAAAAAATTCAATTTACCTTAAAAACCTCCTGTACTGAATATACTAACTCAGGTCCTACGCCATCCCCCGGAATAAGGGTACACTTAATACGACCTTCTTTTGTCGCATTGGGTTGCTGAAATACACACACAAATCCATATTATAATATTTGCATAATATCTCATTACTTAAATATCATTAAATATGCAGTTATAAATAGCATCAATTTATTTTTGCCCATAAATTATTATATGGTATAAAGTCTCGTCATTTAAAACTGTAAATAAATTTACATAAGCAACAGTAAAATAAAATGGATTAAAACACAATTTTATTTTGTTTTTTTTTTTTTCTAAATTGCCATCAATCGTATTGAGATTCTAATTTTTAAATGTTTATCTACGTCTTCACAGCAACAGATTTAATTACTATGTATTTTAGTATATAATATTTAATTATATACAATTCTATCTGAGATGAGATTTTGTTATCAAGTTCAATTAATATTTGTTTACTCAATTCAATGACTTGCATTAAGCATAAAGAAAATATACATAAACATTAAAAGATATCATAAGGCTAATAGATAACAAAGTAGTATTTATTTAAAACCCTTGTAAGACAATTAATTAAATTTGAATGTAACAGTTTTATCCAATTTACGTCAATATGTCTACACATTATTATCGTAAATAAAACTTCTTACCTGTAAAATAATGTAAAGTTTCATTTAACAAAATAGAAAAGAGGTTCTCATAAGGATAACAAAAAAACTATTTGCAAATAGAAGATTTTGTTTTTTTCCAAAGGAATTGTACTGTCGATTATAAAGCAAATTGCATAATTTTGCATATTTTTAAAAATAATATTCAAAATTTAAATCTCCAAATCGATGGCAGATATTACAAGAAAAATTGTTGCAAGTATATATAAAATTTCAAAGATTCCTGGAATTCTTAATTCATGGAATATAGATTTTTTTTATAAATTTTGAATAAATAGTTTAAAAATTGTTATCCATATGAATTACTCCAAATATTTTCATATTACAATACAGAGATACAAAGTTATAAGTTATTAAAAAAATGGATTTGGACAACACAAAGGCTGTATTGAGCAAACACAAATCATGCTTGATGTGATATATATGCTTCATATCTGGACACACAGACAGACACTAGACTAAAATAAATATTAAAAAAAAAAAACAAATTATTAAACCATCCTTTTCATAACAGAGAAACAAATTGTTAATGATTTTTTTTTGTATTTTATTTCCATTACCATGAAAAAATTCTAGTTCAATCTCCTTACATTTCTCTTTTATTAAAATAATTTACCTGATATTTTAATATTATAATTTGGATTGTGAATTTACATAATTCTAAAGAATAGGATGGTTGATATAAAACACAATTAAAAGATTCAACAAAAAATTATCAGGATCAAATGAGAAACAAAGTTAAATTAAAGCTATAGAGAGTGTGAGAGAGCTTTATCTAAACAATCATTTTTGGACTTAAATAATAATTTATTTCAAATCCACTCACAAGTTTTTGCCAACCTTATATTTGAAATTTGGCAAAAGTAAATAGGTGCATAATAAGCACAGATTTTTTTTCTATATGGAATAGGCTCAGTGCTTTGACCACAATCTCACAGGATGTGAAGTGACAATGTGGTCCAGAATAGTCTCTCACTAAGCCTAGAGGTACTGGTTGTCAACGTGGCTGCTTAATATTTAAACTAAACAAACCAATCATAAGAATAGTGTTTGAAGTAAAAAAAAATGACACAATCAATTATTCTTTAAACTTGTTGGTAAATATTCTAAATAATTACATTATTGGTAATTGTTCCAAATTGTTGTCTTATTTGTCACTCGTATATAAAATCCACTTTATTGTTGAATTTTTGATATGAATTATTTATAGTAGAAATATAGCTGCCAAATAATTAAATATTATAGATACATATATGTTTTATATACATTACAATTATTAGAAAAACGTTTATGGGTCAATTAAGGAAATTAAGGATGCGCAAACATGCATTTGTAAAACAAAATGCTTACAGATTCATCCCAAGACCAACTTGTAGACCCTGATACAACTCGGTAGAAACAGAAATTTTTATATGAAATGATTAAACATAAAATATTTTTTAATTATTCAAATTTTACTGAAAGTGTACACAAAATAAATAGAATTATTTTGTGTAAATTATATGTTATTTTTATGGATATAACATGTGACATTTGAGCATATAACAATATGTATTAACACCAGTAAAGAAAATAATTTTTTCCACTATAGTAGTAAACCTACTTACTTTTAAGAATTATAACCAATATATTTATTCAGTTAATTAAATGGCCTGTAAATTATATCAGGGATACTTTATGCTATTAGTGGACTGTTAGTATTCTCACCAGTGAACCAATGGGCGCAAAACGTACATTTCTCTCAGTGTTTACCGAACTTGTATGGACTCCCTTGCCTATGTGTTGTGATCCCTGTAATTTAAAGTAATTACTTTAATTTACATGTAACAACAACAATAATAATTGATACATAGTATATTTATATGGCAATTATAAAAATAAACATATAATAATATGCTTTCAATCACGAGTTACGGATTAGAATAATTTTGTATTAGGTCATATGACACAAGGTTACTGGAAAATGTGAGATTTACCGATCAACAGCTCGTTACCTATACTTGTTACTACCTATAGAAAGTATAATTAGACTTATCATTTCTAGTCACGTGAGAACAAAATATAAAATGTGCCACCTTGTTAAACGTTAAAATACATCTAGCTGTAATTTAAAATAATAGTATTAAAAATGAAAATTCATTCAAAAATATAAGTATCGACTGTCCAGTAATCGTATTCATTGGAGAGATGTTACGAAACATTTTATAAATAATATCTGATAGTTTTGGTGCAATTAAAATAATTTACCTGTACAAGGGCACGAAAAACATTTCGGCTGATAAGTGACATCCTTAAAATTTGCCAAATACCTTTAGAAAAAGGCTAATTTTTACAAGAAATATTTTTGGACCGTCTTTGCGCTGCAAAGACGTAATTGTCGGATATTCAGTTATGTACGAAATGACAGCTGACTATTTTGTCATAGCAAATGAAAATTATATGTTATAGAAGTATACATAATTAAAATATGAAAAACATACCAACAATCATTAATTAACTTAAAGTACATATATCATTTTATATATATATATATATATATATATAAATCTGTAATAATTATTTTTTACAAATATTTATTTAAATGTAAACACACATACTGTGAGTGTATCAGAACATATAACTTTTTTAAGTTTCGTCGAAAAATTGATTTGGTATCAAAATTTTAACTTATACTACAAATAATACCGTATATTTTTAGAAAAAATCGTATCTTTGTACAATATACTCAAAATTCATTTATAATTTAATGTTTTTTTAAAGAAAATTTTTGCTATCCAAATGTCGTTTCATAACGAATTTATCGAACCATTCTCCAATCCCAAGCTCAGAGAAATTGATTTTACGTCACCCGTCAAAGCAGTATCACTGCGGCGCAACATTTAAACCAGACATAGATAAATCAGTAATTTTAATGAATATGTGGAGTAAAAATGTCAGTGACTAGACGCTCTTAGTTGATGAATATAATCTCAAAAATTATAAAATCAAAATACATTTTATAATACATTAGCAAAGGTGAGCATACATTATTTTAATAATTATGTAAGATTTTTATATGATATGAATTGAAATAAAAGTTAGGAGATATTTCAGTGAAAATACGAATTTTATAATTTCTTCGTTAAAATTAAATTCTAAACTAAAATTAAAATCTGGGATAAATTATAATTCTAAAAAGCTTATTTGTACAAGTTATTGATTTCAATTTTACTCTGATTATGTGATGTTTTAATTTATAAAAGTGTGATGTGGTTTTACGTTTGATAACTCCGATAAGACTACTTGAGATCATAATTTAATATGATTTTGAATGGTAAGTTTAAGAAATAATTTCGAATTATTCTTAAGGCAGATATGTTATAGATATAAGTTTTTATATTAATTTTACATAAAAATAAACATTAGGTAAATAAATTGATTATAAAAATAACTTAATGTAGTTTATAAGGATTAGAATTATGCTCCATTGACAGTGGTCACCCCAGTAGGAACATAACTTAATCACAGTAATACATAAATCAACCGATTTTCTTCTGTATTTTTTCGTTGAATCTTGAGCCTAAAAAACGTCAACAGTTTTTTTTTTCTTCAAATTTTCAATAACAATTATAGCCGTGTTTCGAATCTCGCTGAAAATGAACAAAAACGCCTAATAAATTAAGTTTATTGGAACAAAAAAGGATAGCCTTGTGTTGTGTGGTGCCTGAGTTAATGGGACCTTGCAGTTAATTTCAAACATATTATATTATACGTTGAAGATAGTATAAAAACGAATTTATGTAAAACTGTTGTTAGAAATCGATCTATTAATTTATAATTATATTAATTATAACCTGTTCTTTTATATATCGTCTTGTTACATCGATTTTTATACTGTACTGTATGCTATATACATACTACAACATCTATACATTTCATCCAAACTTCAGCAAATTTCCTATTTAAATAGCACTGAATTTTTTAAGGTTCCTATCAGCAACCATTTAATTTAGGCCAAACAAATTTAAAATCTTTAGTGAAGCACCTGCCACTAATGTGTACAATTAATTACTTTGTATAGGATAAAGTAGTCATGGTTGAGACCTAAGACCTAACTACGATGCTCGATGACCTCAGCAGAGACTCCGAACGAGTTGGTCTTCAAATGAACATGGACAAAACGAAAATCATGTCTAATACCCATGTTGTGCCAATTCCTATAAAAATCGGGGAATATACACTCAAAGTTGTTGGCAGTTATGTATACCTTTTTTTTTTGACGAGGGGAATGCCTTTACGCACAAGCTGTCCAACCAACCCGGGAAAACCCCAAGAAGGTTGGAACCGGGGGCGCGTGAAAATCTCTCACACGCAAGTGTGAGAGGCTGTCACACGCCAGATTAGTGTGGGACTCACCAGCGAGAAGCGCCGGCACTACCCACTAGACCCCCCGGTTCCTCCCGCCACCTTGAGTGGAGCAATACAGGATGGTACCGCATTCTACCGCGGACAACGGAGAGGGATATGCTCAGAATTTCACTGTGTGATCGAATCAGAAATGAGGAGATCCGCAGAAGAACTAAAGTAACCGACATTGCCCGAATGGCCAACGGGTTCTCGAATAGCTGTCGCGTACCGGAAGACGCAGTGTGGATAGGCTCCGCATGGTGAACTGACGATCTGGTGATGGTTGCGGGAATCTCTTGGATGCAGATAACGTAAGATCGGTCGTTTTGGAGATCTTTGGGGGAGATCTATGTCCAGCAGTGGACGTTCTGTCAGTTGAATGGATGGGTGGGACATTTAATTACAACTAAAGTCATTCGGGTCATACACACACTGACTACTACATAGTATAAAATATATAATCTAGACAGCGCTAGATTTACAAACGAGGCTAATGCCCAGGGTTTGATTTGCGTTTTCGAAATCCCTTCTTTGTAAAAATATGAATATTTCAAATAATACATTTTCCAAAAAATTTAAAATAATATACTTTTTATATATTTAATTAAAAAAAAAAGTTTGAGTAATTTGCGCAATTACAATAGTTTATTAGTAATCATAGCCATTAGTAAAAATATTAATTCTTATTTGAGTATTATACCTTTTTTTTACTATAAGTTAATAATTTAATTTATTTAAAAATTGTATATCGAAACTTTCCGTTTTATGCGCAAAAAATTAAAATGGCGGCCCATTTTAAACAGTGCCCAGAGTCAGCTCTTAGGTTAATTACGGCTTCCGTAGGGGGACTGGTCTTGGTTGACCGGGACTGGTCCCTAAGCGAGTAGGGACCTGGCCTTCGGGCTGAGTCTTCCGTCCGGAGGGTATGTCGAGGTGTATGCGATCCCGTGTTGCCCTTCTTATGTGGCGGTAGAGACGGTCACTCATAGGGTTTTAGTGGGTAGTCGCTAGGGTCTCCTTCCCTAGTGTTAGTCCCACACACCCTCCCTGCCCCCGCATGGGAGGACGGTGCCTAAAAGCATTTCCCTATGTAAAACAAAAAAAAAAGGTTAACTACGGCTTAGTAAACCAGTCTTACACATCAGTCACATTGTCACTATCATAAAGCATTGATCGAAAACAAATCTAAATAAACACACACTAGTATTGCAGTGTTTTTATAATTCGATTATACATATTCAAATTTATAAAACCCAATGAGAAATGTATTTTAAACCATTCAATGTAAATCAAGTATTCTGCATAATTATAAGTAGTTTGAAAATGTATTCTAGGTAAAATCTGGGGGCACAGTAGTGCCCCCGCCAAATGGAGTAAAAGCAAAACACCGGCACGGCCGTACCATCCTTTTTTCGAAGCAGTTTAGGCCATTTTCGATCCCATGTAACTTCATTATGGATAAAGCTAAAAGCTTGAATTTTCAGTAACCAAGTAGGCATTGTATAAACACGGTATATTTCAAATTTCATTCAATTTGAACTAGTAGTTTAAGAACAGATCAATCAACTCTCCAATCAACGGGTTAATCTCATTTATTTAAAACAAAAGATTTTTAATATTGATATGGTCACTATAAGATGTTATTAAGTTAGCTTATTATGTAATAACTTAAGACAGAAGGTCCCTTAAGGACTTAATAAAGTAACCGACTTGGTATATTACATGGATCTCACAACTTTTTACGGTAGAAAAACTGAGTTACGAAACTGTGTTTTTTACAATTTTTGTTTTTGATGGTATCTATGTACTTAGACAACGGCCGCAAACTACCGGAATCCGGTTTATTATATAAATACTCGTAAGTCGTTATTCTCTGATAATTTTGAATTTATGTATTTGTGAGTTTTTTAAATTAATTTATCTCATACGCTGGAGTGAGGAGCGCCATTATTAAGTTTTTGCCGCGCTTCGAAAAAATCGTAGATTTTATTTGGTTAAGACCAATTGATAAAACCAAGAGTATTTGTTGGTATTAACACTAGCTGTTCTCGCAGCTTCGCACTACACTACTCTTTTGTACAGGCCCTAAATTATGTTTTATGCTAACTAGTGAGCAGAGTTTCTTACAAATTCAAACACATATACAAAACTGCGCATCGAATTGATTTTTTTAAAGTGGAACCGTATTTATTTATTCCTAAAATAAAAGTACCCTGAGTTACGTGCCTTAATTTCAGCTATCTGGCAGAAAATCGATCCCGCCGTTCTGGATATTGGCCGGAACAAACAGAGGAATTTACAAAATTGTGTTTTCATATAGGTACCATAAATTATACATTTATTATGTTATAGTAATTTATATTTAGTTTGTTATTTTATGAAAATCTAAACCAATTATTTTTTGGCAAAGTATGTGTGTTAAACAAACTTCATTATATATTTTATCCAGTGGTTATAGTTCGTGTTTGGAATTTTAAAATCAAAATATCGTTTTTGGAGTCCTCATGATGCGATGGTTTTTTCTAGTCTACCTTTGAGTTCAGAGTTTCGCGAGTTCAATCTACGATTTATTACATATCTTTCTAGGATCTAATCTAGTTTTAAAAATAGAACCAGAGATTGGAAGGTGTATATTTTTTTATATATTTGCGCTGTAATTTTAATGTATATTGTATAAATGCAGATATTTTGTTTTGCAGTACAAAGAAAGGTATTGACAAGGTTAATAACTTTAGAGAGTTGCAAATCATACATTTATCTTGCAAACCACTTTCATATTACCCATATCACTATATATAATGACGCACGAAATAACAAAATTGAATAGTTTATGCAAATTTAAAACAAATTAATGAAATTTATGTTGCGTTAAGGAAAAAGGAATAGTAATAGATTTTTTTTGTACACAATGTATTTTTATATATTCAAACGCTAAATTTTTAGTTGGTCTAGGGTTAGTGGAGATGAGTCGTCGACGTATTTATCGTAAATGAAACTAAATAATTTATTTCATCGTCGACCAGTCAATTAACTAGTTAAATCTGTCGACTGTTTTAGGCGGGCAGTCTAACTAGACATGGGGTTTGATGGTGTAGTTTTGACATGTTTATTGGACGTATTTTTTTTTATATTTTAATATGTATTATTAATTATGACATTAAATGATGAGACACTTTGATGAGATTACCATAATATTCACATCTATTTTTTTCCGGTTCACCACTGACTAAGCAAAGTTAACTACAAAATATAAATAACTATAATCACAAGTCCCTTGACATCTTTTTACTAAATTTAATACCATCATGATGAAACCATAGCCATAACCACCATGGTAGGGCATTTTCTGATAAGACCCGCTTGAGTAGCTACTATCCTTAAGTTTGAAAACCTGTCGCCAAATATCAATAGGTGTGTTCCGGCAGCATCATTTGAGAACCAGCGTTTATAATTCTGGAGCACATCGTCCATTTAACTTCAGGTGAGATTGTGGTCAAAGCATTGAGTTTATACAGGTGAAAAAAAAAAAACTTAAGTAACGATTATTTATAGTAATATAGGATCTGTATTGTACGGAAACGTAAATTATGTCTTGTCTTTGCGACGCGCAATGAATAACCATCTCTGTTAAACCGTCTACGTATTGAACTAGTTCATCAAAGAACGGTAAACTGTCGAAGCCGTAATGCAAACTGTTGGTTTAACTAGTTCTTTCTTCATTCATTAATTCATTCTTTCATCCATTCATTCAGTATTCATCCCTTATGGTTACAGTATAATTAATGGGTGCCACCTACTACATAACCATGGTGCAAGGCCGTCTCTACCCGCTCTATAAATCCAAGAGCAAAAAGGACCACCGCCATAAAATTAGGATCCGCTAGGATCAAATTCCGCGGGAATTTTGAAATACAGGTAGCGTCCAAGCCAAGGTTCGAACCCTTTTGCGGCGAGTGCCTTCAGCACTCGCCCACAAAGATACGGTGAAGCTGTTAAGGCCCTTCCGGTCAACAGCGTTAGCTAGAATTAAAAAAAGAAAAGAAAAATAAAGCTACGTGAGAAAGAGTGAACTATACATCAGTGTGTGCTTGAGAATGTTACTTTAATTTTATAGCTAATAGCTGATAGGAAGGGAATACGTGCTCTTATCTGTCACTTTAACTAGTTATTACGTCCCACTTCGAGCCGCATTAATTTCTAACTATTGCGTTTGCATCTATTGTCCAATACTTTGGTTTTTTATGATATAAAGTTTTAAAATATTCTGAGGACCGAGATGAATGGCTTCGTATACTACAGTGTATGTTAACAACTCCTTTGGTAGAAGTAGGTTCGACGGTGTTTCAAGCGTTTTCACAGATTTTATACCAATCATAAATTAGTGGTACATTAAAAAAAGGATGTTAATATCTTATGTGGGGTTATATTTAAATTATTAAAGCTAGTTTGACACACCACAAGTCATTATGGGCTTTCTTATATTATAGATATTATAAGAAGCTTAAGATTGCTACCTACTGCATGTATAGAACATGAAAAAACACTAAAATAAGTAAATGTTTCTGGGATTAAAAAAAAATCTTGAATGTAAATAATTACTTTTTACATTACATTCGAGTTGTAGAATTCCAAAAGTTACATATCATTGTTTATCTTTTCTTAAATCTGGCCTCTTATCATTGATAATGGAATACGAATGGTACATTGTTATGTACAATCAAAAACTATAAGCGGAAGAAATTGTTTCATAATAGAATTGGTTTTTAGTTTTTATTTCGTTTTGTTATAAATAGGTACGTAATAGTTTATAGGCGACATAGGTACTTAAACTTGAATAAGTCAAGAACGCAATAGTTTCGAAGTGACGATCGACCCCGGGGTCAGTGCATATTGCATACATCTATATGACAGACCGGGACGTCCATAATGTTGTGTCCTATAGTCAGATAATTGTCTCAACAAGTATTTCACAACACACACAACACAATACAAAAAAAAATTCAAAAATTATTTTCCAATTTAGGCCCTGATAAGGCGGTTATGAACGTCGTCGGAAAACAATCCAGTCATCGAGAAGAACCGGCAAGAAACTCGATATGGTTTTTTTCTGTATGTTTTTTTGCAACTTTACAATTAACAATTACAATGTTTATTAGTAGATGCACAGAGAAAGCTGTCACTTCCAGACGTCACCATCGTTCACATAATGATACAATCTATAATAACCCTTACAAATCAAAACCTACTTGACATGGTGCTTTTCTGTCCGTCTGTTAGTCTATTAGTTGACTTATAACTAGGTCGATTAACATGATTCTTTTTTTTTTCAATCGTAGGTATATTATCAGGTCAGGTAAATTACAAGGATATAGGTAAATTGAGCTAAACATAACTAGCATAACTGCATATTCTTAAATATTTACAAATATATGTTATATATGCAAATTATGGTGCGAAATAGATAATATGATACGCAAGCAGACATGCGCGTAAACCTTGTAATATCTATACTAATAAATAAAATTGAAGTGTCTGTATGTAATGTCAAAAGTTTTTTTTTGTGCTCAATAGATATGTATGTATATAAGACACCTATAACAGAAATACAATTTTTAAATTTTAGTGTATCTGTCCGGATCTGTCTGTTTGTTCCGGATAATCTCCGAAACGGTTGGACCGATTTTGACGAGACTTTTTTTGGTAGATAGCTGAAGTTACTCCGGGTAACTTAGGGTACATTTAATTTTCGAAAATAATTACGATTCCGCGTAAAAAAAAATTAATACGTATAAAAAATTTAATTCTATCCGATTTAATGCACAGTTTTACGTATGAGTGCGTGAATTTATGAGAAATATTTTTACTTTATCTCATTACAACAAAAAAATTAGGTTTCCACGTAAAAAAATTAAAACGCAATGAAGAATATATGAAATGCAGGCACAGTCGCGGGAACACACCTAGTTATAAATATGGTTGTTACTTGTTTAAATGAATTTTGTGATAAAGGTACATTTTGTTAAGGAAAAGAGTGTATAATGCTACTTTTTATAACACTTGAATTCCTCCATGAAGTTATCAACTTTTAGTTTCCCTCAAGCAAAAATTTAAGTAACAGCTCTTTTTGTTTATATGTAGTTACTAAATCTAGATGGCTAACATGTAAATTGACAAAATCTGTTTTTTAGATTTGGACATAGATTGTGTTTTACGGTGTTATTTATCCTTTGAAAAATAAAAAATAATGTTTTTCTTTATTTACTTTCAAATTTCTAAAAGAAAGAACTTTATATCATAACGAATAAAATGGATGAAAGGTGGATTTACGTTTTCTGTGTCTGAGACTTTCCATCCGGCTTAGTAGAATCGAGTTATGTCTAAAACAAAAATTTATAAATTTTACCCGTAGTAAAAAATCATAACTAAATAAAATGTAAATTAACAGTTAATCTCAGTAGGTTATTGCGGGAGAATGTAGCCGGTGCCCTGCACAATATCTTGATAAGAAATAGACCTTGGGAACCGTTGAATTATCTAATTATGCGTGTTATCGGAACTTAAACATAAATATTTTTATGTCTTGCACAATCGAGTGCATGGCCTTTATTTAGATGTGTGTTTCCATTATCCGAGAGACCCAACGATTTCTTACCCGTCTGCTTATTTGATATGAAGTACATATGTTTCAAAGAGAAAGAAGAGACAATTAAATTGGTTCAATGTTTCTTGATTTATTAAACCTGGATAACCTGTTATGGTTAAATGAAAAGATGTAAATGAGTCTGATGATTTTCTGTATAAGGCCCTGTTCACAATAAGAGTGCAGTCGCGACTTTTGCTACTATAATTAACCTTGCCCGGCCGTTCGTATAATTATTATGCTAATTAACTTAAGTGGCAATGGGCTGGGCACATTGCTCGTAGAACCGATGTCCGATGGGGCATACGGATTCTTGAATGTTTGCCGCGTACCGGAAGACGCAGCGTGGGTGTCCTCCACAAAGTGGACTAACAACCTGGTGAAGGTTGCGGAAATTCACTGGATACGGGTGGCGCAGCAACGTTCATTGTAAAGGTCTATCGGAGATATCTATGGTCAACCGTGGACGTCTTTCAGTTAAATGGATGGATGGATTATGCAAATTCTAATTATATAATCTCTTGTTCGCCTAGTGATTGAAATTAGACCACAATCATTATTAAAAATGCGAACTACTTTCAAAATATTTTATTCATTAACACAGAACCTTGTCAATAACCTCTAAACAAAAAAGAGATAATCGATTGTCAAACAGAGTAGAAAAGGCTACTAAGCTGTTTCACCATTGCCTAATTTATATACAGATTTAAAACGTTAATAATATTCATTTACGTTATTGTTCTCAGAAATAGGCAGCAAAAATGTCGACACTGATTGATCTCAGCAAGCCCCGATACGACCAGTCCACATACTTGGGAAGAGCAAAACACTTTTTCCAGCTGACCAATCCGATCAACATTTTTGCTTCAGACAGTGAACTTGACGAAGCTAAGAGTATAATTACCGAATTCAAGTATGTACTTAACGCTATTATTTAATCTATACTGAATTAAGTACTCGTATACAGCAAATAATCTAATTTGTCTTTAAAAACGGAATGGGGCACTAATCTCTACACTTATGTATGGTAGTGAGTGTTGGGTCTGGCAGAAGAATCATAAAGCAGTAGAGATAAACAGTCTAAGTAGTGTAGCTGGTTTGAGAATGATAGATAAAATAAGGAATAGTGTTAATTATGGGAACGTTGTGGTGTGGTAGAGGATGTAGTGACAAAAATAGAGAAAAGAATGCTTAATTAGTTTGGGCACATAAAGAGGATGGATGACAAAAGGTTGACGGAACAAATTTATAAAGCGAGTGTTTCTGGGTAAGCCAGTATGGGTTGTTCTAGGCGAACGTATCTCGACCAGATCGAGTGCTTTTTGGAGAAAAACTTGGTCAAAAGTACCCGTAACCGAAGACCACTTATGAAAGTAGAAGAAGCCAAAGATGTGAGTCACGATCGTAGCACTTCGAAGGATGTAGTCTCTCCTTACCCTAAATGGGAGATAGATGCGACGTTATGTATGTAGTCAGATTCCTACTGTCTAGAACCGCGCGATCTACTCCCTATGGCCATACTAAGGGCCAATGCCCTAACTTAGAATACCAATGTCCTAATTTAAATAAAATATTGCTGGGTAGTAGGGCAAATACCCGACTTAATCTGGACTACCGTAAACTTGTGGAAATCACATGAATGTAACAAGTTTTTCATACATAGATTACACTATTACATAAGCAGTAGTCAATAATTATATAATTTTAAGAAAGATACAAGAACTCTTATTTTCATCCAGCCTTGCCTACCTTAAATTCAACAATACCTACTGTTCTGATTCCCTCATCATATATTTGGTCAGGGTGTAGGCACTGTTTTTGCATTGCATCTGTTGTTAAAAAAGGACATTTATAAACCGTTACAAAAATGGTATTCATACGAATTAGTTTCATAACAAAAAATGATAAAGAAGCTGTGATTTTTAAAATAATAATTATGTTATCTATAAAAGTAAAAAAAAAATTAAAGTGTCGGTTTATACTGTCATTTTTTTTTAATTTAAATAGATATAAATGTGTAGATGAGACCTATACCAAAAATACAATTTTTAAATTTTTTGTCTGTCTGTCTATTTGTTCCGGATAACCTCCGGAACAGCTGGATGTACTTTGACGGGATTTTTATGGTAGATACCTGAAGTTACTCCGCGTAACTTTTAATTTTCGAAAATAATTAGGGATACTATTATAGTAAAAAAAAAAAATTAAAACTCATAAAATAAAAATTACAGGGAAGGGGTTGAATTCATAAGAAATGTTTTTACTTTATCTTAGTACTAACACATTTCATAGAGTTCCGTACAAAAAATTAAAACGCAGCCGCGGGCACACAGTTAGTGTTAATATAAAAACGACTAAAATTTCATTCGAATTCACCATTAATCGATTCTAAATACTTTACTAACACGCTTACTAATGCGTTTGACATAACATATACTATATTTTCTATTAATAATTGTATCATTGTTTTTAATATAATAACCTCTCATATAGATACTGCCAATAATCGATTGCGAAATTCGACTATTACAAATATCTGTTGAATTATTTTTCATTACAAAAAAAAAAGATAATAAAGTTAAGTGAACTCATGATGTATATACTGAATCTAAAGTGTTATCAAAATAAAATAACCTTGAAGGAATTATCGACATGATAGAGCGTAATTATTGTACTTTGTTTTAAGTAATAAATAAATATAAAATACAATATTCACTTATTTATTTTCTGATTTAATCGTAGAACAAATAATGTTTAATACTGCCGACAAATTTTTTGAAGTACTTTGAAATTTGATAACAGCTATTTTCGATATGTATGTGGTGACGTATTTTTTTTTTATTTATCCCACAGGAACACGCGTCGAATGCCACCGGGTTACAATGAGGAGAAATTATGGAGAACTAAGTATCTATATGACAGCGCTTTTCACCCTGATACTGGGGAGAAAATGTTTGTACTAGGTCGTATGTCTGCACAAGCGCCTATGAACACCCTTATTACAGGATGTAAGTATTTCCTAGCACTTTACAGGTTCAATGCTTTGAGCACAATCTCACTTGATGTTAAAGCCTAGAGGTATTGGTGCCCAAGTGATGCTGCCGGAACACACCTATTGGTATATGGCGACAGGTTTTCAAAATTGCCTGTGGTTGCCCAATCGGGCATTATTAGAATATCCCCTACCACCATGCTATGGTTTCTTACGATGGTTTTCCTTCACCGAAAGCTCAGGATGATTTTAGAGTTAAATGAGTGGTTTTTTAACCCGCGTCCATTAACGCGGAATCCGTCTACACTACTATCTGCGCCATCATCGCTTCAAAGTGTTCATTTTGGCATTGATCTGTATAGAATTTGTACAAAACACGTTATTGTGACGTCATAATGCAGTATAGTAAGCATATCTCTCTCTAGCATACAACTTGAAATGCAATTTAGTTCCTTATTTGTGATCAGATTTAAGTTTTGTTTTCCCTGATCAAGTTTAATTTATGGTCTGTCTTTTGAGATAATAAAAAATATAATCACACAACACCCCTATTGCTACCTGTATTATATTAAACATTGACATAATTTTGAACAAAATAACGAATATTAAGAACACATGCGGTGGCGATAACTTTGAGAAATAGGTACTTCAGAAATCTATTATTATCGCGTTGTCATCCAAAGAAAGACTTATAAAACACGGAAGGGACAACTCCAACTCTGGCTGATTTATCCCTCTCATCCGCTTCCAAGCAAAGCTTAACTCCCCCTCGCTTCATTTAAACGGCCCTTTAAATATTACGAGCCTTTGCTATCTGGTGGAGGATAACATCAAGATGAAAAATCATAGTTTGATGGAATGTTGGCTTGACTGGTTACCACCGTTCATTTTGGAAGTATATAGATTTCAGCGGTTAACACACGTACAGACCGGACCGAGGACTCATAACGGCGGGTAGCTGAGGCTAACAGTCGTCTAAGTAGGAATGGGAATCTTGATGAATCGAATCACAAAACATCAAGGTTCAAAAGATTCAAACATTAAAACAAATAATGTATCGATTATCAAGGTCCTTTTTGTGTGTTGTTCATGATATGATGATCATCTGTAAATAGACATAAATAAAACAGTTCAGTGTCATTTTTCTTCACTAGGTCTAAACATTCTTAATTTTTTTGTTTAGTTGGTGTTGCTGACTTTTAATACTGTTAATAAAACAAATTGGAAACAGTTTTTAAAATAAATTATGATTATAGGGTAATTTCGACTATTGGAAGAATACTATTTCCGAATAAAAACTTAAATAAAACAAGTCGAAAAAAGATTGATTTCTTGAACCTCGATGATTTGTAAATCGATTAAAAAATCGATTTTTTTGAAAAATCTTATTTCTCATCTCTACTTAGGCGACTGATGACCTCGGTCGCTCGCCATACCATGTCCGCGGTCTGGTCCGTACGTGTATTAACAGGTTTAATATATCACTATCTTAGGCCATATCGTCACTTGATACCATGAGAAGATAACCAAATAAAAAAATGATGTTTATATGGTTACTTTAGGTATGATAACGTTCTACAAGACAAACACAGCGACTGTATTCTGGCAATGGATCAATCAGACCTTCAATGCGGTCGTCAATTACACGAACAGGTCTGGTGATGCACCCCTGTCTAAATCGTAAGTAAATTTTACCTATCTGGTTTTGATCTCCATACAATATTTTAACCATGCCAAATTTCAGGCTCTTTCGTGGCCGTTATGTTTGAACAACTGTTCACAGCATCATATCGATTCAAATATTTGACTGAAGAATTATGGTGTTGGCTCAGAGGTAACGCTTTGTCGGGTTTCAAGTCAATGAACGTAGATTCGAATCGGCGTATGCTATTCTATAATGAAACTGGACGTTTAGTAAAGGAGAAATTGTAACAAAAACCATAGTACACTGTTAGGACATTTTTACCTGGCTATAACTGTAGGCGTGTTATGTTAATCAATACAAGCCCGTGGCCTCCTAGAGTTGCTTCTATAACACTTTCCTAAACTAGCATGATACGTATTACACTGCTACTCACACTAGAGATGTTCATCTGCAAAAAAATATCGATACTTATTTCGATACTATATATCTTACCGTTGTATCGATACTAAGCGATATATTGAAAGAATATATAGATATTTTCGATACATCGTATGCTCAACTAAAGTCCACACCTCCAATGACCGAAAATTTTATAATTTTCTATCATTGAAATTTAACATTTTTACAAGTAGCATTACCATCCACGAAATTATTGTAAATATGAATAAGTGCGAGATTAAAATAAAGTAGATATAGATGTATTTTTAAGTTTGTTCGATATAATATAATATGATTACAGATGATTCGATAATATCGTGTTGATTCGACATATCGAGAGTATGCATCGATATTTTATTGATCGATATTATATATAATGTACTCAGGTACATGGGTTTTGTTAGTACCTTGAAATTTCGCAGAGTTCACATCTCAATTCAAGCCGAGGTCCGCACCACTTCAGTGGCCTTGAGATAACTATCTGTCTCCCAGCTGAGTGTCCTAAGTGGCCCTTGCAGTCAACAACATTTAGGCTGATCAACAAAAAAACGGCTAAGGCATACATTAAAAAAAAAACCTCACATCATAAAGGAGTAAAATGAAAATATAACATCTCTCTTTCACAAATATAATATTGCAAACGGCAATATTACAATTAAAACGTATTCAAGGTTAAATACACTCTATTGACTTTAATTTGTTCGATCAGATGCGTTTTAAATCTTAATGTACCTAGGGCATAGACGTCGGAGTAATTGTAGACATGTATTATTAAAATAAGAAGCCTTTTTTTTATTTATCGATTAACATAATATATAGGAAAAGTTTTATAATATTTGTAGTTGTAGTTAGGCTCAAAATGAATAATCAATCCTAAACTAAATTTGATAGTATATCAATCTAATTTTGAGAGAACGCATGCCAATAAAATCAAACCATGGATTGAGATTGCTACTACCTTTTTTTTTTCAATCTATGTTTGGGAGGAGGGACCATAGATTAAATTGCACGTAAATTTGTACGTTAATGTCTACTTTGAAATGTTCATAGATTGGTGAAATTTTTGGGATTAGGATTACATTTTTGGGTGACAGCGTTGAAGAAAATGACATTACCAATATTTTTAAAGAATAGTACCTCCCCATATCCTCCCGTGGGTGTCGGAAAAGGCGAGGAAAGGGACGGGCAGCAGCATCCTCTGTGTAAAAAAAAAAAACAACTTACTGCGATCGTCAACCCGCCTTCCAAGCATTGTGATTATGCCAATCGCCCCTTTAATAGTGGGGACTTATGTCCAGTAGTGGACGTCTTATGATTAAATAAATGAATGAATTAAATATTTTCAACTAAAAATGGTGATAGTGATTTGGAGATGCAAGTTCAATTATCGAATTGGGATAGTGATAGAGACAATAAAGACCGACACCGGGTTTCTGCACGAAAATCAGACGGATGAACTACATGCAGATCCTTGAAGATGCTGAATTTAACTTTAGTTACCATCTTTGTGAGACTTTTTCACTTAACGTCTGGTGAAACTGTGGTTAAGGTTAGAACCGGCTTTACCTATAGTGCAAGGTGTACGCCACACATGGGCGCACGGTTTTAGGGGACTACGAGCGTCGCTTGCGACACATACAAAGATGCGGCGCTTGCGGCGACAACGCTCTCAAAGTGCGCCAGGATATTGATGGCATACGGGCACCAAAAGGACTAGAGCCGCTCCTGGTTAAGCTCCAAATGTATCAAAAAATACATCTAGTCATGAAAGAAAATTTGTAAGAAAGAAAATAATTCGTGAAAAAAGTATTTAGATTTTTTTCTGTTTAGGCACCTTCTAATGTCGTACTGCGCAGCATGCGGGGGCGCTCTCGGCACCGCTTTGTACTTAAATAGTAAAGTTAAGGTAAGGTTTGTTTTATTTCTTTTCTTTTGCAGTTCAAGATGAAAGCGATGATGGCGCAGTGGTTAGTGCGGCCAGATTCCGCGTAAATGGTCGCGGGTTCAACCCCACCTATCCAACAATAAAATCAGCCTGAGCTTTCAATAAAGGAAAACATCGCGAGGAAAATCATAGCATGGTGGTGGGGCATTTTCTAATAATGCCTGCCTGGGTAGCTACCACCCTCAAGTTTGAAAACCTGTCAACAAATACCAATAGGTGTGTTCCGGCACAAATACTTGAGAACCAGTACCTCTAGGCTTAGTGTGTTTACCATCCTGGACCACATCACCACTTAACATCAAGTGAGATAGTGGTCAAAGCACTAAACCTAAAACATGAATAAAAAAATGTAGATTATTATACCATACATTTTATCAGGCAGAAACCACGGCTGACGATTTAATAAAATACATTATAATATGTTTTAGTTTGTTATCAATGTAAAAAGTAATTGTCAAACATCAATTGCGAGTGTTCGTAGAAAGAAATAGTAAATTATGAGATTTCTGCATACATTTTTATTGGAGTCGGATCACCTTTTCAAAATATGCAAACAGTCCACCGCCCACTCTATAATACGAGCGCGGACGATGCCAGGTTTCAAACCTATCTTGAAAAATCTGCAAACGATCCAGCGTCCACTCTAAAATACGAGCGCGGACGATGTCAGGTTTCCAACCTACCTTGAAAATGACCCACTAGCCATCAATGGGATTCTCCAATAGACTGCGAAAACACTTACGCATTAAGAATATCTTCATAACACCATTGTCACCACTAATGGACTCTTTAAATTTTTTATTAAGCAAGATTTTCGTTTCTTTAGACACATCCCAATAGTGATCAAAGCTCTTACTCCCTCCTCCATGATTACGTAAGTAAATATCGCTTACATAATCACCATTCAGACCATCTGATCTGATCAGATACTGATCATTCACTTATGCCATCTAAAATAAGCAAAGTATACAGCCCTTCGCCCCCTATTGATGCTTATTCTTGAAGTGTCCCTAGGCGGGTAACCCTGTGCCTTGTGGATATTGAACCTGACATAGTCTTACTATATCCCAATAACTATTTATAATATTTGTTAGAAATATGGATGTGGATCTTTGACATAATTAATTGGCTTTTCTAGAAATCACTATCAGTCGCTTGATAAATAACTAACTAACAGGTAACTAGTAACTAGAAAAATAAACATATCATAGTAATTTTAAATTACAGTTTTTATAATACCCACCTTATATCAGTGACGTTATTTTTTTAACTAAGATATTATATAAGAGCTATAAATCTGTATCGCCATTATCAGTAAGTAATCATCGTTAGTAGTGGAAATTATCACGTTAGTAGGTAGGTATCTTATCAGATATTTTTAGGTTGGACATACCTATATTGTGTCGTCACGGAGGTGTGTCGCTACGTGCTAAGAGCGTCCACTTAGACCAGCACCGTATCAAGGCATAATGCACGGGAGGTCGATGCCCACACATTCATATTTTTTACTACCGCTACTATCAATTATTTTTATACATATCTGTATAACGACAGAAAATTAATAGATTTTTAAAATAAGTATTTACTTTTTTCTATACTATAAACACTTTAAAAAAGTACGTTTACCTAAATGGAGCATAGTTATACAAATCAACCTATAATTTGAGAGAGAATTTTAGTAGTGTTGTTGCCATGCTCTATGAATTTTATAATCCTTATTGCTACATAAAAGTTACTGAAGTTGTTAATTTTACGTGTACCTTTTACCGTACTGTACTGTATTGTTTTACCTTTTACCTGTAAATCTTATTGAAAAAAATGTACACACCGAAGTAATACAATAAAATCTATAAATCTTCAAGCACAAAACATGAACTAAGCTGTTATAATTTTTTTCAATTTTCTAAAAACACCATTAAGTTTTTATGGTTCCAACACACAGCGGGCGGCTCGAGACGGCTACCAGCGCGAAGTTTCTATAGAAAAAATTGCGTCGACGAGATTCGAGTACCACCTCTTCCATAGTAAAATCCCGCTGGCGTCCCTAACCGCTGTGTGTCGAAACCATTATACGATAGAATATTTCTAATTACAACATATTTCATTCACTTTGATTCATTTATTTTGGTTCATATTATTGTAATCTCAGTACTCACCTGAAAGGATACTGTAACGGAATTTTTTATCTCGTCATTTAGCTATAAGAATAATTGAAAACCTAAAGGTTCTACGAAATAAAAGAGTTTGAGTTTATCCTTCAGAAAGGGAAATGTTTGCTCGTTAAAAAAGTTGTAATCGTACTTATTATTAAAATTGTTATTCATTCAGTATATATTATTTCTACTATTAAAAAGGTAAACATATGTTTTTATTATGAACAACAATAGTTAAATCGTGCAACGTTAACTCTGTATTAGCTAACAAACCATGTGTACTCACTTATCACTTACGTTATAAATACTCGGTAAACTAATACCGTAGTGAGGATTATCTTAAGACATGTGACGTCAGAGCCCTGCTCCCGACTTTAATACCTATTAGGATTATCTGTAAGTATAAAATTAACACTGTGTAACCATAGCAACTATATATTGGATGATTCTGGCGATCTTATCGTAAGTTTTTAGGTAAAGACTGGCCTAAAAAGGATATGGCCTGCAATTGATTTTCTAATTCTTTTCTAGAACATGAAACCTATCTACGGTAGACTGGTGCCGTTTGCTGCTGTTTGCGGTGCAAATTTTATCAATATTCCAATGATGAGGAGCAAGTACGTAACATTTTATTTTCTGTCCACAGGAGTGGAACTGAAGCATTGTCGAAGTTAGCCTTATTTTCTTCTATTGTGTCCAATCAAATCGTGTCTTGTAAATAATGTTTTGTCACTAAATTATGTACTGTCATTGCAATAAATTCATTAACCTACCAAATAAATTAACCTAGGGAGTGTTTAAGTATTACGTGAGCACCAATGCGAAGAGGTTTACCCTTTGCTTATATTTGATGACGATGTGGTCTAAAAAGTGATTACGTAAGCAATTTTCACTTACAAAGTCATGGGTGAGAAAAATAAAAGCTTTGCTGGGGGCTCAGAAATGTCCAAATTTCGTTAAATTACCACCTATCGATGCTATTAATAATTTTATAATCCTATTTAATAATATTTTTATGTATTACATTGGTAATCGCTTGTAAACAGATTAGCCTGCAACATACTGATTATATTTTCAGTGAAATCTTAAATGGTACTCCTGTATTCACACCTGAAGGGCAAAGAGTCGGTGACTCGAAGACCGCTGCACGTTCAGGTATCGCTCTCGTCTGCATATCGAGGGTTCTGATGGCTGTTCCTGGAATGAGTGAGTCACAAAAACTTGATATTATTATTGACAAAGTAATCCGTAAACTAAAGCTGTTATGCTGGGATTTTTATATAACTCTAATACCTAAAAAAAACTATAGTTATACTTTTTTTTTTTTTTTGACGGGGGGAAATGCATTTACGCACTACCAACATTTACGCACTACCAGCATTTACGCACTACCAACTATAGTTATACCTGCAAAAAACATATACGTGATAAGGCGAGAAGGTGTTTCACAAATTGCAAAAAAAAAAAAAAAATCAACTCATTAAAGGATGAGCGTTAAACCAGGACAAAAACTATCTAATCTTTTGAATATTTAAGATATATAATGCAATGTGTAATAGAAAATGTTAAATGTAACGCAGCGTGGGTAAGCCCAAAGTGTACCGACGACCTGGTGAAGGTTGTAAGAATCCGCTGGATGAGGGTGACGCAAGGCTGATCGTCGTAGAGATCTTTGATGGAAACCTATGTATGTCCAGCTGCCTTTCGGAATGGATGGATGGATGGATTGAACCTATTGGTCAAACTGAAACTTATTATAAAACTATTGTTCTCAATCGTTTTTCAATTTTGTAATAAGGATATTAAAACTTTGCACATTAAGGAGACGCTCGGGCAAAATTAATGGACGACCCCTATGGTCACTCAAAACATCTGGTTATAAACAAATTTCAATATTCATAAATGTATATCGACAGCCCTAACACCGTTCATAACGAACTATGCAACGAAACGCGGTCTTTTCAACAAGTACCCGCTAGCGGTTGTCCCTTTCCAACTCGCGCTTGTCGGTGTTTGCGTCACTTTCGCGACTCCGCTCTGTTGCGCGCTCTTCCAGCAGCAAGCCAATATTTCCGTCTCCAAACTTGAATCCAACATCAAGGTCAGTCATTATTACGTCATTTTCTTATTTCTCTCATAATCTTACTCGTTTCATGTCTTGACTTTTATATTTGTGTGTTATATAATTGTACCGTTCAAGTATTCCATAAGTATCAATGAGGTCTATGGGTAAGGTGAAGGTTGTGGGAATCAGCTGGATGCGATGGAACGTGAGACGTGATCGCTTACATTGGGCCTAATTAGAAAACTCGAAAGTTACTCAAAAGGCAACAGAGAGGGCTATGTTCGGAGTTTCACTGCGTAATCAAATCAGAAATGAAGAGATCTGCAGAAGAACTAAAGTAAGCGACATTGCCCCAAATGGCCAACGGTTTCTCTAATGGCTTCCACATACCGGAAGACGCAGTGTGGATAGGCCCCCGCATGGTGGATCGATGACCTGGTGAAGGTCGCGGGAATCTGTTAGACACATGTACTCCAGAACGGTAGTTGTGGAGATCTTTGAGGAAGATCTATGTCCAGCAGTGGACGTCTTGAATACTTGGGGGCTGGGCTTTTCAGTGGTGATTACGTAAGCAATATTTACTAATTAATTTTAGTTTTATTTTTAAGTATGGGCATTGGACAAGGGGTTAGAAATTACCAAAATATGCATACGTTATACTAGAACGGCCCCTCGCACGCTTTATTTGTCGCTTTGACACACTATTCGGAACTATTTAGAGTTGGTTACAAAAGGTTATATTCTATGTTAATCTCCTTTACGAATTTTATCTTTATGCAAAATTTATCCAATTGGTTTACGAAAGAATTGGTTTAAGAAACAAACAGATATCGTTTATCTTAGAATGCGTATTTACTCATATGCCCTATTTCCTTCAGGGAATATACAATTAATTAAATTTATGGTTTTTATTTCCAGGAAGAAGTGGAGAACAAATACCCGAATGTCAAAGAAGTGTACTTCAACAAGGGACTTTAAAGTTATGATTTTACAGTCGATTTAGGATTGTATTGAATTACGTAGATATATTAGCGCAAAGAGTAACGGCTCGAAAATTAATTATTAACTCATTTAATATGACCCCCCTCTTAATACTTTATTTCGAATCTGTATTAACGTCAATCATTTTGATAATGATTTGTTGTATGCTAGAAAATGTAAGCAATTATTATAAACAAGAATATTTTGAATAAAAAAAACACTATAAGAGTCAAGAAAACCAATGATTAGATTTTAGTGTTAGTGTGATAGCTGATTCTATAGTTAAAAGCCTGTACTGCTATAAAACCTTAAAATCCTTTGAGCTTATTTTGTAGTTACGTGATCTGAGAAAAAAATGTATTACGAAGGACAAATTAAGATTTTAATCGGTTTTATAAATATTATTTATATATATATATATATATGTATATTAGGATTAATATACATATGAGATATGTATATTAGGATTTTGAATTAAGTTATATTTTTTTTTACAAAAGGTGGCATAAATAGTACTGTATTACGTTAGACACATTCCAGAAAACAAATATGGCGGTCATGTACTGTAAATAAAAAACTAAACCGTCAAATTATTTTTGTTTAGAAGATTTTAAATAATCTGTTTACAAGTAGATGTTTAAGAAAAAAGTAATTAAATACTTCCTAGTTACTAATATTTTGATGAGAATAATGACGATTATAGATGTGTTTTTTTTTTTAGTTTTAGGGGTTTATTTTGTTAAGTAGATATTTAAAACCCAATTTTAGGCATTGTTTTACTATTTTTTTTGTTTAAATTTTATTATCTTGTTTTCATATATCTTTATATTAGAAGTAAATGAAGGACCTTATTATAGTTTGCTAAATGATACGATATTAATAGTTTCGTTTATCAATAATATATAGAATGGGTGTAATCTACATAAACTACAATTAATAATTAACTGAATAGCTATAGGCGAACTTTTCTATTTGTCTTACATTTTTTTATCCATTTTGAATAGAAACCTCTTTGGAAAAAAAAAACAGTGTGAAAAAAATTACGGATGTTACGGATCGAAAAATATCACATGTGAAGCTTATATACGCAATTTTTAAAACTATATAGGCTTGTTTTACGCTAATTCACGGCAAAAGTGGATAGCCTATTTGTATGTGTGACCTATCAAGACCTAACTTAACAATGTAGGTTGTAAAGAACTCTCTTCTTGGTTATAAACGAATAATTTTCTTATGTTTCAATATTTTTTGTTATATAAGTCACTTCTATGCATCTGTTCAAATATTATACTTTTTTTTTCATTAAATATATGTTGAAAATGTACGTGCGTATGTAAATCACCTGTTACCTATGAATGTCAACTTTTAATAATTATTTTAAGATATTACGAGAGATTCGCTTTTTATTGAGAATAATGCTAAGTGTTTATAGGTTAGGATTTTATTAGTACTTCAAAATGAAACTATGAGAAATGAATAAATTTCAGCTCAATATCTTAGTTCGGTTGTGATATTGTTGTTTGATCTGAATATTGAGTTTGTTTAATACCTACTTGAATGGTACAAGGAGTTGTGAAATGATTTTAGTAATAAATATATACATTCCATTAGTATTAATCAATTTAGATATACCATAAGTACATACGTTTATTTATTTATATTTACGCTTATTTGAATGAATAATGCATGAAAAGAATTTGCTTCTTGTCGCCATTTATAAAGAATTAATAAAAAGAGGCCGCGCATTTTTAAAATTTAATGCGAGTAGGTATGCATTTAAATTAGTTCAATAAACTTGTATAAATGTGACGAATTTGTCATTAATATATTATTAGCATTTATTATGAACAAGACAATAATGTGACGTATCTTTCTCACTGAATGTATTAAGCTAAATCAATAAGGCGAGCATTAAATGCTCTCACAGTTATAAAGCATAAACCGATGTACAAAATAAAATTCATATTAACTCAAATATATCGTAGTTGTTTTATTACACTCTTAAACAAAAAATTGATGGAACCAATTTTTTTTTTTGTTCGAAGCGACTAAATCTTGACGGGAATCGTCTTGACACCTTCCCTAAGCTTTTGTAGTGCTTAAGACACACCCAGGAGAATGGTAGGTAGCTCAAGTTCATTAAAGAAGACAGACCTCGGCGCTGTGTTCCTGCAGCATCACTTGAGAACCAGTACCTCTAGGCTTAGTGTGTGTCCTGGACCACATCGTCACTTAACATCAGGTGAGATTTTGGTCAAAGCAATGAACCTATTTCGTGTAAAAAAAATATACACCACTGCTTAGGGGATAATAGACATACAAGGTGCAATAAATTAAACAATATCATAATTTTAAAAGCTACCTTTATTAATAAAATATTTATTTAAAATTAAGGCGAATATAATTAAATACAATAATTAATTTTGCTTATGAATTCAATAGTAATAAATTGTGGGCATTTTAGTTCAACAAAATGTAAATCATTTTTCTAGAATTATGGTGAAGTCGCGTTTACTTCTGATAATCGTGTATCATGAATTTCCATGAATCATGTGAGACTCGACAGGTTTTAAAAAAATATACTTAGCCCAATAACCAGGTATCAGCAAAGGGAGGCGGGTCCCAAAACTGTTAAAAACATCACACGATTAATGGACGACGCCTCAATTGTATTAATCGCTATATTGAGTACTGGATAATTGATATCGATATTTGAATCCTCCGAAATACAAATGATCCTAATGGTTTTCAAACTTGAGGGTGGTAGCTAACCAGGCGGCTATCATTAGAAAATGCCCTACCGCCATGCTATGGTTTCCTCACGATGTTTCCTTCACCGAAAGCTCAGGCCGATTTTAAAGTCGTATATGTGGGGATCGGACCCACGTCTATTGACGCGGAATCCGGCCATACTACGCGCTGCGCCATCATCGCTTCGATTGCTTTAATTCTGTAACCTAAAACGTCAAGACTTACAAATGACGCTAATGATATTAGAAAATTCCCTACTATAGTAATAATATAACCAGTACCGCAAATACTCCCTTCACTTTCCTTGGTCCGTAAAATTGTTCATAATTCTTGAAATATAGTTTTGATTAGAATGACAGCTGTCATTAGGATCACTTGCATGAAGTTTTAATGTCACTCTTATTGATTGTACTTCAAGGACTACATAAAATTTATCTTTCAATATAAAAAAGTCAATATATAGGTCAATTTTTCCAAATGTTTTGGTTTTCATATTACACACTCTGCAATAAAATACTGACTCCCATAAATATGGTACTTTTAGTTGTTGATATGACAACTGTCACTGTAACAAAATGATATAAGGTTTGAGACCTCTAACATAGCATATTTACTTTCCTTTATGGCCATTGACTGTTGCATTTTATTCTCATGCGTTCATAATAACTATATTTACCCTTTATTGCAAAATATATCTCATTTATTGTTAAAAATACTTTAGAATTTAATATACATATGGATTCCATTATACGAAAGATTGTATGACAGATGTCAAAAATTTTAGTAACGTGGTCTTGAAATCGGTTATAGATTTTTAGAGCGTCATTTATCAACGATACGACCGAATTTAAAATTATTTAAGTGTTGCCTATATAATCTAAAAGTAATTTTTGGAATAGTGTTTGAGAGTTTATTCTCGTATTCTCTATAATTTCATTGTTATATTTAAATATCTGTATAATTAAAATTGAAATTCCTTAAAGCAATCTGCCGCATTTCTTAATGCAGACTATATTCATGATGTTAGTCGGTCATTTTTTAATTGATAATTAAAAGTCATAATTAATTTTTTTAGGTTATTTTTAATATTGCATAACGTAGGTAACAATTTACTTTTTAGACAAACATCATCCAATCCTTCATAAGATGAAACAATTACACCTAGTATTTAAAGCTGTCAATATAAGGGATATATTATATAAAAATGTATATAAAATACATTGTATATTTAGTAATGTCATCAAAATAAATAAAAAAATCAATTTCAAATTAATCACAAATGACAGTAGCAAAAAGCGAAATGTTTTATTTTTATTACATTTATAATATAATTTTACATTATTAATAACTATTTACAATTAGCTTATTATTTATTTACTATTTACATATCAAGCTATAATTTAATTAGCATCATCATATTATTATATGATTTAAAATTAAATAAATACATATTTATTCATGTAATACAGTCTTGTTTTCAAAATATTCAATTATATAAATACGTAATAATACGGCATCTTTCACACATCCCATTCATACGCAAGCTTAAAACCCGAGTTCACTCGTGTAGGGCCAGTATTATGTAAGCAAAATTTGCCCTTCCTCCCTCCGCTCTTGACAGCAATATTAAGGAAAACTCTTACTCCTACCCATGCTTATGTAAGCATTTTATAAAAAAAACGAATATTGAACGAATAAGTAAAAATATTGCTTACGTAAACACTATTAAGACTCCGACTCATTCAAAATACAAAATAACAGACCCCACTCCCATGGAAGCTTATACTTGAATTGCCTCATATCACACATTATTACGAATGATAATATCGTGGTTTTTTATTTATTGTTATAATTTTTTTATTTATTTTTGTATAAACAAATCGCCCCGAGAACGGGACTTCACCGCATTCTGGTGACATGCTACGAGGGGGTGGAGGGGATTCCCCTTGAAAGACAAATCGAAAGAAACAACTGACGTATCATTGAGCGATATAACCGCAAAATTGACGTAACTCGAAAGAGATCATCCATTACCGACGTAAGACTCTGGAGGGAAGGAGGGAAGGAAAAAAACATGAAACATCTCGAAGAGGGGAGGGAGTTTGCCAAAATTTTTCAATATAAAATAATCAATTTCAAGGTATTTACTCGTATACATTATATTCTAAAAATTTGATTTGTGATACTTTGCACCAAAAAAATAAAAACACGTAAATTTTGATTAAATTTCTCGCCCATATAGTATATGTTAATTCACCATTGGTAGACTATATCACAATCGCGACATAATTTTATGGAAACTTAAAAAAAAAAATATTACAAAACTTGGTGTAGTTTTGAGATTAGTTAATAGGCTATGAGAAATAAAACTAAATCAAGACATCTGAAATTCAATCAAGACGAGACACGTAGACGAAGTCACAGGCGCACGCTTGTAATAATACATCTATATTAAACGGAAATAAACAACTCAGACATCATTATAAGTGATATAGGCGTTCAAATAATCCCCCTGTGTGTCCAAGAGTAGTTTGTGTTGTGTGGTTATACAGGTCTGGTTGGTCGCAGCCAGGATGGCGGAGTCCTGAGCGTTGGCCCCGTCGGCCTCCTTGCGACGTTTCCTGTTCTTCTTCTCCCAGGGCGCGTACGGTATCTTCAAGTGGACCGTCTGTATGTGAAGCTTCACGGCGCTGCTCTGAGTGAACCTTCGGTTACAGTGATGGCATTGGAAACGTTTCTCACCTGTATGCACCTTGATGGGGGAAATAACACAACGGTTCAAACCAGGTACAACTGAAATACGGGATTTTCTAACATCCGCGGTTGCAGATGCGGATGCAGATTTTTTGAGGCTAACATCCGTGGATGCGAATGCAGATCTTAGGGCTTTTAAAGAAAATTTATATGAAAAAATGTAGAAACAAGATCTTCTAATTTCATATTTAATCTGTTTGTTCATTACGAGGTAGGTTTTACGATAACGTATTTTGCATTGAGCCCCCCTTATCTATGTCATGTTCATCGAAACGCAATTAAATATACTTGTAGGTGTTAGTTATTAACTCGCTTTGAGTTGCTCGCGATGATACTGAGTAGAAAACCGTGGATCGAACCCGAGACCTCAGAACGACAGTCGCACCAGAATACAACTGCGCCACCGAGGTAGTCTCATTTTTATAACGCGTAAAGTTTATTCTAAGGTGCCGGCATAGCTCTATGGACAGTTCTAGTAGGATGTATCAGTTTTGCTGGAGCTTGGTAACGCTGATACAAGATTGAAAATACCTCTTACTCACATGACACTGGCACATATTGTGTGTACACGAATTGCCATTATCCTAAGAAGTGGGGGAGAACCTGTAAATAATCGAGAAAACAACTCACAACAAGATGTCTGTCCCTGTTGCTGGGCATACTGAACCGCCTGTCGCAATGCGGACACTCGTACGGCTTCTCGTTCGTATGCGTGCGCATGTGCGCCGTTAGATTCGCGTATTGCTGGAAATTTTTAATTGTTTACTCAAAAAACCTTCCTTCCTTAAAACACCATAGTTCGATTAGAATGACAGCTGTCAGAAAAAATATGATAAATCGACATAATGAACGGGATTGTACAGTAAATCGACACTATTGACAGCATGTCACGCCAAATACAATTACAAATACAGTACAATTTTAAGCCTTTTACGCGAAAAATATGCAAAAATTCATGCTCGCAGTATCGCTGACAGCTGTCATTCTTATCAAACTATGTTTTACAACGACATTTTTTGTCTTGTATTCATTTGAAACAATCAACAAACATAATGTGAACAAGGTATCAGATTATTTATACCTATGTAAATTTCATTAGATGATTTTATAAAAATGTCTATTTTTGTATACAAATTAATCCTGAGTAATAAAATATTCAAACGTAACGCGTTTTAAAATATTATTTCCTGTATATATTTAATGTTAGTCTACTTTGCTTACTTTCATAGCTTAATGTCTTACGGTATTGTGCTGTGCGGTACAGCAGCAGAGGTAGACACCATTTTTACGTTATAAGAGAGAGCTGTTCGAGCAATATACAATATGGGACCTCGTGAATCTCTAAAGAACAAGTTTCAAGAATATGATATCTTAACTTTGCCCTCCCAATACGTCTTCGATAACTTAATGCATATTCGTAAAAATTTAGACTAGCTCGATCTAGTGAATGATCGTCATATTTGTAATACTAGAAGTAAAGACAAGTTGTCCGTTCCACGCTTTAGGTTAAGTAAGTGTAATAAAAGCTTTATAGGTACTATTAATAGTATTAATAGTAGAAATAGTATTCGGTTTTACAATAAGATCCCAAGTAACATTACCAATTTACCTGACAATAAGTTCAAGTATTATGTCAAGCAAGTCTTAATCTCAAAAGGTTATTACAGGGTGGATCATTACGTGAATGACAGTGATGTCTGACATTTACCCACATCTCTGTGCTTCCACTAACATTAGTTAACACTATGATTTGTATAGTTTTTTTATATGAAAAAAAAAATGATATATATTATATTTATAAAAAAGAGAACCAAGTTTAGTTTTCTCCCGGCTCTTCTCGACTGGGTTGTTTTCCGAACCGGTGGTAGTGTTTTAGACGTTCATAAGCGCGCCTTCTTAGGGCCTAAATTGAATAAAGATTTTTTTGATTTTGATTTTTTGAATACAATTTTACCGAATGTTAAGTGACGATATGCTTTAAGAAAAACATGCTAAACTTAGACAAACTGATTCACATGTGATTCTGTTGAGACGGCTATAGGTGCTTAGCAACAGTTATTAAAAAATGAGGGTAGTAGCTAACCAGGCGGGTATTAGAAAATACCCTATAACTGTACTATGGTTTCTTTCATGGGGTTCAATCATACCACCATTAAACCCATCATCGCTTCAATCACTCGTATACTGAAGCATAAAATTCAAACTCTATCCGAAACGAAGTAATTTCTGTAAATGCGTTACCACAAAAATTAAACAACAATTCAAGGTTATTGCAGTGGTTTTACCTACAAAAAAAAACACTATGGGATAATTACCCTGGTCGTGTGGCCGCAGACATCACACATATACCGTTTCAGATAATCTGTTCCAGGGTGTTCCGATTCGTAATGTTTGCGGGCCTGAACGTCATTCACCAAGAACTTGCCACACTAAAAAACATGTTTTACACTGTTACCCTAATTATATTTATTAAAACAAATAAAAATAAAAAAAGGATTTTAAACAATAATATCAAAAATATTTCATTTGTAGACTTTTTTAAATAACAGACTGAAGAATTCCGACTACAACCCACGTAGTTAGTGTCTATTTAATGTTATAATAAAATTATTTAAATAATAAAAAAAATAACGAATCTCCTTTGCAAAGATATAAGGAACATGGCAGAAAGAAACATTCAAATTAAAGTGGATTTATACTTTTGTCCGAAAAAAAAACAGATGTTGTTACGGATTAGCTCAGTTTTAGGTGAAGATTGGGCAAATATTATTATAGAAAACAGGAAAAAAGGCGATATTCCGTGTATCTTGTATGAGTGTATTTTACTATGTGGTATTGACAATACATCGAATTCTTAAATTAAAATACATTTGTTTATTATAAGTAAAAACTAAACAGAATAAAAAAGGTTATTTACTGAGACAAAAAAGGTATAAAGGTTGTATTCTCAACAGATGTCTTAATTTACTTTATTTGGCATCCCCGAAACAACTTTCATTTCGCATGAGTTCTTAACTCAATTTTAGTTTGTCCTGTAGTATAGAATTATTTTTTACATTACATTTACATTATATAGTTAGGTTATTATGCACAAGTGAAATACATTAATTATGACACCGATTGTTAATTCTGAGATCCTTGTTAGAGGATTGAATATTACTAAAATAACAAGAAGTTATGCCTAATGAACTTGTATTCATAGCCGTAATAAATTATAAACAACAAATTTCAATTTGTAGCAGTTTTAAGCGGGACGTTAGTTTATAAATTATAGTATGTTTGTACTTTTCATTATAACCCTTTTTATTATTTAATTAATCATAACTCATAGTTTGATTATTACGGACAATGGAAGTAGATTAATAGTAATAACAACAAAAATGATAGTACCTAACAAAAGGTTGCCATTTTGAGAGAATACCGTATGAGATTATAAAATTAACAATTAGACCTAAAGTCCTTGTAAATGACGGCTGAAATAAATTAAAGGAAAAAAAATTGATTACCACTTCGCAATTGGTCGATGTTGAGATTCCATTATTGACAATTTCAGAGCTTGCTCCGCGCATTCGAGGTCTACCTCGTCTCTTCGGATTAGTCTTCTGATATTTGTGAGCCAACTCGCTCTTACGTCTCGGCTTAATTGATCTGGAAATATATTCCGTCCTCATTGTAATATATTGACAGCTGTTGTCGTGTAATTACCGTAAAATGTATGACAATAACATCATACGTCGTGAGCCACCACAGCACACGAATATTGGATGTTAAAAAAATAAAAAATTCTTCTTTCAATTTAGGCCCTAAAGGCCTCTGCTCACTAGACCGTATCATAACATGACAGTGCTATGAACGTATCAATCACCTAAAAAAACATGACACGCGCTACCATGCCCACTGCAACGAGTCGACCGCGTATGATACGCGTTTGAAACGGGTTTCATGCCCGTTTGCTACGGGTAGTACAATCGGTAATCCCCATGACTACTCATTTTAACACAAAGCGTCGCGCAGAACAACAATACCCCTAGCGGATGAAGCTCGCCGCCGGGTGGCACCAAAACGAGCGCGCCGACCCTACACAACATCTGTTGACCATAAACGACATTGACGCAATGCAAAAGAAGATCAAGCGATTGGGTTTCTCACTCGCACAGATCCACATTTTCGAATATAAAAGTGGGCACATTTATTAATAAAAAGTTCAAACTTCTGATTAAACGTTTCATTTCTACACAAATCTCGAACACAAAGGCACCAGAGTGGCACTAGCTTCTAAAGTTCTCTTAAATAGTTATACAGTTATTTTAATCCATACTTACATGTTAGTGGACGCGTGTTTGCTCGAACTACCGAGGTGTGTATCGAATGCCATCTCACTAAGGAAATTTACCTTACAGTCTTCACAATAGTAAGGGTCCGATTTGTTAAAAGGCGTTGATTCACTCAACTCGCGTTCCTGCAATGTTTAAAAGTAACCATTTTTCAAGTGAAAACTTTTGTTGAGCGTTCCTCGATAGGGGATAACACTTACACATTCGCGTTACCAATACTATGAAGTCAGCCGTCAACATACTACAGTATGCCAAATACTCGTATAAGATGGCGTTTAAGCGCTGGCACTCCGAGATAAATCATAAAATGTATACATTTCTTTACAAGGTATAAGGCTCAGTGCTTGGACCACAATCTTACCTGATGTTAAGTGATGATGTAATCCAGGATGGTAAACACACTAAGCCTAGATGTACTAGGTTCTCAAGCGATGGTATTGCTTTGGTTATTGGCGACAGGTTTTCTAACTTGAGGGCGGTAGCTACCCAGGCAGGGATTATTAGAAAATGCCCTACCACGAAGCTATGGTTTTATCACGATGTTTTCCTTCACAAAATCTCAAGCCGATTTTAGAGTTGGATAGGTGGGTTTGAATCCGCGTCCATTGACGCAAAATCCGACCGCACTACCAACTAACTCATCATCAGTTCAAAAACTTACTCAGCTGCATATCGTATATTTTAATTATGAGTAAACTACATGAAAATGTAAATAATTACTGCTCGGAGCGTCAGTAGATGTAAAAATCAGACAAATATTAAATGTTATCATATTAATTTCTATTTACAAACTATGAAATTTAAACATTAAAAAAAACAGTTTTCCAAAGTTTCGTGTTTTCACTTCTATCGGCAGTACTCATTGGCTGCTTAGTTTTTTTTTTAAATTGATTCATGCTATCGATCTGAGGTCCCTTTATCTGCTTTATCTGCACTTAAAGCTAGAAAATTGTAACTAACTCTAGGACACCAAAATGGTACGAAGTTTGTCTTGAGCTGTGATACTTAAGGGCTGTTCAAGTTTTAATCATGACCCAATCCCAACTCACTTGGGGTCGGTGCAGTTTGTTTTCTACTTCCATACGTCCCTATCAGCCGTCATCTTTTATATTATTCCTTACAGACTCCATCCACACTTTCTTTGGTCTTCCCCTACTGTACCATCCTTCCATATTCAATTCATTACCATATTATCCACATACGCTTCCTCTAATTTCATAACATGTCTATACGATGACAAACAATCTCTTTATAATGCGTTTAGCTGTACGAAAGAGAAGAAGCAGTTTTCTTCTACACTAAATACGATCATATTTCTGTAATAGTTCAAATTCGTACTGAACTGTCTCCGGTTTTTTAGATCAAAGAGTTCCAAACTTTTCGAGCGATAAATCAAGTTTTATTTACTTCAAATCTCTAATTTTATTATAACAATCCATGGATGTTAATTGTTAACCCTTCCGGATACTGACGATCAATGTATTTTTTTATTATTTCATCATCATCATCCCCTTACCCCTATCCCATTTTCATTTGGGGTCAGCGGAACATGTCTTTCCTCTATTTACAGTAATCTCCCCATTCACTCTCTTTTTAAACATCTTACATACAATCCATCCATCTTTTTTTTGGTCTTCCCCTATAACCGTCTAGATTCATATCCAATATCTTCCTTACAACATTACCTTCCTTCCTGCGCATCACATCCAGGACAAACGACTGCTTCTTAACTTTTATTATTTATCTGTATTTAGGGTATACAGGTTGTTCTATACAGGCTGTTACAACATTAATAATTTATAAAATAGGGTTAGAATTTATATTTATAATCATTTACCTCTATCGTGTGTGCGATTTGTTTATGACAGCACAGACCGTAGTCACTGACAAAACTATGTCCGCACAAGTTACAAACGAACGTAGAAGGATGTTTCACACGTATGTGGGTGAGACGAGTCGATATTTTCCTGCAACGATTACTTACCAATTAACACTATTAGTTAATTGGTTTAGGAAGTCACACAGAATCTTCTCAAGAAAAAAGTCTTCGACCAGTGTTGCCAGTGATGACACACGGCACTGAGACATCCTCGCACACAGTGGTCTTAGTATATTCTTGATAACTTACTGTATGCCCTCAAAAATTTAGATAAACTTGGAACTTGTTAACGATCCGCATAATTTTAATAAAAAAAATAAACATAAATTAACAGTTCCATGTTACAGGCTTAGCAAAACTAATAAAAGTTTTCTAGGTAATAGTGTTAGGGATTTACAATAAAATCCCAAAGCACATTACCGATTTACCGGACAACAAGTTCAAGCACAATATCCAGCAGGTTTTAATTTGTAAAGGTTATTATAGGGGGATCATTATGTGAACGATGGTGATATGTCTGGAAGTGACAGCTTTCTCTGTGCATCTACTAATAAACTTTGTAACTGTTAGTTATAAAGATGCAAAAAAAAAAAACAGGCAGAAAAAAAAAAAACTAGATCCAGTTTCTTGCCGGTTCTTCTCGACGACTGGATTGTTTTCCGAACCGGTGGTAGTATTTTGACGGTTCATAAACGCCTTATCAGGAGCCTAAATTGAATAAAGTATTTTTGAATTCTTTTAGCAAGCTTAAAGTCACCCAAAGGACAATGGGCACAAAGAGAGCTGTGCTCAGAGTTTCAATGCGATTGAATCAGAAATAAGAAGATCCACAGAAGAACCAAAGTAATCCGACATTGCCAGAAGAATTGCTAAACTTAAGTGGCAACGAGCTGAGCATATTGCTCGTAGAACCGATGCCCGATGGGGCCAGCGGGTTCTCGAACGCCTGCCACGTACTGGAAGTTATAGTGTGGGTAAGCCCCACAAAATGTGGGCCAACGACTTGGTGAAGGTCATCGCGGAAATCTTTGGGGGAGACCTATGTCCAGCAGTGGACGTCTTTCAGTTAAATGGATAGATTGACAGATAATCACTATTGGTTACTTATACAATGTTAAATCAGTACTCGATTCCATATACCGATTTAGGATTAGGTATTTTTACAATATGCGTTTTAATTCGATACGATGTTGAATTTTGAAATAATAACGGCGCAGTTAGTCCTTTGGTGGATTCCACGTTAATGGACCCAGGTTCGAACTACATATAACAAGTCCTTAATGAACCTGAGCTATAGGTATGCATTTTCAGGGTATCTACCACCATCAAGTTTTAAAACATACTAATCCTAGAGTTAGAAAAGTGCCTGCAACTATACTATGGTTTCCTCACAATATTTCCCTTATCGAAAGCATAAGCTGATCGTTAGTTGGATAGGAACCCGCGTCCATCGACACAGAATCCGACTGCACTGTTTTTACAAGTTTTGTGAAATATAGAATAATAATCATTTTAAGCCATAATATAACTCTTTATTGAGACGCACATCTTAATTTTCATTGAAAATATAAAGTGACGAAAATGTGAGAAAGTCGAGAGGTTAACATCAATTGTGACTTGTGACTGTGGACAAACACTCAAATCGAATAATAGTTTATATATTAAAAATTTAACAATATTAAATTACGCATAAAACTTAATTAATAATCAACTTACTTAAATATTTTATCACAGTGCGGACACGAGTATGTGACATTTTTATGCCATTTGTAATGCGCATGCGCCTGGCCCCTGCAAATTTACATACGCAAAATTAACATACAGAAATTAATTATTATTTTGTTTAGATAATTCCTTACTAATTAATCCCTGACTAGTCTGTTAATAACAGAAAAAATCAAAAACAATAGAAAATTACGAACAATTTTTTTACCTTTATATTAAACTATATCAAATGCAATTAAAAAGGAAAACAAATTTATTAATCTATACCAATAAATAAAGTTGAAGTGTCTGTTTTAATGTCAATTTTTTTTTCTGTTTACTAAATAGATACGAATGTAATTAGATACCTATACCAAAAGTACAAATTTTAAAATTTTTGTCTGTCTATTTGTAATGGGTAAACGGCTGAACAGATTTTCACGGGACTTTTTTTAGTAGATAGTTGAAGTTACTCTGCGCAACTTAGGCTACTTTTAATTTTCGAAGATAATTGGGGATCCGCGTTAAAAAATTAAGACTAATAAAAAATTAAACAAAATCCGATTCAATGCACAGTTTTACGAGCAAGTGCTTGAATTTATGAGAAATAATTGTACTTTATTATCTTAGTTTAAAAAAAAATTAGGGTTCCGTATAAAAAAAAAATGTAGTGAAGAATATATGAAACGCGGGCGCAGCCGCAAGCACATAGCTAGTAATAAATATAAACAAATAAAATGGTAAAAACTTCAAGACAGAATGGAGTCGCCTTTTATAATTATAAAAGGAGGAATATGAAACATTTTTTAAATAAATTAATAATTATTGTGTTTTTTAAATAAGGCTAGATTATATCTGGTAGGAATTTGAACTTGTAACATCCTTATTACTACTCATAGAAGTTAACTAGGCACCTCGCTCTGATGACGTCATAGCGAAGTACTAACTGCATATAAAAGTATGGTAAGTTATTTTTAAGTGATATTTTTGTTCAAATTCAAATATATACTACTGTCCTACCCGGCGTTGCCCGAATAATGTAAAAAAAAGAATGTAATAATAATTGAAAAAAATGTATTATTCCAGGACTTTTTTAAATACACATTCAGTAGCTAAGCAAGTTATTTTAAGTGCTTGATAAACGTTTTTTTTTTTTCTCTGTTTCAATCTAAATTTTTCTTTATCTACTACGAATAATTTTGTCCATATTTACGTTATAAATTGAAGAACAAAAAACAAATAAATTTAACATAAAAATCGCGTAAATGTAACGTTATTACTATGTTAGTATCCGTATTGAAACGTCAATGGCGAAAACGGTACGCGGAATGAGTGAAGGGAGGGGGCGCACATTCCTCCCAGGCGCTGAGTTAATTCCTAGAAATTACATATTACTACAGAATATACTAATAACATTCTGTAATGAATAGAATACTTACCTATTAACACAGGAAAAGCTGCACAACTGACAGGTGTATTTAAAAAGATGCGATGTGTTCATATGTTTATATATTTTCCTCTGATCCCTGAAGTAAAGTTTGCACATATCGCACTGTAGACGACCACAAAGTTCCTGCGATGTAAATTAAAAGTGTTTTTAGTAACGTTATGGCTCATAAAAATCATCGACTATATATTATAATATAGAAATATTAGAATTACAGCTGTTGATATAATGTATCAAATAAAGTAATGATCAAATAAAAAAAAAAAAAAACAAAAAATAGTTTATAAGGACATTATATACATAGTAAATAATTAAATGATAAAAAACACAAGAACTTAATTATATTTAATATACTGAATCATTATACTATTTGTCATTAACGATGAGCGCTGAATGGAAAAACTAGTTAAATCCTGTGCATTTGTAGATTGTTAAAGTCTAAAGTCTTATGTACTAGACTACTAATGTGCTAGTACATGTTACGTAACTAGTTGTCGATTTTAACTAGTTAAACGACTAGTCAATAAAAAAAATTGTGCGGTCGGGGGACGGCCGTCAGAAACAAAGTTCTAAGTTAAAACAGAAATAGAAAACCAAAACTATATAAGGCCTATATGTAATAATTAGAAAATGAATCGTTGTGAAGAAAATGCCTTAAATTATTATTAACCTTATTAACTAAAAATTAAACATCGTGGTACGCCATCTAGTGTTCAAACATTGAACGTTTTTAAAAAATTACTTCTGTGAGAATCCGATTTAATATTATAGGATAAAGAGCCATCTCTTATTTCTAGTACAATAATAATATACAAAGAAACAGCTATTAATAATAATATGATATAATAATAATAGCACACTGCAATAATAATAACAGTCATCATTTACGTAGTGGCTGTAATTCGATCAAAGTATTAATACAAAAAAAATTTAGTTTGTAAAAATAAACTATTTCTAAATATGTTATTTAAATAACTTTAAAGTACGTCAATAGGAAACAAAAGACATACAGAGAAGATAAATATACTGAAATGTTTCATGATTGACTATTTATAAATAGATAAATTTTGTGTAAAATAAACATTAAAAGTGAGATTTTTGTTTTGATTTATGAAAAAATGTATGTAATGTAAAATTAAAACAAAAAAATTACACCCCCAGGTGAGCTCGAACCACAACCCTTACAGTTAACAGCCGAACGCCATTTGCGCCACGGAGTCGATATCTATTTTACTGAAATTTAATTATAGCTCCAAAAAGGTTACGCTTTTTTTTTAACGTTACGGACGTTTTTTCCCGGCTAGGGTACTCCCCCCCCCCAAACCCGTCGCAGCGCCACATAAGGAACTTCTTCCAAAACAAAACTGTGTACTTTTGTTTAGGATAAAGATGGCGCGACAATCCAATTTACTACAAACTCATGTGATTTTATAAATACTTTGAACTCCATAATAAATACTAACCGGATTATGTTTCTTCATGTGCTTTTCATAAGTTGCCATCTCCCGAAAGCCTCTATAACAAAGCTCACATTTAAATAGAGAGTCAGTGTAGTTACTGGTTTTTTTTTCTGTCCTGAACGATTTGATACTGTTCTTCTTGGCTTATAGGACTGTATATTAGAAAATCTTCAGGTAATTTCTTCTTTATCACTGGACGTAATGTTACTACACCCTTTCGTCTCTTTCCCCCTTTACTACTAAGCCAACTCGGCCGTGATTCATACCAGTTGGCGTTCTTCTTTTCACCTTTCTGTAGATGTGTCAATATGTAATGTTGTTTAGCGGTTGTTCTGAAATTTTGATTAATACATTGTTATTTGTTTTTAAATAACTCTTTTAATATAGTTGAGGTTAACTGAAGTATGCATTATTTGTTTCTTTATTTTAAACTATCTATAGTCCCATGGATCCATTCATGTTTCATATATTCTTCACTACGTCATATAGTTAGTTTGTAAATAATCACTGGAAAAACAATGTTTTGGTATTACTGGCCATTGAATCGTATTTTGTAGTATTTTACAGGGAACCCTTATTGTTTATCTAAATTTTTTTTGGTACTAAGAGAAATTAAAAAATATATCTCACTAATTCAAGCCAGTAAAAATTACCATTTAATCTGGAAATTTGCCAGAACAGACAGAATTTTCAAAAATTATGTTTTTTGTAATGTTAAAAAGTTGTTATTTTGATCTTACAAACAGACACTTCAATTTTATTTATCAGTATAGACTACCGATACACCCCGATTATGCATGGGCAGTTTATTAGAAAGATAAATTAACATTTTATTTGTAGAAAATTAGATTACTACTTTTTTTAGAAAAATAAATCATATTGTGGCTTTGGCCTGATAGTTGTAAAGGGCTACTCATGAGATAGTTATATACTTGCCCTTCTATTATAAAAGTTGACATAAAATAGGTACCTAATAAATAATCCTCGACAAATAAGAAACTAGTTTTGTAACTGTATTCCAATATAGTAATAATATACTTAAAATAGTACACAAAAAAACGAATTAAAACCTAAGTTTTGACATCAGCAAATTTGCATGCCAAAATGATAAGAAAGAAATAATAATATTGTTATGTAAATACTATTCACCTGTCAAAGCTAACTTCACAGCATTTTCTGCATACATATTTGTACATATGTTTTTCAGTCATATGGGTCTGAAGTAAGAATTCGGTTTTGTAAAAATAATCACACAGATTACAGTGAAAGTTACCACTTGTGTGCTGTAAAAATAAACACAATAGTTGTAGTAAGTAATCCTAACAATAAAATATCTTATCTCTTAGTTATTGTAACAAATATCTACATAGTTTAGCATAGAATTTTTTTTGTACCCAACTTTAGAAATTTTAGAATCACTCAACTTGGTGCAATCATTCTCAAGTTTTAGACCAAGGGTGCTCAACCCTATGCCCACGGGCCATAAAGTGGTTATGATTTTGAATGGCCCATGTGATTTAAGTATATTCCCACCAAGTTAAGTATTGTGTCACTAACAGAAGATGTTTATGAAAAACTTTACCTAGATCTTAGTTGTATAAAAGTACCACACATCAGTAACTGAACAATATATTTGTGAATTATTGTTACTAGCAACATCTAATTTAACAACTGGCATAAACAATATATTAAAACAAAAGCTATAACTGAAATCATATTGATTATAGGTATCGGTTACCGTACCATAGTTTTCATTTAGATTTTTTTAAAATAAGACCACTATGTGCCTATGTATAATGTGTGTATAACATTTTCAAAAACTTACTTTATCATGCATTCTCATATGGACATTTAACCTTTCCTCACTCTGGTATCTTCTATTACACACTTGACAAACAAACTTTCCTTTACCAAACATTTTATATACTTCCAAAGCAGCTTTAGCTTCTCTCACTGAGATTGAAAATATGCTTGCATATTCCTCTTCAAGTTTCGATCCCTCTGCTTTATTCTCATCTTTAATACTATTATCTATAAAATAATCATTCTGCTCTTCAGGATAATTAATATCATCATTTGGTACATCATCAAAGTATTCTTCAGTAGTTGATATAATATTGTCTGTATTTAAAACTGGAACTTCAACTAAATTCACTTCTTTAGATAAATCATTACTAAACTCTACATCATATGTTTCTGTTTTAAGATCATTTTGGGCTTCAGAACTGGTTTGTGTTACATCAACAAAGGTATCCTGGTTTGTTAATGTACTATAGTGGGCAATGGGTATAACATCACCACTAATCTTGGGAACTCTGCTATGTTTAACCCACTGGAATTTAACAATTGCATAATGTTGTTTTTCATTAATCATGTATGATAGTGGGGGCATGATACCAAATTTTGCCCGATCAAAAGATAATAAATGTGACATTTTAATCTGCAACAAAAACATTTAAATCTTTATTACATTACATTTTATAAAAATTAAACATTGTAATCTTATTATGGCTGTATTGGTTCAATAAAATATAAAATAATAGATACAGAGTTACATTATAATTTAAAAAAATTACAGTAGTAATATGAAAGGAATATATTTAAAATATATTTGTTAGTTTAAAATACAAGCAAGTGAAATATTTTTTTTAATTAGGAACATAATGATTATCACAAGCCTGTTTGGTGCTCCGGTAGGAGTTATATTATTCTGTGATTTGGTGTGAGGTTGGAACCTGCGTCCTCCAAATAGAATAGTTTATTGCTAATGAGTTATGAAACTGTCAATTTTGTTTTGATCTACCAAATCTTACCTGTTCACTTCTTTGTAATATTTCCCGCAATGCATAATAAGCTCGTTGACATCTCTCACGAAATTGGATGGAACGACGTACGTACGCCAAACAGTACACGCATAAAAAATCAGGCAAACCGTTTTCGGACTGAGTCTACAATAACAATGGGTAAATTATTCTAATTATTAGGATAAATTACTATACTTTTCATTAAAATATAGTAAAATGTCGTTATTACTTACATGAAGACCAGATATAACATTATATTCATTTCTCAAATTCCCGCTTTTTAGACTATATAACTTTACATTATCACTAAAGCAAACCATGCAAACTTTTAGATCTAACATCTTGTTTCAAGTTCCTATTATTACGACAAACAAATAATTGTAATAACAGAACATTATAGAAACCTACATCACTCTTTTGCACAGTTTTGTATCTTTGTTGCCAGACTACTTTTATCTATTTACACTCTCAAAAAGCTAAAATTACACGAAATTTTTCTTTAAAAAAGAAAATGTAAACACCATATAATATTATTTTTATTTCGCTGAATATATTACACGTAGTAGATGACAAAATATGTTAAAATTACTTGATTTGTAACGTTTGACCGCTGTAGTTCTAGCGTTCTAAATAGATAACAATGTTATAAATATAAAAAGGAGCAGTATAAAAATGCACTCATCATACATACATTCATCTCTGATGCACACTATCTACTTTAGTATTCTTACATATGTATGCTTCATAAATACATGAAATGATTAGAAATACATTCAAATAAAAAAGGACAAACGTGTCAGATTTTTCAAATTTTGTGTATTCTACAGTAATAACCTCCTCCATTTTTTTAAATAACCATAAATAAGGTTGCTTACGTTTGTCTATCTGTTAGTTGGCTTATAACTCGATAACCACAGAATCGATTTATATGATTCTATTGTGTTTAACATTAGTTTAACATTTAACATTATATGGCCAGCATTAGTAAGTACTTATATGTTTTGTTACATTAGTAAGATTTATAAAAAAAAATATTAAGTACGTTAAATGAATTATTATAACATTATCGTGGGAACTCTATGCGTGGGAATGACCGCTATCGAATTCTTTGGAGTATACTTTAAACGAAATATTAAATATACATACATTAATTAATAGACATGCAGTGATTAATTAACTGTTTAATGAACGTAGTCGCTGGCACATTTTCTGACCTCAACAGTCGATATTATGATTATAAATTATCACCATACACGTTAAGGAAAAGACGATACAGCCGACTAGTCACAACAAGAATTTGTTTTCTTTCGTTATACACTAATTTAAAAAAAAAAAACATTAACAAAAACTCTTACCCACCCATATTACATAAAAAACATGCACCCCTGGATTCAACTACTGCTCTGCTTCTTTAAGCACAGTAAAATAGAAATCGTATATCAACATTTTTTTTAGTTGCTTTATTTATAAAAAGGTTCTTAGTATTTTTTACCTATTATTTATTTTTCATTTTTTAGTTAAAAGCGTGTTAATAAAATATTTACTTTATATTACACGGTAGCGCCACCTTCAAGCACCTCAGTTGCCATACTAATACCGTTATCGCTCAACTAGGACACTTTGGATAATGTTCGAAGTTGTATCAATAGATGTCGCTAAAATACATTACATATTCTAAACAATAAAAAGTCGCTAATCCTGAATATCCTGGTAAGGATAACGGAACTAACTGTTTAAAATATTGAATTGTCATCGGTCCTTGATAAGTATGCCAAGTTTCAAGTCAATCCGACGTTTTGAAAGGAGTTAAAATCATGCTCAGTTTCCGTTACATAGGCACATACGTATGATGCTAATAATAATTTTAAAAAAGCGTTTTAAAAACTAGCATGATACCTAATTACCTATAATGTAAACGTGGTAAGTGTATGTACGTATGTACAAAATATTGAGAGTCATTTTCAATATATCAGTTATACATAGGTTTGTACACAATAATTGCTCCCTGAAATACATATTTCAAAATTCTCTAGAACTTATTTCTTATATTATTTATCTATACTAATAAATAAAATTGTAATGTCTACTGTTTATAATGCCAATTTTTTTTTATAATAGATATGAATACGATACCTATACCAAAAATGCAATTTTTTTTTTTTTTGTCTGTTCTTGGTAATCTCCGGAATGGCAGGACGGATTTTGACGGGACTTTTTTGGTAGATAGCTGAAGTTACTCCGAGTAATTTAGGGTACTTTTAATTATCGAAAATAATTAGGGCTCCACGTAAAAAATTAAAACTCATAAAAAATTGAATAAAATCCGATTCAATGCATAGTTTTACCGGCAAGTGCTTATGAGAAATATTTTTACTTTATCTTAATACTAAACAAAAATTAGAATTCCGCATACAAAAGCAGTAAAGAATTTATAAAACAGTAAGCAGTAAAATGAAAAAACAACTGTAGCTTCAGTTTTATTTATAGTTAAATGTCAAGTTACAATGTAAAAACATATGTTACATAAGTGTTGAGAAAATTAAATTTAAAGTGACTATTTAATAACCTAAAAACTAAATGATCTGCTAACTATGCAGTTTTATTTGAAAATTCATACAACCCAAACTTTCTGTAAAATCTTCATTAATTGTGACTTGATGCTTATCATCCACAGCATCTAAATCAATATCATTGGAATTAATTTTTAATTTTTTCCTTTTTTCTTCGATCTGTTTTTGTTTCCGTTTTGTTTCCCTATGCTTTATAGGAATATGTATGCTTGGAATTGAAACTGGTTCTTTAGTTAAATCTATTGTTTTCTGATATTGACTTAATGACTTAGCCCTTGTTGCTGGACATGGTCCTTCATTCGATAATAACATTGGCCACAAGAATAATATATTAAATCTTTCAAACAACAAATTAAAATGCTGTTTCAGAAGCGAATTACGTTTTAGTAATACATTTATGTTAACATTTTCATGACTAAATGTTTCTTTTAAACTTATAAGACTTGTTAAAACTCTGCATCCTGTAATTGTTGCATAGTGAGGAGGTAAAACATAGTGTACAGACCCAAGTGAATTATTTCCCCAAATATCAGGTAATTTACCAATTACATAATCCTGTACACTATTTTTTTTTGAATAAGACTTCACCTTGACCAAAGAGACTTCTTGCATATGAGGTAAACTTGTATATTTGATATTATAAAAACTTTTTTTAAAAGCCTCTTTCTGTAATTTAGCATTGAGCAATAAGAGGATTTTTTTAATGTTTGTAACATTTGGATCAACACAGTTATTTATAGAATTACTATAAACATCATTTTCGATATTGTATACATCTTGAGCATCCTCTTCTCTTAAATCTTCATTGAGAATTGCTGTTATAATAGCATCATCAATATCACTTTCTTTAGATAATTTATTAATCCTTTTATTCTCCTTGGAATTAACTTCATTTTGCATTCTATTTTTAAATTTTCAACAGCTTGATGTAAATTGTCACTAGGCTGTCCATGATGGAGACGTCGAGCACCTCTTCGTGGTGCATACTTTATATCTACATGTGGATATCTCTTCATCCACTTGGATAATGTTATAAATCTAGAACGTATAGTAACTCTATCTTTACCAGGAAAAAAATGACATAAACTAGAAAAATTCACATTACTATCCTGATTAGCCATAAGCTGGATTAACTTTTTATCTTCTTTAACTGTCCATACTGTTGAGATTCTCATTTTACTTAACACAGTGTGCCGATTTCGAATCTGTATTGTTGATCTGCCTGGCATGTAATTTAACATTTTCCTATAATTAACTCCAAATTTATTAATACAATTTAATATCACTGCATCTTCCTCTGGCAAAAATCTACCTTTTCTGTTTTCAAAAAGCCTTAAATACTTATTGTAAATTTGAATTTTGGTTCTGTTATCCATTGCAGCAGCTACTTTCCCCCATGGTATGTAATTATCTTCCTTGTAGTAGTCAACAAGTCGACGTAAATATTCAATCTCCTCTGGGCTCCATTTTTTACCAATACATACATTAGTCATATTAGTCCTAAAGTAAACAAAACATTGATAGCCAGTTCTCCCAGTATTAAGTTTCAAAGCAATATCATCCCAATCCTCCAAATTATTTTCATTAGCAATTTGCTGTAACATCATATGCTCAGCTCGAGACCAACTGTTTTTGTTTATTTTTGGATGGAAAAATAATTTCCATAGTGCTTCATACTCTTGGGCTGTATGTCTTCGATTTAATCTATTAGCAAGTAATTCCCAGTCATACTCATTATCTATTGGCAATGCTATTTCTGATAATGATTTATCTTTAATAGAACAAATCTCTTTACTGATTGCTACTATTTCATCTTTGATTTCTTTGCTATCATTAATTTTATTCTTTCTACGCAATTCTGATATCTTTGACTCCAACTCTTTCCTTTTCAAATCTTGTGACATTTTGTGCAGTTCAGAAATAAATAGACTTTTATCTTTAACAGTCCATCCGGATACAGACACCACTTGGGAGAAATCATACATCTGAGAACTTTTCATCAATATAGTGTCCTCATTATCGGGGGGATGGAAATTTTGTCTGTCTTTAAAGTAAGGTTTTCCGCAAATGAAATAACGAAATGAATCAATTCGTTCCGGTACGACATTTGTACTTGTAACATCTTGAAGTCTCTGTTTACATTCACGTAAGCGATTGGTCAAAATTATTTCTAAACGCCGCAACTTATCATCTGTTAATTTATTGAGTAAAAGCGCCTGGTCTATTTTCGACAATTGCTCAGAGGTTTTACTGGTGCAAGTTGAAACAATACCTGATGTTATGGTGTATTGTGAAAAGGTATCACTCGTTGACGGTTCGTCCGCTTTCAGAACTGCATTCAGTTGCTCTATGTCTTGCAATTCCACCTCAGTATCTTCATCGCTATCGGTGTCGATATCCATTTTAAACTATCAACAAAAGTTGTCTTATCATATACTCCTAGAACTCCTCGGAAATTGAAGAACAGTTGACAGTTTCAAATATTTTCGCACAATAGCAAGCGTATTTATTAAAAAAAATCATTGATCAATAACAAAAGAATAAAAAATGATAGCAATACGGTATATAACATTTTTTTTGTTCCATTTTTCATTTTTAAGGAAAAGGCAAAGGTACTAGTAGACAATGCAGCCAAGTCAGACGTTAGGAACACTATAATTAATCAATGGGAACAAAATGGCCACCTTCTGTATCAGCCACAATGGAAGTGATTAGGACATTTCAAAATTCATGTTCAGTGTCATTATTTTCACTTCTCTAGACTTGTGTATCGTAACTAAACTATATCACGGAAAATACCACCAAAATTACATAATATATTGTCAAATACTTTATTTACATAATTATATATATTTAATTATATAATTTAATAACATAATATTTAAAAATAAGGACATAACAGTCTACATGACAAACCAAAATCGCGCCAAGCACCCCAACCACAGACTACTAAGAAGACCCCAACCAGAGATGAATAATAAAAATTATGATAACCAGAGATAAAAATAAAAATTACAGATAAAAATCGGTATTACTACTTTATTCTTCTTAGGTCATGACAATCACATAATTTGTGCCAGTGTCATGTAGATAAGAAGGTTCAATCTTGCATCAGCGTTACCAAGCTCCAGCAAAACGATGGCTCATCGTGCTCGAACTTTCTCGACGTTTGGAGCTTTGTCAGCACCTCAGAATATATGTTACGTTTTATCTTCTATAATAAACTTAACTTGAACACAATAATCAAACTATTTCACACAAAACGCCACCAAGATTACATGATATAGAGTCAAATACATAAGTTTAATGAATTAAAGAAAATAACTGTTACACGACAAGCTGAGATCCCGCCAAAAAAAAACCAATGCTAAAGTTGTAAACACAGATTAAGTTACTTGCACAGAGTACTGTATAGTCGTGTACTAGCTGTGGATTTAATTGTAAATATTTTTCAGTGTTTGTTACTTTGTTTGTATTGTATATATTATCAAAAGTATTATACAGTATACTAGATATAAATAATGGAATTGCGGATAGTATAATAGACGGAAAATTTATTATTCTATAAAGATAATATGGCAGAACCCGGTGCAATAAGAAAATTGAATGAAGATGTAGTGAATCGTATAGCTGCAGGCGAGATAATCCAGAGACCGTCTAATGCTATAAAAGAATTAATTGAAAATAGGTAAGATACAAGTTACGATTTGATTTAAAACCTACTTGTTTATAACTGATAATTAAATTCCTCCTCCTGAAAGAGTGATAATTAAATTCGATCATAATTTATGGTACTTCGGGAAGCTTATTATACCTCATCAATATACATATAATATAAATTAAAAACTTCTGAAAGTGAACTGAGTTATGCTAGTACTATTATACATTTTCCTACTACTTTAAAAAAAATGTCATTTTTAATCTAATTAATATAATTAGATGTTTTTTTACCTGCAACTTATAATATAAATAGAACTCTTTTTGGAACACTGTTGAAAAATTAAAATGTAATTTTTGTGTCTAGGAAATTTATCTGAATCAAAAGGTGATATTTAAAAAAATAAACAAAATTTATGTAAATTGTACAGAATCCCTTAAACTGAGTCTTTGATTAATTATAAAGCATTCCTTCATGTTTATTTGTAATATATGTAATACTAACTGTACCTTGAGACTTTTTGCTTTTCTTGTGATGTATGTAATGAATGCCATACAATTTAATATATCTATATAACTACTGGCTGTGAACACTTTGAATCAACCTCAAATGTTAATTGGTGTTATGGAGGTAGATATATACGTTTTTTAACTACATTTTTCAGAATTTTCTATGCACCATTCTCTTTTTAAAGATTTTCCAAATTATTTTTTTTCACATACTCAGAAAAGTGATGATTTTAAATTAACATATGAGCCTACAACAAATACATATATGATGTCACGCCTCTCTTTCATTAGGATAGTGAGAGACTATATCTTTCTACCTGCTACAATCCTCACACATGTCTTTCACTTCTACTTTCATAAATGATCTTTGATTATGGGTACTTCTGACCTGGCCTTTTTCCAGCACATCCTCAATCAGGTCGAAATATGTTTGCCTAGAGCCACCCTTACCGGCTCACTCTCACCTTGTAAATTTGTATCTTCAATCTTCTTTTATCAATCCTCTATCACACAATAACATTCCCTTATCACACTTTTCCTTACTTTATCTATCATTCTCAAGCCAGATATGCTTCTTAGATTTCTCATCTCTCTATGACTAATTTATGGAATATATTTTTGTTTGCAAAGTTTATACAAGTACTCTAGGACTGACAGCATTCTAGATTGCTCTCCAATTCCTTACTAGGGCTTCTATACCTGCGGTCTGATTTTACACTTTCATGCATAATACACATTGTGCATATATACACAAGTACATAGATTAATTAAGGAAGCGTGTTTACAGAATTTATAAGTACATCTCAGGTAGCATAGCCTAACCCAAAGCATGTACCACTTTGGTGCCCAGGGTCTAGCTACCACTCTCCTAGGTGTTCACCTTAAGTTCTCACCCCAATAGTTTAATTAAATTTTCAAGATCCTTCTACTACAAAACAGTAAGTATTTAGTCAGTTAATTTTAATTATGTACAAAACTAAGTAATATCATTTAAATGTTTACAGTTTGGATGCGAAATCTACCAATATTATAATAACAGTAAAAGCTGGTGGTTTTTAAAATATTTACAGGTGGGATATTTGTTATTTTGACTATTTTTATGATACAGGAGTTAACTTTCTTTTTACTTATATTTGATGATATGAGGGAGAAGGTTATGGTCACATAAGCAATAGTTAATTATTAATCATCGTTTTTTATTTCTTAATTACGCTAAAGCTTACATAATCATTGGAGGTTAAATTATGTGTTTCATAATCACCGGATGTTTAAGATTTGATTCTACTTACATTAATAATGAAATGAAGTAATCAACAAATAATCAAGCAATTAAATGAAGAGATGATAGCACAGTTGATAGTGCAGTCGGATTTCGCGTCAACAGACGCAGGTTTGAGCACCCATCTATTCAACTAAAATGAGTCTGAGGTTTCGGGGAACGAAAACATCATGAGGAAATCATAGCATGGTGGTAGGGTATTTTCTAACAATGCCCATCTGGGTAGCTACCACCCAGCATCCTACATCAAGTTCGAAAACCTGTCGCCAAATACCAATAGGTGTGTGGCAGTATCACTTGAGAACCAGGATCTAGGCTTAGTGCGTTTACCATTCTGGACCACATCGTCACTTAACATCAGGTGTGATTGTGGTCAAAGCACTGAGCCTATACAATGTAAAAAAAATCAATAAATACATTTTAGATTCAAGACAATGGTAATGGGATTAGATGTGAAGACTTGGAGATTGTATGTGAAAGGTTTACAACATCTAAAATGAGCCACTATGAGGATTTAAAAGAAATCAATACTTACGGTTTCCGAGGAGAGGCCCTCGCGAGCATTAGCCACATAGCCCATCTCACAATATTGACGAAAACTGCCTCAGGGAAATGTGCATATAAGTATGCTGTTATTATTTGTTATAATTCTTTTTCATATATGTCATTTAAAACTGAAATTTCCTGTTATCAACATTGAATTGTTTATATCTGTTTGTTTACATAATCTACTTGACTGAATCATGTGATAGTTTTAACAACCATTTTTACCACATGGTTAAGTCATAGTCGGGATTTCCGAAAATATTTTAATTGTTTACATTTATTTACATCTATGTAAATAGAACCAACGACTGATCATAATGTTTAATTTCTGGTAGAAGTCTAACTCTGCATTCATAAGTTTGTCAATCTAAACTTTTTTTAATACAAGCATTTGTTTTTATTTATTAAAATGGTTAATGAAGTCAAATTAGATAAGTGGCATAAGCTTAACGGGTTCTCGAATTGCTACCGCGTACTGGAAGATGTAGTGTGGGTAGACCCACCACAAGGTGGACCGACGACCTGGTGAAGGTCAACACACCGGTCATCGTGGAGATCTTTGGGGGAGACCTATGTTCAACAGTGGACGTTTTTTCGGTTGACTGGATGGAAATTAGATAAACGATTTATAGTCTTGAATGTATTCAAGAGCGTCATATGAAGATGGCCGACTCAAAGGTCCAATAAAGCCATGCGCCGGTAACAATGGCACACAGATAACAGTTGAAGACCTATTCTACACGGTAACTACACGTAAGAAAGCGCTTTTGAGTCCGACTGATGAATACGCACATATCATGGAAGTGGTTGGCGGTTATGCCATACATAACAATCAAGTTAGTTTCACTCTAAAGAAGTTTGGGGAGAATACCGATCTCAAAACACCGATGAGCTCGTCTGTTGTTGATAACGTGCGAATTGTAAGTTAAAAAAAAAGTCATTTTATATATGAAAGTAGTATAAGTTAGGTTAAGCTTGTGTTATGGCCACACCTGCATCTATAGACGCGAAATATTGCGTAACCATTTTTAGTACGTTTTTCGTGTAATAAAAGTTAGTGGTCACATGAGTAGCTTCGTAATTTTAAAGTACCTAATGATTTTACCCTAGATTCTTAAAGTGGGAGATAACGCCCCCTTGTGGAAGTAGAAGACCCAGAGAAAATTATTAAGCATTATGATAGCTAAGAGGGGACGTGGGTACATAAAAAAATAGATTAATAACGTTTTCTCAGTGGGCGGTAAGCAAAATAAGGTTGAGAAACTGTGATCTATACAAATAAATAAAATTGAAGTGTCTGTTTGAAATATGAAAATAACAACTTTTTGCTAAATACATATGAATGGATATACCGAACATATATGTACCAAAAACACAACTTTTAAATATTTTGTCTGTCTCATCTGTTTGTTCCGGCTAAACTCCAGAATGGCTGGACCAATTTCGACGAGACAAATTACACGGGGTACAAAATGCGATTCAATGGACAGTTTTTTTACTGGTACATTAAGTGTTTGAATCTGTGAGAAATGTTTTTTTTTCCTTCCTCTACGGCCATAAAATATTAACCATTTAAAATATTATTTTCAAATGATAATTTAAAAACTACATTACGCATTAAAGAATTGTGTGGATTAGAAAATATGATATCGGGGGAACACAGCTAGCCAATTAATAAAGGAAAGTTATCACAATACCATTTCTATGTTTTTCGCGGAAAAAAATATATTGGGAAAGTAAATAATTCTATAAATCGTGGTGATATTACATTAACAGCAATAAAAACTTTTCAAAAAGAACATTAAATATTAAAAAAAAAACCAAGATTATGGAAATTATTATAAGGTGAAATTTTTTTTTACACGGTTTAGGCTCAATGCTTTAACCACACTCTCACCTGATGTTAAGTGACGATGTCATCCAGGATGGTAAACACACTAAGGCCTAGAGCCTAGAGGTACTAGTTCTCAAGTGATGCTGCCGAAACATACTTATTGGTTATTTGGCGACAGGTTTACAAACTTGAGTGTGTTAGCTACCCAGGCGAGCATTATTTTATAATGCCCTACCACCATGCCATGGATTTATCACGAAATTGACGTAAAATCCGACCGCACTACCAACTAAGCCATAATTGCTTCGAAACTTTTTATAAAGTCTATCTAGTTATTTCGTTCTTAGCTGTATTTGAACCCAGAAAGTGGCTCTACCAAGTTATACTAATATTAATATATGCCTTTAGATTCATGGTAATTCGATTGCAAGGGAATTAATGGAGATAGAAATAAAAGATCCGACATTAAAACTATCGGTACACGGTTATATCACAAATGTGAACTATTCACATAAGAAAGGAAATATGCTGCTGTTCATAAACCACAGGATGGTTGATTCACAAGGTTTGTGTATTTCTAGTGGGGGGGGGGGGGGGTCATTCTAGTATTACTAAGCATGAATTTAGGCCGGGTTTATGCTTTGATTATGACGTAAGCAATATTTATTGGAACGAGGTTCCTTGTCGTGCGTTACACGCTCTGAGCGGATGGGAGCGAAACCGAAAAAGTGTAATAACCTTTTATTCCGACACTTTTATAATAGAATCTGTTCAAATAAAAAAAAAAAACGCCATGTATCGTAAACGTAAACAAATATATGCACTATGTTGTAACTTGTAACATACCACCAAAACATTTTGCACGAGTGTTGTTATTTAGTCGATAAATGTCGCTGTTTACAATTTATTGTGATTTGATATTTTAATAATAACTACATTATTTTTGTTATTATTGCTAATATTTATTTTATAACTTAAAAATATTTTTTTTTTTATATTTTCAAAAACCGATAGAAATTAAAAAGACAGAGTTGAATGAATGAATATAGCATTTTCAGACGTGAGGTAAAAACCCTAATAGTATTAATAGAAATCTACATATTAACTCGCGATTAAAGTTAAAAAAATAACGCAAGGAACTTCGTTCTTGGGTTCCTCCGACCGCAAAATTTAGTTTTTATAAACTTTTGTGGTTTTTATTTTTTTCAAATAACGTCAATGATTACGTACTGTTACTGACAAGAAGCAAAGGGGATAAGTAAAAATGCCCAAATTTTTCCTTACGTAATTCTTGAATGACCCCCAATGATACTGTAAATGCAATGTTATGTCTCAATATATTAAGTATATAGAAGTAGGTACTTGTATTTTAAATCATATATATTTCCTTTAAGCCATTCGGAAAGCGGTTGATTCAATATATGCAACTTATTTGCCGAAAAACTCACACGCTTTCGTTTATCTTAGTATTGAATTAGGTAAGTGTTGTTATTATTATAATCAATGTATACTGATTTTTTTTTATATATTTAAAACAATAAATATAATTATATTCACAATTGTTTTACAAATACACTAAAGGTCATTTCTTCTGCATTAGTTTAGTTTAATCTAATTTATTGTGTTAAAAATCTTTAATAATCCTATTAAAAATAAAAATAATATTATATTAATTAAAAATACGGTAAGTATAAAAATATACACACAGACAAAGCTACCGCGATGTACAGAGTTTTAAAATAAAGTAAACATTCCCGACACACCATGTTTCGTTAAATATATGCTAAGGAAATGTAATATTTTGTAATTTTTTTTATTTTTTTTTCGAGATCCCAAAAATATCGATGTCAACGTCCATCCGACGAAACACGAAGTACAGTTCCTTTACGAGGAACAAATAATTGAGAAGATAAAATCATGCATAGAGACTAAACTGCTTAGTTGTAATTCTACTAGGGTTATGTACACACAGGCTCGTTTGCCGGGCGCTACGATGGTCGATGAAATAGTTAAAAAAAAACAACAGACGCAGCTAAAGTGTCCGCTAACAATATGGTCCGAGTCAATAGTGATGTACAGAAAATCGATAAATTCTTTCACATAACTAAACCTAATAAAGACGCTAACATAGATACAGATGCTAATGATTTAGAAGAATCTAGATTTAAAGATTTCAGTGTTAACAATGAACGCACTGCTACTGTTAAAGTTGTTAACGAGGAAGGTAAAATACCAGAAATAGTTGTTGAATCAGATAATGAAGTGATAGATAATTCGATAATTGAAGAACCGGGTGTAGCAGACAAGTCGCATGATAAATGGGAACGTCATACGGCGGTGGATAAAGCGAATATAACTTACGTAGATCCCAAGGAGTCGTTTAAGACGAGAACATTCCAATACGAGCGAGTCGAGACGAAACTGACGAGCGTGAAACAGCTGAGGCTGGAAGTCGAGAACGGTTGTAATATGAATTTAAGGGAGATCTTAGCGAATTTGATCTTTATAGCTTGTATAGATATTTATAGATCGTTGGTGCAATATTCGACGAAACTTTATTTGTGTAATACGACGAGATTGGCGTGAGTCCTTTTTTTTGCTAATTATTTCCATTTATTATAATGACTTGAAGTGCTTTTGTAATCTGATCTAATATGCGTTCCACCGTAATTTTGTTGTTTATTAGTTTTAAATTGAATATGTTATAATTATCCTAATTCTTTGCATTATATCTCTTATATATTCAACTGGTCAAGATAATGTACTGGTAATCATGTTTTTGTCAATTACCCTAATAACTTCTGTACATAATAAAAATTGAAGTAATTTACCGCTTCTTTCTGTGTTTGTCCACTGTCTGCTCTTAAATACACAACGGGATTTAATGCAGTTGTTTTATCCTTTGTTAGATATTTTGTTCAAAGATGGTTTATGAATGTGTGTATTAAATAAAATAATTAAGCTTTTTGTAAAAGAATATCTCGAAGTCCCTAAAAAAAATAATTTTCATGGCTTACGTTGACAAACCTTGAAGAAACACATCAAAATGATGTAGTAGAGAATTGTGATTCTTCAAAAAATACCCCCAGAGAAAACAACACGGTGGCATTTCTCTATCTCTTACAATTGACTCAAAATAAAGTAATTTCTCTACGGACCCAAATCTAAATTTAACGAAGGCGAAGTCGCTACCGAAACTGGTTTTACATATAAGTAATAAAATATATAGTAAAACTTGGGCAAAGAAAATAATTATGATTTTATAGAAAGGACAAAGTCTATTAACAAATAGATTTATTATGCAAAACTAACATAACTGTGTTTTTTTTTTTAATTTCTTATAATTTCCAGCGAAGAACTGTTCTATGAAACTATTTTATACGACTTTCAAAATTTTGGCCTTATAAAACTATCGAATCCTTTACCGTTAGAGGAATTGATGATGCTCGGGCTATCGGCTCAGGAATCCGAATGGAATTCAGAGTTAGGTTAGTGGAAACGTGTATTCACGAGTTGGAATAAAGGCAAAAAACATTGATACACAAAGTTATAATTTTTTTTTTAGGTGATATGCGAGATATGGCTAGACAAATGTCTGAAATGTTAGTAACCAAAAGAGCTATGCTTTATGAATATTTCTCATTGGAGATGAACGCTGAAGGCGAACTCTTATCACTGCCTTTACTTTTAGGTATGACTTTGTATTTATTTAGATCTTTGTTAACAAAAAAGTGTACGTCCCGGGATGCCCGACAGAAGTGATAACTTAAACTAATCTAAGTTGAACTATCTAATATTGAAATTGTTTAACTTCAGAAAAGCTTAGGTTATTACCTGAATTTTATGATTATTAATATAATAATGCAAGGAAGGGTTATTTTATTAATAATTTATTTTATTGATTATAATATATATTTTATTCTTAGTTACAATTCTTGAATACGTACATTACAATGTTGTGTATGTACATTATTAGTATGATTATTTAATCAACAGTATATGTCTATCGCACACTAAACACTAAGTAGAGAGAGAGAGGGAAGCGTCTGTCCGAAATACGGCTAGCGGTGTGGGTTAGAGTGAGAGAGGAGGAGCCTGCTTACCGTATGTGTGGAGAAAGGGAAGCCAGACAGACTGGCGCCGTAACGCGTTACGTTACGAAAGCGGTGCCTCCCCTCCTATAAGAAGTTATCACTTCTATATTTCTATGGCATTTTTGCTTGTTGCGTGATTGTTGTTATTTTATTTTCTAGTAAAATACTTTATTTACAATTTAGATCGTCAAAAGAGCAAATATATAAAACCAAATTACGTTATTAGAAACACGAGCAGGACGCGCCGAGTGACAGTTATGCTATATATTCTTGCTTCTAAGAATATATATTGTTGTCCACTTATAGAATAAGTTATAACGGTATAAAAATAGTGAATTAAATCAATAAAAGAAACACCTAGAAACACCACATAACCTTAACTAAGACATTGAGAGAATAGAAACCAATATTTTTTTATTATGATAGATGTTTGCACGCGGCTGCGCCTGCGTGTCATATAGGCGATTTCATTTTTTTTATACGGAACCCTAATTATTTCCCTTAAAAAAATTAGTACTAACATAAAATAAAAGTATTTCTCATAAATTATAGGATTTGCCCGTAAAACTATGCATTGAATCTGATTTTAATCAAATTTTAATGAGTTTTATTTTTTACGCGGAACACTTATAATTTACGAAAATTAAAAGTACCCTAAGTTACCCGGAGTAACTTCAGCTACCTACCAAAAAAAGTCCCTTGTCCAAATTGGTCTAGCCGTTTCGGATATTACCAATAACAAACTGACAGTCAAAAATTAAAAAAAAAAATGTATTATTTTTGTTATAGGTATCGTATACACATTAATACCTATTTAGTAAACAAAATTAAGTTTGACATTACAAACAAACACTTTAAAATTATTTATTAGTATAGATAACAATAAAACAATTATTGGCGATATTATAAAAATCTGACACACGAATATCGATATAAAAATTTATTCTAAGTATGATTGCATATAATTTCCAGACGGACACACTCCGTTCATGGGCGCTCTGCCAACGTACTTAGTACGATTAGTGACCGAAGTCAATTGGGAATCTGAAAGGGAATGCTTCGAAACGTTTTGCCGTGAAACGGCCATATTCTATTCGAAAACCGAACCCAAACGAGTGTACGGAATCAGAGTTTAGAAAACAGGAACATGTTATATTCCCAGCTGTAAGGAAATATTTTCTGCCACCGAATAGTTTTGTCAGTAACGGAGCGATTCTACAAATAGCCAGCCTGAATGAACTGTATAAAGTGTTTGAACGATGTTGAATATTAATTGTTAAGTATTTTAAATATTAATAATAAACAGTGTTTTTGAAATAAGTGTTTTTATTTTTATACTATATTCATAAAACAATGCTAATAATGAAACCGGCTTTAGAATCTGTTATTAGTATTATTTAAAAAAATAAGCTATCTTTCCAACTTTTGTTAAAAGCTGCAGGAAAAGATAATTAAGATACAATAAAAAGGGGATTTTATAAAAGTTAACTAAAGATAGACTGTTCCTATGATATTTTTCTTCGACACGGCTATTTACAATTTCCTCGTGGATTTATTTAAAGCCTAGCATCTCAACGTGGGCGATAACGCGCTCTTGTAAAAGTAGAAGACCAAGAAAATTCGGGCATTGAGTTACAAGTAGAGGGGGCGTGGGCTGATTAAATATATAGTCTAAATAAAGCAAAAAAAATTGTAATGGAGGTCCTTTAGAAAAACATATAGCAAAATAAGGTTGAAAATTGTTCCTTAAAGCTAAAAAACCCTAATCGTAATAGTAATCGATTTTAAATTTGAATAACCTTTAAATGGTAAAAAATTTCTGTATGACACCATTTCGTCACATCATTCCATTAGTTTAAGCATATAATCTGTATAAGAATATTCGAGTAATAAGAAGAACGAATGTTTAATTATGAGAAAAATTGAGTAACATTCTTCAGTGAGTCTGATCTTGCTATAATAGAAAACGTGATAAACATAATATGGTAGTAAAGCATAAGCTAGTGCCTACTAGCTACTGTTTTCAAGTTAAAAATATGCCTCTAAGCCAATACTGCTAAACTTTTTTCATCAGTCCGGTCAAACGGTCGATTCAGAAATTATTGGCGGACCTCTAACTGTTACTGTTCTTGACTATAATATGGTATTGTGCCTTATTTTGCCCCTTCGATGGTAATAAAGTTTTAGTTTTTTTCGATAACGTTAATTGGACTAAAAAGTAATTTAAATTATTTATTTTCATGCGATTTTTTCTTTTTCGAACCTAGCTAACGCTGTTGACCGGAAGGGCCTTTACAGCTTCACCGTGACTTTGGGGGCGAGTGCTGAAGGCACTCAGCCGCAAAAGGTGACTAGCACAAGGGCTACCAAAATGGTACGAACCTCGGCTTGGCCGTCACCGAGTGTAAAACTCTCTCGCGAGTTTGAACCTAGCTATTCCCTACATTTTTTATTAATTAATAAAAAAAAAAGGTTCCTTACAGGACCTATGTACCTGCGTATTATGTGCAGGAGTGTGTATGCAGTGTTGTGCGTGTGACGCTCAATGCATGGGCAGTGTCACTGTATCGCGCTATCCCCAGTTGGGGAACGAGACACGTCTTGGGTCGCCGCCTGAGGGGATTTTCGTGCGAAAATTCTAGCTGCCATGCTGCTTTAGTTCTTGACGTCACTGATCAATCAACATTTCAGGGATAAAAATCGATTTTTAATTCCCTTTTTGCCAAAAAAATCTAAATGAAAACTATGGTATGTAAGCGATACCTGTAATCAATGTGATTTCAGATATAACTTTTGTTGTAATGTTTACCCCTGGAGTTACATTAGATGTTGATAGGTCACAATGTTGGTGGGATAATAGATCATAAAATATGTTGTTCAGTTACTGATGTGCGGTAATTATTTTTTACACAACTAAGATCTACAAAGAGTTTTTAATAAACATCTTCTGTTAGTGACCGCGTACGCAAGACTCGCCTTGTTGACAATATAACTTACGCGATTCAACAATCGTAAGCGGTCCACATTATGGCCCGTGGGCATAGGGTTGAATAGTCTTGCTCTAAGTCTTTGGTGGCAGCATAACTTGAGAGCCCGCTTTTCTAGGCTACCCCTTGTGTCTAAGCCACATCGTCATTTAAAATCAGATGTGATTGTGATTAAACGTCACAACTATACGATACAAATAAGAAAATTGACAATAGTGTACTTTTATTTTTTCCCCGTTTTTAGAAATGTGAGTTATTTTATTAAGTAGTCTAGGGCTTTCCAAACTTATTTTACTATGACAACCATTGGAATTTACGTTTATTTTTTGCGTCGCTACCACTCCCCTCTGACCAAAAAGTACCTACCAGTAGTAGTTCTAGCCTAGTAACAAGTTATTAGAAAAATTCCAACAGCATTTATATTTTTTGTCACAAAATAAGAAAAGAAAACAAGAAGTAAAATGAAAAAGATTTCTTCTTTTTGTTGGCTGATTACTAATTACAAGGATTTTCTTTTGTTTCCTTAGCATAGCTCCCCAAAACGAGCCTCAAGTTTGTCAATTGCCACTCTTTCATCTCTCTTTCTCTAAATTTATTTTCGATCTGTACTTGTTCTTTATTACTCAGGAAAACCTGTTTCGCACAAGTACAATGTACACACAAATGGCGATAAACTCCTTAATTCTGCAACACTATTCGCGCGGCGCACACTAAACTCGTTCGCATTGACATAGCAGACATATGAAGATAGCCTCACGACACCCCTGGGAAAATGCCGCGACGCCCCAAGGAGTCGCGACGCAATAAATTTTACTAAATTAACATCAAAGACGCAGACTCAGCCCTGATATTAGCGTGCTGTTTTATCTTAAGGAGCGTTCAAGTATTATATAAACCTATACTTTGCTTATGACACGGGGGGGCTGGGAGGATTGAATGTTATTTACAAATATTTAATTTTTTCGGTAACGTTATTTCAATGATCAAATCCCACGTGAAACGCCAAGCTGCTTTGGTTCATAACGTCACTTAATAATTAACAACCTAAGGAAGCAGGAGTAATTCTATCCGAAAAAGACAACATAAATAGACAAACACTTTTTAAATTAAAAACAAAACCGACTTGGCAAGAATAAACTATAACAATGCACTAAAAAGTCAATAAATAAATACTTTATAAATGTGTCGAGTGCCCATAAAAATGAAACAATAGAAAGTCAATAGGAAAACAATAGAAAGCTGGCGTAAACGCCGGGAATGTGCTCAAGGGGTTAATCTGCTTCGTTAATTTTGTAATCGGTCCTTTTTTTTTTTTTTTTTTTGACGAGGGGAAATGCATTTACGCACTATTTGTAATCGGTCCTAGCTTACAGATAACAAAGTGGTGTAAATGTACGTCGTTAATCATATTTAATTTTGATTAATTGTTCTTTAAAATCACCCTAGTCCTTTAATAAGTTTATATGTAATTGTGATAAAGTTTAGGCAGATATTTCCATTTGTAAATGAGTACATTGGTTAACTCTAGCTGACACCAACTCCAAAATTAACGAAGCATATTAATAAAGTAATTATTTAGTGCATTGTTATTGTTTTGACGTTATTGCATAGTTTATTGTTTTGAAGTCGGTTTTGTTTTTAATTAAAAAAGGTTTTATTTTCTACTTTTTAGTTTAAGTATGTGTGTTATGTATAGCTGTGAAGCCTACTTCATAACTTTAAATATATGAAACACGTGTGTCTATAACATTCGAGGGTATTTCTCAATTTCCCTGAGTTCCACTGATCAAATCCTGATCTAGTGGAAATGGGACCAACTCGGAAGTGTACGCCTTCGATAAAAAAAAAATTTTGCAAATCGGTCCACAAATGACGGAGAAAACGAGTAACAAACACATACAGACGAATTGATAACCTCCTCCTTTTTGAAGTCGGTTAACAAAATTAAAACAATTTAATGGAAAGATTTTATTAAAAAAAATTAGCTTAGAGACTAAACGATCACGCATCGACGACATAGTTCGGATGAACTACTAATAACGGGTCGTCTTCAATCTCTTGTTCTGATGATTTCTGCGTACTCTTCAGACCGGTCGTTGATAACGGAATTATTACTTGATAAAAAAAAATAAATACATTAACTTTTACTTTAATTTTAATTACTATTAACCCCTTGAGCACTAACCTGGCGTATACGCCAGTCTCCCATTCTTTTCCTATTGTCTCATTTTTATGGGTAACCGACATTTTAATTATTTTTTAAATTGAATTTAACAATGCGCTTATGTTCCAGTATGATGCTTATAATTAGCAAATTAGCATTATAACTATCTTTTTTACACGGTATAGGTTCAGTGCTTTGACCATAATCTCACCTGACGTTAAGTGACGATGTGGTCCAGGATGGTAAACACATTAAGCCAAAATTTACTGGTTCTCAAGTGTTGCTGCCGGAACACACTTATTGGTATTTGCGACAGGTTTTCAAACTTGAAAACCCCTACCACCATATTATGGTTTCCTCACAATGTTTTCCATCACCAAAAGCTCAGGCTGATTTTAGAATCGGATAGGTGGGCTCGAACCCGCGTCCACTGACGCGAAATCCGGCCGCGCTATACCCTGAGCCATCATCGCTTCACTATTTCTTCCCCTATATATATATATATATATATATAAACGAGCTATTATATTAACGATCGATAAGGTTAAAAAAATACATTAACCTTTGCAAAAACTATAAATAGGTAAATTAAAATTAAAAAGATGTGTGAAATAATATTTTCGATGCATTTTAACACTTGTACATATAACCATCAAAGTTATTTTCATATACAAAAGTACAGTCGTAGTGATAATATTAACGTTACTGACAGTTCGTTATCGGATTCCAGTTGTAAATTTTAAATTTGGCGAATCACATATGATAAAAATGTATATTGCATTGCTGATCCAAAATTAAATTCATATTATTAGGCAACATCAACTTGTACCATGCTACAATAGTTTAATGTTAAAATTAATTTTCGAAAATTATTCTGTAAACCAAGTATTATAAGTTCAATACGAGTAACAAGACAGCAAATATTCCAATAGAGTAACTTTTACGAAGGGAAAATAATAAAAAAAACTCAATATTTTCAGATATTGTTATACAAATGACAGCTGTCAGAAATACTCTCAGCATGTATCGCTAATATCTACGTATATACGATTGATGGTGTCAGAAATCATTGGATCGCTACTTATCAATAGTCCGATAGAAATGACAGCTGTCAACTTTGAGCATATCATAACGAGATATTTCCGATCAAAAGGGACCAGAAACAATCATCTCGGTTCTTATTATTTAACGATAAATTTGCGCACACAAATGACAGCTGTCAGAAACACTTTGACCTTATTATAACTAGACATTTCCGATCAAAAGAGACCAGAAACCATCATCTCGGTTCTTATTACTTAGGAATAGATCTGCACAAATGACAACTGTCAGAATCGTGGCCATGCCCTACAATACCATTTTAACTTGCAAAACGATCTTATCTGTACTTTTTTTTAACAAACTGTGAAGGATTTACATATTTTAGCCATTACGCCGTCTGTATGCCCGGTGTTAACCCGAAAACAGCTATTATATTAACGATAGATAAGGTTAAAAAAATGGCTTCGTCGATTTGAATAAAATTCTTGATGTACTGGACACAAAATATGGGCATCCGCATACAATTAAAATGGGTCGACGTAGTCGCGGGGCGCGCGCTAGTATAGAGTGAAGACATGAGACTCACATGGTACATGAGCCTGTCGATGACCTTCTCGACGAGGATCTTCCGTTCTAGAAGTTCCTCTTCACTCTCTATGTGCCCCTGCGTGACCAGCTGGTCCAGGTACCAGCTCACTAGAGCACTCTTGCGCATGCCCGACCCTTCCTCACCTGTTTATATTCATTTAAACACTATTAATCTATACCTACTAATAAATAAAATTGAAGTGTCTGTTTGTAATGTCTAAATTCATTTTTTGTTTACTAAATAGATATCAATGTATATACGATACTTATACCAAAAATGCAATTATTAAAATTTTCGTGTCTGTCTGTTCCGGATAATCTCCTAATTTTGACGGGACTTTTTTTGGTAGATAATTGAAGTTATTCCGGGTAACATAGGCTTCTTTTAATTATCGAAAATAATTAGAATTCCGCGTAAAAAAACTCATAACAATTGAATGAAATTCGATTCAGTGCACAGTTACTAGCTGAGTGCCCGTGGCTACGCCCGTGTTTCATATATTCTACACTGCGTTTTAATTTTTTCATAAGGAACCGTAATTATTTTCCCAATTTTTGTTTAGTAAAACCCGTAAAACTACATTGAATCGGATTTTAATCTAATTATTTTTTTTCGCGGAATTCTAATTATTTTCGAAAATTAAAATTACGCGGAGTAACTTCAGCTATCTACCAAAAAAAGTCCCGTTAAAATCCATCCAGCTGTTTCGGAGATTACTTGAAACAAACAAACTGATAGAATAAAATTCTAACAATAGTATTTTTGGTATAGGTGTCCGTATATACACTCATATATGTTTAGTAAAAAAAATAATAATTTTCACATTACAAACAAACAGACACTTCAATTTTATTTATTAGTATAGATAGTATGTTTAGATAAATTATTTATTTATGATGGATTTCCGCAAAGTATCGCCTTCATCGATAGAATTCTCTTTTTAATGTCGCTTATTCGTTACATTGCGATTACAAAAGGGTCGCAAAGAGGTTTTCGCTGAAAATCAACATACTTCCGGTTTTCTTCTTCCGTTTCCTGTTTCCTCATGAACACGACCAGCATGTTACTGAGGGACTTGTATTCCTCAAACGATAGCGCCAGTTTCTTTTTAGGCGCCGCATCACCGTTCACGGGTGTTCCTTCTGGAAACAACACACAATTGACCATCAAGGGGATATCCTAGCGGCCCTTATTCCATACAAACGGGGGACTACGTTTCCTCCCTTGATAATAAGTATTATGGTGAATATTTTTATACCAAATAATAATATATCCATAACCGCCATGCTCTGTACGTTTTGATTTTTTTGAGTTATTGTAGAAACTAGATTAGTCATGGAGTATGAAAAAAAAAATGCTCGATTTTTCACTGTCATTTTCAGACGTTCGTCAAACAAATTTGATGGATAAAATTTTAAAAAAAGCAGAACGTACTGGCGTAGACAAAGTCTTTATTATTCTAAAACTGAAAGAAAATTACAAATCGGTTCAATTTTGGAAGAGGAAACAGGGTACTACGATGTTTTCGTCTATTTTGCATACGGTAAAATCAGCCCGCGCTGCAGTTGTCCCTTTCGTGTTTTATAATTCTTTCTTTGGGGCGCAAACGCGATAGCAATAGATTTTTGAAATATCTGCTTTTTGACCGCATTTCCTCTTAAAGGGAGACCCGGTCGGCGAAAATTAAATTTATTCCAGAAATCTATTGCTATCGCGTTGCGTCACAATGAAATAGATAAATAAAGACATAAAACACGAAAGGGACAACTGCAACTTAAGCTAATAATTATACCTATACAAAACCCCTGTTTCCTCTTCCTCCAAACTTGAGCCGATTTTAATTTTTTTCTTTCAATGTATGTAGGATATCGGTAGTGATTCAACACAATACTTCATAATTAAATCTTTTATTATTTTATTTACAAATTTTCCCGACACATTTCCCGGTTCGCCATTTACGATCTTCCTTTTATTTTTCTTATTTCCATCATCCATTCGCTCACATTGCATTCTTTCACTCAGTCTTACGTTCCTTTCATTCCTACATTTATACTAACAGAAATAAGATTGAAGTGTCTGTTTTTGTAATATCAATTTTTTCCCTTTCGTGTTTTATGTCTCTATCTATTTCATTGCGGCGCAACGCGATAGCAATAGATTTCTGGAATAAATTAATTTGTCGCCGACCGGGTTTCCCCTTAAGAGGACATGCGGTCAGAAAAGTAGTTGGTTTATATAATGCCAATATACAGGGAGGAAAGAAGAGGAATACGATTGTACGGAATAAATACACCTATCACATATACTTTTAATGAGATGTATTAATCAATTTGTGGCAATAGTTTAGTTCCTTTTTTACTGTCTATTCGTAGGCACTTTGACCACAATATCGTCTGATTTTAATTGTCAATGTGGCCCAGGATGGTAAACACGTTAAGCCTAGGTTCTCTCAAGTGACATGCTGTTGGACAAGACACATCGCCATATGGTTTAATCGCGATAATATTCGAACTTACAACCATCGCCGTGGTATATCCTAATGATCCACTATCAATTCAAATCTCTTGATACTCGCTTAAATTTGGCTTATAAAAATTGCTTAACACGATGGCTTGTGAAACTTGTTTGACAGTATGGTTTGTGAAACTTGTTTGACAGGATGGCTTGTGAAACTTGTTTGACAGTATGGTTTGTGAAACTTGTTTGATAGGATCGCTTGAGAAGATGGTTTGTGAAATTTGTTTGACAGCATGGCTTGTGAAACTTGTTTGACAGGATGGCTTGTGAAACTTGTTTGACAGTATGGTTTGTGAAACTTGTTTGATAGGATCGCTTGAGAAGATGGTTTGTGAAATTTGTTGGACAGCATGGCTTGTGAAACTTGTTTGACAGGATGGCTTGTGAAACTTGTTTGACAGTATGGTTTGTGAAACTTGTTTGATAGGATCGCTTGAGAAGATGGTTTGTGAAATTTGTTTGACAGCATGGCTTGTGAAACTTGTTTGACAGGATGGCTTGTGAAACTTGTTTGACAGTATGGTTTGTGAAACTTGTTTGATAGGATCGCTTGAGAAGATGGTTTGTGAAGTTTGTTTGACAGCATAGCTTGTGAAATTTGTTTGACAGGATGGCTTGTGAAACTTGTTTCACAGGATGGCTTGTGAAACTTCTTTGACAGTATGGTTTGTGAAACTTGTTTGATAGGATCGCTTGAGAAGATGGTTTGTGAAATTTGTTTGACATCATGGCTTGTGAAATTTGTTTGACAGGATGGCTTGTGAAACTTGTTTGACAGGATGGCTTGTGAAACTTCTTTGACAGTATGGTTTGTGAAACTTGTTTGATAGGATCGCTTGAGAAGATGGTTTGTCAAATTAGTTTGACAGCATGGCTTGTGAAATTTGTTTGACAGGATGGCTTGTGAAACTTGTTTGACAGGATGGCTTGTGAAACTTGTTTGATAGGATCGCTTGAGAAGATGGTTTGTGAAACTTGTTTGACATTATGGTTTGTGAAACTTGTTTAATAGGATGGTTTGTGAAACTTGTTTGACAGTATGGTTTGTGTGAAACTTGTTTAATAGGATGGTTTATGAAACTTGTTTGACAGTATGGTTTGTGAAACTTGTTTAATAGGATGGTTTGTGAAACTTGTTAGACAGTATGGTTTGTGAAACTTGTTTGAGAGGATGGCTTATCAAACTTGCTTGACAGGATGGTTTGAGAAGACTGCTTGATGTATTACCTGCACTCCCATTGGGCACGTCCTGATCTACGTCCATAGTTGGTTCGTACTGCGGTTCGTCCTCGTCCAAATGTATGTCCGGTTGTTCCACGCGTATTATCGATTTGTTTAATAATCTGTAAATAATATTTTCTTTAGTTTATTTTAACTTATTCTTGTTTAATTAAAACTAAGCCTATCATAGGTACAGTGACTATGATATGCCTATGTTTACAATTCCTGAAAGAAGTTTTCACTTCGAAAATATTTCATTCGGTTAATTTATCTATATATAATTAAAATGGGGCTTCTTTGACGCATCATCACCTCAAAATTACTGAACATATCGGGATGGGACTACTATTCGACGGGGAATTTATAATAGATGGTTATAGGGTATTTATTTTTTGGATTCCATCAACCCATTCTCATTTTATTTTTCGATTTACGTTAGGTAAGTTTTAAGTTAGGTAAGATCTAAGTTAGGTATACATCCACTTTTTCACTCACACCTAAAGAACAAATGAAACGCGGCCGGAGCCGCGGGCACCAGCTGAAAAAATAATAAGATACAAGACGAGTTTTTGGTGGAGATAGTGAGTGTATGCTGCATACCTATTCCGCGAAACGAATACCAGTATAGAATCTATACGAATTACTTTACCGTGACATCAAAGTATAAGCAGAAAATTAAAATGCGCATAAGTTAAATAGTTCCTTATTGGTCACCGGCGATTAATGACCTATTTTTATGGAATCAAAAATAATTTTTTTTTTTTTACACGACATAGGCAGTACTTTGACCACAACCTCCTGATATTAGTGACGACGTGGTCCAGGGTGGTAAACATACTAAGCCTACAGGTACTGGTTCCACCTATTGGTATTTGGCGACAGGTTTTCAAACTTGATCCCTTGTAGCTGATAACAAAATGGTAAGTATAATAACCTGTAAGCTTCGTGCACGTGTTGTGGGGTGACATGGCCGCTGCAGTGCATCTTCGCGAGGGCCTCCGCCAGCCTCACCATAGACTCCAACTGGCGCACGGTGATCCGCCACGAGCCGCCAGCGGAGCCCGACCCGTCTCGACCGCGGACCACTGTGTAGTACTCGACTAACAACTTACCTGCTTCCTGGAACATTACAGTTTTGTAATTATTATTATTAGTAAATCACTATTTTTTTATATTATACGTTTATTATTAAATTTGTAATACTATTTATATTGATATATTGTGTAAATTATATGTTATGTTTAAATGTCACATATTTTCATCTCTGCACCACCAAGGTTGAATGAGAATCCCTCAGGTATTAAATCCGCCCTTTTACACTAATTGTGTATAAAGTAAAAAACGCCTTGGTTTATCTTTTAAACTAGCTGGAGCTATTCAGAGCTACGAAATATACTCTATATTAAATACCTTGTTAGAATGTACCATGTACAGCAAATTTAAAATAAACCTTTCGTTTAATTTTCCACATTTGATATAACTCGCTGGAGCCATTAAGTTTAACCTATGTCAATCTCCTCGACTCGACCTATCTCTATGCAAGTATTTCTAATACTGGATTATGGCTGGTACTCGACTAACTTGTCTAGGCAGACCCAGTCTAGAAGCCCTGGAATGTATCATAACATCATCTAAATACAAGCCTTTGCTTAGATTATAAGATTGATATAACTCATCATCATCTCCCTACCCTTTTCCCATTTTCATTTGAGGTCGGCGCAACATGTCTTCCTCTTCCATTTCTCTCTGTTTGTTGTCATCTCCACATTCACTCATTTCCTAAGCATTCACTTTTTCCTTTCTTTTACACAGTCCATCCATCATTTCTTTGGTCTCTTTCCCTTCCCATATACCCGTCCACAATCATATCTAATACCTTTCTTACAACATCCTCTTCCTCCCTGCGCATCATATGTCCATACCAGGACAATCAACCGCCTCTTAACTTGTCTATTATTGGCGCCACTTTCAAACTTCCTCTAATATTCTCATTCCTAATCCTGTCCATTCTTGTTACCCCACACATCCATATCAACATTCGCATCTCAGCTGCATGCAATCTTCTTTCGTCCGTCACCTTTATGGGGTAACATTCTGATCCATACAAGACGACAGATCGTATTATGTTTTTGTAAATCTTCCCCTTTAATTTAAAGGGGATTTGCGGATCACACGTAGTAGTCGTAACCTGCCGCCATTTCATCCATGCTGCGTTAATTCTGTGCTTTTACATTGATATATGATTGATATAACTATTCAATTCTATAAAGTCTATACAATGTCAATTATTTGGACGGAATACGTCTTAAAACTTAATTCAAATAAATTTAAGTTTGAAAGTAACGAAAAAAAATAACGAATTTTTGAAGTGAAAACTTCTTTAGCATCCTTGTGATTTCAAAGGCGATGAAACGAAAAAGCGACAGTACGTTTGTGATGGAGGTCGAATTTGGTCATCAAATTTTTGAGAGCGTGGTTAGCCTGGTGGACTAATCCGTTTGTCTCATAGACGGTACGCCTGAACGGTCGGAGGTTCTAATTTAGGGTGGGTAACACATTTTTTTTAATGTTCACTTCTACCACGTGTGAATTGCACACATTACTTTTCTTTTATAATAATATAAATCTTACAAATAAATAATAGAAATGAGTCGTTTCCCTTGTTATATTTTACGATACCTAAAAGATATGTTCTCTTTATCTCTGTCAATTTTGTCATTTTCACATTAAATGCTATGCTAAAATACTATATTGCATATGATAAGTGATTTCTCAACAGTGGGCATATTTTGTCAGCCGTCATTCTAATCCGATATAAAAATAGAAGCAATGATGTGGCCAGTGGATAGTGCGCCCGGATTCCTCGTCAATAGACGCGGGTTCAAACCCACCAATCTAACTCTAAAATCAGCCCGAGCTTTCGGTGAAGGAAAACATCGTGAAGAAACCAAAGTACGGTGGTAGGGCATTTTCTAATCATGCCCGCCTGGGTAGCCACCACCCTCAATTCCGTAAACCTTTCGCCAAATACTAATAGGTGTGTTCCGGCGGCATCACTTCAGACCCAGTAACTCTAGCTGTGTGTTTACCATTCTGGACCACATCGACACATAACATCAGGTGAGATTGTAGTCAAAGCACTGACCCTATATAAATGCAATACGGTTAGCTGATGCTAGACATGGGTGCCGCCATATTGGCCTTGGTTGCTTTGCCGAACGCCTTTCACTTTACCCCTATTCCGCGGCCGACTGTAATGCGACATGCGATAGATAGACGAAAAATATTTGAGGAGAAGAAAAAAACGTTTTACTATAAAAGAAAGAAAAAAAGATTATACTGATTCTCACCTCCGTAATAATAGGTTTGAATGACCTCGCGAACGCGATATAACGTAACAGATCTTCTCTAGAATATACACAATCGTAAGTCTCCTCTTTGTTACAATGCAGATCGACGATCTTCCTCGCTATAGCGTAGTCGACCATCTCGCTGCTCTCGTCTATCAGTATGAAGAATAAGTCGAAACGTGACATGATGGGGGCGCTGAGGGCGACGTTCTGCTGCAGGGACTTCGCCCTGTCGTATCTGCCCCCGATCGGATTCGCAGCGGCCAGGATCGAAGTCCTAGCGTTCAATGTAGCCCTTACACCTGCCTACCAAATAAATATCCAACGTTACGTCATCACCCACGGATTATTTAATATGATAAATACTTAATCAATGTCTTCGGATATTTATGAAAAGTAGCTGTGTCTCCGCGGCTCCGCCCGCATTTGATTTATCCTTCAATGCGTAATATAGTTTTAAAATAGTTTATTACCTAACCTAAAAAAACCAAATGAATAAAGAAAAATGAGGTTCTTTTGTTTTTAATAGTGAAAAAATGTACATATGAATCAATTGAAAAAAAAATGAGAGGGTCGATGGAATCCAAAAAATAAATAGCCGATAAGCGTCTACGAAAAATTCCGCGTCGAATACTAGTAGTCCCATATCGACATGTTCAGTAGTTTTGAGGTGATGGTGCGTCAACGCAACCCCATTTTTCTTTTATATATATATGTATATATACAGATATTATTTGTTACCTTTGCCAACGATATGGTCTGTTGTTCCATGGCTTCGTGTATGGCGACTTGGTCGGTGGGATCCATTTTGTCGAACTCATCTATACAGCATACGCCATTGTCCGCTAACATCAGAGCACCGGCTTCGATTACAAAGTCAAAAGATTCTTCGTCCTGAAAATAAATAAATATTATTCATTTTAAGCGAGTGGTCGAATTTCGGCTGTGTAAATTTTGTATGTATGGTGTAAATTTTGGAGTAGTTGTTTGTAAATTTTGTATGTATGATGTAAACGTTGTAGTATAAGTGTAAATCATCTATATATGGCATAATGTTTGTAAGGTTAGTTTGTATTGAAGCTGTGTACCTTAACGACAGCGGCGGTGAGACCGGCGGCCGAGGACGCCTTCCCACTCGTGTATACTGCACGAGGGGTGATCTCGCTGACTTGCTTCAGCAGCTGCGACTTCGCAGTACTCGGGTCACCAACTATACAGACGTTTATATCGCCCCGTAGAGTCGTACCTACAATATGTACGTTATAAATAATCAAAAAATACAGTTTGAGACGCATTTTTATTTGTCTATCAACTGATTTTCTTCATGTTTCTGTTTAGTACCTACTTAAATTGCGACGGATCTCAGCGTTTTTTTTTTAAACTCAAAATTGATTTAGATCTTTTTAAATGTTGTTAGTTAGCTATGTTAGTTTCTTAGTCCAAATTAAAAACATTATCTGCACCGGACATGCGTAGGCGATTCGATTACCGAGAATTATCCAACGAATTACTGCTGAGTAGCGTTTTGAAATATTAAGGCAGGGTTGCTCTTAAGTGATATAAGTGATATAAGTACTCATAAGTTTAGATTTAAAACTTATAGTTATAAAGACAGATATTAAAGTAAAATTAAAATGTTCACTAACTCGCGAGCTCACTTTTATAGACTAACATTAGACCGTTTATTCGCTTTTACAGTTGCATTAAGACTAACTTATTCCATACTTACAACTAAAAAGAGAGTAACCTAAGGGCGGATGTTGTTATCGGTGCAGACACAGCACCTGGTTTATTAAAAGATGGATGCTGACTCTCAGTTCTAACAAGGGTAGATTTTATAACTAGCTATTGGTTTTGTGGTTTATAAATTATTAAGGGCCCTGAATGAAAGTTCTTTAGGCCCAATTATATATAATGTTAATCAAATGTTGGCCATTTGTTAAGCGTTCCAATGGAGTTGTTGTGCGATTTTAGAATTCACACGGAGTCATTATTTTCAATACACTTCACTTGTGCACTATAACCAAACTATATCACGTAAAGCCACCAATACTATATTATAGATATACTATAATATAGATCCACGGACTACAAATTGATGAATTTAAAAGAAGTACAACTACATGACAATGTCAAATCACGAAAAGAACTTCAAGTAGGTATTTTTGGACAGAGAAAATAAAAATAGGGAAACAGTTTTTGAAGTGATAACTTCTTACAAGAGGGTGAACTGCTTTCGTTACGTAACGCGTTACGGCGTCAGTGTGTTTAGCTTCCCTCTCTCTCACGCATACGGTAAGCAGGCTCCTCCTCTCTCACTCTAACCCACAGCGCTAGCCGTTTTTCGAACAGACGCTTCTCTCTCTCTCTCTTCTCAGTGTTTAGTGTGCGATAGACATATACTGTTGATTAAATAATCAGACTAATAATGTACATACACGAAATTCTAATGTACATATTCAAGAAATGTAACTAAGAATAAAATATATTTTATAATCGAATAAACGATTTTATTAATAAATACACCTTTCCATACATTATCATATTAATAGACATAAAATAACCTAAGTTTTTCTGAAGTTAAACAATTTCAATATTAGATAGTTCAACTTAGATTAGTTAAAGTTATCACTTCTGTCGGGCGTCTCGAGACGACCACATTTTTTTATTTTTTTTTTATTTTTACAATATATAGACATATTACATACATATTTATTTAAAAGTGGACTATTTTTAAACACATATTATATTTAAAAAAATGTACTCAGATTTACAAAAAGCATAATTGGAAAAAGTTAAACCCTTAATCATCCAAAATTACCTAAAAAAAAACCTATACAAGCTATTATTTACCTTCGACTGTTGTTTTAGCAACACCACCAAACATCATAAGTAAAATACCCCGTTTGACTTCATTGTTCCCGTGAATGCTCGGGAACAAGCTCGCGATCAAGTTGTTGTACAAGTTACGGTCACGTGACATTTCATATACCTTAAAAAATAACGAACGTTTAATAGTATACACATAGGTGGAATATTTATACGAAACACTAGCTTTTACTACGGGCTTCGTTCGCTTTAATGCAGATTTTGTTCATCAATTTGAAAATGTATGTCCTTTATGTACTTGACTAAACAATAATGCAAATTATTCATAATAAGGTATTTCTATGGTTTTCATGTATTAAAAATAAAAACGAAATCTATATATTTAAAAGGAAAATGGGGGTTTTTTTTGACGCACCATCACCTCAAAATTACATATCGGAATGGGACTTCTACCAGTCGACGCGGAATTTTTCGTAGATGGTTATAGGCTATTTATTTATTTTTGATTCCATTGACTCATTCTCATTTTTTTTTCAATTTATTCTTATTTACATTTTTCCGCTAATAAAAACAATAGACTCTCACTTTTCTTCATTCATCTACTCTTTTAGGTTAAGTATAAAATAAATATTATATGCACTTATTCACGCACACCTAAAGGAGACATGAAACGCGGGCGAAACCGCGGGTACACAGCTAGTGAATTATATAATTTCAATTATTTGTACATGTTCCGAAAAAATATACTTCATTCTGCTGATAAAATCCCGAGCCACAAGCATTTAAAAAACTTGGTAGGGATTGAGAGGACATAAAATATCCCTTTCACACAAAAAAAATTATACATAGCACGACATCATGTCATAGAATTTGCACTTTCTCTACAATTAAATTAAAATGCTTATTATAAATTCCTTTTTTTTATCACATTTTAATTTTGTTTTCATTAGGCAGCCTTATTTATTTATGGTTGAAATTAAATAAAAAGTAATCAAGTAACATCTCTATTATATTTTTTTGTATTATTATAATGTTTATTTTACAAGTTGACATTGTATTATGCTAAATATTTGCACAAAAGAAAAACATTTTTTGGAACTTTTTGCACAATATTTTCAGCCCCAAAATGAAGGTTTACACAATTTTTAAGCGTATTATTACAAGATTATTACCCTCGTACTCTATTAAGTTAATATAAATCTTTTTTTTTACACGATATAGCGCTATATAGGCTATAGGCTTTGACCACAAGCTCACCTGATGGTAAGTGACGATGTGGTCCACGATGGTGAACACACTAAGGTACTAGTTCTGCTGCCGGAACACACCTATTGGTATTTGGCGACAGGTTTTCGAAGTTGAGGGTGGTAGCTACCCGGACGGGCATCATTAGAAAATGCCCTACCACCATGCTATGGTTTCCTCACTATGTTTTCTTTCACCGAAAGCTCAGGCTGACTTTGTGTCGGATAGGTGGGTTTGAACCCGCGTCCATTGACGCGCAATTCGACCGCACTACCAACTAAACCATCATCGCTTCGCAAATGTAATGTATTGGACCGAAATTATAGTATTCATAGATGCTGAAATGTTAATGATTAGTCTGAAAAAAAAAATTGTATTACCTTATCCCATTCATTATCAGTCATCTGTTTTCTCATATCTTCACTAGTAAGGTCATCTGTTGCTAAGTCTGATGTTCCGAATCTTCTAGAAATAGCTTGAACGCTACACGCTAAGAATGCTGTCCTGATGAACGAATACATAAGTTCAAATAATCTACTCATCATTCTCATACGTTTTCCCAACTCACTTGGGGTTGGCGCAGTGTGTTTTCTTCTTCCATACGTCCCTATCAGCCGTCGTCTCTTCATTCACTCCTTTTTCATTCATATAATTTCTTACACACTCTCTCCACTTTTCCATCTTTCTTACATTCATATTAATTACTATTATACCCCCATGCTCTTCCTTTCTTCACATAACATGTCCATACCACGACAAACGGGAACCTTTCAGCTTTTCTACCACTGGCGCAACTTTCAATCTCTCTCTAATATATTTAATCTACTATGAATATGAATTTTTATAAATGGTAATATATAAACAAACTTATTCAAGCTTAAAGTTAAGAGAAAATGCGGTTCAACAAGAAATTTAAAAAACTGACATTTAACTGCTGTCGTATTGCGCCCCAAAGAATTATAAAACACGAAAGGGACAAATGCAGCTCGGGCTGATTTTACCGTACGCAAAATAGACGAAAAAATCACTTCGTATTTTCCCCCGTTTTCTCCTACAAAACTTGTCGCGAGGACAATTAAATTAAATTTAGACTAAGATAAATAAATAAATGATGTAATTAATATATAAAAATAATATATTAATATATTTACCGAAGATGTTCTTTACAAAATATAAAAGCCTGCTATAACTATTGCCAATTGTATTTTGTCGGTCATTAAATAGAATAAAAGCCATTTTTGTATATTACTGTAATTTTCTATAACAGACACGTTACATGGTTTTCCTAATAGCAGTGACAGTTCCTTTTACAATCTTTTATATGACAATGGGATTTAACATGGCCAGTAACATACCCATTAATGATGGCCAATATTTAAATGAGATATAATCTTATTATCCACGACAATAACAATCTCGGAAAGATCTTCAAGATCCTCCCTGGCCAGCATAGAAGCTCGTCAAATATAGCACCGGCAACACTTATAACAGAATTTGTTGAACAGTATACCTGTATACGCTCGCATCATCCAAAACTCTGCCCGGTATAATGTAATGTGTTGCCGGATCTTTTATTGTCCGTTATTCGTTATCTCAGATCCCCTCTCCCACTACATCGTGTTATATGTATCTATAAATTATATTTTATAATATATTCGCTTAAAATTTTGATGGTGACATTAAAATTTTATTGTTACTCGACGTTTCAAATTTTAAATGTTCTTTTTTGACGGCCTCCTCAATGAATCCATTAAAACTCAAATGTTAAATTAGCAGAGTGCACGCGTAAGACACACTGACAGTTGACATGAATAAACTGTATAAATGTTCCAGGGGGTGTACTAGCAGAACCCATGTCCGATTCTGCTAATATAATGATGTAATGTTGCAATAATAGATGTCGCTAGGAGACTGTTTTCTCGTTGACTGAATGTCCTTATTGATCTTTGGTGTCATGATAGAATATGGGAGGTATAACGAAAAAATGCGAGAGGTTTAGCGTCGCTCCGGCGTCTCAGGATAATATTTGGTGATAATGATATGATATATTCCATATACATTTAGAGAAATTGTGCTGTTTATAGGGAATTACGCGTAACACGGCTTGATTAGACAATTAGCATATATGAATAGGATGTAAATAGCAATATTAACCCCTTAACCACTAACCTGGCATTTACGCCAGCTTTCCATTGTTTTCCTATTGTCTTATTTTTACGGGTACTCAACACATTAAAATATAATTCTCAACTAAATTCTCCTCCTCGACGAACCCAAATCATTACATGCTATGGAACTTTATTATAACAAGTAGTAAGTTAGGACATAATTTTATATAGTTGTTTTTTTTTATTATTATTATTTTTGTAAGTTATATTGGGTATGATCAGACAGGGCTGGCATATAATAATGTGCCTTTACCCCGTTCAAATAAATGAATAAAAAAATAAAATAATAGAAAACCTTCGGGTTTAATAAATAATAAACAAATATAACGATGCTATATAAATAATAATAATATAATAAATACAGTAAAAAAGAAATTATACAACCAACCATTACAAACTGAACCGTATTTAATTTTTTTTTGTCAGTTACAGAATAATAAAGACTTCGGCTATGCCTCTACGTTTTACTTTTCTTTTTTTTTTTGTTTTTATTTATCAAAATCATTTGACGGACGCATTTTTTTTCTCATTATCAATGGCTCCTATTTTCTATAATAAGTAATTGATGGAAAAAATCAAAACGTGCAGGCGGTGGTGAATATGTGTATTTTAGTATGGTATGAAAATTTACCATAAATTTACCACAATGCTATTTTCCAGGGAGGAAACAGGGGAATACGTTTGTATGGAATTAACACCGCTCGTATATACCCTAAACAACCAATTATTTTTCTAGGCTCATTCTAGGCCACACCTTCATACTTATCTTAAATCATTAGTATTATTATAATATATACTAACTGTGCGATCGCGGCTGCACCCGCGTTTCTTATTTTCTTCACTGCGTTTTTTTTTAATACGGAATCCTAAACTTTTTTAACACTAAGATAAAGTAAAATATTTCTTATAACAATCAAGCACTTGCCTGTAAAACCGTGAATTGAATCGGATTTTATTAATTTTTTCTGAATTTTAATTTTTTTTAAGCGGACCCCTAATTATTTTCGAAAATTAAAAGTACCCTAAGTTACCCAGAGTAACTTCAGCTATATACCAAAAAAAGTCCCGTCAAAATCCGTCCAGCCGTTCCGGAGATTACCCCGAACAAACAAACAAACAGACAGGCAAAATTCTTGGTATAGGTATCGTGTATTATTTAGTAAAAAAATTGAATTTTGACCTTACAAGCAGACACGTCAATTTTATTTATTAGTATAGATCGTTTAACTTACTTATAATGTAATTCTCGAACGCCCAATGCTTTAAGTCCTTTGATACCTTCCATTTGTCCCTCGTTGGCCAGTTTAGTTCTGGTGGTGAGCTCCGCTTTAGCCCCGGGTAATGATAGAGCCCCCACATCAGGCACAACTATAAGAGTCCCCGTAAAGTCATAGCGGTCTCCGGCCTGAAACATACATATCATCACACCTTTCTCCCGTGGGGGTAGACACCACACCTCTTTCACTTCCTCTACTTTCATGAGCGCTTTCATACATACTCGTCGGTTATGAGTACTTTTTACCTGGCCTTTGTTTAACACGTGATCGATTTGGTCTAGATATGTTCGCCTAGGTCGACCCTTACCGACTTGCCCATTCACCTGCGCCTTATAAATTCGCTTCGTTAATCTTCTCTAATCAATCCTCTCTACGTGCCTAAACCAACTAAGCATACCTTTCTCTATTTTGGTCGCCACATCCTCTACCACACCACAGCGTTCAAACTAGGACTATTCTTTTATATGATATAGACTAAGCGCTTTGACCATAATATCAACTGATGTTAAGTGACGTTGTGGTCCTGGATGGTAAACACACTAAACTGGTTCTCAAGTGATGCTGCCGAAACACACCTATTGGTATATATGGCGACAGATTTTCAAACTTGAGGGTGGCATCATTAGAAAATCCCCTACCGCCATGCTATGGTTTCCTCACGATGTTTGCCCTCAACGAAAGCTCAGGCTGATTTTAAGTTGTCAAGTTGAATAGATGGGTTTGAACCCGCGTCCAATGATGCGGAACCCGGGAGCACTATCCACTGCGCCATCATCGAATTTACGTAAGAAAATATAATTGTCTTTAAGACAGATGAGACAATTATATAATGGCATGAATTTAGACCCTAGATTCTCAATATAGGCGATAAGGCATCCTTGTGGAAGTAGAATACCTAGAGGAAATTAGGGGGAATTGTAATTAGCACAGAGGGGGCGTGGGTAGATTAAGAATATAATCTAAAAAAGTCAAATAAAAATTAAGATTGGGGACTATAGAAATAAAAATATTTCCAAAATATACTTGAGAAACTGGGATTTAAACTAGTCAGGGTCAGTTCATTTAATTACTAAGTGAAACTTTGGTCATGTTTTCTGAGGGCATAAATTAATTAGAACAGGAAAGCAGTCAATAATAATTAAGAACTGAGTATAAACATCACTAGAAAAATACACCTGCATTGCAATAAATAAGCAATTTGGCACTTTCCTTAAGTCAAGTTTCTTCAAGATTAGAAATTTAGTAAAAAATAGATCTGTTCTCTGAGAAAATTTATTTTCAAAAAATTACAGGCAAAACACAGAATTGTCTACAGTTAGACATAGGCCTTACTCCAATGATCTCTACAAAGACTAACCTTTACCAGGTCGTCGATCCACCTTGTTTTTGACCTGCCCACAATATATCTTCAAATTTTCACTAATAATTATGGTGTAATTTCAACCATTGTATGAAAACTATTTAACCGTGTGGCACCGGATAAGAATAGTGTCACCCCATATCTTTTCGTGGGTGTCGTAAAAGGCGCCTAGGGGATAAACCAAGGGATAGCAGCAGCATCCTCTGAGAATACCTACTGCGATAGCCAACCCGCCTGCCAAGTGTGGCGATTATGGCAATTCCCCCCTTTTTGGGAGATACCAATGTCCATTAGTTGAAAACTATTATTGTTAAGTGGACATTACATTACCATTATATATTATTTTTGCCTATTTACACATGATCATCATAATATCACAGACAACAAAAAGGACAGTCTAATAATTGATAATTTATTAGTTTGTAATATCGATCTTTTGGCATCGATGTTTTTTGAATCGATTCATCAAGCTTAGATTCGAATTTATCCAAAAATCAATCTTTTTCGGAAAGGATTCCCATCCTTATTAGGGAGGAATGATGACACCGGCCGCTCGCCGTATTATGTTCGCGGTCCGGTCCGTACGTGTGTTAACACCGTTAAACTGCAATGTAAGAGGTTTTCAATGATGTTACCTCTAGGAGTTTTTAGCGGGATCTAAGTCGTGCAGTTATTTTCTTTCATTCATTAAACTTGTGTATTTGACTCTACATAATGTAATCTTGGAGCCGTTTTGTGTGATATAGTTTGGCTATTGTGTTCAAGCTAAGTTTATTATGGAGGATAATGCATAACATATATTCTGAGGTGGCGACATGTCTCCATGGAAAGTTCGAGCAGGATGGGCCACCGTTTTGCTGGAACTTGGTAACGCTGATAAAAGATTGAAAATATTTCTTACCCGCATGACACTGGCACAAATTGTGTGTATACAGATTGCCATTAGTGAGAAGAAGAAGTTACCTGTACAGACTCCACAGCTTCAGCTCTCAGTATAACTTCCAATGACCGTGGTATACAACCGCGGGGTAATTCCGCTTGTGTTTCCTGTATTCGTATCTTTTGAAAGTCGACAAATACGCTTTTGTCAGCGTCGAGCATGAAACGTCGACGGTTTGCGCACACTGGGTTTCGGCAAATCGTTGGTATCGTGTACTGTCAAGAAACCAACATGATTGAAATATTGTGATCTTACACATAATATCATTTTAAATTTGATTTCATATATACTCTGAGTTAGTTCCCTTGGCTTGCTTAATAACAACTAATTACTAGCTACTTTCCGCGAATTTACCATCTTAGTTCCCGTTTCCATGGGATTTTCGGAATAAAAACTATATTCTATATCACTCCTTGGATTTCAAACTATCTCCATACCAAATTTCATCCTAATTTGTCCCATAGTTTTTTAAGTTTATTCCTTACTTACAAAAATGCAAATCATCCCTCTTTATAATATTAGTATAGATGAAACGGGTGATAATTTTCACATAACTTATAATATAATGCGACGTGTAAAAGTGAATCACTCAGTATCAGTGGCATAAAATACACTCACATAATACAACAATTTATTTTTGTCAGTCTTTTTGAAGAGTTAATTTTTTTAGTTGTGCGATTCTCGGTAGTGGAAAAGCTTCCATTAACATGCTACAGTATGTCAAGTTTAATATGGAATTGAAGTAGTAAATAAGAAAATGTATACTTGCAGCATATCATTTGTTTTGATTATAAATAAACTATTATATATGAAAACGTATATAATTATTGCTCAAAACGCCTTAACCCCTTGAGCACTTACTTGGCGTTTACGCCAGCTTTCCATTATTTTCCTATTGCCTTGCTATTGTCTTATTTTTATGGGTACTCGACACAGTAATACATTTATTGATAAATTATTAAATTCAAACATTAAAACAGTTTTTCCAAAGTTTTCATTTCTTTCGGCAGTCCCTAGTTTTTTTGTTGTTTACTGAATACCACAGGAGCTTTTCCAGCTTTATCAAAAATAACTTTTAAATATTTAGAGGTTTAGTTAAAATATTTGCAAGGAATATAGTGGGATAGTAGAATTGTGATGTCTGTGTCACAATCACCATGCACATGGTGAAAATCCCGAATTTTTTTTTTTTTTTACACGGAATAGGCTTTTCTTTGACCACAATCTCACCTGATGTTAAATGGTGATAAGGTTCAGAATGGTAAGCCTAAGCCTAGAGGTACTGGTTCTCAAGTGATGATGCCAGAACACACTTATTGGTATTTGGCGACAGGTTTTCAACTCGGGCATCGTTAGAAAAGCCCCTAGCACCATGCTCTGGTTTCCTCACGATATTTTCCTTCACCAAAGGTTCAGACCGATTTTAGAGTTTGGTAGGTGGGAATCGAACCCGCGATTTACGCGGAATCCGCCCACACTACCCGCTAAGCCATCATCGCTACAAATAGTAAATATTAAAGCATGTCATATTCCTAGATTAACAAGGTTATAACCACACCTGTCTAAAGACTTTAGCTATGGTAGAGATAGATGTAGACATGATGATGGTATTTTTGTTCCTGGACTGTACTTCATTAAATTCATTTTACCTAGCTCAAATAATTAAAACTCAGTAGTAGATATTTTTGTTTTATACATTCACAAAGATTGACGAAGTCAGGAATCGTATGATAAGGGAACACTCCACAGCCCACAGCATTAGAGTGGTAGAGGATGTGGTGACCAAAATAGCTTTCTCTATTTTGCTTAGTTGGTTTTGGCACATACAGAGGATGGATGATAGAAGATTAACGAAACGAATCTATAAGGTGAGGGTGAATGGGCAAGTCAGTAAGGGTTGACCTAGGGGAACATATCTAGACCATATTGATCATGTCTTAAATAAAGGCCAGGGGAAAGGTTCTCATAAGCGACAAGCATGTATGAAAGTAGAGGATGCGAAAGAGGTGTGTCAAGATTGTAGCAAGTGGAAAGACAATCTCTACCTACTCCCACTGGAGAAAAGTGTGATGATATGTATGTATGTATGTACATTCACTCCTATTGTCCTAAATTGGCTCATGTATTACCTGATGTAATAAAATCTATGGTTTACAAGAACTATGCAAATGATTTCAAGTCTTCTCAAGTTAACACAAGGCTACTAATGGTCAGACTGCAAGATGTTCCGTTTTACATATTACAAAGTTATTCTTACCTTAAATTGTTGTTCCACATTTTTAATAACTGTCTGACAATCCAAACAAACAAAGGTGCCTAGCACAAGCTCTGGATGTACTGGATGTGTCCTAACAATTTGTCCTGAAATTCTTATAAGGGTGCCAATTTTTGCAGTTGTCAACTCTCTTACTTTATGTCTCGTAGGGACATCCACAAATGAAATATAACATTCTTTGTTTTGTAATTCTTTTTTTGAACCACTATCTGCAAAGCCTAATACATAATTCAAAATAGCTTGATTTAGAAATGGGTATATTCTATAATACTCCTCGATGATAGTGGTTGCCAGGTTCTGATTATACTTCTCCACATCATCAAAGCTGACTTCTAATGTGCTTAATTCTGGTTTAAGTAATTCTTTAGCATGTTTTTCATATTTGAGCTCATTGTCTTCTTTAAACCTGCAATTTAATTCATTTACAAGATGAAATATCAAGTTAAAGTGTTCAAAATGTTTGTGCCAAAAAGTGTGTTTACTTTTTGTTTTATGTTGTCAACATGTATAAAATATAAAAATAGAACCTTATGATTTTAATACTGATGTTCATGTCCTAATAGTTTTAAAACAAAAGAACTGTTTAAATAATGATATAATTTTGTAACTAATAACTAATAGTTTAGTTTCGAAAGCTTTTAATTTATGACTGTTACATAAATTACTTAAAGTCAAACATCGATTGTCATCTATACTAATCAATAAAATTGAAGAGTAGACTGTTTCGAAACATATATGTATCATGGAAAACAACAGAACCATAGTGCGATGTAGAATCGTTCAATGAAAAAAAAGTGTATTTTTACTGAATACATATGAATGTATATGATACCTACACCAAAAATGTAATTTTTAAAAATTTTGTTTGTCTGTCTGGTTGTAACGGCTAATCCCCGAAATGGCTGGACCGATTTGGACAGGACCTTTTTGTTAGATAGCTGAAGTTAAGTAAGTAAGTTCCGCATAAAAAAAATTAAACTCATAAAAATTTGAATAAAATTCGATTCAATGCAAAGTTTTATTGGCAAGTATATGAATTTATGAGACCTATCTTTGCTTAATGTTAGTAGCAAAAATAAATTAACAATAATTGGGATCACGTATAAAAAAAAACTATATTACTCAGTGAAAAATATATGAAACGCGGGCGCAGGCGCCGGCACACAGCTATTAAATATCGCTAAAATAAAAATATTGGATTACTCTGTATAACCTAAAGTAGTTCTAACAGTAAAGATAAATCTGCATTATAATAAACTTACAATATGTTGATATTCTCATATACATTCTTAGTTTTTTTTTAAATAAATACTTACTCCTCTAAAAAGTCCTGAAACAGTTTTTGGCATCGTACACCAACCTCATCTTTAACTTGGCTTTTTGTAGCGAAGGTATCGGCTACATCCATTGTTTAACTAAAATTAGAGCAACTATATTATGTATTGTGTATTACACTATGTATTTTAATTCATGATTATTCTTGTCGATTTCTAGTTGATTGGATTAGTAAATGCAATTTAGTAGTCCCCAAGACAAATGTATGTTTTTTTTTTTGACTACACTATGAACAGTTTTGTTACAATTAATAGTGAAATTAAAATACCAATTCTAATTTGATTTTTAATTATATAAGTATTTTGAAGACATTCAGTACAATTCGGAAAACCGCAATTACTTTTTAATTCTAAACAAAAAATAAATACGATTTGACAGAAAGTTTTGGCGGGTGGAGATTTTTTTAGACTAGTTCACAGAATCGCTTGTAGTAGGGATGCTTGATAATCAACGATTTTAACAAAATATTGATTTTAAATGTATAAACATCAATTTTAATCTCTCTTAAACATCAATATATTAATTCACTTCACTTCACTTCTTATTGATTTGATTTGTAGCGTTTGAATGAAAACGTAAGCTGCGCAAGCGAATGCGAAGGTAAGTTATTTTGTCGGCAGTAACCGAGCCAGTCGCTTTTTGTTACTCGGTCTCAAAACCTGGGTACTCATCTATACTAATCAATAAAATTGAAGAGTTTGTTTGTAATGTCAAAATTGTTATTTTTTACTAAATAGATATGAAATGCATACCCGATACCTGTACCAAAAATGCAATTTTTAAAAATTTTGTCTGTCTTTCTGTTTGATCCGGGTAATCTCCGGGAGGCCTGGACGGATTTGGACGGGACTTTTTTTGGTAGATAGCTGAAGTTAATCCGGGTAACTTAGGGTACTTTTAATATTCGAAAATAATTAGAGTTCCACGTATAAAAAAAAAAAACTCCTAAAAAAATTTAATAAAATCCGATTTAATGCATAAGTGCTTGAATTTATGAGAATTATTTTTACTTTATCTTAGCATGAAAACAATTACTAGGGTTCCGTCTAAAAAAATTAAAACGCAGTGAAGAATATATGAAACAGCCGCGGGCATACAGCTAGTTCTTAATAAGGTTAAACACGCGATTAATATTAGCTTAATAATATCAATAAAGATTTTTTTTATTTTTGATCTACGGATTTGATCAAAATATTGAATTTCAGTGTTTCCAGATATGTTTAATCTTTAAAGTATAAAATGAAAAATGTAACGACTATTAAAAATGAATCTTTAATTAGGTATATAGTTTGAAATTTGATAATCTAAATATAGATACATAATAAAATTCTAAATTTTCTAAATATCACAGATGATCGATATTCATATATTTTTTTATTTTTATTTTTTTTATCTTTATTTAATTTAGGGACTTCAGTTCATCAAGAACATGTCAGTCCCATCGTAACCTAAACTTAAAACTAACAAACTATACCTTAATATTACTCGCAAACTTCCACAAAATTTTGGCTTCTACACTTGCAGGCAAAGCCAAAATTTCATGAAAGGTTCCTAGATTTAATAAGTTAAGATTCTGTTGTTTGAGTACACTGTTTCTTTCAGTTATGTTTCGGCCACATTCCATCAACAAGTGGTTTACATCTTCAATAATTCCACACGATTCGCAATTTGGTGAATGCTTTTTTTCATAAGAAAGGCATAACTGAAATATCGATATTTGCGTTAAAAATTCCAGCGCTATTGATAATCGATCCTATTGATTTTGATAGTTTGGTTAAAAAGAATATCTTTTGTTATAGATCGATGGTATGGTGCATTCACAGTTATTTTACCTCTGATTAGTGTATTCAGATTGGGGTTTTTTTTTTGCAATTTTGGGGATAAATATTTTTTGGGGAATGTTTTGCGGAGACAAAATTCTTGAGGAAAATATTGGGGAAATGAATTTCTATTGAAAATTTGGGAAAACTGGGAAAGTATTTTAACTGCCTAGCCTTGTTGATGTATTATATAATTATCATAATTAAATGTTTATGTATTTAAAAGAATTTCTAACAAGGAAATACACTGATAAAACAATTAGCATGCTAACAAAGTATCGAATCTTGTGCTTCCTTAATAATAGAAAGTCACTACTTCCATATTTACAGTGATTACAATATTAAAATATATGTAAATAAAGAAATAAAGTTGCTTTAGCTAAGTTGTAACGTTTAACTACACGGGCTAACGACGTCGGTTCAAAAATTAGGGATGGAGTTTTTTTTTTTTTTCAAGAATAGACATACATACATACATACATATGCTCACACCTGTTTTCCCCGAAAGGTTAGGCAGAGGTGAAGTAGCGAACTACACCGCCCACATTTCGCCGAGATTAGTTCCGTCCCAGATGTGACAGGGGCGAGCCTGTCGCCATATCGGGCACAAATTCCAAACTCCGGGATGATACTGAGTAGAAAAACCCAATATCACTTGACCCGACCCGGGGATCGAACCCGAGACCTCAGAACGGCAGTCGTATGTATTACAACTGCGCTACCGAGGCAGTAATCGAGGCAAGAATAGACATATAAATATAGCTTAAATTTTAGCTAATTGTTTGCTATAGCACAAATCAAAATCTGTCAACAAAAAATTTAACTAAAATCGGTTCAGCTGTTTAGGAGTTTAATCATGGACATAATATACTAGTTTAGTATAATAAGTCCATGAGTCACATACATACGCTGCATCTTAATAGTATACAAAAATACATTTTTAATCTCACAAAAAGTAGAGAGTAGCTGACCACAAAACCATCTCCTAAGTTTTTAATCCATTAAGTGAAAATCGGAGATAAATAATAAATGAAAAAATCTTTCATACATTTACTTGTCTTTGAGTATATTCTTAATTATAGAAACAGAAAAAATTGAACCTTGATTTCTCGAGTTCTATAATCAATTTGTTAGATTGATCCAGTGTTAGATATCAATTATAAAAAAATTGATTATATTTGGTTTTAAAAATCGATACTCAATTAATCGATTAATTGAGCCATCTGAGATCGTCTCAGATGGCCATCCTTAATTCTTTACAAAAAACACACACAGCATATGAATTAAAACAATTTAAATATGCCAAGAAATTTTAATTTATACCTAGACATAGTCATATTGTAGTTTCTTATTCTGTGTTCTTGTACTGTAGTATAATGGCTGAAGCTCAAGCTAGGTTTCTATGTAAAATTACTTCTATGTTGTCTTCAGGGAATGAAACACATACATTACTAAGGAGTCATTATTTGTAAGTATCAGGTTTGATAGCACTTACTACAATATAGTAATGTTATATCCACTAGAATAGATAATTAGACTATATCATCGTAATCTTGCCCTTATTCTACATTAAGTAAGGTATGCTTAACCTTTTTCCACTATCCTCTGTAAGCTGTCATCTTTACAACTGTTACATATATTACAATCCCCCCATATCTTTTACATCGTACTTTATCTCTACATCTGTCCTTCACAATAACCAATAATCTGTAGTAAGTATATACAACTATATTTTATAATTTTCCAGTAGTTACATAAAAATGTTATCAAAATTATTAGTAAATTCACATTATGTGTAACAAAATTACTTAATATAAAAAAAAATCTTAATTAGGATATTCAACGTTAACTCATAGAAGGCAATGGGCCTCTGGCTGTCTGTTGTTATAGTTTGTAATTCTAGAACCACTGGACCAATTTTTATGATTGTTTTGCGTTGCATGACTGTGCATGTTATAGTTTCCATTATATGAAAATTCAATTGAAGGAATTCAAGGAATGAATATTCAAGACATATAATGTAGTGGGGAATGGAAATTCTTACATGCAATTAGAGGTACAAGTTTTAGATACTCATTGCAAATTATTCCTAGATTCTGTTGATTATAGAAATGAAGAAATATAGAAATCCTTCTTAAATAAGCAACTAATAAATAGCACAAGTCTCATAATGGATGAATCACAGCTTAAACTGTTAGCAGCATGATAATTAAATATATTCTGTATGGTAGATTGTATGAAATTATGGAATTTAATATGAAATAGGTATTATTAGTATCAAAGTTGTAGATTTTTTTATTATTTAGTTTTTTTATTCAATGCTATTTACAAACAATATTCTTCTAAATTGTATTTCTATACAGGAGTATTTTAACTACTAGCAATTTAACTGTTAATATTGTGAAGAAATACTTCTACTAAGATGCTATTATTTTCAAAGAGTACTAAAAATTATAGCTGCATCTCCTTCATTTACGCATTATCTCACATCCTTATAATATTTGTTCTCTTTTATTTATTTTTTGGAATAAAAGAGTAATGCATGATTATTGTTATTATTAGGATGAAATGTAAAAAAATTACAAGAGGTAATAATCTGCCAGAAAAACTGTTTTCATCATCAACAAGATGCACCCACTGCTGTTTGGAATGGAAAAAGGAGGCAGAAGTTAATGTAAGATATTTTTTAATGTTTTTTAAATATATTTATGCAAAAATACTACTTATAAGATGTTCTATTTTTTGCATGGTATAATAAATAGAAAAAGCTTACGCTTGTAAAACTGTCACTATACTTACACAATAAGAAAAAATGTAATAATGAACATTTTGTTAATTTTACAGTTAAAACCAATTAAACTTACTAAAAGGCAAAGATACAGAATAAAAAGGTTAAAACACAGTAAAATTGAGCAATATAATAAAAGGAAAGTTATGTTACATGGTAATAAAATGGTAAGTAAATAAATTTGTGATGAATAAGTACATTGTTACATAAATTAAAGTAAGATTTATTTGGTTTGGTTATGTATAATTTAAGTATTTTAATTATTTTACTTTTTGTGCAAAAAATCCATTACAAAAAAAAACTATGATTTTCAAAGTACTTTCTATTTTCAGGAACAAATATGCTCATTTTGTGGAGATAACACAATTACATTTCTAAAGAAACCGGATAAATTACTATCCAATATAAAGCATGCTGAAAATGAAGACAATCTATCTAAAGAAAATATAAATAATAACAGTACAATATTAAAAACTAAGACTAAGGATAAGAAAGTAATTGGTATACAAAATAATTATTCAAAAATTAAGAATAGTTTAGAAATTAATCTTTATTCAAATACACATGATGTTTTTGCTTTGAATAATAAAGGAAATACTCTGCCAAATAAAATAAAAGAATCACCTAAAGTTATTAAAAATAGTAAACGAAAGAAAGATAAATATGCTGGCTTATGTAAGAAAGCTGTTTTAGCTTCAGCTAAATTAATAGAAGAGCAACAAAAACAAAACAAATTAAATTTATTTTTAAAACCATCCACATAGTTTGTATCTTTGTAATATTAATAAAACTAGAAAATTGTTTCATGAATGTAATTTCTTTACATGATTTAAATTATTTTTTTTTAATAATAATTAAATGTATATCCATTACATTAGTATTAGTGTGTCCGGTAATTACATGTAATTCACCATTTTTATAATTCTTATAAAAATTATATGAGTCATTATCTTCTAAAAATGTATTTATATCAATATTACATTTTTCACTGTCCGAAACCAATTCTAAGTAACCTATTGCTCCAGCTGCATCTGTGGGACCATCTATACCATCTGTGCCAGCGCTAAGTATAAATATATCAAAATTATTGAACTCTTGTTTCATGTTATGGATGTAATTAGAAAATTCTAATGCTAATTGTTGATTTTCTCCCACCTTTTCCTGCTCCTTTTACTTCCACAGTAATTTCACCACCAAGAATTAAACAGAGGTCTTTCATTTTAATTAAATCATTTATATTACTAGCATGATTTAGAAAATCTGTTGTTATTCCTGGTATGGTAAGGGAATTTAATTGTTCTTTAAGAATATTGACATCTACAGTTCCATTAATAAAATCACAAAACATTTTTACCATTTTTGTATATTCATTAGCTATATCAGTAACATTTCCTGTTACAATATTTGAGAGGGAAATAGGTAAATAATTGAGCTTTTTACATTCATGTAGTGCTGCTGCAATGCTGATTTTATTTGAACCAATAATATAATTTCTAACATTATCTTTTGGAAAGAATCTACTATTTGAGTTATTATGTAGAACATCTCTAATTGTTTGACAGATATTATCAAAAAGGTTATATTTCTTAAGTATATCTATAGCTTTGTTTGTTTCATCATAATTCTCCACAGTGGGACCACTAGCAATTAAATCTAAAGGGTCCTTCACTATATCAGATAATATTAGGGATATAACTTGAGCTGGTTGAGCATATTCTGCTAACTTACCACCTTTTATATCAGAAATTTGTTTCCTAACAGTATTTAATTCTTCAATATTAGCTCCAGAATTTGCTAATTTCCTTATTAATTCAGTTTTTTTTCCTGCAAAGTGATTAGGTCTTTTGGTAAAGGTAATAATGCTGAACCACCTCCTGATATTAAAACAAGTAATAAATCTTCTTTATCGAGGTTCAAAGCAAGGTCTTTGATTTTTATGGCAGTATTCATTGCGTTGGTGTCTGGTAAAATATTTTTAGCACCTTCATAATATTTGACAGTTGTAATGTTTCTATAAATACTTCCTTCGGGGATACTAATTATACCTTTTTTAATCTTTAAATTCAGTATACTTTCAACTTCTTGAGCCATATTGTGTACAGCTTTCCCAGTACCGACAAGGTATATATTCTTGTTGATTAAATTGTAATTATCTTGAAATATATTTAACTCCTGATTTACTGGGTTATACTTAAGAACTTTTCTAATTATATTCTCTGGAAGCACTGCGGAAACACTACTTTTAAATATCTGAAGAATGTCGCTTATTACTGTTTTAGCCATTTTGATTAACTTCAATTGTAGAGATACAGTACTGAGAAGCTACTTTTTATTTCCTGTACATTTTTGTTTACAATGTAAACTGTTGACACTTGGCGTGTGTTATCATCATTTTACCAACTGATAAGATTATTTTAGTTGTATATTTGGATTATTAAATTGAATTATAATAGAAACGATCTATGGATCTACATTATTTTTTACATGAAATTATTCAAAACCACATGAAATTCTTCATCATCATCGCGTTCAAATTATTTTGGAATCCACTTTTTTTTATAACCTGGCTAATGCTGTTGACCGGAGGGGCATTAACAAATTCACCGTAACTTTGGGGGCGAGTGCTAAAGGCAATCGCCGCAAAAGGTAACCTAGCACAAGGGCACCAAAGTGGTACGAACCTCAGTTTGGCCGTTACCTGTGTAGAAAAGTTCCTACGTAATTTTGATCCTAGATAATCCCTACATTTTTTATTTAGATGCAAAAAAAAAGGTTCCTTACAGGACCTGTGTGTTATGTGCAGGAGTCTGAGTGCAGTGTTCTGCGTGTAATGCTTAATGCATGTTCAGTGTCACTGTATCGCGCTGGTAGCGGCGCTCAAGATCCTCCCCAGTTAGGGAACGGAGCACATTTTGTGCTGCCACCGGAGGGGGACCCGGAGTATGTGCGGGAGCAAAGTTAGCCGCCTGTCCCCGGCGGGGGGAACGGCGGTTACGCAGGTTTGGGCGCTGACATGCAAGTATACGCGGTTGATACGGGAAGATCTTATTCATGCTAGTGATGTTATCGTCAGGGTCGGTCAAGATGTTACACGGTTATCGCATCTTTGGGGGGGCATTTGGGTCTGGTGTGTACAAGATGGCTTGTACTATGAGGGCATTCTGGTGTGTCTCTGCGCGTTCGAAGACGGCGCGACACTGGGTTTTGAAGACGGACTTGATGGTGGCCCGGTTCAGATCCCTGTGCACACCTAAGTACTAGACTTCGGTGGCCCAGGGGATATCTACTCCTAGTTAAGTATTTAATGGGACGAGGGTTGTTTTTCCGGTAAGGGTAGAACATAATCGCTATGCGCTACTTTTTAAGCCACCAAAGGCTTAGGGTGTTCACAGCTTTTTGACGCGGGATCTTAGGTAGCCTCTGTGTATGAGTGAGTAATAAATGAACATGTCGTCAATGTAAAGACCTTTTTTTTTGACGGGACGGGAGGAAATGCATTTACGCACTACCCTTACCTATTGCATTAGTGAGACCGGAGTCCCCCAATGCAATAGGTAAGGGTGCACGGAGGGACGAACTCCGCGCCAGTTTGGGACTCGCCCGGGCGTGAAGCGCCCGGAAATACCCACTAAAACCCCCCGGGGCCGTCCGCCGCATTTGGGATGGGGGCGACACGGGGTGGCTTTCGCAAGCACCGCGTCGCGTCGATGTAAAGAACTAACTGGATACGACTCAGCTCGATGCCCTGTCTCTGGTCGGGTTTCCAACTCGAGTTAAGGTTAGGTAAGCGTGCTATGTAGAGATTTATAAGGACTGGCGTCGGAATGGAACCTTGGGGAACTCCTGGGTGGATCGAATGGGCTAGAGAGAGAGAGCGGACTCTAATCTAAAACGGAAACTACGATTTGAAAGTTAATCGCGATTAATGTGTTCTATAGTGTCGGGGATACCTAGTTCTGCCAGTTTGTAGACAAGGCCGGCATGTCAGACTGTCGAATGCTTTGGCGATGTCGACGAAGACTACGAGCGTATGCCAAGGTTTCTTAATGTTCCTATGAAAGTTAGAGAAAACGTACTTCGTGAGGCGGTGAACTTGATGCGCACAGGAGTGTCCGGCTCTGAAACGAAACTGTTGGGAAGGCAAAAGATTTTTGTCCTTTATGACCTCTAAGAAACGGAACATAACGATCCGTTCATAGAGTTTTCCTATGGTTTTGAGCAAGCTGATGGGACGATAACTATCGGGTAACCTGGCACCTTTGCCAGGCTTGTGTATACCTATGACTATTGTTGCTTTTTCAGGCGGCTGGAAAGTAGTGATTCTTGATGGCTGCATTGAAGATGCAGACCAACAATGCGATAAGAGGCAGAAATTGGAATTCGCTTCGCTGCAGATGAAGTAGGGATAGGTACCAAACATACATTGATGTATATAAAACATCGATGCATCAAATCAATCCGATGCAAATGGTAAATTTTGATGTTTTAACGATGCATCGATGTTCTTTACTAAACAATACGAACCATTATGAATTCGGCACAGTTGGTACTTTAGTTTCTCTGACATGTCAGGTATATTTACCATTTCAAATAATGAATATAATTTTAATTTATAAAATAAATAACAACAAGTACGTAATTATTTTTGAAATGTATAATTATTACTTACTATATAAACGTTTTCAGAAAATTAAATATTAGTCAACTGCAAAAAAACAGGTAATTCATATAAATGCTTAATTTTTGTTATAAGTCGATGTATCAAAAATATCGATTTATTTTTGCATTGACATCCCTAAGATGAAGTGAAGTGATGTTCGATACAATGTGTACATTAATTTTATTATTTATTTATGATGTACATCGGATTTTTCATTTAGTTATTATTCCATGCATAGTTACTTTTTATTGTTTACGATGACCAATGTAACGCAGTATTCAAGCACTATAACTTATGGACTGTTTACACGTAAGTAAGTTTACAAGTGATTAACTTCATTTTAACTTAAACTAACTTGTGGCACCAACCACTTAAAAGCTTTTTAGTTATAAATTTCAAGTTGACTAAGTTACGATTTAGTAAACATTGAACAAGTAGAATACCATAGTTACCAAAAAGTTTTTTAATAAGTTTTTTTTTAATTCCATTTACTCCTTTTTAAAGAAAAGGTATAGTTACTAGTAGACCATGCAGCCAAGTCGGACGTTAAGAGCACTATCAATAAATGGCGATAACAAAATGGCAGCCTTCTGATACAACCACAACAGGAATGATAGGGACATTTCAGAATTCACGCTCCGTGTCATTTTTTTCACTTCACCACACTTGGTTCCCTAAAATGGCACCAAAAATATTAAATATATATTGTCAGATACTGCAAAATAATGAATTAAAAATAAAGACGACAACATGACAAACCAAAATCGCGCCAAGCACCCCCGTTTTTAAGTTGTTCTCTAAACACATCGTTTTTTGTTAAAATTAAGTCAACCACCTCATTACTAAATGCGCGTGAACAGGGCTTAAAGAACTCATAGTCAGGTACGTAATAAATTTTAGAAAAAGTTAACTAGTGTTCGCAAATTTTGAAAACTACCTACTATCAGACAAGTTGATTCATGTTCAAAATGTTCAGATTTGATTAATAAACCTTTCTCAGTTCTCATTCTTTATTCGTTTAGAAACTTTAATTAAGCAGTTATTTAATAAAAGTATACCATGGATATACCAGTTTGTTTATCCAAATATTTCATTAGCAAGCATAATTTGAGATCATACAGTAATATTTTAAAATCATGTTATTTTAAAGAAAATAACATAATTTTTTATAAACATATACTTTCATGCGATACCGTAAGTGAAAACATTTCTACGGATTTACTTAATATCTTATTGTCACTTAAAAACAATTTAGAAAGTAAATCCAAAAAAGATTTTAAATCATATTTTTTAACTGTTGGAAATTCAGATTTGTATTCATTAAAAACAAGGAGGATATTTTTCAATGTTGCTTGAAAGGATTATATGATATTATACCAAGCAATTTCTATGGAAGTTACAAAAACAAGAAATTATTCCAACATTTAGTGAAAACTATAGTTTTTAGTATGAAATACCAACATTTTAACATGAATTTTTATGTTGATAAATGGGATGTTAGTATACATCCCTGGAAAACTTTGCCTAAACCGAGTGTTAAGCAAATTTTGCTAAATATTTTACTGTGGATCTTGAGGTATGTTCTATCAGCAATGATTGTTTTAAATTTCTATGTAACCACATGTAAACTAGACTCAAATGAAAATAAGTTGCATTTTTTCTCGAAACATCAATGGCATAGTTTTTATGATAAGAAGATTTCTGATATGATACTTTTAAAAATTATAAAGAAAGTAGATTATTATAGTCTTGGGAAAAAGTTAAAAAAATATAGAAATTTAAGTGAAAATATAAAATTGAGAATGATAATTAAGAACATACCAAGACTTCATCTTGTTTTAAAACCAAATAATGAATATAGACCTTTAGTTAAATATAAATCTGATAAGAAAAATTTACAAGATAAATACAAAATTAAAGAAAAATTGAAATTCTTAAAAAACACTCACCGATAAACCTTTAGAGAAAATTGAGACAGGATTTTTAAAGTTGTATCAGGAGTGGTTAAAGATTAATAAACCTAAACTTTATTTTATTAAGGCAGACTTAAGCAATGCTTTTGGATCAATTGATAGAGAGAAACTAATTTATATATTGAGAGAAAAACATTTGATGTATCAAAAAAAACAGAGAAATGTGTGCATATGAAGAATCAGATAGCAAGACAGTATAAGGATATGGTTGCAGAGTTGCAAAAAACCACTTTTAATTCGTTCAGGGTCTACTATTTTTTGAATGGAAGAAGGGTTTGGTACAAGGCTACAAGTATTCCCCAGCACTTTCTGAATTATATTACAAGTATATGGATGAAACATATTTTTCGGAACATTTAAAAGTTGATAATAATTTAAAATACTTCACAAGGATTGTTGATGACTACTTATACATTACAAATTCATTACATGATGCTCAATTATTTTTAAAAGCTTTATCAAATTATAGAAATGTTAACTATAAAAAAACTATTGTTAATTTTGAAGATCCAAATATAAAATATAGCCAAGAGATAACTTTCCTTGGCTATAGTTATAATACGAAAACTTTGGAAGTCAGTAGAACTAGCAATGTATATTTAGGACAGATGTGTTATAAAATTGCATTCACTAGTGCCATAATAAATTTGAGTAAGTTTATAGAAAACAGAATTGGCCAGTCAGGGATCCAAGTGAATAGCCATTTATTTAATTTAAACTACAACAATGAAGAACTAATATGGAAGCACATTTTCACAACATTTTGTCTATCCGCAAATAAATTTTGCACAATTTTGGCTATAGCTTGTGAACGAATAGAAATGGTGAATTATATGGCACTATACAAAAAAGAGTTACAGTGAAATTGACAAATAATATTATAGAGACTTTGTTAAGGAACAAACCAACAGATATTATGTTTATGTATTGCATAAATCATTTTAGATATTTGTCTTGGGTGGCCTTCAGTTTATGTGCTCAAAACACATCCAAATGTAGTCACTTGATACCTCATATTAAAGACGAAATTGCAAAATCCAATTGTATGTTTGGCAAATGGAGAGAACATGCGAGTAGGATAAATGAAAGTGGCGAACGTACCATGCAAGCAATAAAAGTTATATGTCAAAGAGCTGATCTTAGAAATATCATGAAAAATTTTAATACATTACCAGACGGTTTTGAATGTTATAATTTTAAGTACAAATAAAAAACATTGAAAATTGTATAGAAAAAAAAAACATTTTATTTTTTAAAACAGTTACAAAGCTTCAGTCTATGTAAATGGACGGAATACAAATTATTATCAAAGGCATTATTACTTACATATATAAAAATTTTAGACAATAGATGCGTAATCACCACAATGCTAATTATACCATTAACTTATAACTAAATTAATATAAATTTACAGATCTATAAGTTGCCTTGTTTAAAGATAATGAAACACTTTTATTAACGTACTAAAGCTAAAAGAAATAAAGTTGTTGCAAGTAGCTCTCCTATTAATCCGTTTTTATATGCGTGAGATAAGAAGTTTGGATCTGATGCGACATAATATGAAGCTTGAGGAGCGTCACATGACACGATCCGTGCAGCTCTTATGAGGGCAGGACCTGCGATTATCTCGGCTGAACGTTTTGCATGTGACAGGGGTTTTAATCTTACTGCCACATCACTGAATATCAAATCAGAGAACGGCGGTAGCGAGTAAAACATACTGAAACTGAAAGAGAAAGAAATATGTACTGAAATTGTACATAACATACATTGTAATCTATACAAATAAGTAAAATTGTCCGTTTGTAATATCAAAATAATAAATTTCTACAAAATAGATTTGAATTGTAATTTTAAATAGAATACCTATACCTAATTTTTAAAATTTTTGTTTGCTGTTTGTTTCGGCTAATCTTCGGAACGGCTGGACCGATTTTGACGGAACTTATTTTGGTAGATAGCTGAAGTTACTTAAGCCGCGGGAACACAGCTAGTTATTTAACCCCTTGAGCACTTGTCTGGCGTTTACGCCAGCTTTCCATTGTTTTCCTATTGTCTCATTTTTATGAGTAATCGACATATTCAATCAAACCCAGGTAACTTTGGTCACCACTTCTATCTAGCACAAACTGTGAGCCCTTACATGTTAAGGGCATGATGACTTTTGAAGATTTTTACGTTTTTTTTTACCAGGACGACTATGTTCGAATTACATTCTAATATTAATATTCATATAAGATAAATAAAGAACAATTAAAATAAACAATGTGTTGCTTTTTAATAAAGAAACGACATTTTATGTTTATTTTTTTACAATTCTAAGCTGAAAATACAATTATGAATAATATATAACATTTTTGACATATATCAAAATATCATAATGGCCAGCATGACTTTCTTAACCTTATAAACTAAACTCTTTACATTATAAAATATAATCATACATAATTAAGGAAATATATTTTCTTTACATTTATACAAAAAAAAATCAATCTTGAAATTATGTATTAGCATTCAAAAAATTCGGATTCTTTAACTGATTTTTGTCAATTGTAGGATTTATTGTTTTTTTGATTTGGATCTCAATCTTGAACAATGGATTCAGTAATATTTCAAAAACTCATGTATGTATGACCATCGTCCTCTGTTACCATTATGATTTAATATTTCGGAAATTGATTATACTTCACCCAAATATATAACAATAATTGATGTAAATAAATAAATGTATCCTTGTCTTCTACACTTTGATTAGCAAAATAACAAAACTATCGTAGCTACATGATGTAGAAAAATTATTCTCCTAAATTATACTGATCCACTGTAGTTGTTGTTGAATATAAACTATTATCGTGGTGAGACTTTAGGCGCCATTCATTTATTACGTAAGGATGATTTTGACGTAAGATTCAATATCGTTTTTTTGAACAATAAAACGGGAAGAATTCACTATAACATAATTATTATTTATGACAATCAAAATGAAAATGTAAAATAAAAATAAATGTAAAAAATTGTAAAATAAGATGTAAATCGAAGTGCACATTATGGAATGAAGAAAATCATTCAACATCCGAAATATAAATAGATTTTTAATAGTAAATTTCGACTTTTAAAATATTACGTAAGAATGGGTTCACAAACCAAAAATAAGTGCATGTATAGATTTTCTTACTCTCCTCTCCCCTTGGGAATCCTTACGTAACTAATAAATGGGCCCTATACCTTTTTATAACGAACAATTAATGTGGTATCCAATTATGAATATTAATACCTTATAGTCAACCTGAAATATCACTAACCTAAACCCTCAAGTTTGAAAACCTCTCGCCAAATACCAATAGGTGTGTTCCGGCAGCATCACTTGTTAACCAGTATCTAGGTTTAGTGTTTACCATCCTGGACCACATCGTCACTTAACATCAGGTGAGATTGTGGTCTGCCCTGGCGGGTTCGCTGCAGGGGGCGACGACGCGGTGCTTGCGTAAGCCACCCCGTGTCGCCCCCATCCCAAATGCAGCGGACGGCCCTGGGGGGTTTTAGTGGGTATTTCCGGGCGAGTCCCACACTGGCACGGAGCTCGTTCCACCGTGCCCCCTTACCTATTGTATTGGGGGACTTCGGTCTCACTAATACAATAGGTAAGGGTAGTGCGTAAATGCATTTCCTCCCGTCAAAAAAAAAAAAAAAAAAGGTGAGATTGTGGTCAAAACAATGAGCCTATATTGTGTCAAAAATAAATGTTTCTTGCATTTAATCCGCTATAACTTTGGATTGTATTATCTATTGTAACTTTTTGTACAAGTAATGATATACTTGTTTACCTGAACTCATCGGAAGTGACCGACTTTTTGTACAAATAATGATATACTTGTTTACCTGAACTCATCGAAAGCGACCGACTTTTTGTACAAGTAATGATATAATTGCTTACCTGAATTCATCGGAAGTGACCGACTTTTTGTACAAGTAATGATATAATTGCTTACCTGAACTCATCGGAAGTGACCGACTCTTGGTATAAGTAATGATATAATTGCTTACCTGAATTCATCGGAAGTGACCGACTTTTTGTACAAGTAATGATATAATTGCTTACCTGAACTCATCGGATGTGACCGCACCATAGAACTGCTGAGCGTACACCATGAGATTTGAATATGTGTCTAGTTCGGTGTGGTTCGCTCTGCCCATAAGCACTGAGCCAGGCACTTTGCCTAGATTGCAGTGCTTGTACTCGTGCAACTTAGCCCGTGTACCTGCCATGTTGAAAATATATATAATTTACAATATTATTTTAATTAAAAACCAAACTTAACTTCAAAACGAACATGTAGTATAAAAATGCAGTAAATACATATACAATATATACGTAATTTTAATATGTACCCATCCACGTTTCGTAAATTTTTCACAGCTTAATATAGTTTTTGAATAATTATTGGAAAATAATGTTTGATAGTCTGCTGCCCACTTGATTGTATTTTGTTCACATTTTCAGGATTTTTTTTTCTCCGGAACCCCTATTCAGTTTTCCAAAAAATTTTTTTGGTACTAATGGAAAGCAAAGACATTTTACATAAATACAAACACCTGCCAATAAAACTGTGCATTGAATCGGATTTTATTCGCAATTTCATGAATGAGTTTAATTTATTTTACGCGGAAACATAATTATTTTCAAAGAATAAAGTAGCCTAAATTACGCGAAGAACTTTAGTCATCTATCAAAAAAACCGATAAAATCGGTACAGCGATCAAGGAAATTACCCGGAATAAATAGACAGACATACAGTAAAAAAATTCTGTTTTTGGCATAGGTACCTATCGTGTATACATATGTATATATTTAGTAAAAAGTTGTCATTTCAATGTTACAAATAGTTTTATTTATTATTAGAGATAGATGAGTTGTTCAATATAGTTACCGTCGGGGCACAAGAGCTGCAAGTCATCGGGGAGCAGGTCCCTCGCCCACCACTCGCGGCGTCGTCCCCCAGCCACCTCAGTGGGGGCGCTGTGCCGCACGAACGCTACGTCACCGCCCCCCTCCACCATGCACCGCACCGCCCCCACATGCCCGTAGTACTCCTCGCTAGCGTCGCGTCTACAACGCCTAAACACACACACACACACACACACACACGGACTGTTCAACATTTACACTGGCTTATTTTTAACTAGCTGTGTGCCCGCGGCTGCGCCCGCGTTTTATATGTATTAAAAAAAATAATTGTAACTAGGAATTTTGTATTTAGCAAACATATTTCTCATAAATTCAAATACCTCTTAGTAAAACAGACTTTATTTTTCTTACGCGATAACCTAATTATTTTTGAAAAATAAAAGTAGCCTAAGTTGCGCGGAGTAACTTCAGCTATCTAACAAAAAAGTCCCCTCAAAATCGGTCCAGCCGTTCGAGAGATTACCCGGAACAAACAGACAAAATTTTTAAAAATTGTATTTTTGGTTTGAGTATCATACGTATTTAGTAAAAAAATGTTATTTTGACATTACAAACAGACACTTCAATTTTATTTATTAGCATAGATAACATGGAAGTCGGGGATCTAAATGGTGATCTCACATAAGCAATATTACTTTATTAATCTTCAATTTTGAAGTGAATAAATTCTTTAGCGGCGTTGAACGATTCTCGGTTGGGAAAAACTTATAGATTCGCGTTACCAATGCTATGACGTCAGCCGTCAACATGTAACGAGTATGTCAACGTATAAGATAGCTTTTAAGTGCTGGCGCTCAAAGATAAATAATAAAATTTATCCTTACCCAGTCTATTCTGTTTTGATTATAATTAAACTATATACAAATTACATATTTATTGCTGCGAGGACTGATATATGTAAAAATCAGACAAATGCCGAGTTGTGTTAATAATTTCATTGAACAAATTATGAAAGATCAACACCAAAAATAGACTTTTTCAAAGTTTCCAGTTTTTACTTTTGTCGGTAGTCTCAACATATGCCTCGATTTTTTTTTACTTCAAAATTGTACCAATTCTTACGTAATCATGCGGTGGGATGGTAAGATCTTTGCTGACAAGAAAGGGAGGGGTAAAAATTGAGCAAAATATTGTTTACATTATACACGAATGACCCCTATGAGTAAATTTTAACAGATTTCAATAGCTCTCATGTGATGCTTGATAATAGGTATTTGGCTTCTGGATTTGAACTGAAAATGATAGCCGGAGAATACCCCACCATCATGCTATGGACCATCGTCAATGGTTTTCCTTTACCCATCACAAGAACTTCAATGAAACTAAGATTTTTTCTAATTTTTTTTAGGATACAGGCACAGTGCTTTAACCACAATCTCACCTGATATTAAGTGACGATGTGGTCCAGGATGGTTAACACACCTATTGGTATTTCGCGACAGGTTTTCAAACTTGAGAGTGGTAGCTACCCATGCGGACATGTCATGCCACCGTTGCCGTTGCTATGGTTTCCTCACAATGTTTTCCTTCACCGAACGTCAGGCTGGTTTTAAAGTTGGATAGGGGGATTTGAACCCGCGTCCATTGACCGCTCCTATTCACTGCGCCATCATCGATTCTATTATTGACTTACCTAAACGATGCACCGTGACACAAATGGCATAAGTTGTCATGCGGAACTGTTCCGGAGTCAACATATTCAGAGCCGAGTGCGCCGGGGGCACAGGACTTAGTGAAATATTCCGCTGCGGCATGTGCGCCGTCACATGCGTATGGCCTAAGAAACAAGTAAAAATTTTTTTACATCCAAATACATTGATAGCGAGCCAATTTACTTGTCTTTTAAAGTTATACTTCTGGGGGTGCTTGGCGCCATTTTGGTCTGTCATGTCATCGTCCATTATTTTGCAGTATTCGACCATATATTATGTCATTTTGGTGACATTTTGCATGATACAGTGTAGTTATGATACACAAGTGTAGTGAAGTGAAAATAATGACACAGAGCGTGAATTCTGAAATCTCCTAATCATTCCTGTTGTGTCGTAATACAAGGCCATCATTTTGTTACCACCATTCTTTTATTGCTCCTAAAGTCTGACTTGGCTACAAGGTCTATTAGTACCTTTGCCTTTTCATTAAAAAGGAATAAATGGAACAAAAAAAGAAAAGTTATACTTATTTTAGATAGATTCTATTAATTTCGACCTTCGATAGTCAGTTAATCAAAGGTCAATTTTTTTTGCAATACTCACCGTATCCATCCGTTGGATATAAGATATGCCAAGGGATAAACCCAACCGGCAGCCATACCCAGTCCGGTGTGGCAAGTGTTTTTCCCACGTAAATACGTGATATCTGTATCCGGGTCTTGTTCTTTGGCCACCGCGACTGCATAGTACCAGCTTTCACCGCTCGAGTACACCTAACAACGAGGTAAAGCATAAGGAGCCCTTTCAAGTATCCTTAAAGTACTCTAAGGTGGCCTTAGCCACAGTTTCTCAAACTTATTTCGCTTCCCGCCCCTCCCCCATATTATTTTATTTCACGTTTTTTTTTTAATATAACCCCACTCCCTCTACGCTATCTTAATGCTACCCCCCATTTTTTCTCAAGGTCTCTTGGGTACAAATGGTTGAGAAGGAGGGAGGGAGGGAGTTGGGGTTACCGCCCACGTTGAGAACCTACGGTCTACGCTTTGCTTAATGGTATTAAAACAAAGGATATATCGAAGTAAACAGAAGTAGATTAATAAGTCACTTATTTATTTACTTTTCAGTGCATTTTTATAGTAGGTAATATTTTTTTTTTTTTAATTCGGTTTTATTTTTAATTAAAAACGTTTTTTTTTTTTTTTTTGTGGCACTAATTGTATATTCGAAATATGATGATTTATGTTGAATAAATTTAGAATTGGTTAATAACGAACACTGGGCCATCTATGGCATTCTTGTTAAGTATGAACCATCGCCTAAACCTTAGGTTCTCAACGTGAACCTTGTGAGGGTTTGAGACTTTCTGGGGGACAGTAGGAGCCATAGAGAAAAATAGGGGGCATTAAGATAGAGCAAGGAGACTATTAAGATAGAGAAAAAAATAGACATATTCTCAAAGTAGGGCGGTAAGAGAAATAAGGTTAAAAACTGTAGCCTAAATAAAACGAATTATAAAACGACATTCAAATCTCGTCTGCCATAAAGAGGCATTTTTGGATATGGGTTTTTCATTATCTTTTTTTGAGTCGTGACCGCTACACCTATGACCTACTTACTCTATGATACGCCCTATTTACATACACTACAACTCTGCATCACACATACGACGGATTTCAGTATCGAATCTTAAAAATTAAGATTCGAGATCAATCCAAAAATATATCGGTTTTTTTTTACTGATCACTGGCACACTTTAGACAGAATAGAGATTAGAATTTCAGATCGGAAAACCGATTGAGATAGCCGATAGTCGATCGTCTCTAATCTAACAATTTTGAGGTAGATCGCCAACAGTTCAAATCACCAGCGTTTGACATCAGGATAGATTGTATTCAAGTGCTAAATATAGAAGGGAATGGGACGACGACGACGTGACAATGAGGATATTTGACATCAGGACAGATTGTATTCGAATGCAAAAAAATTATATATATATTATATTTATTAAAAAAATGAACCAGATCGAGTTTCTTGCCTGCGTTCTTCTCGACTGGGTTGTTTTCCAAACCGGTGATACCGTTTTAGACGTTCATAAGCGCCTTCTTAGGGCCTAAATTGAATAAAGATTTTTTTATTTTACTAAAAATGTGGAGGGGGGGGGGCAAAAATGTGACAATGAGGATGTCTGTGAGGTTCTCACCTCCTGCATGAAGGGCACCAGCCTGTGCCTGTACGCTGCGTGCAGCATGTCGCGGCGTCGAACAGCGCGAAGTCCGAGGCACCGTCCGCAATAGCGCGTTCACAGTGCCTCGTGCTGTGCGCGCGCCAGCAGACCAGCTCCGGGGACAGGAAGGCTGCCTTCAACGCTATCTGATAACATTTTCAAGTGATAACTTTTTTTTTTGTTTAACTTAGCTTGCGCTGTTGCCTGGAAAGGCCTTTACAGCTTCACCGTGACTTGGAGGGCGAGTGCTAAAGGCACTCAGCCGCAAGAGGTAACTAGCACAAGGGTTACCAAAATGGTACGAACCTCGGCTTGGCTGTTACCTGAGTGTGAAAACTCACTCGTGAATTTGATCCTAGCTAAATCGTACGTTTTTTATTTAACATAAAAAAAAGTTCCTTACAGGAACGAACTTCTTATGGGAGGGTAAACACAGCTTTCGTTACGTAACGCGTACGGCGCCAGTCTATCTCACTGCCATCTCTCTCACGCAAACGGTAGACAGGCTCCGCCTCTCACTCTAACCCACACAGCGCTAGCCGTATTCCGGACAGACGCTTCCCTCTCTCTCTATTCAGTGTTTATTGTGAGATAGACATATACTGTTAATTAAATAATCATACTAATAATGTACATACACGAAACTCTACTGTACATATTCAAGAATTGTGACTAATAACAAAATATATTTTATAATCGAATAAAAGATTTTATTAATAAATAATCTTTCCTTACTTTATCATATTAATATACATACAATTTAAATAATAACCTAAGGTTTTCTGAAGTTATACAAATTCAATATTAAATAATGTATGGCGTCCCGGGACGTTCACATTTTTTTAATTTATTTATTTATTACATTTAATTTGTATTTCTTAGTCCAACGACACCGTATTATCGATTTGACTGTAGAAGCTAGTCCTCCGTACATAAAAGTAACATACAATATAACAAATAATTACATATATGTATGTTGTTAATTATTATAATTAGTGTAATATTTTATGAATTTATTTTTGAAAGTTTTGTATTATTTTCATGCTTGATGTCATAAAACATATACAGTGAGGCTTCACAACTCATCGTAAAACTAATGTGTTAACTTTTTGAGCGCTGATACTATACGTAATATTTGTAAAATTACTCTATATATATATATACAATAACCACCACAATTTTTTTTACATTCTTAAGTTCATATCGACTTTAAAGAGGATATATCACAGTCTCTAGAACGAATACATTTTTTTTTCTTACGACCGCGCTCGATCCATTGTTATTAACGATGAAAACTGGATTATTAACAGAAAAAAAATCTGAACTATTGAAAGGTTTATTTATTATGAAGCTCTGAAAATCGTCAAACGTTATAAAAATTTTAACAACGAACAATCGTGTAGATGTATAGATGAAGTAAGGTAATTTTACAATTTGTCGACCTACCCTCATTTTGACGCATTTGTCCATTTCGGGATCGCTGGTAACACAGAGCACTGCGCGCTTCACCGGGCAGTCCCGTATGCTCAGTACTGCTCTCTCCGCTTGGTCCCCGACGTATCTGTTATTCAATATATGTTTGGCAGCTTGCTCCTCCTCTTTCAGCATTCTAAAGTTTATTGTGGCATCCTTTAAAACAATTACATATATTTTACACAATTTTTTTTATACGGAACTATAATTAAACACCTGAAATTTTTTTTAGTTCTAAGATAAAACAAATATATCTCTCATAAATTCAAGCACTTGCCCGTAAGTCTGTGCATTGAATCGGATTTTTTTACGCGGAACCCTAATTTAATTTCGTAAATGAAAAGCAACCCAAGTTACCCAGAGTAACTTCAGGTATCTTGAAAGTCCCATCAAAATCGGTCCAGCCGGTCCGGAGATTCCCCGGAACAAACAGACAGACAGACATATAATCTTAAAAATTGCATTTTTGTTATAGGTATCGTATATAACATTCATATTTATTAAGTTAAAAAAAAATTTTTTTTGAATTTACAAACAGACACTTAATACGATACGACATTAATGTACAACCCACCAATTTGATTTTTTTTCCTATGCATTTTACAGCAAAATAAAAACAAACAAAATTAATGTGTCGAGTACCCGTAAAAATAAAACAGTAGGAAACCAATGGAAATCTGGCGTAAACGCCAGGTAAGTGCTCAAGGGGTTAAGAATAGAACAAGAAACAATTAGTAAATAACACAATGGAAGAAGAATTCACGTTAATAAAATAAACAGAGATAGAGAATGAGATGAGGGAGAGATATTTAATTACCTGAAGCAATAGATCCGTTGTCTGATTGGACCTGAACAGCTGGAAGGACAATTCTATAGGTTGTCCTGAGGCGTCTAATCTAGGCTGGAATGGGGGTTCCGTACTTATCCTGTAACAATAATTAATACATATTGCACCTTTACAATTAAATTGACTTAAGTTAAAAATTATGTAGAATCCTAAAATGACTGTAAATGAAATATTTAAACTATGTTATAGTAATTTAATTATGTATAAAAGATTAATTATTTTTTTTTGTAAATTAATTTATAAGACAATATCGACGAATAAACGCAAAAGGTTTATTTTACGCAAACTTAAAAAAAAAATAATTATTCATTTTTTACCGAAAATTATGGAAACCTTTTATCTGGCAACCCCGAGTCAATGTATCGGTGTCGCTTTTCAGTTTACACATTGCGCATTATGTAGCACACAAAAATAAAAATATACGGGATGTCTCACTGCACCCATGATTTCTAAACCTCACGTGATTAATGGACGATCCCTAGTGATTACTTACAATCTAATAAATAAAATCGTTTGTTTACAAATTTTAAAATAACAAATTTTACTAAATACATGTAAATGTATAATATGTTACCCAATCAAAAAATACAATTTTTAAAATTGTTGTCTGTCAGTCTGTTTGTAATAGTTAATCTCAGAAACGGCTCGACTGATTTTGACAGAACTTTTTTCGGGAGATAGCTGAAGTTACGACACGTAACATAGGCCACTTTCAGTTTTAAATATAATTAGGGGCATTAAAAAAAACATTTTAAACTCATGAAATTATTCACAAAGTTTGATTCAATGAGGTGCCAACCGTTAAAACATTATTTTCCATTTATTATATATAAAAACTCTGTTACGCACTCTATAAAGAATTTATGATAAGCGGGCAGAGCCGCGGGTGCTCGGCTAGTTAATCAATTAGAAAACAAGATAATTTGTCTCACCTGCTGTCATCATCATCGGTTTGTGAGTTAAAATTGAATCTGTCTCTATTGTAAGGGTCATAGGGATACCGGGGTGACTCAGAAAGTACGGAGTTACCGTAATTGTCCCTTGATTGGTAACCGGTATTATTGAAATTCTTATTCGCTGGGTTCGGTTCCCCGTATAACTGAAGTATTTTCTGAAGCATGTTTTGGTATCTGGAACAAAGTTTTCACCTTTATGCTTGTGAATTGTAATCCCATCCGGAATACCAAAGTAAACTATGTTTACCAATTTTTTTTAAGTTTAAAATTAATACAATAAGAAATGATGAAATTAAAATTCACGTTCACAAAAATCAGTCCACTTTCTCAACTCTTATTATATTGTTATAATTACTTGTAGCAACATTTATTACAAGTGAAATGAATTGGGCATTTCGTATTAAGCGTACTGAATAAATATAGCAATAATTCTCAACTTTAAGCGCAATGCAAAAAACTACTTTTTAAATAAAAAACTGTTCCGTGGAGACCGTGTCAAGTAATCGAAAAAACCGTTCACGAGAGAGGGGCGCCACCAAGCGTCGAAACACCGAAAACCACGTGGCACAGATTATTCGAAAGTTCCTGAATAATTCGAAAAAAAACCGAATAATTCGGAATTTTTGCTCTGGGTAGTTGATTTTCAACCAAAAGTATATTATTTGTAAGTAGAATATTTTGATACACGATTTAGAGAATTCAAATTGGAAACAATAGAAAATCTAGTGAGTCCAGTGATAATTCGCGAATTGTTAGAATTATTCGAAACTTTTTAAATTATTTGATTTTTTCTCGAATTATTCGATTCGAACCTCGAGTCGGATATTAATATGCGATTCGAACGATATTCGCACACCATTGAGAACCAATACCTTTCTAGGCTTAACTAGTTATCATAATAATCTCATAGGCACTTAACATAAGGTGAGATTATAGTTACAGCGCTGACTGTACTTATATAGCAAAAAAAAAAATTAACACAATTGAGAGGTACACTTTGTAATGTAGCCTAATAAATTTCGTTGACACTTTGGCAATGATACAATAATACATTTTTTAATATATAGAGTTGGCAACACTGCTTTTATTTTATCGCTATATAAATGTTTGTATAGTACTACGATCTACTGTTTTTAACTTATAATCTATGTTTATACTAATATTAAATCTGCACATTTTATTTTAGAAATCGTCTGACAGAAGTCTATTTTAGCAGTTACTAATCTTGAAACGGGACACAAAAAAATTTAAAAAAATTAACTATAATTCTGATTTATCAGGGATAGATTAGTATTTATAGTTTTAGTAGTTTATAGGTACAATTAGAATTAATTAATAATTAAAGGTTAACGTACTTTTTTCTCTGTTCAGTAGAGACCGCACTGCTTGTTACTATGGCGTCCGCAGGGACTTTACCCCAGTTGCACTGTTCCCACTGTGTGACCGGTTTTCGGCTTCCGTCACGGCATATCAGTTCAAACTGATCTTCTGTTACGCCGCCTAGTTGCAATCATTTGAAAAATTACTCGTATAGAATGGATATCCATCCACCCTTCATTTCATTTTTGGCAAAGTGCAAAAAATGTTTTTTTTTTTCTAAACTATAACAGTGATGATTGATATATATATAAACGGTATTTTAACCCATAGGTAGTTCACTTATATGGCAACATAAAATTAGTAGCACAAAGTTTAAAAATAAACCAACATTAACGTTTTTTTGTTGGCGATTGTAGATAGCCTGATTTTATACGACTCAAATAACACCCAAGGAGGTCCAGGTAGTCCAGGTGTCCAACCACAAAAACCACGAGTTATATCTTAAATTCTACTCAAAATGTAACGCGCGTTTTAAGAGGACATGCGGTTGGATAAGTAGTTCGTTCAGAAATCTATTGCTATCGCGTTGCGCCCCAAAGAAAGAATTATAAAACACGAAAGGGGCAACTGCAGCTCGGGCTGATTTTACCGTAAGCAAAATAGACGAAAACATCACTTCGTAGTACCCTGTTTCCTCCTCCAAAACTGAACCGATTTTTAATTTTTGTTTCAGTTTTAGAATAAAAAATACTTTGGCTGAGCCGGTACGTTTTTTTTAAATTTTATTCATCAAATTTGTGTGACGAACGTTTGAAAATTACAGTAAAAAACGAGATTTTTACATTTTCAAAGGCTCCTAGTTTCTTAAATAACTAATTCATGGCAAAAATCAAACCATACGGACATGGCGGTGGTGGATACATACTATTTAGTATAAAAATATTTACCATAAACATTATCTAGGGAGGAATCAGGGGACTTCGTTTGTATGGAATAAATGCCGCTAGGATATCCTCTTAATTTCACTCAAAATGGTATGTAACGCGGGTGTTAATTAATTCTCCACGTTTTAATTTCCGCTCAAAATTTAATATAAAATGCGTATCTTTAATGTTCACTCAAAATGTTAAGCTACGCGAGTCTTAATCTCCATTCAAATTATAATGCTAAGTGCATTTCAATTTCTACTGAAAATACAGTTTTACGCGCGTCTTAATTTCCCCTCAAAGTGTTATTCTACGCGCATTTTAATATCCATTAAAAAAATGACACTATGCGCGTCTTAATTTCCGCTAAAAATATAATTCCAAGCGAATCTTAATTTCCACTCAAAATGTAATACTATACTCGTCTTAATTTCCACACAAATGGTAAAATCGAGGGATTGCCAAATTAATGAATGTTAATCGAATGCTAATGTAAAAAAAATATTTTTTTTTATATGTCGATTACCCATAAAAATGAGACAATAGGAAGACAATGGAAAGCTGGCGTAAACGCCAGGTTAGTGCTCAAGGGGTTAAATACACTCACCCAATATTTTGTGCGATAAAAGGGCGTGTTGTATTGTAGTGTCTCGGACGAAAGCTATCTCACCAGTACCGTTGGCGACTAAACATTTTAGTGCACCTTCGTAACCGGCGTAAGGGTCTGCCAGAGTGCAACGTATTCCAGCACCGCCAGAACATAGTTTGCACAGTCTGAAGCCAAAAAGTATAGAATTCGTATGAACCAAGTAATATTTAAAGTCATGAGTTAAAATAGTACAATCTATCTCTCTCTCTCTATACAAAAAATAAAAATAAAAAAAGCTTGAAGTTTGTTATTTTTGATCAGATTTTACTTTCTTTTCTGTAAATGGTATCTATCTAGTGTTCTATGATAAGAAATGGAGGTTGTTGAAGTTTTTAACTGGACAATAGCAATCTATAAACATAATTCAAGTTTTCATAGCTCCTTATAACATTCAAGTTTTGAAGCGATGATGGCACAGTGGGTAGTGCGGCCAGATTCGATCCCAACTATCTATAAACTCTAAAAGCGACTTGACCTTTCGATGAAGGAAAACATCATGAGGAAACTATACCATGGTGGTAGAGCATTTTCTAATGATGCCACACACAAGTTTAAAAACCTCTCGCCAAATACCAATAGGTGTGTTCCGGCAGCATCACTTGAAAACCAGTACCTAGGTTTAGCGTGTTTACCATCCTGGACCACATCGTCACTTAACATCAGGTGAGATAGTGGTCAAAGCACTTAGCCTTTATCATGTAAAAAAAAAGCTCAGTTTCTTTAACTAAAAACACCAGTACTAATATATCAACACTTGGGAAAAGTCTCAGGAATATAGATGATTAATACAAAGTTATTTACTCTGTAATAGATATCACAAAAATGCCACAATTTTTTTAACAATATTCGTTATAAGTATATTAGAAATAATGTAAAAAAAAACTCACTTATCAGAGTTATCGCCTATAGGATTGTACATATCTTTCAAGGAATTAGGTGCGCATGATTCTCCAAAATATTCTATTGCTGACTTCACATGATTATTGCAGTCAGTTATTCTCAGACCACCATGTTGCATCAACTGTAGAGTGTTATATTGTATTATTTACAATTACATTAATCAATTTACTATATGATAAATCGCCGATGTTATTTACCTTTATAGAAATAAGACAGTTTCTTGTTTTTAGTCGATTGGTTCAATGAACTAGTAACACTCGTTGACTATTTTACAAGTAATGCGTGTATAATAATTTATTTTGACATTGATAATAGCACTGACACGATGTATGCGCTTCGAAGAGATATAACATAGGTACATCTAATAAATAATACTTAGCAATAAGTTATCAAAAAAATTTACTATAGCCATTTTTTAAATTTCATTTAAATTACAATTCAAAACAAATAAAAAACTCTTTATTCAATTTTGGACCTGAGAAAGCGCTTATGAACGTCAAAAAATACCACCGATTGGTAACCATCTAAACACTTGTCATATGTGGGCAGTTAATTTAACTATATTCAAAGGTTTATGTAACCAAATATCAACAAATAAAAACACATAATTGATAGGGGCAAACTTTTATGAAGACATACCCTTTACTTTGTAAGGATTATAATCTTTGAACCATGAGTCTTTGACATATTTCAAAACATCTATTAGTATTTGTTTCTGCAAAGACAAAACTAGTCCTTTTTCAAAGCACAGTGATGAAGAGAACCAAGAGCTGGAACGGCTAATGCCAAGTACAGATCTAACTGTCACTATAGACTTTTAAGGAATATAAAAAGGAGATTTCAATATCAGACTTAGTCAAATTGTTTGCTGGTCCTCTACAGCAATATCATTCTTCTGAAAAAACTATGTTAAGTGCTTCCTTAGAGCCTAATCTATACTAATATTATAAAGAGGAAAGATTTGTATTTTTATATCTAACGAATAACCTTCAAAACTATTCAACCGATTTGGATGAAATTTGGTATGGAGAGAGTTTGTATGAACCATAAGATAGTTTTCATTCCACAAATCCCACGAGAACGGGAACTACGCGGGTAAAACCGCGAAGAGCAACTAGTTAATTATAAAGTGTAATTAATTATCACTTACCACATGAATGGGCATTACCCAACCGGCCAGTGCGCCTACACCTGAAAAGCAAGCTTTTGCACCTCGAAGAGCATATAGTCCCATACCAGGTTGTAAATCTGGAAGACCACCTTTCCTTACAACTGCTACTGAGTATTGATATGGTTCACCCCGCCCATACAGCTAAAAGAAAACATGCTTATTATTATTCATATTCCCTAAGTGGAAATGTGGTCGTTTTACATTTCAATGGAATAGTCATAAACAGCTCAAGGGACACCTGCACCTATGGAAATTAGACAAAATCATCATATTGTATTCCCCTGTTTCCTCATCCAAAACTGAGAGGATTTAAATTTTAATTATAAAATAAGAAAGACTGACTATGCATTTTGATTTTTTTTATAGTGAATCTATTCATCAAATTAGTTTGATGGAAATCAGAAAACGACAGTAAAGATTTTGGGCATTTTTGTGAATTTTAAAAAGCTCCTCGAAAAACTTATACTAGTATAGTGCCATTATCCAGGGAGGGCACAGGGGAATATGTCTGTATAGAGTAAACATTTATTGCAGTTTGGAGAAATTCATTACTTTTTTAAGTTAAAGGAAATAGGTTTTAAAATTGAGCTTGTATTTATGATTTATTTGATTTATTATTCATGCTAATTTTCTGTATAACCTAACAAAGAAACAATTAGTAATAATTAATTAATAAAAAATTAAATGTAGTAAGGTATGTATGTCCAAGGAGTTTTCTTCTTTCAATGATTTTTATGAAATGAGTTTTGCAAAAATACAAGCAATCAAACAATCATATACAAAATAAAATATTAGCAGATGCCATACTGAGTTGCCTTCATATTCCGACTAATTTAAATACTAAAAATATTTTTTATTAAAATTACTAAATGTTTCTTAGACTCAGGCCTTTATAAAAGTTTTCATCTAAAATTTATAAACCTTTATTTATTACAAAATGACTTACTTCTTGGATAATTGGTACAAGAGAGTGATATCTTCCTGCTACATATACCTCACCAGCATCAAGTCCTAGCAGTGATGCTTCTCCACGATCCACCCAGGTCATACATTCTTCTGTATCAAATGCCTGCAATTAAAAAAAAAAACATTGATTACATGATGAGGGGTCCAATTTGAAATGGCTATAAATATTTAACTTAAATAAAGGTATTAAAATATCTACTAAAAAAGGTTACAAATCTACTAGACACACTTTGTTTCTAGTTATAAATAAATAGTTAATAATTCATGATTTCTAGAACCCAACAAGTGTATTTTGTATTATCTTGAAGTATTTAAATATCTATATTGTAATTTAAAGGGGCTGTTGTTTAATACCCTTTTACATTGTAGTTCTATGTAATCTTTTCCAAATAGTCCTTTGTCAAGCATAGCAGTTTTCATCAGTTTTTCACATTTCTCTTGCTCCACGACAGATGTTGTACACCATGTAATAACATCCTGACCTTCTACTTTTGTAAAGTTGCCTAAACTATTTCCAATGTGTTCGCTGCCATAATAGCTGCACTTTGTGAGCCCTGAAATATAACAAATTATTAAATCATCAAATTAGTGGGAATAATTTCATATAATATCTAGTTTTACTTTAATAAACAATACCTGTCTGATCATGAGTTAATATAATTATAATTTATTTACAAAATGAAACAATTCAATTATGCCTACTTATAAAAACTTGAAAGATTTTAGTTTAGTTTTTAATTTGTACTTATGGAATGTTCCATTCTGTTTACTCTATTTTGTATACCCCGTTTGTATATATTTTGTGTCCAAGTCTTAGAAATTAGTGGACTTGCACTAAAACACCACATTTTATGAATATACTTTTGAACTATTATTATAAAAGAATTTATCAGGAAGAAGATGCTATTGGCGACTTCGTTTTGTTGGAATAAACTACAAAATATATAAGAAATTTGTACAAAAAACTATACGTACCAATAAAAGAGATTATAAGTGATAGAAAAAAACATTTCTAATTTAGCAATATTCCTCAGATTCATGTTTACTATTCCATTGTTTTTATTAGAAATGTTGATTGAAAATATATATTTGGACACACCCCAAGTTTAACCCGTTGGCTATTGACCTTGCCCAATTGGGCAACTTTTTTGAAAATGACAGATTGGAAAATATGACTTACGGACATGTAACTTTTGGCGCTCAATTTATTGACAAATGGCATTTGACACTTTGTTTTTATACACAGCACTTGAAACTTAGATTCATAACGCACAATCCTACACTGATACAACAATTATTTCCCATAAAACGGTGGTCCATTACGTTGATATATGGACAGCGAAATTCACAGAAGTGAAATCCATAGATAATGTAAACAAAGCCATTGTTTGCTTATAAAAATATTTTTAGAAAAACCAGAAACAATTTTTTCTACAATTCAAATTTAATTACAAAAATGAAATTTAATTCAATTTGTTTTTAAAAGAAATATTTTTTTATTCATAAATTTGGTACGTAAGTTATTTTTCAATAAGTTATCCAGCCCATATATGGCGCTACAATAAAATTACACTTTTATTAGAAAAAATTTCTAGTAAGCAAAAATATATAAGAACTGAAATAAAATAATCCTAATAAGTTTATGTTCTTATTTTATTTATTTATGTCCTGAAATACGACAAAGATTGTATCTTACTTTTCTTTTTCTTTGGTTCAATTTTTCCTTTTTAAGGAAATGGCAAAGGTACTAGACAATGCAGCCAAGTCAGACGCTAGGAACACTATCAACAAATGAATGGGGGAACAAAATGGTGGCCTTCTGTTACGACCCACAACGGGAATTATTGGGACATTTCATGCTAAGTGTCATTGTTTTCACTTCACTTCACTTGTGTATCATAAAAACACTATATCACATAAACTGCTACCGAAATTACATAATATATGGACAAATACTGTAAAATAATTAATTGAAAATGAAAACGACAATATGACAGACTAAAATCGCGCCAAGCACCCATCTACGTATAAAAAGATTTTTTTTATTTACCGCAGAATAATAAAACTCCTTGCAGGAGCTTGGCCTATCGCAAATAGGCGCCTCGCTGTGTACACGTTACACAAATTCTCGCGCGATAAATATCTATTGTGACGTAGTGAAGTTAAAATTTAATTTATAAAATAATCTATAGCTTATCCTTGCCATTTCTTTCTCCTTCTTGTATATTTGTCTGTACTGTAAATTGTTAGCGTAACACAAACCATCTTTTACTTTTTAAGATTAAGATTCAGATTTTAACTGGTCAAATTTCGACATAATCAAGTGCAATTTCTAAGAACATTTTTAAAACAAATTACGTACATTGTACGAAGACCAAGGTTCAACGAAGACTGATTTTTAATAAAAAAACATGTGGCAATTTAGACCCGGCCTTATGACTATGATATGATAAATATGAGTTATTTCTATATTTTACAATAATTACAGAAACATTTTAAAACAACAATACATCATAACAGAAAGTCCTGCTGAATTAGTTCTTACTTCTTAGTAAATTAAAACGGAAATCAACAGACATCTACATAAAACCAATAATGGCGCACCCACTTTTCTACATTATAAAATAATGAAAATAAAGCATTGAATATAGAATAAATCAGAGTAAAACAAATTAATTTAACAAAATTATATTCGAAATAAAATATAAAGAATTTATCATAATTTATAGTCTTACACATTGTCTCAAGATTTATAAGTAAAATTTAACAGAATAATGATAATTTATGTAATAAATGAAACAATTTTCATGTCGAGAAGTACATAAAAATATTTTTGTATTTATTTTTACACTCATTGTAAAATAGCCTATTGTTATTATTGTTTCATTACAAATTAGTTGTACTCGACATACGAAAGTTTGATCACAATCGAATATACAGTTTGGGAATAGCAAACATACCTTACTATCCTGTATTACTTAGATTACTGTAATATTATATTGTAAAAATATAAAAATATTTCTTGTATGTTATCGCTACTGCTTAGAAACAGTATATTTAAAGTAGTAAAATTAATAAATATTTTATAAATTTAATAATAAAATTAATATAAATAAGTTGAACTGTTAAATACATTATTCTGAATTTTGTTATAAAAAATTCGTTAACAAAATTGGCCACAACACAGAAGCACACCTTTTGCCTTAAAAGACACGTATGAATGGCCGTAACAAATTATCTACGTAAGGTCCATACATCTAAAACAAAAGACTATCAACAAACCTTATTGGTGTTCATAAGGTTCATTTTCGCTTGGCATTTTTTGACAGATGGTTTGTTATGAGTGTCAAAGGGTTAAATTTGTACCGCGGTTGAAAAGTTAACCCTTTGACACTCATAACAAACCATCTGTCAAAAAATGCCAAGCGAAAATGAACCTTATGAACACCAATAAGGTTTGTTGATAGTCTTTTGTTTTAGATGTATGGACCTTACGTAGATAATTTGTTACGGCCATTCATACGTGTCTTTTAAGGCAAAAGGTGTGATTCTGTGTTGTGGCCAATTTTGTTAACGAATTTTTTATAACAAAATTCAGAATAATGTATTTAACAGTTCAACTTATTTATTTTAATTTTATTATTAAATTTATAAAATATTTATTAATTTTACTATTTTAAATATACTGTTTCTAAGCAGTAGCGATAACATACAAGAAATATTTTTATATTTTTACAATATAATATTACAGTAATGTAAGTAATACATGAATGTAAAGTATGTTTGCTATTCCCAAACTGTATATTCGATTGTGATCAAACTTTCGTATGTCGAATGCAATGTCGATTACAACTAATTTGTAATGAAACAATAATAACAATAGGCTATTTTACAATGAGTTTAAAAATAAATACAAAAATATTTTTATGTACTTCTCGACATGAAAATTGTTTCATGTATTATATAAATTATCATTATTCTGTTAAATTTTACTTATAAATCTTGAGACAATGTGTAAGACTATAAATTATGATAAATTCTTTATATTTTATTTCGAATATAATTTTGTTAAATTAATTTGTTTTACTCTGATTTATTCTAAATTCAATGCTTTATTTTCATTAGTTTATAATGTAGAAAAGTGGGTGCGCCATTATTGGTTTTATGTAGATGTCTGTTGATTTCCGTTTTAATTTACTAAGGAGTAAGAACTAATTCAGCAGGACTTTCTGTTATGATGTATTGTTGTTTTAAAATGTTTCTGTAATTATTGTAAAATATAGAAATAACTCATATTTATCATATCATAGTCATAAGGCCGGGTCTAAATTGCCACATGTTTTTTTTTATTAAAAATCAGTCTTCGTTGAACCTTGGTCTTCGTACAATGTATGTAATTTGTTTTAAAAATGTTCTTAGAAATTGCACTTGATTATGTCGAAATTTGACCAGTTAAAATCTTAATCTTAATAAGTAAAAAATGGTTTGTGTTACGCTAACAATTTACAGTACAGACAAATATATAAGAAGGAGAAAGAAATGGCAAGGATAAGCTATAGATTATTTTATAAATTAAATTTTAACTTCACTACGTCACAATAGATATTTATCGCGCGAGAATTTGTGTAACGTGTACACAGCGAGGCGCCTATTTGCGATAGGCCAAGCTCCTGCAAGGAGTTTATTATTCTGCGGTAAATAAAAAAAATCTTTTTATACGTAGATATGTTAGATGGGTGCTTGGCGCGATTTTGGTCTGTCATATTGTCGTTTTCATTTTCAATTAATTATTTTACAGTATTTGTCCATATATTATGTAATTTCGGTGGCGTTTATGTGATATAGTGTTTTTATGATACACAAGTGAAGTGAAGTGAAAACAATGACACTTAGCATGAAATGTCCCAATAATTCCCGTTGTGGTCGTAACAGAAGGCCACCATTTTGTTTCCCCATTCATTTGTTGATAGTGTTCCTAGCGTCTGACTTGGCTGCATTGTCTAGTACCTTTGCCTTTTCCTTAAAAAGGAATAAATTGAACCAAAGAAAAAGAAAAGTAAGATACAATCTTTGTCGTATTTCAGGACATAAATAAATAAAATAAGAACATAAACTTATTAGGATTATTTTATTTCAGTTCTTATATATTTTTGCTTACTAGAAATTTTTTCTAATAAAAGTGTAATTTTATTGTAGCGCCATATATGGGCTGGATAACTTATTGAAAAATAACTTACGTACCAAATTTATGAATAAAAAAATATTTCTTTTAAAAACAAATTGAATTAAATTTAATTTTTGTAATTAAATTTGAATTGTGGAAAAAATTGTTTCTGGTTTTTCTAAAAATATTTTTATAAGCAAACAATGGCTTTGTTTACATTATCTATGGATTTCACTTCTGTGAATTTCGCTGTCCATATTTCAACGTAATGGACCACCGTTTTATGGGAAATAATTGTTGTATCAGTGTAGGATTGTGCGTTATGAATCTAAGTTTCAAGTGCTGTGTATAAAAACAAAGTGTCAAGTGCCATTTGTCAATAAATTGAGCGCCAAAAGTTAAATGTCAGTAAGTCATATTTTCCAATCTGTCATTTTCAAAAAAGTTGCCCAATTGGGCAAGGTCAATAGCCAACGGGTTAAAAGATTGCTTGACTAATAAATTCTATTATTCAATTGGATGTTGAATGAATACGAATTATATGAATGAACGATACGTTTACATTTTATTGAAGATTTTTACGGTATTGAAAGTAAGTTATTTAGACTCAATTTAGAATTATATACTTAATTTCCATTGTTTTAAATAAAATGGTGATTTCTTTCATTATTGATCAGTGATGGTGATCATTAATTAGGATCACAGAGTACAATATAGTTACAATTTTTCAGGGGGTTTTTGCATAAAATCAAATTATACCATTTAAAATTTCATAAATATCTAAATTAAATAAATGATCAAGTACTACAAGTTATAGAATAAAAAAATTAAAACTACTACATTCTAATAAGATTCTAAAGAGTCCTCAAAATATAAATCAAAGTTTTTTTAAACGGGCATGCTAAAAGTTTTTAGTTCCAACTTTGTATTGTCTTTTAAGCAGGCCAGCATGACAGCGGTGACTGGCAGTGAACTCTGTTCAGTGTCAGTCATCGCTGTTTTGGATTGCACTGTGCTTACCATCAGGTCCAGTGCAGTCACTATGCTGTCCATTATAAAAAAAAAAAAAAAAAAAAAAATTGTAATATTCAATTCTTCAATAAATGAAAGCTCTCTTTTAAGTGTTGTGTGACGGGTACGTGTAAATAGTAGAGGTTTAAAAGTAACGAAAGGTAGAGTACTTTCGTATCGTTGCGTTACTAGTCACTTTTCATAGCTAATAACATAAGAATTCCTGTATTGCGTATGGTATGACGTTAACGTCGCGTTGTTCTTACTTTGTAGAAAACTTACTTGTACTTTACATACCTAGCTGTGTAAGTTACATTGTTAAGCTATTTTAAACCAGACTTGTACTTAGAACATCTTTTTTAAATCAAGCATTGTTTTATATTAGTTTTAGAGTTAAGATTGTTTTCATGCAAATCCCACATTCACACGCCAACGGTGCTTGCGCAAACTGAAGCATTTAAATTTGTTTGTTTTAAAAATCAATCAAACCAACATCGGTACGAAAAATGCGAGTAACGAAATGAATTCGTGAGTAAATTTTCGGTACTCGTTAGAAACACGGTGTGCCCGTAACTCGGTATCGAATTTATACTAACATTTTAATAATAATAATCGTGAAATAATAAAGCGGGAGTGCAGATGAGGAATGGAAACCTTTCAATGTTTCGAACACCAGATAAACTATATAATACACTTACCAGTCCGCAACCGACACAGCATTCCTAACAGGCTAAGTAAGTCTAACTAAGTCTGGTGTTCCAAGCGTATACTTAAAGCGTAGTATCGGTCACAGGACGTTTTTTTTGTTATATAAAATGTATTATTATACTTTCATAATAATACCGTGTGGTGACGGCTAAGAATAGTACCGGCCTATATTTTCCAGTGAGTGTCGTAAAAGGCGACTAAGGGTTAAACCTGGGGATGGGCTGCAGCATCCTCCGAGTACCATAAATACCTACTGCGATCGCCAACCCGCCTGCCAAGCGTGGCGATAATGGCAATTTCCCCCTTATTAGGAGAGACCTATGTCCAACAGTGAACGTCTATCGGTTGTCTGATGATGATGATAATACAATGCATTTCTTCGTTAAAGGCGTAAAGTCAAGTTAAATTATGTTTCACATTTTCTTTTTCCTCTTTTGCGCGCCTGAAGAGGTCGCATGACGGCACTATTTCAACCTCACGGTACAACATCCAGGTTACATGCGGTTGGGATGCAGACCGCGAAGAATATTTAATTACATAGTGCTTCCAGCAGATTCAAATCATTCAATTGGCCTAACCAAGTGTTTTAGTGTACTTGTTAACTAAACTATATCTAATTAGTTGTTACTTAAAATTACTTAATATTTATTCCAAGTAAATTTATTAAAAATTATTGTAATGAAATGAAACAAAATTAAAATTAAACAAACTGTGTATTTTGAATTATTCACAAAACATTTTAAGTTTATGGATCCTATTTCAAATGATTTCCCACAAAATGACATCATATTAAACTTAATATTTTCATAAAAACTAACAAAAATGAACTGTATAAACGTTAATTTGGGTCGCCTCACTAATAGATATAAAGTGACATCGATAGAACTACACTATTTGACGTCCAATGTTTTTGAGAATTTGACGTTTTCTTTTCGTGTTTCGATTTTTTCAATTGCGATTCAATAAATTAGTAATAATTTTGTTAGCAGAAAATACATTATTTGGTAAAATGAGTATATAGTTATTATTGTACAAATTTATTATGAAATAGTAGCTTTACGATATTGCTTTATGATAATATTGATTTTTGTTGCAGCTTTTATAATTAAAATAAATAGAACACGTGCGACAAGTAAATTAGGAGATGGTTGTGTTTACATGTGGACACTGCGGGGAGTCAGTCCAGAAACCTAAAGTGGAAAAACATTATTTGACTAAATGCCGTAACAAGAATCCGAATTTATCATGTATGGATTGTTTTAAAGATTTTTTGTAAGTATAAAATAAATTTGTATAGTAGTTTCTAGAACAACGGTGCAACAGGCGGACCGCGGTCCGTTTGCGGATTCGCCAAAGGTCGGACCTCGGATCGCCAAATATTGTAATGTAATTCTATACTAAGTATAAACCATTACATAGGTAGTGTAAACTATACCTTTATTTTGCAAATACCTACAACTGATATGTTTTGATTAGTTTCCTTGATAGCCTGTGTTGTGTGTGTTTGTGCGAAGCAGTTATAACTAACTGATGTGATTAAAGTAATTATAGTTGTTTTTCAATGGACCTCATTAAAATTTTCCCACTACTTCCAGATACTTCCGGACCCCAACTTGAACAACTTGCCGCAACCCCTGTTCTAGAGTATATTAGCTTATTATCTTTCGCAGTTACTATGTTATTGCATGTTAAATATGACAATTATTTGTTTTTTTTTTTCTGTTTGCCAATGAAAAGTGATCTCCGAAAAATAAGTGAAAAGGTGTTCATATAAAAAAAAAACAAAGTTTGTTATTTTAGAAATTATTAAATGTTTATAAGAATGAGATAGTACAATACAAATTTCTAACTTAATGATTTATTACTGCAGCCTATAAATACATTGTAATTGTTATTCTATAAAATATTTACTTATGTCATAAGTAATTGTGATTTGAAACCAAAATGTTTTATGTCTACTATCATGACATTGTGTCACTACTGAAGTTGATATATAAAAGATAGAAAATATCATCTATAGTATATACTCCAACTTTGCAAACCTTTTTCATTTGAATTTATTTATGTATATGTAAATTTCAATTTTGGACTATTAATATATATCCAATTATAATTATTATTTTATTATTATTAATTAGTAAAACACACTAGCAGCTAATTAGCTGATGCATGTGTATCAAATAGCTTGGAGACAAGGAGGTCTTGCTTCTCCAATCTCTTAAAGCAGTTATGTTTGGACCCATAACACCCTTTTCTGGGGTTTGTTTCATGCTGTAACCACTCTCTTAGGCTAGAAATGCTTATTTGGGTTTTTTTTTGTTAAGGTTTCCCAAAGTTTTATATTTAATATGTAATTGTACTATGAAACAATCACTTGTTGTTCTTATTGATTTGTGTTAATACTTGTCTATTTTAATTTTACAGAAAAGAGATGTCATAGAATTAATTGATTATAATATATATTCCATTCAATGATAGAATACAATCATATTAAATTGACTTTGTACTTCATTACAGAGGTCAAGATTATGAATCACATATTAAATGTATTACCGAAGAAGAGCGCTACTCTGGTAAAGGTTTTACTCCGAAAGAGAAAAAAGGTGAGAAGAAACAAAACACTTGGGTTGAGATGCTACAGTCTGTATTGGATGAACAAAATGGTGCTCCTAAAAATGTACTAAGGATTATCGAAAGTATTAGCAAACATACCAACACTCCACGAAAGAAGCCAAAATTCATTAACTTTGTCAAAAATGTATGCGGGCATAAGACAAATCCATCAGATATTGATCAGGCCTGGGACTTGATTTCGGTTAAGCTTACAGCATTATCTGCTCTTACTCAAAATGGGAAACCAAAGAATAATGTATCTGTTACTAATGGTGTAAAGGTAATTGACAACAATGCACATAATATTGAAGCTGAGGATATTACTAAAACAAATGGCATCAATCAAAATGCAGAAAATAAAGTACAAAATGGTGATAGTGAAAATACAAATGGAACAACTGATGAAAAAGATGAGGAAAATGAAAAAGAAAATATTTATTCTGGCAATGAAAAGAAATTAACGAAGAAACAACGTAAGCAAGAGAAAAAGCGTCAAAAGTATGAAGCAGAGTTGCAGAGTGCTGCAGTTCCGCATGAAAATCAAGAAGAAGAGGAAACTGAAGTTAAGAAAGGGAAGAAAAAGAAGAATAGGACGGAATCAACAAATGGAGATGTTGAAGAAAGTGAAGAAAGCAAGAAGCAGAAAAAACGTAAACGTCAAGACACTGTTAACAGTGTCAATGGTGTTCACGAGACTGAGGTTGTTGATAAAGTTAATGATGACATTGAGGTAGTTGTTAAGGAGAAAACTAAAAAGAAGAAGCAAAGAGTAGATAGTACTGGGAAAGGGGAAGAGAGTGTGTGCCTTCATGATCAGAATGTCGCTACTATAGAGGAATCTGTAGAACAAGGAAGCGGAAAATTCAATTGGCATGCAGTGATTATGTCAGTTTTTGGAGAAGAAGGGAAATGAAGTGCCATTCAAAAGACTTCAAAAGAAAGTTCTGTCTGAGTACTCTGAAGCGACAGGAAGAGATGTGGATGATAGGATTGCTGAAAAATTTATAAAAAAGTTGAAAAGTGCACCTAATGTCAGGGTCGATAAAAATAGGGTTCTGCTTATTGAATAAAACTTTTTGAAATCTTTGACTGCCGTAGTTAAAATTATTAAATGAAAATCTGATTGACTTTTCCTTTCATCAAAATTATTTACTTTAGTAAAGACCGTCATAAAATAAACAAGATTTTCTGAGTAGTTTTTTTCTTCTTTATTTTCATTCTTAACTTAGAATTGTGTAACGTGTAGTTTATAAATAAAAATACATGTTAGAGTAGGCTATCTGTATTTTGTGTAAATTTATGTAACAGAAAGGATAAAGAATGAAAGCAGAAACATTTTAAATATAAGATGTAACAGTATGGATTTTACAAAATTTTTGTCTTTTGTCTTCTTAAAATTTTATCTCTACTATATATTTTCTACTCAATTTAGGTTAAGATTCAATTTATACTCAATATTACGTCTCGAAATAAATGATTATAATATTGTGTTTCATTAATTTTAATGTTTGTTTTTTTTTTGTAGGTAAATAAGTCCTATGAATAATTATCATCCAGTTTGAGATATGTGAAACATAAAATGAAACTATATTTTGTGTTTGCAATTGAAATGGGAATGTACAGTTAAGTTGTACCTAAAACGTATTTTTTTTACATTTTGGTTGTTATTATCGGACATGATTAGTACGATATTAAAGAAAAATTCTCACACGATTTCAATTTTGATAACACATGGATGGATTTATATGAAAGTTTGTCTAGTTTTTAAGTGTTTACCACACCAATAGAATTGCGACTTTTGCTTGTAAGTTTTTTTTATCTCGCCAATAAACTTCAAGAAATTAGATAGTTATTCTTAGATAATGGAAATTTGTGTTCAAATAATTAGTGCCAATGTTATGTAAGTAAAATGTATTTTTAATCTTGAATTAGCGTTACCAAGCTACAGCAAAGCTGTCGCTCATACTGCTAGGGCTTTCCATGGAGCTTTGTCGGCACCTCAGAATAAATGCTACGCGTTATTTTCTTTAATAAACTTGACTTATACACAATAATCAAACTATATCACACAAAACGCCACCAAAATTACATGATATAAAGTCAAATATACTAATTTAATGAATTAAAGAAAACAACCGCTACATAACAGACTAAGATCCCGCCAAAAACTCCAAGTTAGATAGTTAAAAGGTAGAATGTATTTTCTTTTTAATACGTGAGAAATATAGTACAATAAAAGACTAGAAAATATACAATTTATCTATGGTAGAATGTATTAAATTATGTATGACTACGAAAAATTAACCTCTTTGGCGCACACTTCGTCTTAAAAACAACAAAATTTAAGTCTTATACATATAAAGATCTCTAACTTAAACAATTTCAACGTAACTATAATTTTATGTACCTAACATAAAACACTGTCTAATTCTAATATCATAACCTATTTTAAAACTAAAGGGGTTCGAGAGGGGGAAATTGCTTCAAGACTAGGCTCTATTCTGCCCGTAACGACGATGAGGTTGATACCTACTTGATTTAAATGCGTCTTTTGTAATCTTCTGAGTCACCTTCGTGAGTCTATTCTTTTCTATTGATCGATTCTCTAAGGATCAAGAGGATGCATGTGATCTAAATGATCTATTTCAATAGAAAAATAATTATCACTAATATAAGTTTTAAAACTTTCGCGTTCAATCTTTAGATAAAATTATATAATTTAATAAACGGGTCTTCACGCGTTACCTCTTTTCTATCCCGACATTTCGGCTGGGTTACTGTTGGCACTGTTGGCAGTTGGAACCTGATGAGATATTGGTGAGTTTTGATGTTGAATCGTTGTTCACCAAAGTTCTATTAAAATAGTATCTAGAGGTGATTTAGATCATTGTTTTCACATGGTAGCAATGGTTTTTGAAGCTATGATGGCGTAGCAGGTAGTGCGGCCGAATTTCGCCTCAATCGACGCGGGTTCGATTCCCACCAATCTGACTCTAAAATCGGATGAGCTTCCGGTGAAAAAAAAACATCGTGAGGAAACAATAGGATGGTGTTAGGGCATTTTCTAATGATGCTCGCCTGGGTAGCTACCACCCTCAAGTTTGAAAATCTGTCGCCAAAAACCAATAGGTGTGTTCTGGCAGCATCACTTGAGAACCTCTAGGCTTTGCGTGCTTACCGTCCTGTACCACATCATCACTTAACATCAGGTGAGATTGTGGTCAAAGCACTGTGTCTATTCCGTATAAAAAAAATCGGATAGGTATTAGGTATATAGTTTTACTCGAACATTGCTTAGAAGGCAACTATTTCCTATACCAGGATCAACATTATCTTCAGAGATTGATGGAGTAGCTATGAGTAGTCCCGGAGCACCAGTGCTAACTCAATATCTAGATGGAACATTTCGAGGAAAAAGCACTGACCACAATGTCAGTACCCGATTCTCGAAGAAGTACGTTAATGGTGTATTTTGCTTAATCAAAGGAACCAGACAGGAAGTAGAACAATATCTCGATCATCTAAAGTCCAGTCATAGTAATCGTTTTACTTATGAAATTTTGAGTGAGCGCTCACTGGCATTCCTGGATGCCAGGTTGAATGTACGAGAAGATGGCTCTCTAGGATACACTGTATACCGGAAACCTACACACACAGATAGGTACCTGAGCGCTTCATCGTACCAAAACCCACGACACCTACTGTCTGCTGTACCTTCCTTGACAAAGCGAGCCTATGAACTTTGTGACCCTGAACATTTCAATACGGAGCTCACACACGTTCAGGAGACTCTGAGAAGAAATGGGCACAAAGCGAGTCGAAAGGGTTTAGGCCGGCATCGTACAAAACATCTGAAGGTCAACAGGCAAACTGCGTTCATGCCATACATAAAAAAGTAACGGACAAAGTTGCAACAGTTAAAAAAAGCTCAATCAAGACGGTATACTTACCGTTCTCCAAAATTAAAAATATTATATGCTTACCGAAGGATGTAATCCCGTACCAGACAGACAGGTAGACCCGTAACAGATCAGTGTTAGACAATATCAAAGTTCGCCATTTATCGTCACAGGCATCGTCGATGGAAAAAGTTAGTGTTGTGTGTTGTGACTATAACAAATATAAAGACCAAACAAAATACCCCTAAACTTAGCAAGCGACGCCAGTCAGCCCGTGATGACGGTTGGTGCAATCCAGCCGAAACGTCGAGATAGAAAAGAAGTAACGCGTAACGACACGTTTTCTAATAATGTTATCACTAATATAATTTATAATGTACCTATATTGTACTTTTAAGTCATGGGAATTCTTAAAGAAACGGAATCAAAAAAGGCAGTCAAGTGGGGATGTTTGAACAGTTCAACAGCCGCGGACAAAGGAGTATAGAAACGTGCACCATTAGGGCGCTGGCACCATTAATCACTCTTATTCATCTGATATTATCAAATGCTACCAAAATTTTTATGTCCTACATTATATTTATAATGTTTTGCAAGCAATTTTAATTTTATCGATAACATATTTGAGTCTGAAGTATTAATTCAATTGTTTTCGATAGTAGTTTTGTAAACCAATTATAGGTTATATAAGTATCTATGAATTGTTGTAATACTAAATGTTATATATAATTAAAGAAATAGGTGAGACATTACCACTGAGTATTTATAAATGTGAGAATTGCTATATATCCTTTTTATATAATTAACTAGCTCTGTGCCCGCAGCTTCGCCCATGTATCATATTTTCTATTCCGCACAATTCTTCAATGCGTAATATAGTTTTTAAATAATCATTAAAAAATAATATTTTCATGCACACTATTATTTGGCCCTAAATTGTTTTTCATTACTAACAGAAAGCAAATACATTACCACAAATTCAAACATTTTCCAGTGATTTTATTGGATATATTCGGTTTTTTTACCGCGGTACCCTAATTATTTTCGAAAAATAAAAAGTACCTAGTTATAGTTAGGCCGTGTAATTTGTCCCGTCAAAATCGGTCCAGCCGTTCCGGAGATAAGCCGTAACAAACAGACAGACAAAAATTATGTTCTTGGTATGGGCACAATATATAGATTAAGAAGTATAAAACAAAATACTCGCTACTTTGTTATATAATGTTTTCTTTTTGTATGAAGATTTTTTATGTAATACTAGCTGTGTGTCCGCGGCTACGCCCGCGTTTCATATATTCTTCACTGCGTAATATTCTAAAAAAACAAATGAATAAAGAAAAACGAGAGTATTTTGTTTTTATTAGTGGAAACAAATAACATAAGAGTACATCCTAAAAAAATGAGAAAGGGTCTAAAAAACTAATTTGTAATAAAAGAAAACTAATTTACACTCCTGACCAATGGCATGCATTAGTTCGATGGGCAAAGGCTGAAGGGAGACCCTACAACGTTGTAGAAGTAACCAAGAGTGATCTTTATGATTGTAAACTTTTATTAGACGACAAAAATTAGAAAAAAGAATAGAAATGAAAATGTGAAGTGGAACAGCATTTAAGAAGTTAGTGTAAGAAAAGAGGAACCAGATAGTTTTTATTTTAAATACAATTTGAAAGGGTGACTATATTCGCATAAATACTACTGTAGAAACAAGAAGCCGCAAAAAGAGAAAGTGTCAGCCTATGGAATTAAAAAATCTTTATTCGGATTCACTAGCTTTACCGGTAGCATAGAATAGTGATTTGATTTCTTAATGTCATTCAGGCGCAATACCCAAAGAATATCATAGCTGTGGATAATATAACTTGTAGCTCTTGTTTTACGAAATCTTAAAATAAAATCGCAGAAAATTCCTAAAATGATAATAAGTCCGATGAGTAATATTTATTTAGTTACTAAGATTTTTTTTATAGGTGTCTCAATGCTACAAATTTTTTGTTAAGGCAAAAGTTCGTAATTGTTGAAGAGGATTTTAAAATTTAAAGAAAAAAAAATAGTCATCTACGAAAAAATACCGCGTCGAATGGTAGCAGTTCCGTCCTGATATTTGAGTGGTTTTGAGGTGATAGTGCCTCAAAGGACCCCCATTTTCCTTGTATATACATATATAGATTACTTCACCACTTATTATCAAAATATATACCTAATCTTACGTTATCATACTGTAATGTAGAGTGTTTGAGATAGGTACGTAATACCTATGTAATAAGGACGTCATGTTAAGTATTTATAGCCTATTTCGAGCCTACACACATTCCGCATTTATAAGCTAGTTGTAACTGTGGGTTCACTCGTGTAGAATTCAGACAATGCACAGTCCATGTTTTTCGTCTAGATATAGTCTATGGTCTTGCAAAATTTTATCGAAATCTGTTCAGTAATTTAGGTGTGTGTGTAAAGTAACAGAATGACCTATATTAGTTGGATTATTGTAACTATAGAATATTTTCTGATAGAAGTTTCTAAATTTCATTTAATACTAAATTACACACAAATTAGGAAGAGGCGCTCATATTTGTGAGGGAATTATTAAGTTCAAATGCATTTTCCAATATTATTTTGAATACCTGCCTATTTTAATTTCATTGTTTAGACGTTTTAATCAGGAAGTTAGTAATGTATGTCAAGCTTTTAGTAAATTATTTATTTTTAGGAGACTTGTCAATTCAACGTGTACGATTTTAGAGGGAAGTGGACTGCCAAATTCAATAGATTTTTAGTTTTTATTTTACGACAATACGATTCACATTTCACTCAATGCACATTTTAATTTCAAACGTGAGGGTGAAAGTTGAAGCCCATTATATAATAGGATAGGTGGATTCGAACGATACTATCACTGAACCATTATCGCATCGTAGCAGCGGCTCTAGCCCTTTTCGCCCTTTGAGAGCGATGGCGCCCCGAGCGACGAATATTTGTTCGTGTCGTAAGTGTCGCTCGGTGCCCCCTAAAACCCTGCGCCCGTGTGCGCTGCACACACTACACTATAGGTAAAGCCTGCTCTGTCGCTCTGGGAAAACATACGCATTTTTATATACATTTACCAAAGTTACAAGGCATTTTCTAATAATGCTCACTTGAGTTGCTACCACCTTCCAGTTTGAAAACCTGTCGTCTAACACAAATCAGGTGAGACTGTGGTTAAAGCACTGTAAGCCTATAGATTGTAAAAAGTACGTTTTATAGTGTATCCATAAAAAAACGAATAAGATGTTTTTAAAAATAAAATATTACTTTTGGCGTGCTAAGAAAGCCATTTGAAGTCTATAATGTACATATAACTTAGCAATGTGAAAAGGGCCTCGAACGCCCTTTACACACATGTGACCCGCGAACACGGCAGTTTGGCATTTTTAGCTATTTTGATCTATTTATATTATGCATTATAATTTGTGACGCTAAGCTATAACTTTACTTAATGGTTAAACTCCATTTTTATGATAATCTTGCATCTAATATCTATACTTACTTATTATAATACTGTAGAGCAGTGATCGTCACACTTTTTTAGTCAAGGACCACATAGGTCACCTTTAAATTGACATATTTTTATGAACTGTCAAACGTGAATTACCCATAAACTTTTTATGGCAATAACAAGCTATGAATTCATTTTTTTCAACCTAATTCACAAAGTATATGTAAACTCTGCTTAGAGTTATTTTTTACGAAAATTGTTTGTGTCATCCGGGGCCGCACAAATACCATCCAAGGGTCGCAGTTTGACGACACTGCTGTAGAGAAACAAAATCTTGTACAGAATATCTTTGAGAAAAATCTTTCGGGGACACATTGAAATCAATGACAGAACACATTTCTATGATTTTAAGATTTTTGAAGTTGTAACTTCTTTAGTGGCGTTGAGCGATTCTCGGTAGGGGAAAAACTTTTAAATTCGCGTAACCAATGCTATGACGTCAGCTGTCAACATGCTACAGTATTTCAAGTATAATATGGCGATTAAACGCTGGCGCTCAGAGATAAATAATACAATTCATACTTACGCACCGTATCGTACGTTTTGATTATGCAAACATTATTCATCTAAAAATGTACATAATTATAATAGATGTAAAAACAGACAAATGTTTATGTAAGGTTATGTTAATAACTTCAATTAACAAAGTTAATTACTTCTACTATAATTTAAATAGAAAAAAAAAACAGTTTTTTTAAGTTTCAAGTTTTGACTTCTATCGACAGTTCCCATGGATGGATGGAATTCATACTAATCGATACACCCAATACTCACTTAATTTCTCTACTATATGTACAATATACTATTAGTAACTAAGTATATTATATATCGCGTTATAAAATCTTTAATAACCAACGGAGGGATTTGACAGAAATTATATTTCTGGTATAAATTCACTGGATAGAATAGTTTAGGAACACAGATGCGGATAACGTTCGAGCCATATCGTTAAACCCCTTCGCACTAGTATCCTAATGGTATTCTACTAACTTATTTATTTACTTAGGGCTTCAATGAATTATTTAGTTGAAAAGAATATGTTAAAGTATAACTAATTTTAGCATTATCATAATAACAGCATCGCGTATATTATCAAATGTTTAACAAAAAAAAAATGACAAAAATAACATATATACATAATGAAATTTACATGAAATCATCATTAACAAATGTATATCCTAGTACCTAGAGGCTTTAGTTCTTATTAATTTGTCTAACGGCCTTAGGTTCAAGCCCTTTTGAGACTGTAGTTATTTTACAATATTCATGTTATTTTATTAATCTCTATGTTCAATGTCCAAAAAAGTGGCGGCCATTTGTTAAGCGTTCCAAGGGAGTTGTTGAAAGATTTTAGAATTCACGCTCAATGTCATTACTTTTGGTACAATTCAGCTGTGCACACCAACCAAAATATATCATATAAACGCCACCATAAATACACAAAATAGGGTTAAATAAGCAAATTAATAGGTTGAAGGCAAAAAAACTACCACATGACAGACTGAGATCCCCATGACAATCCACATTCTAAATATAGAGACATTTGACCATAGAATATAAAAAGAAGTTACAAAGCAAGTAAATATTCTTACGCATTTTACTAAATTTCAAGCCCCCAAAGAGTTTATATCTCGTAGTAATTGCGGCTGACTGTTGATTAATTAACCCATATTTCTTCTTTCATTTACTCATGTTGTCTAGGGGCTAAAGTTGTTTAATCTCCGCAAAGAATCTGTACATTTAAAACATGTACTCCGCGTATAATTTATTTATCTAACTTCAGAGATATCTCATGTGGCGTAATACGCTTATGTTGACAAATCAGACCTGACGTTAAATCAGATATTCGTTAAATTCAAAGCTTATTGCTTACGTTTATGGTATTAGTATTTTTATTTATATAAACGAATAAAGTATACCGTATTTATTACATAAATACTGAAACAAGAAAGAATACGTTGAGATAGAAATAGAGACGCTAGATGTCCATAAAAAATTACTGGGACATTCCATACCGAGCTTCGTGCCACTGTAGTACCATCCCGATTGTTGTTTTCACTTGAGTGCCTTTTGCATTTCGCACACAAGTTCGATGAAGCTGTAAAGGCCTATCAGAGTTAGTTAGTTCGAAACAAAAAAATATACATGTACAGTTTTCAACATTTATAAAACTAGTTATTTCAAATAAACTGTCAATATTCAGCGTGTGCTGAAAAGATGTAAGCTTTTTTAAATTTAATAAATAATTTCAAAAGCAAAATTACATACTTATTGTGACATCCAGCGCAGTAAGCTGCGACTGAGCACTCTAAAAATGTTGCCCTATTATCAAAATTTTGCATAAAACTTTTAAATAAAGAAAATAACTTATTTATAACTTAAAATCATAAGTTACATATATACACTATACAATTTTGTTTTCACCCTCTGAATTTGCCGCCCTAGGTATTAGCTCTGAGTGATCCAAGTGTACGAGTAAATCAAGCGTTAGTGACATCCTGTAAAGAAAAAAATAATTAATTGGAACTGCATCGTTTGCGTGTAACTAATAATATTTGTCTAAATTCCAAATTTACTGTAGGTACAGTGTTTTTAACGTAATTATTTATTTACCACATAAAGGGAGAAGCAAACAACAGCAACAACCTTCCTAAAAATATAATCATATCCGGTTAATCCCTCATTGTAAAATCAACCCAACCTAACCCTTATTCATATACATACATATGTTATATTTGGTATCTAAGGCAAGCCGGTTGCGCGGCACGCGGCGGTTTCAAAGCACCTGGGTCTAATAAAACCTCACCCTTACTTGAAATTATACGAGTAATGGCTAATATTCCTTGAAATATTTTGTAGGCAAGCTTGATGTAAATCGAGTTTACGGCGTGTCGCCAGTATCCGCGTTCATATTGGTAGGTTACTGTCAACGTTGTTACATTATCGTAATAGTCAAATGTTACTGTAATGATGCTCAGCTAAAGATATTCAGAATATGCAGGATTTTATTAAAGCCTTTTGGAGTGATATACCGCCAAATCAAATAACTGATATATCGACAAATAAATTAATCAATAATCAAGGTCAGAAAAGAGAAATGTATGCTGACATAGGTTTGTAAAAAATAATACTATGTTATAAGTTTTAATAAGAGTTTTCCAAAGTTTCGAATTTTTGGTCCCCATGGCTTCTTATTTTTTTACTACTAACGCAAGTTTTCACACTAATTCATTCTAAAATGCTTACGTTCAGTCGCCAATTTGTTTCTATGTATAGAATCTAATCAATTTAAAGTTTCAGCTAATACAAAAATTAGGTAATTGATTTCTAGAAAATTGAATTCTACAAACCATACATGACTCCTTGTAAAACTATGAGCTCCTAAAAAATATAATTGGATAGCTAACTGTGTAAAAGTATCAGTATTGATGTCTCCAAATGTATAGTTTTTGTTCAGTATTCCAGTGTGAACACGGTGTTAGTGCGCTCGGTCGAGTGCCTACTGCGGCAGTAAACCCTGGAGATCGCTACGCTCAGATATTCCAGTTTCGTTTTCTACTTTGTTAGTTTTTTAATGCTTCAGACCGAGACGCCAGATTGTGGCCATTTCCGAACATGCGGCCATGTTTAATTTACTGTCAAATTCGTTATTCGAAATTCGGAATGGAATTTTAATGGCAGCGTTTCAAGTATCTTGACTTTTATACACAGAAAATACATAAATTACATTTAGAAAACTTATAATTTTTATTATATTTGAAATGATGTTTAAAAGAGCCAAAATGGAACTCATGGTTTTATCAACATAGTTTCACAAGGGAGTTATATTAACTCACGGATAAGTTTTAAAATGATGATCAACAAATAATTGTTGTGGGAAAAGAGCTTATACTTTGTAGAATTATAATTACTCAACTGTTAGACCAGTGTCTAATTATGCTACTAATAATAGTACCTATTTTCTCAAACATGCAGGAAATATTGTCATTATTTTCGAAAAAAGGAATTCCCGAAGTATTGAATTTACGACAAAGAAAATCAAATCCATTTCAGAGTGTTTTTTGAATTTGGAACATTACAACGTTCCAGCAATGTTGTATGAAACGGCGTGCTGGGTTATTAAATACTCTTTGATTGTATTTTTATTATCATTCTTGGCATACCAAAGTAAGTCTCTTTGGTTAGTACAAATTGCGATCATGTGGCTGTATAGCCATAAATGTGCTTGCCTTTCGGCACAGATGATAAATAGAAAATTGGCGGCAAAGCTGAAATTTCGTCTCGATTTGTTATTTACATACTTAATAAATATAAATTTCATAATTAAAATGAGTTTCAACGGCTCAGAGAGTGAAATGGAGATTGATTGTACTCTACCAGATTTAAGATCAGTTGCCAAAAATAATATTTTCTTTCAGTAATTACCCAATATAACTAATGTAACTTTTAATATTAATTAAATTAAATGTATAATATAAGAAAGTATGTTTTACTTGCCTCCATTCTTTTGAGAAAAATACTATATATAGTAAAATTAAAAATTCCCTATCTCGTATTAGTGAAGTTCAAACTCATACTCGACCTGCGATTGCATATTTCACGGCCTTTGCAATAATGTACTATTAAATGTGAAGTACCTATTTTTCATTAGTATTTATAGTGTTAGTTTTGCATATACTTACATACAACTAATAAATTTAGAAGTATTTTCACACTTACCAAGATTCGGCTGGGTCTGCTTATTAAAGTCGATAAATTTCGAGTATTACGCGACCCGGCTTTTGGAGGACTTATAATATCATCACTATCATCTGAATATACTGTAGTATCATTAATTATCATCAGGTGATATTGTGGTCAAAGTCTGTGCGGTAAAAAGAATTACTTCGCATAGCTTAGTATTATTTGAGAGGAGAAAATAAATTTTCAGACTGCTATCTAGTGTATGGCTTTGTGTAATTAGTGTTGTTAAAAGTTTTATTACTGTCTAGTAATACGGATTTCTTAAGACCTATTCATAAATACTGCACAGTAGCGATGTCTGCTTTTCTATACTAATAAATAAAATTGAAGTGTCTGTTAGTAAATAAAAAAAAAAATTAAGGAGCTATGAATGTTATATACCTATACCAAAAACATAATTTTCAAGATTTTTGTCTGTCTGTCTGTTTATTCCGGGTAATCTCCGAAACGGCTGGACCGCTTTTGTCGGCTTTTTTTGATAGATAGCTGAAGTTACTCGCCATAACTTTTACTTTTGTTATTATTTTTTTTTAATAGTTAGGACTTTACGTAAAAAATTAAAACTTATAAAAAAATGAATAACATCCGATTCAATGCACAGTTTTACGGACAAGTGTTTGAATTTATGCTATAATAATATTTTTATTTTATCTTAGTATTAAAAAAATTAGTACAAAAAGATTTAAAATCTATTAATATAATAAAACTGTTACTAGGCCAAATCTGTGCATTAAATATTTTTTGAAAATTATAATCGGGGTGGATTTTGTTATATATATAGAAGCCAAAAATATTTTATTAAGAATTTCTGTCTGTCTGTCTATATTTCCCTATGTACGTGTATCACTCTGAAAGTACTGAACCAATTTTGACGAAACTTGACACAGTGATAACTAATATTATAAAAGAACATCTAGGATACTTTTTGTACTATAAAACACAAGGGGTTTTCAGGATAACGGACCTAAGTATTTTTTTTTTATTAACGGGCAATCTCTATCTGAGATCTGAAGGCACGGCAGTGGCCCCGTCATGTCGAGCAACAGCAAAAAAAAGAGGCACGCTCGTATCGTCCTTTACTTGTAGCAGTTCAGGCCATTTTCGACCCCCTATAACTTTTTTATGGATAAAACCAGAAGCCTGAATTTTCAGTAACCAAGCAGGCATTGTATATAAACACGGTATATTACAAATATACCATATCAATATTAAAAACCTTTTATGTTTTAAATAATATAGATTGACTTGGCAATCGCACTGACCAATCTTATTTAACATAATATGTATTACTTGTGAGATACATTGTGTTTTCATGCGATGGCCAAGTCAATCTATTATATTTAAAATATAAAATATTTTTAATATTGATATGGTCACTATAAGATGTTGTTAGGTTAGATAATTATGAAATAACTTAAGACAGAAGGTCCCATAAATAGGGACATAATAAAGTAACTGACTTGGTATTACATGGATCTCACGAGTTTTTACGGTAGAAGAACAGAGTTGCGAGACTTTGATTTTTGTACAAGTTTACAAGTCGTGTCATTTCCGCGGAATTTATCCACGCTAAATCTATAATGGTTAAGGGAATAAGCGGGTCTGAAGGTACTTCACAGAACCCATGTAGTTGTGTATGTTGGACAGGGATTCAATGTAAATGCTAGTGCATACGGTGTCACTGTATCACACTGGCGACAGGTGAGAGTGTTGTGCAGATTTTAAAATGGACGATTTAGTTAATATAGAGCCCATGTAACCACTAGGATACCATAATTTCATTTATACTGGCATAACTAGTGGCGTAGCTTCTAAAGCTCACGGAGGTCCTCGAAGCCTAACCGCTAAGCTAGCCGAACTTGCGTTTATTTCCCCCACATTTAAGATCCATCGATTCACCCATCCATTCAACCGAAAGACGTCCCTTGCTAGACATAGGTCTCCCCCAAAGATCTCCACGAAAACCACCACCCGCATCCAGCGGATTCCTGCGACTTTCACCAGTTCGTCGGTCCACTTTGTGGGGGTCTACCCAAGCTACGTCTTCCGGTGCATGATAGCCATTCGAGAACCCGTTGGGCCCATCGGGCATCGGTACTGCGTGCAATGTACCCAGCCCACTGCCACTTAAGTTTATCAATTCTTCGGGCAATGTCGTTTACTTTGGTTCTTCTGCGGGTCTCCTCATTCCTGATTCCTTCACGCAGTTTAACTCCAAGCATAGCCCATAATCAATATGACATATTGATACGAAAATACACGTAGAAAGTCAGTAGCATTAGGTTCTTGTGTTCTGCAAACCACGATAAAGAGCTGATGATAAAGTGTACGTTTAAATGCACCTTTAAATATTTATCTCATTTGATTTTTTTATTTAAAAAAAATGTAAAATGCTTTGATGGTTCGGGAATGTGTAAAGAATGGATGATAGGAGGCTGACGAAACGAAATTACAAGGCGAGGTGATTAGGCACAGCAATATGGGCGACTTTTTGTGTTGTTGTGGGATATGCATTTACGGGAGTGAAGCCTCCGGGACTAGAGATATCAGAGGGGTATGTGGGACTCGCCCGACGAGAAGCGCCAAGAATAAGTAAGGGTCGACCTATGTGAACGTATCTCGACCAAATCGAGCAAGTTATAAATAAAGCCCAGGTGAAAAGTACCACTAACCGGCGAGCATAAATGAAGGGGCTCATGAAAGTAGGCGAAAAAGTTGTGCCAAGATCGTAGCAAGTAGAGTGAGATCGTAAAAGTAGGTAGCACCCTAATTTTTTGCACCACGACCTTTGGTTACCTAGCTAAGCCACTGAGCATAACGATTTCAGAGAAAGCATTAAAATGACAAATTATCGTATGAAATCTCAATGTGTTTTTGATTACTATAGGAATATATTTCTCTTTATTATTAAGTTTTTACATTGTTAATTTTTCGTAAGCCAGTTATCGTCAGTCGGCAGCGTTAAAACCTCTATGGTATGAATAATTGTTTTCGTTCTAGAAGCGGATGGAAAGGCACCCAAAAATTTTTACCGGAACGTATGTATAATCATGCTTTGTCTAAAGAGAATTTCTGACTGATTTAATGTATGTTTACGCAGAAAATAAAAAAAAATGTTTCATTTTTCATAAAATGTTATTTTTGTATGTATTTTTTTAAAGCACTACTATGTTTTTTTTTTATTTATAATTATTTATCATTTCTTCATTGTTGATTACTATTAATGTGTTATGTGTCGTATACGTATTTGATTCGCTATACAAATTAGTTATCAGCTAATGCAGTTTTCATTTTTAAATTTATGTCTTATGAGTATTGTTTATTGAGTACAAAGTAGGCCACTTATGGTGGTAATTGAAAATAATGAAAATTAGTAAAACTAATAAGAGTTTTCTAGTTAATAGTGTTAGGTTTTATAGTAAAGTCCCAAAGCACATTACCGATTTACCAGATAATATGTTCAGGTACCATGCTAAACTAGTTTTAATTTCCAAAGGTTATTGTAGGGCGGATCATTATGTGAACGATGGCGATGTTTGAATGAGAGCTTTCTCTCTGCATCTACTAATAAACTGTGTAACTATAAGTTGTACAGTTCCATAAAAAACATGAAAAAATCCAGATACAGTTTCTTGCCGGTTCTTCTCGATGACTGGGTTGTTTTTGAAATCGGTGCAGTGGTAGTGTTTGAACGTTTATAAGCATCTTATCAGGGCCTAACAATTTAGGTTATTATTCAATAATAATGTATTGTTTTTTTTTATTTCAATGCTTTGTGTATGAACCGATTTTCTTTTCATTGTTAGTAGCAATTAACGATATTTATTGTTACCAATGTGTGTTTTTTTATTAAACTAGACGTGCCCGCGGCTTTATACGCTCGTAATTCAGACAATTTGCAGCCTATGTTCTCCCCCTGGATGCGATATAGGTATGTCAATACTAACTTTCATCGAATTCAGTTTAGCAGACTTACGTGATTGGAGGAAAAAAAAAATAGACATAATATAAATATAATATAATATAATATAATATAATATAATATAATATAATATAATATAATATAATATAATATAATATAATATAATATAATATAATATAATATAATATAATATAATATAATATAATATAATATAATATATATATAATATAATATAATATAATATAATATAATATAATATAATATAATTTAATATATATAATATAATATAATATAATATAATATAATAATATATAGACACTAGACACTGACATATAACATTTTTTTAAATTATCGAAATGTGTTCTGTTGTCGATTCTGAAGCCCTTTTTTGCTTAAATATCTTCAATGTACAGATTTCGTCTCGTTAGCATTTTATTATAACTAAAGATTATGAATCAAGATTATAACCGAATTTTGGCCACTAGTCGAGTACTATATTATTACCAACCATTCACTAACGAAATCCCTATAAAAGCGCATTGTAACTGCGAGCTTGAAGCACACACAGGTAACGGCTAGGCTGAGGTTTGTACCATTTTGGTGCCCTTGTGCTAGTTACCTTTGACGGCGAGTGCCTTCAGCACTCGCCCCCAAAGTTACGGTGAAGCTGTAAAGGCCTTAAAAAAAACGAGCTTGAATCAGTGTTTCATCGAGCGTCTTCGTGCGCGGGCCTGGGTTCTCAAATCGCTCATGCTGAGCGCGCCGAGGGCTAAGCTACGTACTCTGTGCGGCGTGCACCGTAAGGCGTGTCATGTGCGGCGTGTCCTGAGCGGTGTTACATGTGCGGCATGTCATGTGCGGCGTGTCCTGAGCGGTGTGTCATGTGCGGCGTGTCATGTGCGGCGTGTCATGTGCGGCGTGTCATGTGCGGCGTGTCCTGAGCGGTGTGTCCTGTGCGGCATGTCCTGTGCGGCGTGTCATGTGCGGCGTGTCCTGAGCGGTGTGTCCTGTGCGGCGTGTCCTGTGCGGTGTGTCCTGTGCGGCGTGTCCTGTGCGGCGTGTCCTGTGCGGCGTGTTCTGTGCGGCGTGTCCTGTGCGGCGTGCCCGGAGCGGCGTGCCTTGGATGGCATGTCCGGAGCTGCGTGATCCAACACTAACTTATTTTTTTTTATTTAAATGTCACTTCGTGTCTAACAACGTTATTAATTTAATTTCGTGTCGTAAAAGACATTGCACGAAATATAAATATAATGTGAAATATAATTTAAATAGGTGAATAAAAAAGTAAAATTATTGTTAAAATAGCGAAATACTATTTTATTTATGAACCAATGATAATTTAAGGACAATTAAAAAAAACGAACTAACTTCGGAAGCTGTTTTCTCATCGTTGTTTTTAATAAAGGTTGACCGTTAGCTCCAGCAAATACAACAATTGAAGTTGAAATTCTAGGTTTTATTTTTGAGTTCATATAATATACGTCACTCATTCGAGAAGTGTTGAAATTGTTCTGAAGCGTTATTTCATAATTAAGTAATTTCGATTGACCTTAACAATAATTGTAAGGTTTATTAAATGCCCCTATTAAATTATGTAGGATTCAATGTTTCAGGAATTAATAGTATGCAAAAGGAGTTTTAGTTTCGACTGGGAAGTTGAGATTCGTTGCATCGTTTTCGGTATGCCATACTGTCGTTGTATCGACTATAACAACAAGCTATTCAGTAAGATATATCAACCTTATTAAGGTTAGCAACTCTATGGGTTATACTCTTACGGAATTTACATGATTTAATGTATTCAGGAAATAACATATTCATAAATTATTAAATTTACGTCTGAAGGGCAATGAGTCTGTTTTGTATCCAATATTACAATGTACAAAATTAACAAAGTCACTGCTGTAAATAGATAATAGATATGATAATAGAATAGAACAATGAAATAGATAGATAGATAGATATGTATTAATTCTTTGACATTTTGATAACCCTAATAATCCCTTTAATTGTCTCCTCTATTAATCGGAACAGAATGGCACTTTACAGAAGGGAGTAATTAATCACGGTTAAGATATTAAGGTTTCGTATGAAATCCTTATCTGTGACACCCAGTCGTTCTCTGTTAACTTACTTTAGCCGTATCGGGTTCAGAATTAGGTGTCCTTTGATGCTCATGATATTTTCACAATTCGTTGAATAAAGTTCCTTGCTTTGATGAACGGATTTTTCGACATTTTTGATAAATAAAATACAACTAGCCGTGTGCCCGCAGCAGCTCCGCCCGCGTTTCATTTATTCTTCACTGCGTTTTTAAATAATCATTGGAATTAACGTTTTGATGGTGCAGTTAATTGAATCGTACTTTATTCACAATTTCATGACTTTACATAAGTAGCCTAAGTTACGCGGAGTAAGTTCAAATATCAGCCAAAAAAAGTCCCGTCAAAATCGGTTCAGCCGTTTTAAACAAATTATGAAATTATAATGATTTCTGCTATCATTTAAACACGTCTTTTTCAAAGTTTTCACTTCGGGCGGCAGTCCCCATGGCTGGCTGCCTAGTTTTTTTTTCATTTATCAAAAAAACTGACTGACTGTGTAAGGCTCGGATCCCGAAAATGTTTTACTCTTTATACCATAATCAGAAAACAATTGTATATGTATATAATTTTCCATAAAAAGTAATTAATAAGGTACTCTTAGTCATAACTTAAAAAAAGGGAGAATAACCGGAGGTAACCGCTTCAGTGCTTAGCCCTCTGATATTGGCCTTGATTTGGCTTAGCAAGCCTGGCGAGGTAAAGAGTACAAGTGAAGACCTTTCTTGGATTAATCTTCTGAGTCATCTAGGGAGATAGGGACTGCTCTCCTTTTGTCATTTAATTATCTTTAATTTTATTTAATTTATTACTTTAATTAGAGACTATAAGCTCTGCAATTTTATATGACGTGTAAAAGTAATAATTTAGTTGGAAGTGCGATTGGATTTCGCGTGAATGGACGCGGGTTCAAACCCACATATCCAATTCCAAAATCAGCCTGTGCTTTCGGTGAAGGAAAACATCGTGAGGAAACCATAGCATAGTAGTAGAGCATTTTAAAAATAATGCCTGCCTGGGTAGCTACCACTCTCCAGTTAGAAAACCTGTCGCCAAATACCAACAGGTGTGTTGCGGTAGCATCGCTTGATGACCAATACATCTAGGAGTAGTGTGTTTATCATTCTGGACCACATCGTCACTTAACATTGGTTTATAGAAGAGCTTACCAAGGTATGATTCCAACAAATTACAGAAGATTTACTTATTTAGATACAAAAATAAACAACATCAAATTTATTTCTGCGTAATATATTTTTCTGTACTTATTAGTTATCTTTTAGTTATAGTTTCGGATATAATAGTAATTAACGAGATAAAAAATATGCATTTATCCTAGAAGATTAAATTATAAGTTTATTGATAAAAGAATTATACTGTTCGCCAGCAATCCAGATTATGTGATCATGTTTACCCTCGCGTCAGCATCTTCATCGACTGTATCATTTACAAACTTGCCGTTATTAAAATAGTTTTCAATCTCCTGTAAAGTTCTATCTTTCGTTTCTGGTAGCATTATATAGAGTATTAGTAAATTTATTATCATGACTAATCCATATATTGCGAAAGTGCCATGCACATTAACCTTGATTAGCAAATGCGGAGTAATTTGAAAGATAATCACAGCGCATAGTGATAATACAATACCTGACATAGCTGATCCAGCACTCCTATGTACTAGAGGGTATAGTTCGCCTAATAGCACCAGTGGAATTGAAGTACAGCCTAAATTTGCCAGTATGAAGTACACGACAAGCATCACAATAGATATCCAAGAATACTCTTTTGAGATTACATTCCTCGACATTAAAACTAAGTATAAACAAACTGTCATCATCACAAAGAATGCTGTAAACCCAGTCGTGAAGAGCAGCGTTCGCCGTTTTAAGATCTTGACCAATATTGATGAGAAGATTGTGCTAGCAGTGATAACAACATCGATGTAAACTGTATAGTAGAAAGAATAAGATTTGTTCCCTGTTATTTCTTCTATAATCTGTAAGCCGTATACTGGGAAGACATGTCTTCCGCACGTTTCCAGAACTATAATACTGACAGAAATAATCAGAAGTGGTTTCATAAAATCCTTTTTGGTAAATTTTTTAAAAAACTGGTATACTTGTTGCTTTAATGTTAGATTTTTTTTTGCCAACGATGATGCTTCCATTTGGGCTTTGATTAAAGCTTCAAGTTCTCTCGTTGACGATTCACTCTTTCCCCGCAACCAGAAAAAAGATATTTCACTCCTCTCAAATTGCTGTATCGATGTTAACCAGGCAGGACTTTCAGGCCATGTAAAAACTATAATTAAAGATAAGATATGGGGGAATATAGCTTGCATTGCAATAGTTCGCCAAGTATAAAAGTTGCCTAATATGTGAAGAAGCATGCTTCCTAAACATACGGAAGCAGTCTTTAGGTTTAAAAACAGTCCCCGGAACCTAGGGCTACTGTATTCTCCTATAACAATCGCTCCCAAAGTGGCCGTAGCTCCTGTCGTGATTCCACCCAAGATCCTACCAATCATCAACGCTGGAATTCCATTCGCGAAGTAAATACACACCCAGCTGATAATTCCGGGTAAGAGGACCAGAGCGTGTGTTATTTTCCTTCCATGTAAATCCATGAGGACTGAAGATATGAAAAGTCCCGGTATACAAGATAGGCTGGTAGATGATGCTAAAAAACATAATGATTTTATTTAAATTACTGAAGTTATAGATCACATATTTTTTAAGCATTTGGTATAATTCGACTGTTATGTACCGCGACAACAAAATAGACAGGTTTCGTGTAGTAAGCCAACTGATAGACAGACAAGTAGAGAGAGAGACGTTTTACCATATATATTACATATGTTTAATTATTTGGATTAAATTTTTACTTTATATCCTAAATTTATTACATACTTAACCAAGAAGCGGTATAAATATCAGCTTTGATCGGTGAATCTGGTTCTTTCAGAGCTGGAAGGAGGCTAGACGGATAGCATAGGACCATACCCTGACATATCATGTTTATTAACACCGCTGAGACCGTCCAAGCCTGGAAATTAGATAAAATAGTAATATATATAGTACTCGCATTTTACTTGTACCGGTCTGAAGTATTTTACAAATTGCTATGCAGTAGATTATTATGTTTGTGTTGTATCGAGGGTGAGACAAGTAAAACGTCACGTAGCTATTTACACACTGTTTATTAGACAGGGTGTCGCTCGGTGTCGAGCGGCACGTATAACATACATACATACATATATAACATTTCTCCCCCTTCAAATCACGGTTACATTTATGAACAAACACATTATTGAAAGAATTGTCTATAGTTTACTGGTGGAATGTTACGCAGTATTCTATTGCTACTTCTAGACGTAATTTCGGTTGATGGTTGCGAACTCGGTGACGTTACTTCCCTTACCACTTGTTGATTGTTTAGGTCGGAAAGCTGTGAGGATGTATTCAAGTCATCGTGATGAGTGTCGTGTGTATTATTACTCAACATGTTGTCTTTATAAGGTAATATTTGGTTTTTATGTTTACGACAATAACCCTCTATCTCTGAATGAACTGTATACATGACTTTACCTAGTTTTTTTAACGATTGTACCTTTCAACCACTGAAATTTATTGTTATTTCCAAATTTTTTGTAGACAATCGGATCTCCTACATTTGAAGGTTTGTTTGTTACATCCTTTATAAAATTTACATTGCAAAAACTGTTTTTGTTTTACGCGATTTGCCAGCGATGTAAGCGATGTCGAGGAGTCATTGGGATTCAGTAAATCTATACGCGATCTTAGTTTTTGACCAAAAACCAACTGCGATGGTGAAAACCCAGTGACAGAGTGTATCGAGTTTCGGTAATCAAACAAATACTTCAAAAGTTTTAATTTTATATCCTTAGAACTAGGAGCGGTTATCATACAAGATTTTATACCTTTCTTAACAATTTTGACATAGCTTTCAGCTTGACCGTTACTAGCTGGGTGGAAAGCTGGTGACGTCATATGCAAAATTCCATTAGACTGACAAAATTGCTTAAATAGAAACGACGTAAAGGCAGTACCATTATCGCTCACAATCGTGTGAGGCAACCCGAATCTCGACATGAATTCATAGAGTTTTTCGATTACAAATGAGGAACCCGTTGTAACACCCATGTTGAACACTTCGACCCCCATTTGGTATAAGCGTCTACGATAACTAAATATGTGCAATTATTTATTGGGCCTAGGAAGTCAATGTGGATTCTATAAAATGGTTTAGGGGGGTACTGCCAGGGTGCTAGCGGCGCGCGTCTTGGTGATGGTCGTAACTGTGTGCACACACTACACGCATTTATCATTTTTTCTAACTCCACATCTATACCGGGAAACCAAAACCTAGCTCTAGCTTCCTCTTTGGTTTTTACGATTCCTAAATGGGACCTATGTAATTCTGATAATATTTTATCCCTTAACATTTCAGGTATAATTACTTTATGACCTCTCAATAGGCAACCGTTTTCGACCGATAACTGCGATCGACATAAAAAATACGGCTTTAAACGTATATCCAGATTCTTTTTAGGCCAACCCTTATTAACAAAATGAATAACTTTGCTCAGACAAACATCATTGAGTGTTTTTTTTCACGTAACTCTAGCAATGTTACGGGCATATCTCCGTCGATCACAAAATTAATATAAGTAGCGCGGTCGAACGAAGCTGCATCGTCCCGACCGGCTTCTAGCTGCTCGTCGGGCAGACTGGCGCGCGACAAGTAATCGGCACTGTTATCGCGACTTCTTATGTACTCTATGCTATAATTATATCCACTTAGGAAGATTGCATACCTCTGAAGTCGGTTTGCGGAGATTTCAGGTATACCTTTATGTGGACCGAAAATCGAAATTAAAGGTTTATGATCAGTTCGTAAAATAAACGGATTAGATTTCCCATATAAATACTGATGAAAACGCCTCACCCCGAATATTATTGCCGTAGCCTCTTTTTGTATCTGTGAATACTGTTTCTCAGCTTTATTAAGCGTACGCGATGCGAATGATATAGGTCTTTCTACACCGTTACTCTCTTCTTGCGATAAAATCGCGCCCAGTCCCGTTGGGGAAGCGTCCACCGTAAGAATAATTTTGTAATTAGGATTAAAATGAGCTAAAACCTGATCAGACGATAACATTTCTTTAATTTTTAGGAACGCGTCTCTGTGCTCATTTGTCCATGTCCATTTAACTTTCTTTTGTAATAATTCGTAAAGTGGACTTAAGATACTTGACGCACCAGGAATAAAATTTCTATAATAATTTACTAATCCTAGAAACGACTGAAGCTTAGTAACATTTGATGGAACCGGGGCATCCACAATAGCTTTTACTTTTTCAGGAGATTTTTTTAATCCCTCTTTATTAATTATGTAACCAAGGTACCTAATTTCGTCTTTAAAAAATTCACATTTATCCTTATGTAACGTTAACCCTGCATTTTGCAGCCGTTCCAGCACTGCATTAATTTTTTTCCTATGGCTAGATATGTCTACACTGGTGATTAAAACATCGTCGAGTAAACACAGAACCCCCTCCATGCCTGCAAGCAAGTTTTCCATGGCTCGCTGGAATATTGAAGGTGCACTCGAAAGACCAAAAACCAACCGAGTAAAATTGAATAACCCACGGTGTGTATTTATACAAGTATAATTTTGTGATTCTTTACATAACATGAGTTGATTGTAAGCCATGGATAAATCTAATTTCGTGTATACCTGACCTGCATGCAATTTAGAAAATAATTCATGCACTGTAGGTAAAGGATATTTTTCAACAATTAATTGTTTATTAATTGTTACTGAATAGTCTGCGCACAGCCTAACAGAACCATCACGCTTAAGCACTGGCACAATCGGCGACGCGTATTCCGAGTGTTCAACAGGTGTTAAGATACCTAAACTAACTAATCGATCTATCTCTTTATCAACTTTGTCCCTTAACGCGAAGGCTATAGGGCGCGCTTTATAAAATACAGGTTTTGAGTCATCTTTTAATCTTAACATGACCTCATATTTATTAAACTTTCCTAATGCATTTGAAAATAGTTTCGGATATTGTAGCTCAAATTTTTGTATTTCATTATTAGTATTAATAAAGTTACATGTTGTTATTTGTAACCCGAATCTTGCCATAAAATCCCTGCCGAGAATCGGGGGCCCACCTTCACGAACGACATGTACTTTGACCTCAAGCGTCTTTCCTTGATAAGTCAATGGCATGTTAGCTATACCTATACATTTAATAAGAGTCCCGTTATACGAATATAAATTTTTGCCTTTTAACAAAGGAATATTGGCAAACATATCATAATAGGTTTTCTCGGAAATGACTGTTATACTTGATCCGCTATCTATTTCAAATTTTAACTGAACGCCGTTTAAGGTTACAACTTCTGTCAAGGGTTCACCACGCTCAGAACGAATATTAAACAACTTACCGTCATCCCCGTCATCGCTCACCTCGCTCGCCTCCATGTAATTCACTTTTTTACGCATGTGACTTAAATGACCTTTTGTATTACACTTATTGCATTTATGTTCCGTAAAAGGACACTGAGGTGCAGCATGATTACTGAATCCGCACACAGTACATTTTATTTTCTTCCCTTGAACTGACATTTTATATACGTTTCTTTCTTGAGAGGTGGGAACGATGATGCTGCTGACCGCTGTAGCCGCTGCTCGTGCACAACGGACGCTTTCGGCGATCTCAACGGCTTTCGTGAGGGTCAACTGGTCAATATCTTGAATGAACAATTTCTCTTTTTCAGGTCCTGGTAACATGCCCATTATAAATTTATCGCGAAGGGCTTCTTCGACGTCACGGAACCCACAGTTGGCAGTCAATCCACGTAGTCTGGCTGCCCATTGATGAGTTTTCTCGTCGATTTGTTGAATAGCTGAGTAGAAACTGTACCTCTCTGAGAATCCGTAGCTTTTAATGGTAAAGTGATTATCAAATAAATTGACAATTTCTTCGTACGGTACATTTTGAAGTTCCCTTGGCAATGCCAAATCCGCTGCAAGCTTATAGGAACTGTCGCTGAGTGTGCTGAGTAGAATCGCCCGCCGTTTTCTGTCTACTTCTTTCCCGTCCAGTTCGTTTGCGATAAACCACTGCGCTAACCGGCTTTTAAAAAAAAACTTTTCCAGCATTGTATATTGTGGTCAAACGTAGATAAAACTCCGAAAGTCGACATTTTTTTTTTTTGTTTGTGGGTATCTCGTCGCCAATGTTGTATCGAGGGTGAGACAAGTAAAACGTCACGTAGCTATTTACACACTGTTTATTAGACAGGTGTCGCTCGGTGTCGAGCGGCACGTATAACATACATACATACATATATAACAGTTTGACAAAAAAAATAGTGTATATGCGAGCGCAAGCATGACTTTGCTTTCTCAGGTACTCCTTTAAGTTTGATGAATGTTCACATTTTGTTCGCAGTTTTTGTATGCTAATAATATTTTCTTTTGTTGTAATTGTTGCTCTACAGCCGTCATTCTGTCTCGGTTTCAGAGCGGCAAAGTTAAAATGTGCGTGCTTTGACATACAGTGTAAGTGGAAGTGTATGGTTCCCAGAGTAAAGTATATCGAACAAACGCACTGTATGGAGGTACACTTATAACCTAACTTATTGTATTAAAGCATTTTACTGTTTGTAGAAAATTTACGTTTTGTTATGTAATTATATGTACAGTATTTTGGTAGTACCAGATTATAATCTTTTAATAATATTCTTCTTGAGCATTTGGATGTTTTTTTTTTCTTTTTTTCTCTATTATATCTTACTACGTAGGATAAACTTTACAAAGCGACATAAAATAAGCGAAATACATAGAGTAAAATTTTATATTTTACAACAAGAAGGTTTAACTCCAAAAATGTCTAAAATAATACTTTTTTTATAAAGAGTTATGACGTAAAAAGCGACCACGCCCCATCTTATAAAAGGATTGTATTTAATCGACCGCAGTTTTAAAGGTGTTGCAATTTCCAAAAAGTTTCTATAGATTTTTAGGACCGAACTTAAGAAAATTCGCAAATCAGGAATTTCGGGAGAGTTGGCAACGTTTCTTCATATGTAAAAGAGCATCTCCTTATTATGAAATAATATCTCTTATGATCTTAATTATAAACAATCTTAAAAATATATTATTACCTGTTTAATTACTGGGCTAAATTCCGGAGCCACCATGTTGTCGAAAATCTGCTTGGCAAATATTTTAAAGCTGTTAGAAATAAATCAGTAAGAATGCCTGAAGAGGAAAAGTCATTCATTATTCTGTACATTTCAATAGTTTTGCGTTACATTATAGACATTTACTATCGATATGTGATTTTATCATTTATCAAGAAATTTCGCTAGCTACTTATTTGGCCATAAATTTCAAGTTCGGAAAGTTCAAAAGAATCGATTAGTGTTAATGGCATTTTATACATAGATAGAAGAGGAGATCTTACCCTATTTCAAAGAATAAATTTTAGTCTTACCGTAAGTACATGACGTAGAGGGCGTTAATAAAATTTGGTTGCGGACGATATGTATCCAATACACTCTACTGTATACAGAACGACGTGCAACTCAAATTTAACTGAGAAAATTACTTCTTTGAAACAGCAAATTAGATTTAAAACATATTATTTTTAAAAACAGGAATTGTTTAATTACTTAAATAACTAGTCAATGTCGGCGGCTTCGCTCGTGTCAATATGGTTTTAAAATTTACCGGGTGTTGCATATCCTGATTAAATGTAGACTGCATTCTTTTTTGTTGAGCCGTCTTTAAACCACACACGTCACGCAAGCATCTTTAAAGCCATCCGGTTCGACAATAGTGGAATAGAAATTCAGTCGTCTGATTCCTCACCGCCATCAGAAATACCTTATCGCAAGATTAGGTGACCGAGTTCCAATTGTTCTCACTTTTAACCATAACTTTGACGATGGTCAACAGATCAGGCTTAGTCGCTGCCTCAATCATAAGCTGTGCGGATATCACAGCGTTAGTCGTGTGCTGCGCGGATATCACTGCGTCAGTTAACTGATCCCGATGATATCATCATGCTCATAAATCTAAAGTACTTGCGTATCAACGTCCACGCCCATATAACCAACGTTCCAGCCACCGGGATGGAGGGGCTAACTTTCGCCAGCTGCCGAAAACTTGCTTCGATCCTCAACCGGGGAGGGCCTTACACACATCACACTCGGCACACACTTCTATACATCACACGCAGGTACATGGGTTCTGCAAGGAACCTTTTTTTATGTTACAAATCATCGGGATTAGCTAGGGCAAATTAAACTAAATGCATTCCTCACATAAACAAAAGGCAAATTCCGGGGAATTTTTCACTCTGGTAACGGCCAAACCAGCCACTTTGGTACCTTTACGCTAGGCACATCTTTCGGTTGAGTGTGGCCAAAAGATAGTGCCCATAAAAACATATTTTTTTGGATTATTTAATACTAAAGCTTGTGTAATCGTAATTTATCGTGATTTTATTTTAGTCCTGGCTTTGTCTTAATTTGGAAAATATTTTGTTTGTTAAATTTTTTTAGGACGTCTGCTATTTCAGATTTTTTATTATCAGATATTTTTACATTTTAAAATTATGTTTTACGACTAATAAAATAAATTGTAAAAATTAATCATTCAATTGATAATCATTGAACAACACATACTACTTGTAAACCAAATTTCATACAAATGGCTCAATCCGTTTTTTTTAATTAAATCCGCACATACATATAGATGAACAAGAAATGTTAGACATCGAGGTAAATGACACCTAAAATGGAAATTTACTTATAATTGTATATGTAAATTTTTTATTAATTATATACAATAGATATACGATTACTTAGATGTTATATAGCGAATTGTATTAATTGTTATTTATTTGGATATCAACCGTGCTCTTGTTTCTTTTCACAGTATTTATCCTTATCTATACTAATATATAAAATTGAAGTATCTGTTTGTAATATCAAACTAATATTCTTTTACTAAATAAATATCAATGTATATACAATGATACCTATACCAAAACTGCAATTTTGAAATTTTTTGTCTGTTTGTTTGTTTCGGCTAGTCTCCGGAACGGCTGGACCGATTTGGACGGGACTTTTTTTGTCAGATAGCTGAAATTACTTCGTGTAACTTAGGCTACTTTATTTTTTCGATAACAGTTAGGATTAGGTATAAAAATTAAAACTCATAAAAATTGGAATAAAACCTGATTCAATGCACAGTTCTACTGGCAGGTATTTGAATTTGTGAAAAGTATCTTTGCTTAATGTTAGTAGCAAGAAAATATTTAAGGTGTCATATAAAAAAAATTAAAACTGTATCGTTCACATACCAATAAAATTTTGACAATAGGATAATAATTGGAAGCTGGTGTAAACGCCAGGTTGGTGCTTAACCGGTTAGCAGTGAAAAAATATATAAAACGCGGGCGCAACCGCGGCGACACAGCTAGTTTTATACAAAATGCAACGTTCATCTGCCTGGCTGTTAGTTGGTTTATAATCAATTAACATGGTTCTTTTTTACACCCTATTTTATGTTTGTTTTATAAACAAACATAAGTAATCAAACAACAAACACAAAGATACAGAGAACGAGAAATAAACATGGGAACTGCCGATAGAAGTTTTAAAACTTTGAAAAAAATATTCGGTCTACAGTTCTGAGTCTGATTACTCATGACTTTATTTAGACATCCAACGGAATAATTTAGTAGTAATCGTTTCGACACGAACATTTTATTTGGGCATTTATGGTAAGATATTTTAGTTTATGGCTACACAAAAGCGTCCATTTATAAAAGCCATCTTATATTTGACAGACTGTAGCATGTCGCTGAAGGCTGACGTTTTAGGTGCCGCGAATCTATAAGTTTTTCCCGTACCGAAAATCGGTCTACACGGCTAAAAAAGATATTACTTCAAAAAAAGTAGGCACGCATGAATCGAACCATTTGTTCCTCTGTAAGGTATTACGTATATCACATTGTGAATTATTTTCTCATAGATCCCAAAGCGTTCAATACGGTTACATAAAATAGTGTTAGTGCTGGATCATACGCCAGTAATTCACGACCTTTGTGTGCAGCTGATAGCGAGTGGTTAGTGTTCATATATTTTTCGAAGAATCCTGGATAAAATTATAAGCATTATTAAAATTTCACTACAAATAGATCACTTTAAAATTTTATTTTAAAAGTAACATATGTTACAAGTTATTTACGTCACAAATTTAATGGACACCAAACAAACACTTATTCACAACACTAGTGTTTGTAATTTGTTTTCCTATACCTTAGGAATTGTAAATCGTTTTCAGTTATCTTCTTGTATTAGTTTTGATGTCCTATTCAAAGTGAAGTGTCTGGATCGATTCACGGACTCCCTTATATAGTAAAATAAAGTAGACAACCCACACAGTTCAAAGGGTAATGGTTTATTTATAATTCAAGGTCAATGGTCACGGCCAAAACTTCTTTAGCGGCGTTGAGCGACTTTTGGCGAGGAAAAAGTTATAGATTCGCGTTACCAATGCCAATGACATCCATTAACATGCTACGGTATGTCAAGTATAAGATGGCGCTTAAGTGCTGGCGTTCTGAGATAAATAATACAATTTATACTTATGCAGTCTATCGTATGTATTAACTACGAATGAACTATATGAGAATGTAGATAATTATTGGTCGCAGCGCCAATAGATGTTAAAATAAGATAAATATTAAATGCTAGGTAATGTTAATAATTCCAATTAGCAAATTATGAAATTTAAACTTTAAAAAAACGGTTTTTGCAAAGTTTCGACTTTTCACTTCTGTCGGAAGTCCCTATTGTTTTTTTTCTTCGTAAAATGTGTCTATGAATATAAATTACGCAATGAACATTCTATTTACATTCTATTTACTCTTTTTTACTCGTTCTTTACGAGACGTTACACTTTAATTAGGAGTTTCTTACATATAGCTCTTAGAATATAATGTATTCGGAGAATCCATTTAATAAGAGTCTCATGGTGACCCGAACCCCAGCGTTGTTAGATATCGGATAACAATTTTTTACGTTTCGCTTTTTATACGCTCTTGATATGTTATTGAATTTATCCGTAGGCCACCCGGTACGTCCATCATGCTCCTTTACCTTTGAGGTTCTGAACCTATGACGCCCTCCGTAACAATTGAAGAATCCGTAGAATTTAACATCAATTTTCGTTTTTTTACCCCTTCGTAGAAATATTTTGTTGAAACATTTTGCAGATTGACTGATGCGCACGAAGCACGAATTTATTTGACTATAAAACTAACGTTGATGTAACTCGCATAATGTTGTTCATGATAGAGGGAAGTACTATACAATGAATGATTATGGCTGGACTAAGGGCTGTTTTATTTAATTCGTAAATGAGAAATCTCAACGGATAATAAGGCGTCAAATATTGTGGAAATTACTTATAAATCTGATCTGATAAAAGTTTTGCTTATTATTGTTCTTTGTAATAATCTTATTAAGAGTTTATTTAGCTAACTGTATGCAAAAAAACTTCAAGTACGTAGGTCACGTTCCATTCGGATAATTAGGGTGAGAAAGAAGATCTTCTACTAAACAATGTAACCTAAAAATGCAATAGCAAGTTCGGAAAGCGTCGAAAGATAAAAAAAACTGTTCTAGTTGTTAGTCTTATAGTTTCAATTACTTTATTAAAAACTAGTGAAAACTTCAATTATAATATTTAAAGAACTTTAAAACTGCTTCCATTAAAGAAAAATTTGTATAAAGTCAATATCATGTCAATTTTTAATGGAAAAAATGCATTTTTTTATAATAAGTGATGTATTTTGTTAAGTTTATGCGGTCATAGTAATCAGATAAGAATCGAAGCTGATGAGATAAAGTTTCAAAGTTCGTGCTCCAGGATTACGGTATCTGAAAAAAAGGCTAATACAAGCAAAAAAAATAACTAAAAATTATCCGTCACAAAACGCATCAACATCGGTCACATCTGAAAGTTCAAACGTCATTATTTGTAGTTATGTGCGTGCTCATCTATACGTATAATAAAACAAGGCGAAATCTTTACATTGAAGATAATGAAGAAAAAATACTAGGCGGAGCTACAGAATCGACTACAGAACACATTTTGATAGTTTTAAATTTTTTTTTTTTGTCTGTCTGTCTATCGGACGGGACGGAACAGGACGGGGGGCATATAAATAGACATAATGTAGGAGAATATAGGCTGTTAAGTAGAATATAATTGTCTTAATTCCAGGTGAGTGAAGTCACGGGCACAGCTAGTAATTAATATAAATGCTATAGTTTTAATTATAATTATTTGCCTCGATGGCATAGTTGTATTACGGTACGACTGTCGTTCTGAGGTCTCGCGTTCGATCCACGGGTCGGGTCAAATGATATTGGGTTTTTCTACCCAGTATCATCCCGGAGTCTGGATTTTGTGTCCGATATGGCGACAGGCTCGCTCCCTATCAAATCTGGGACAGAACTAAGCTCGGCGAAATGTGGATGGTGTAGTTCGCTATTTCTCCTCTGTCTAACCCTTCGGGCACAACAGGCGTAAGTTTATGTATGTATGTATGTATTATTTGATTTTACAGTTCGTGGAACTTCTTTATCTTTTATATATAGCCAGTTATACGCAAATGTCTGTAGTTATTGACGTTTATATCTTTTCGGCAGTTAACAAATTATTTGAAAAAAAAAAATATAAGTAAAGAAAATTTAGATATATTTGCGAAAAGTCTTAGAAATTTATCACTCAATTTAAAAATTATCTCCTTAGAAACTCATAAAGTTATAATTGTAATTCAAAATTAGTTATTAGGTGTCGATAATTATAATTAGTCTTGTATAATTACGCGGGCAATGTATAATACATATACTGTTGGTAGTTTGTATAATCTATACTAGTAAATAAAATTGAAGTGTCTGTTTGTAATGTGAAAATAATTTTTTTTCACATATAAACGAATGAAACCTATACCAAAAATATTTTTTTTTATAATTTTTGTCTGTCTATCTGTTTGTAGCGGGTAATCTCCGGAACGGCTGGACTGATTTTGACGGAACTTTTTTTGGTAGATAGCTGAAGTTACTCAAGGTAATTTAGGGAACTTTTCATGTTAGAAAATAATAAGAGTTACTTGTAAAAACGTAAAAACTCATAAAAACTTGAATAAAATATGCAAATAACCGAATGAATGCATAGTTTTACGGGCAAGTGCTATAATTTATGATAAATATTTTTACTTTATCTTAATACTAAATTTTTTTGTTGAAAATTATTAGGGGTTCGAAAAAAAATAATTGAATGCCGTGAAAAATGTATTACCTGCAGGCGCAGCACACAGCTAGTAAATAAATAAAATTATGAAGATAAATATGTATCAACATTTTGAAACGCGATAATTTTATGAAGCCAGTATCAAATATATTTTAACAAATAAACATATCTCATTGTCTACTGAATTAGTAACAGGAAACTTTCTACACGATCTGTCATTTACTGAAACGTTACCAGAGTCGGCAGCGTAAATGTGTTTGCCGTTGGCCCTTATCCCGGCCGATGTGGTCGCCCCTTTTGTGATCGTCGACAGCGTGTGTAAAACGAGCCTCGGATTTTCGCCCTCCTTCAGACGACGACGGTTGGAAATGTTTCTGTTTATAGAGAGGGACACCTTGTCAAGTTTCTGTTTGACGCATAAATGTTTGCTACGAGTGCCTGTTAGCTACAGATAATAACCAACTAATTTTATATATTTTGATATTTGATTTTGTCATTTGATATATTAGATACTGAACTAATCGATGTGTCACAAAAGCGTTACAATATTTGTTATTAAGGAAATTCATAAGTAAAATAAAATAAAATAAAGGGGGTTTAATTATTGTGCTATTTATTGCTTGTCGTAATACAAGCAAAAACAAAGGTTATTTTTATTTTAATAGAATGGATATTTTAGATAAACGCAAAACTTTAAGTTAAGTCGAGAACAGATAATAATAACGTTGATACGACAAAATAATTTATACGTCACAAATACACAAGCACACATCACAATTTTAATTCACACTAAACGACCGCTTGGGTCTTTCTACCACGAAGCGCTTTTTTTTAATTAACTAAATGCTAATAACCTTTAAGGGCCTTGAGAGCTTCATCGAACTTTTGGAGCGAAAAGCCGGGAGAGTGTTAACTAGTGCAAGGGCACCAAAGTGGCATGGACCTCAATTTGAGTTGGCCACACTAGACGTAAATACCGAGGAATTTCACCTAGCTATACTTAAGTTAAAGGAAAGTAGGTATCTCAAATTCCCTTAAAGAACCCATGTACTTGCGTTTAGTGTATTTAGTTGCATTTAGTTGGATACCGTCTGGGAGACTGTCGGACCAGGACTGTCTTTTACATGGTTTGGGGTCCTGGTTTTCTTGGATGGACCATTAGCCGGGATGACGCGGGTCAGAGCTATCGTAAATAATGTATCGCTCCTAAATCGGGGTAGGCGACGGTCAATCATGGGGTTTTTCTTGGGTAATAGGCAGTTGCGTCGGTTTAGACCGCCGAGTTAGTCCTACATTCCGTGTGTAATTGCATTTCCCCATGTAAAAAAGGGTACAGAAGCCTCTCTATTTGGGGATTGGAACATGTGATATATTAGCAAGCGACATGTGTTTTGAATGCAAATATTAAAAGTTGCTCGTAAGTCGCTGCCATATTATTACGGTATGTTCCGTCCACAAGGCTATGCGTGGTTTAACGCGGGTCCCTTCTGCTGGCTGTATTGGTTGGAGGAGACACGAGTAGCTTACTCGTCATATACTCTCTCGTAGATGTACTTATTTTATGAGGAATATGATTCTATAAAAATATGAAACATTTTATCATCATTTAATTGAAGTACCTCTAGCTGTAAAGAGTATTCTACATTAAAAACTTCTTTTAATGTTTTTTTTATTCTATTTTTGTAGTAAATATAAAGAAGAATAATTAAAGATGACTGGAATTTGATTAGCTCCGTGTGCGAAAATTAACTACACGGTTTGCATCATATGAATAGTTCCGGAGAAAGGCCTTACTTATTCGCAGTACTAATTTTATATACATATATAAAACAATAATGGGGGTTATTTGAGGCCCTATCACTTCAGAACTACTGAACGTATCGGGATGGGACTACTACTATTCGTCGCGAAATTTTTCGTAGCTCAATTTTTTGGATCCCATAGAACCTTTCTCATTTTTTTTTCAATTTACTCTGATGTACTTTTTCCGCTAATAAAAACAAAAGACTCTCATTTTTCTACCCTTATTTGTTTTTTTTTAGGTTAGGTATAAATGGAATGTTATATGCACTTTTTCACTCACACCTAAAGAACATATGAAGCACAGGCTATACACAGCCGCGGGCACACAGCTAGTTCATTATAATTAAACAACACTGTTCACTTTTAACTGTAGCGTAGATCGCTTCCAGTTGCCTCCTTGTTTTTTTTGCTCACTTGTCCAGTTCAGACTGAACTTTCTTGGCCGATCCACGGTTCTTTATCACGGTCTATGCTTTATTTATAACTATGTACACGCGCATCGCTCGCTTTATACGGAACTCTAATTATTTTCTGGAATTATTTTTCATACTAATAAAAAGCAAACAAATTCAAATGCCTGCTAGTAAAACTGTGCATAGAATCGGATTTTATTCACGGACTTTAGGTAGTACCTTAATTATTTTCTACAAATAAAAGTAGCCTAAGTTACGCGGAGTAGCTTCAGCTATCCGCCAGAAAAAGTCCCATTCAAATTAGTCCCGCCGTTCCCGAGATTAGCCGGAACAAAGAGACGGACAGAAAAAATTTAAAAAAATGTGATTTTGAAACGGGTTACAAACTTCAAACAAATATTACAAACAGATAATTCAATTTTGATTTATTAGTATAGATTCAATGTTAATGATTTTTTATGTTGCGTTTATGAGTTTTGGTTGCGTAATCAACATTCTATCTCTGTTCGGAGTTGCATAACCGAACGGCTCTTTTACTAAGAATTAGTGCATTATTCGTGTACTATTGTGCCTTATTGTAAAACCAGTATTTTATGAGTTCGTTTTTAGCCGTTTGAAGGGACAACACCGTTCGCTTTTAACTATTGATGCGACTGCATAGCAGATTTTCGACATTGTAACCATTTGTAATATCTGTTATAAACCATTTACAAACCAAACTATATTATCTCTCCATAAATAACCACTGCATTTTTTCCGTAATACTTAAATAAAGAATGGGCAAAATGTGATATTCGTCATACGAAAATTCTTATGAAATGTCTATTCATATGAAAGTTGCTCTATTGTGTGTGTATTATTTTCACAAAGTTTGGCGAAGACATGAAACTTTGATCACAGTTTCATTGGCACGACCTTCACAGCTTTATATAATTTTATAGTGACATCATCGTGGGTTAAAGGTTAGTTTTTGGCACAGCTCACGGAAAACTTTGTCTTGAATGAACAAAAGAGAAAGGACAACATGCCCCAGATAAACTCTATTTTTTCCCGGTATATAATTCCATGTCTCACAAATGAAAAAGTTTTTATGTAATAGAGATAATAAAGAGTACAAATATATTATATGGATTTTTTTTATAATGATAATTATTATACATTTGATTTTTTTTTAATTTAATTTTAAAGTTGGAGACAGGGGCGCCACTATCAAGTTTCTGCCCCGGTTCGAAAAAATCGTAGATTCGGGCCTGTTCATATGTACTTCACTGCGTACCTAAAAAAAAACAAATGAATGAAGAAAAATCAAAGTTTGTTGGTCTTTATTACCATGGTTAATATTTAGGACATAAGAGTAAATCGACAAAAAAAATAAGAAAGGGTCGATGGAATCCAAAAAATAAATAACCTATAACCATTTACGAAAAATGTCGCGTCGAATAGTAGTAGTCCCATCCCGATACGTTCAGTAGTTTTGAGGTGATGGTGCCTCAAAGAAACAGCATTTTCCTTTCATATACATATATAGAGATCTTTACATAAATGCTCGGATTATATTTCTAAATCTACAAAGAAAATGTAAGTTGTGTTGCTATTCATTTATTTTAATATTTATTCGTTGCATTATGTCTCGTAAATACAGTGTAAACTCTATGTAGTGAAATGTATTGTTAACTATAGCTATGCTCGTGGCTTTACCTGCTTAAGACAAATCACATTACCAAATTTCATCGAAATCGGTTCAGTAGTTTATGCGTGATTGTCGAACAAATTAATAAACAGACAAATCAAAATTTTGCAACTTTCGAAATGTGTTCTGAAGTTGATTCTGAATCCCAGCATGATATTTTTTCTTAAATATCTTCAATGTACAGATTTCGTCTCGTTAGTCATTATTATGATCCACTATCAATATCAACATCTTAGATCTTTTTTTTATTTCAAACCTAGCTAATGCTGTCGACCCCAAGGGCCTGTACAGCTTCACCGTGACTTTGGAGACGAGTGCTGAAGGCACTCAGCCGCAAAAAGGTAACTAGCACAAGGGTTACCAAAACGGTATGAACCTCGGCTTGGCCGTTGCCTGAGTGATCTTAGATTTTGTATAACTCAGAGATTCAAATAAGCTGGCATTTTACTATGTCTTAATAATGTACCTAATAGAAAATTCTAGATAAAATAGTTTTTTAGAAAACCAATCGGTTACACATAGAACAAAATAACCACATAATTAAAAACAAAAAAATATATAATTGTGTCGTCAAAACTCGATATCAAACAAACTTTATTTGAGAAGGCTTATGAATGCCAAAGCTGAACAATATCCCCTGAGCACGTTTTAATGTGTTGTCTTTGTATGAATATTTCTACAGCTGGTCGCAATATTACGCTGCAGTGAGCGAGGAGACTCTTCATTCCGCTTTAAGCGTCGCGTCGCGTAGCGTCGCCTTCAACAGGGCTTATTACCGACAAAGAGGTACTAGTAAATGAATAGGACGGAAGTCATTCAGAACGCGCACCGCTCTGCGTTGGTAATTTTTTTACGGAAGAGTTGATTTTTTTTACAAAAGCTCCTTGATTATTTTCATAATATTTTATAATTTAATTTAATAGTGGGAAATAGTCGGGTATTTAAAGTAACCTTAGCGTCATTATGTTCAAAACGAACGGCAAAGAATAAATAATATTACTTTGTGATTCTATATGCATTTTTTAATTTGTTCAAAATACCTATGATCCAGCAGTGGACGTCTTTCGGTTGAATGGATGGATGGGTTGGGACTTATAATTCATGTATAAAAAGAGTTTTTACGCAGTATTTTTTTTTAATTAAGCTTAATTAATTCGATTTATTGAAAAACAATACAATACATTATGACTCAAAGTAACGATTACGTTATTTTATGCAAATTCGATTAGACGGAGTAACATAGTTTATGGCACGTGGATCATAATTTAAACCTATTGAAAAAATGAAAAAACCTTGTATTTGGATGGTAAAAGATACTTTATCTATGTAATTAGATATTCTATTATATCGTTTTTAATGTTCTTCGCTATTAATTAGGATGACTTTCGCAATACTTATTACTTTTTTGAAAAACCTGTTTTAACACATATATAATATAGAATTATTTTTATGTTACTATTTTTATGTTACTATTTTTATGTACCTTTTAGAACAACATAAAAATACAGTAAACCTCATTTTTTTTTAGAAATAATTGAAAATTGAACTAATATGCAATATGCATAATTATGTCTTAAAATATAAATCATTTTCACAATTCTAGCTATAAACTAATTTAAACAACTAAAATGCCTGAAACAAATGAAGTCGAATTAAAATTAAATATGGAACGTTCCAAACTTTTATTGAAAAGTATAATGTAAGAGCTTTGAGGATTAAGCTCCGTCATTCCCCAAGTAGGTAGTACGTACATTTCGTTGAAATAATTCTCTAAGGAAGGAATTTGGCAATTTCCCTTCACCAGGATAATCTCGAGGTCGGAACGAGCTCATTTTACGTACATACCTATACATTCCTGTATACTGAGTTTTGAAACTTTAATTGTAATAATATCGTCATTTGCAAATATATTTCTAATACATTTTTGCAAAGACGAACATTTTCGTGTAAGCTTTCGCTACTGTGTATTTGAGTGCACATATTATGTACGATATTCTGTCCACTGTAATATAATTTATTTTGTTTTATATTTCTTACATTTAAATTAAGAAACGAATTTAGAACAAAAAGTACTAATCCACGAGAAAGAACCTGCCAAAAACTCGTGTGTAAATCAGCCTATTTTGTTGTCAGAAGTCACGTTTTATGAAGATTTAGCCAGATGCCATTAAAAACACAACTTGAAATGAAAACCAAGTCTTGGAACTCAGTCCTTCTACTGTGAAAAGTTGTGAGATCCATGTAATACCAAGTCGGTTACTTTATTAAGTTCTTCTTCTTCTTACTTCTAAGATCTTCTGTCTTAAGTTATTACGTAATTAGCTAACCTAACTACATGTTATAGTGACCATATCAATTTTAAAAATCTTTTACGTTTTAAATAAAATAGATTGACTTGGCCATCGCGTCAAAACATAATGTGTCTCACAAATAATACATATTATATTAAATAAGATTATTTAGTACGACGGATGTGTCACATCAGACACTGTTGTGTGTTGTGACTATAATAGATATAAAAACCAAACGGAGGTAACTCATCAAAATACCCCTCAACGCGTTAGGCGACGCCGCGCACCGCCAGTCAGCCCGTGACCACGGTTGGTGAAACCCAGCCGAAACGTCGGGATAGGAAAAAGGAAAGGTAAGGCATGAAAACCCGTTTTAAATAATTGCATTACAGGTACACTGATTCATTAACTGCAAATGTAACTTTGTAATCCTATACATTTATATGGGATTACAAAGCAGTATGTAGTATTTATTCAGTTGGTGTATCTAGAAAACTAGACCGAAACTACAAAATACTCGTAGTTTAGTTTTTCCTTGATTTATACACTAGCCACTAATTGTGTTTTAAATTTGAAGCTTCTATGTCTGCTAAAAGCGCCTTAGAGTTATGATGATCAGTCAGTCAGTCAGTATGATTGACTGGTCAGAGAGTGACAAAATTAAGAAATTTTGACCAGTTATAATAATTAAACTATTATATTAAAATTTCATTCAATTAGAAATATACTGTGTTTATACAATGCCTGCTTACTGAATTCAGGCTTCTAGTTTTATCAACAACGAAGTTATAGAGGGTCGAAAATGGCCTGAACTACTTCCAGAAAAGGATGGTAAGGCCGTGCTGCTTTTTTTTTTGCTTTTGCTCGATTTGGCAGGGGCACTACCATGCTCCCAGATATCTTGTAAGCTACGAATCAATACCAGGTGTGCGTTAATTAATTTTAAAAGTGAAATTAATAATACATGGACTACACGGTTGTGTAGTCCTTATTTAGGCAAAAAAGGGAATAATTTAGTAGTAATCGTTTCTACTCCAACATTTTATTCGGGCACTTAAGGGAAAATATTTTAGATGTGGAAACACAAAAGCCACCACTTGAACGCCATTTTCTACTTGACACACTATACCGTCACACTGTCATAACTCGAACCTGTAAGTTTTTCTCATACCAAAAATCGCTGAACGCTACTACAAAGGTTTTCGCTTCAAAAACCCGATAAAATATTACATAAAATGAAAGAACATTCTAGAGATATATAGCAGTACTTATAGGAAATTTCATTTAAGTACGACAGGGAGTATATAATTCCAATCACTGCCTTCATTCAGATAACAAATTGAAATCCATTACCAGTATAAAGAGTGAGATTTCCTTCCCGCTGGAAAAATTCAATTGTTCAGTATTCAAAGGCTTTGTTTATACTGTGTTACCGACGTATGCTTAAAAACACCTTTTAATTTTATTTTTACATTTATACCGAACGTTTACTTCAGATTATTTTTATTTTTTTATTTATTTATATTCATATAATAATAATATCCTTTCACAGTATAAAAGGCAACGTCTGCCTGTCTGCCTGTACGTTATTATACGCGAGTACAGCCGCAGGTATTTAGATAGTTTTAAAAAAGAAAAAACTAGGCAGCCATGAAGACTGTTGGCAGAACAGAAGACTCGAAATATTGGAAAAACTATTTTTAATGTTTGAATAGCATAATTCGTTAATTTAATTATTAACATAGCCTAATATTTTAACATTCCTCTGGTTTTTACATCTTTTTGCACTCCGTGCAATAATTATGTAAATTTTCATATAATAAAAACATATGATAAGCTGCGTAAGTATACATTTTATAATTTATCTCTGAGGGTCATCTTACACTTGACATACTGTAGCATGTTGACGATTGACGTCATAGCATTGATAACGCGTATCTATAAGTTTTTCCCTTACCGAGAATCGCCTAATGCCGTTCAATAAGTTTTCACTTCAAAAACTTTATAAATAACACCATTATCCTTTCTCACATCCTTATAGGTAATGTGCCATGCATATACATAGTGGAAGGCCATTTTCTAATGATACTCGCCTGGGTAGCTACCACCCTCAAGTTTGACAACCGGTCGCCAAATGCCAATAGGTGTGTTCTGGCAGCATCACTTGAGAACTAGTACCACTAGGCTTAGTGTGTCATCATCACTTAACATCAGGTGAGATTGTGGTCAAAGTACTGAGCCTTATCCGCCTAAAAAAATGTCTATTTGTCTGTCTGTTCATGAGTATACGCTAGCAGAGCTAGTTTGTTGTACATTATAATTATAATATCTAACTTAAAAATACGATGATCAAATATTTTAATAAATTTCATTGTAGCAATTGGCTTATTCAATTATAAATATTATCCAAGTAATATTTTAAATTAAAATTAATACGACAAGTTCACGCACATCATTGAAATTACGAGCGAGGATATATATTGTCAAGTTATTTCGCATTGTTGCTTGGCGGGCGCAAGTTGTACTGAGACAGTCTCAGGAACATGGTGTAGCTTCCACGCGAATTCATTAAGAAGTTTCGACGTCCCTAACAAGTGCCATAATTAACAGATAAACTCGAGACCTTTCGTTAACGTTCACACATAAATTATATTATATGGAACGTGCTCGTTATGCTTTTAGATGTTTTGCTTTTTCACTGGTGTTTGTTTTATCCTCGTCTGTATTATTTAAAATTTGCTTTGCCATTATTTCCTGTTGTCCGTAACAAATTTTATAGTTGATGATTATTCACTCCGTTATATCTTTTAAATTGGATGCATTAAGAGACGTAATAATAGCCAAGTGATGTAAGTTGTGTTAAACCTGCCGACATAGAAGGGAGGTAGAAGCTGCTCGCCGTCGACCTGGCGGCTAAATATAAAAAGAGACCTGGTCGTCATCGTTTCAGCCGAAAGATGTTCACTACTGAACCTAGGGGGCCAAACCTCTCATCTTCTTATCTTCTCAAGTCAAATACTCACAGATTGACATATTTCATATTCTTTATCATATTTTTCATATTTCATTATCTACAAATAGGAGCGTTTAAAAATAACATATCAAAAGCCTAACCACGTCTTTGCATCACATGTCATAACAGTTAATACTCGCACACACAGACATACACGCACACAAACATATACATTCACAAACAAAACTATGCATATACAAACCAGTTGTTTTTTTATAAAGTACATGCAGTAGAAAACTGTAACTGACTATAGTATTGTGTAACCTGTTTTTATCTATGTATAACCTCAAAAATAATGTTGTTTTCTCTCTTTGAACAAAATAAAGTCTTGCGTCACCTGCAGCCAGCGAGTTCCTTCCACATTCACTAGTACTACTCATATTGTGAATAGAGGCTTTAATCAAGCTTAATTGCCAGAACTGGTAACCAAAGTACAAGATGAACTTGGCGCAGAATTGTGAATAGATCAGAATTCGAGTAACAGGATCAGGAATGGAAGAGGAAGATTCAAATATTATGGTGAAGAGCGTGTATGTGGTGAGTTTTTGCTGACTTCGTTCATTCCTTGTTTTTATTTTACTGCACAAGCGTAGAGATACTTCACAAGTGATGCTGCCGAAATACACCTACCGTCATGGTGTGGTTTCTTCACGATGTTTTGCATCACAGGATGCTTAAGGACCTGATCTCATCGATGCGAAATTCAACTAGTACACTACTAACGGCGTCATCACAACAAGTTTAGTTATTAGATACTCGTGCCTTTCTGTCACCTTGAGCCAGCCACTCTTCTTAAGTCTCTCTCCTCCTGAGTTCTTGTTTCTACAAAAGCCCAAGGAGGAGAGAGGTGGGATCTTTTGGATGGCCGTGGGAAAGAGGGGGCTGCTTTGTATCGAGCTCCTCCCTGAACAGAAGATAGACGAAGAAGGGACCTGACTCGGCATGGCAGGTTGTATGCCTGTCTTGTACTTTTGGTCAGGCTAGCCGGTGGGACGACGCGGAGCGTGTTGCTATATCCCGTATCGCTCCTCCAAATGCGACGGATGGTACCGTGGGTTTTAGTGGATATTCCTGCCGATTCATGCCGGGCGAGTCACACATACTCCCATGCCATCTATCTCCCATATTTGAGATGGTAGTGGGGCGTAATGCATTTCCTACGTAAAAAAAGATATCTGTGTAAGGATACAGGGCACAGCTAGTGTGCTTTACAATAATGAGCTCTAGTCAGACACAGTTTTTAATATTTAAGAGAACGCTTTAGATAAGTACTTAAAGTTCCCTTAGAAGGAGGCACTCTATTTATTTTTGTTTTGTTCAAAAGTAATTTCGTCTGAAACAATTTTCAAGTATCGGAATTTTAAGAGGTCCTTTATGAAGTGTCTCTGTTGCGGACAGTTTTGTGTAACTTACTGGTCACTTATACTGTCTTATCTATACTAATAAATAAAATTGAAGTGTGTGTTTGTAATGTCAAAATTATTTTTTTACCATTTAGAATTTATGATCGATACCTATACGAAAAATGCAATTTTTAAAAATGTTGTCTGTTTGTTTGTGTGTTCCGGGTAATCTCCGGAACGGCTGGATGGATTAGGACGGGACTTTTTTTGGTAGATAAGTGAAGTTACTCCGGGTAACTTAGAGTATGTTTAATTTTCGAAAATAATTAGAGCTTTGAATAAAATCTGATTATATCCGATATAAACATAGACAAAAACAGAACAGCTTAAGAGATTCTTCCCTTGTGTTTATCAAGAAATTTTCTTTGTACATTTTTTTTTTGTTTAGTAATTATTGATGAGCTTAGGTCGAAATACTATTGTCGAACATTGACCACTAAGCTAATGTAAATTATAAAATAATAACCTACCCAAAAATAATTTTTATCACAATTTTAATATCCTCATTAACAAATGACCGTTCATAGATTTTTCTAATGGGAGTTATAAGATAAAATAAGAGCAACAATAATAAAGCGATAGCGATGATGGCGCAATGGATAGTGTGGCCGGATTCTATGTCAATGAACGTGGGATCGAGTTCACCTATCCAACTCTAAAATCAGTCTGAGCTTTTGGTGAAGGAAAACATCGTGAGGAAACCGTAGCATCGTGGAAGAGCATTTTTTCTAATACTGCCCATCTGGATAGCTATTACCCTCAAGTTTGAAAACCTGTTGCCAAATACCAATAGGTGTGTTCCGGCAGCAACACTTAAGAACCAGTACCTCTAGGCTCAGTATGTTTACCATAGTGGACCACATCATCACTTAACATCAGGTGCAATTAATTAACCCACATCTCTGTGCTTCCGCTAACATTAGCTAAGACTATGATTTGTACAGTTTATTATATAACAAAAAAAAATGATATATATAATATTTATATAAAAAAAGATCCAGATCGAGTTTCTTACCGGCTCTTCTTCTTCGTTTTCCGAACCGGTAGTAGTGTTTTAGACGTTCATAAGCGCCTTCTTAGGGCCTAAATTGAATAAAGATTTTTTTAAATTTTTGATTTTGATTTCGAATTGTGGTCAAACTACTGAGCCTATAATGTGTAAAAAAAGGCGAAACTTTATTATCACAATTTTAATAATAGCTGTTAACGAATAACCGTTTATATATGTTTATGATAGGAGAAGTCAATAACATAAAAGCTATAATAATAGTATAGCGATTAATAAAAACAAATTGCATTCATTTTTAACCTTTATATTGTATTCTTTTCATCAAAACGAGAGCAATTGTTGATAAATAAAAGAAAAATCAATTAAATGTAAATTTCCCCACAACGGGTAAGTAGGTATCTCGTCCATCAATAAACTCGGTGAACAAACCGTTTGCTAACAAGAGGCCGTCTAGCTGGATTAAAATTCAATGGCTTCCATTAGACTTTGCGGTTGTTTGCGTGGGCATTAAAAAGTGCCCGCGCAACCTTAAACTTTTTTATTTACCCGAGTACCCGACGCGGCAGAGTTTACCAACGTTTTTCATCAATGATTTATTTATTAACATTCTGAGGTGGGTACCGCGGTTTCGGAGTTTTTAATAGCTTTTGATTGGTTATCCATAACTTTAAGGCGAAAGTGACTGCGCGTGGGTTACCGATTTGAATACAGAAAATTGTGAAAATTTCAATTCGATACGACAAAACAACACCGTTGCAGTATTTTTTGAAATTTGAAAAAAAAAAAAAAAAACGATTTCTTGGCAATTTTCTAAAAATCATATCTCAGCTTCTATATAACTCCAAGATTCGGTTAAGCCGGCATTTTGCTCCCTCTTTTGAATTTTGCTTGTGGGGAAATACATTTACGCATCCTCCTACCAACTTAAGCAGGGAGTAAATTCTCTCCAGTTAAGTTGGCAGAGGGTATGTGGGACTCGTCTGGTGTGAAACGCTGGGAATAGCCACTTAAACCTCACGGTGGCGTCCGCCGCCTTTCTGAGATGATACGGAATCACGTCTGCATGCTCCGCGTCGCTTCAGCGGCATTTCTTTTTATCTTCCGTCCAGGGGGGCCGCCTGGCACTTGGTATTTTGTTTTTGAAACCACTGAGATTACACGTTTAAACTCTTTAAAATCAACCCTGTTATCTAGTGATAACAGCCTGGCCTTTAAAGAAAATTGAATATGGTTATAATATTTAATTATATGTTAAAATAAAAATTATAGGTAAAACTGCGTATCTAAAAATCTATACAAGAAAAGATACCGTCCTGGTGTTATTGTGATATAATATATACAATGTACAAAAATATATTTAAATAATATCATTATATGACTATGCAATATACGAAAAAGATAAACGTTTTCAGTTTAAAAAAAAAATCATGTTTTTACTGGGAAAATAGTAATTTAGTATGCGAGATTGCATCGATGGGGGTTGGACAGGTCAGCATGGAATAATAGCGGGGTAACGTTTTAGATATGACCGTAGGCCATAATTCCCCGCATTGCAGACAACGCTGCATGGCGATGAACTGTATGTCTTAATTTACAGGATACGAGATTTTATTTCTATGCAAGATAATCCTCGAAGGATGGACCGTTCTAGAAGTGTTTAATGTATATCGATACATTTGATTTCGATATATTTCATCCAGTCAAATATATCGAACAAAATTAAAAATACACTATTTCTACTTTATTTTGATGATGGGTATTGTGAATATATTTTCTATTCCGTCCCGGGTGTAAAAAAATTACATTAATTTGATGGATTACACAATTGCCACTTTCTAATAATGTTATATTATTAATAAACATTTTAGAGACGGGGTGGGAGAGGGGTGCTGGTGGACTTATGTTGAGCATACGATATTTCGAACATATCTATATATTTATCGTTAATCGTATAGTATCGATCCAATGTTACGAAATATCACTTCGAAAAAGTTATCGATATTTTTATAGATGAACATCCTTAGACCTTTTAAGTATTATCAAATATCAAGTATTATCCCATCAACGGGCGTGGGAATCTATTCTTTACTTATTTGTATTGATATGGGGGATGAAGTAATGTTTTCTTACGTTTTTTTTTATTATACCAATTACGTTATCATGGGTGGCGGTGATAAGAGTTTTACTTACTATTGCTGACAAGGGGAGAGGGAGTCAGGAAAATTTTGCTTACTACGTAATACATAAACGGCCCTTTATTTATATACGAAAGTTGTAAAAGCAAAAGTGTCAATATCCATGCAGTAGAAGTGCCCCGATTGAATTATATTTAGTTGTTATTTATGTTTCTTATTTCTTCAGCGTATCTTTACATTATATCTTTCTGAAATCAATTAAACCGATGAGGATGATTTTGCAAGTAACAACAGTTTTAAAACTGGTTTTCTTTACGTAATTGACTGTATCTATTATGGGTATGGTCGGTAACTATAAATTAGAGGTAAGGAGGAATGTCGCCGTGGCTATTTGTATTCATCCATTCAACCGAAAGACGGGCATTGCTGGAGATAGATCTTCCCAAAAGATCTCCACGACGATCGGTCTTGCACCAACCGCATCCAGCGGACTCCCACGACCTTCACCAGGTCGTCGGCCCACTTTGTTGAGGGCATACCCACGCTGCATGTTTCAGTAAGCGGCAGCCATTCGAGAACCCTTTGGACCCATCGGACATCGTTTCTACAAGCAATGTGGCCAGCCCATTGCCACTTCTCTTTCTTCAATTCACAATTCTTTCGGCTATGTATATAATAAAGATATTACGAGGCAAAATATTTTAACCAGATATTCTTGTTTCGTTGGAAATATGCGTAGGTATCTAATGATTATGTTACTATACTCCGTTAGCCTGCGATGTTATGCGTGCCTCGCGCTCGTACCAGCTTGTTGGCTCCCGTGTCACTTGGTACAGGTATATGATTAATGAATCTTACGATGAAGTCTCGTGAAACAGACGATTTTGCAGCGATGATAGCACAGTGGATAGTGCGGCCGTATTCCGCGTCAGTGGACGCGGGTTCAAATCCTCCTATCCAACTCTAAAATCAACCTGAGCTTTTGGTGAAGGAAAACATCGTGAGGAAATCATAGCATGGTGGTGGTAGGGCGTTTTCTAATAATGTCCCCCTGGGTAGCTACCACCCTCAAGTTTGAAAACCTGTCGCTAAATACCAAAACGTGTGTTCTGGCAGTGTCACTCAAGATCCAGTACTTCTAGGCTTAGTGTGTTTACCATCCTGATCCACATATTCACTTAACATCAGGTGAGATTGTGGTCTAAACACTGAGCCTATATCCTATTAAAAAAACATATTTAGAAGTGACCTAACAAAAATTAAAGCAATTGCGGAAATAGTACTGACTACTTAAATTTAAATTAATAATAGTAAAATACGTATAATATACTTTGGCTATTTTACTGTTGATCATATTGTATGTTATTTGTAAGAAACAAATAAAAAAAACATTACTTGGTAACACAGAGCAAGATAATAATATTAAAGCTTTTTAAAACTTTAATCACATTACTTCTCACATTTTTAGGGAAAAGTTTTTTCTTTTCCCCTTCTGGGTTACAGTTTCAATGAACTGACAAACTATAACTATGATACTTGCATAAACCTTCATTATGTTTAATTTTAATTTAATTAATTATTACATGAAAGATAAGTTATGTATCACTTTAATATGTTCCTTGTTTATTATCGCCCGGTAATAATATGCGATCTCAATCTATTTATATGAAATTTCAATCATTTTTTTCTTTATAGTCAGATCAGTCAAAAAACCGATGTGTTTTTGGCTTGATCTCAATCTTAATTTTTAAGATTCGATATTGTAACCAGCCGCATAACATACATACCTTTATTATTCGCTTCCGTTAGTTACTTGTACTACAATAAACGGAACATACCTGTATGGTGGTTTGATTACCGTTTTCCGTGCCACTACGTTTCGATGCTTGTAATTTGTTTGCTATCGTATATTGTACGCTCTTATTTACAGAAAAAAACTTATTATACTATTGCCTGTCAATACAAATCACTAACAGAGGCATAATAGTCGCATATATATATAGTGATCGCCAGTGATTAAAATTCGACCATAATTCATATAAACGCTAACAATTTTGTTTGTCAATTTCTTAAAGCCTTCTCAAAAGTCAATAATCTATCTACACGGTAAATAAATGACAAGTCTGACATTGACATGTGATCGATAATGCATTGGTAATCGTAAGGGATAATGATATATGTGTGTCTGTGTCAAACTAATGGTAGTGTGTAAACTTTATTGTCTTATTAATTTAACCCCTTGAGCACTAACCTGGCTCTTACGCCAACTTTCCATTGTTTTCCTTTTGTCGTTCTACTGTCTCACTTTTATGGGTAATCGATATATTAATGTATTTTATATGCATAATTTAAAAAAAAATATTAGCATTCTGCACTGCATTCCTCTATATAAATTATAAGTATGTGAAATTTCATACTCCTCTGTCCGCGCATTTTTCGTAAAAAGGGGTACAAAGTTTTGCTTCATGTATTATTATTATGATGATACATACATATATATATATATATATATATATATATATATATATATATATATATATATATATATATATATATATATATATATATATATATATATATATATATATATATATATATATATATATATATATATATATAATAAAATTGAATGGTCTGTTTGTAATATCAAAATAACAACTTTTTACTAAATATCCATATGATTGTATATACGATGCCTATACCAAAAACATATTTTTTTAAAATTTTGCCTGCCCCTCTGTTTCTCCGCCTATCTGTTTGTTTGTTCTGGATAATCTCCGGAACGGCTGGCCCGATTTTGTAGGGACTTTTTTTGGCAAATATTGTTTGTTGTTACTCCGCGTTATTTGGGCTACTTTTTTTTTAGAGAAGAAATAGGTAAATAAAGCTCATTATCAAAATTAAATTGTGAATAAAATCCGATTCAATGGGCAGCATCATCAAAATATTACTTTCTAATGATTATATTGAAAACTATATTACGCAGTGAACAATATGTCAGCTAATTTCGAACTAAGAATAATATGATTGTTTCTGCTAGAGTTAAAGCCTCGATTGCCTTAGCCTCCTCAATCTTTTTTTATTTTACCTTAGGTTTTTCTTCTTCCACTCTGCTATGTCAGCTGTCATCTCAGCATTCTCACCTTTTATACGCATGCCATACTTCACACAATCTATCCGTACCTTCTTTGGGATCCCTCTGCCTCTTTATCGCACCTTCATACCTAACACTCTTCTAGTCATGTGACTTACATCTCTCCACACCACGCTCACCTACTACTCCTTAATTTTTTTGTCATTGGTGCTACTTTCAAGCTTGCTTCTGAAATAGTAATCTTAAACGTATTGAGTCTAGTATTATCGCACATCCATCTTAATATCCAAAGCACGTAATCGAGCCCATCTATCCAACTCTAAAATCACCCTGAGCATTCGTTGAAGAAAAACATCGTGTGAAAACCTGACGCCAAACAATAGGTGAGTTCCGGCAGCATCACTTGAGAACCAGTACCTCTAGGCTTAGTATGTTCACCTGGACCAGATCGTCACTTAACATCAGGTGAGATTGTGGTCAAAGCAATAAGCCTATACCGTGTAAAAAAAAAACATACACAACTCTATTACATGTACTTATTTCGTCCGTCTATCCCAAGTTTCCTCAATGCCCGAAAATTGAGATCCTAGTAATTAAATAAAGAGTCACAATATAAGGAATATGTAAATTGTAAATACGAGGGTAGAGAGATATACCTAGCTATCCTTTTAGCGAATTATGATTTCTTTTTTTTAAGAACATAAAAGGGTCGACTTTAAACCGTTTTCGTCAATATGAATGACGCAAAAGTATTCCAGGGGCCTACCTAAATTTATTAATTTCAAAAATTACCTATACAGATTATATAGGTACTCGATAAATGAATTTCCGAAGCCGTATTTATGTCGAGTTCGTAATAGGCTTTCGTTTAATATCAATTGATCTTATGAAATTTTTACTGAATAAATTTTATGTTTACTAATGAATAATTAATAAATTATTTTCAAACTTGTGGAAGTGATTGTAGATTATTGAATATATTATTAAAAAGTAGACAGTAAGTAAAACAGATTGAGATCACATGTTAAAACCGGGTGTAAGTCACATATTTATTTATGTAAGTCGAATGGGACCTAATCTTTTTACCTTCAAAATTTCGGATGATATTAAAACTTAACAGGGTCCGATTAGCATACAATTATAATTTAATTAGTTTGCCCCATTATTCTGAGCACATCTTGTGACAGATCAATTTTTATAATATTAAACAATATGGTATAAGCATCTAGTGAAATTATGGAAAACTATGTAGAAATTTTATTTTGGTATAATTAAACGAATGAAACAATATTTTGTCATACGCAACAGGTGCGTAGAACACAGCATGGACTACACTTTTAAAAAGTTTTCTATTAAAAGCATGCCTCAAATTAAATACGCGGGCACACAGCTAGAATAGAATGTAGATATAGCTAGTTAAAAAAATCAGTATATCATATGTATATGTAAGAACCTGCAATGTAACAGAAGATCTTGGTGGCACAGGACGTTGTGGTCTTGGAGCGGCTAGCTCACAACGCCTCTGTGGTGGTACTGTACGCCATGTACGAGACATCCGTACCATCGCAGCCGCATCCAGTAAACCATATCCAAAAGAATGGGAGACGTTACGTCCCACGCCATTTATTCGCCATTCGCCACCTATGCTCAGCCTTTCAGGTCTTGCGGTCCGAACAACTGTTCATACGATTAAATGTAGAATTTAATACTTCCGAAGTTATACTCCATTATAAGACCTGTCATATTGTATCGATCAGAATCATGTACGAAGTTCGGTAAGCTTTTAAAGCGTGTTTTTTTAAACTACAATTAAATTAGTAAGTCGTTATTAAATTATTTAACATTGGAATAAATCATAATATCGTGGTGAACTAATCTATAGCATATGTCAATACCATTTATTGTACTTGTTGGAATTGTTGGTCCATCGTCATTATAGCGGAAATATTACTAGCTCCTTAAATCTTAAATTAATTTAATGACAGTTAATGTATACATATAATATGTGTTTTGGTAATTTAACTGTCTTTATATTGTATGAAATAAATAAATAAAATTAAAATATAAATTATTCTTATGTCCTCTTTTCAAATCATTTTGAGTCGGCGCAGTATGTTTTCATTCTTCCGTAAATCCTATAGTCATCTCTTCATTTACACCGTTTCTTTCATATTATTCCTTAATGTGTCGAGTACCCATGAAAATAAGACAATAGAAAGACAATAGGAAAACAATGGAAAGCTGGCGTAAACGACAAGGTAAGTGCTTAAGGGGTTAAGCGTGTATGTATAAATTCATGTGTTTATGTATTTATTGGGATTCAGCGCCTATCTACAACATTGTTATTTATTTATTTTGTTTCTATTTGACTGTCTCCGGTTTTGTTTGCCAAATTAAATAAATAAAATAATTAGAAGGAACGAATGTTGTTTGTCAGGATCGTAGCAGGAGGAAAGATGTAGTCTCTGCCTACCCTTATGGGAGAAAGGCGTGACGTTATGTATGTGTGTATTATTCCTTAAAACAGTCCATTCGCACTTGTTTTGGTCTTCCTTAAATTTTATATACGTCCGCTACTATTTTACTCACATGCGCTTAATCTCTACTCATAATATGCCCGTATTACGATAAACGATTCCATTTCGACTTTTCTAACATATATTAAGACTAGCTGGTAGCTCCGCCCGAGTTCCATATATCCTTCACTGCGTACCTCAAAAGACAAATGAGTGTAGTAAAATGAGAATTTTTAACCGACTTCAAAAAGGAGGAGGTTATCAATTCGTCTAAATGTCTTTTTTTTGTTACCCGATTGCTCCGTTATTTGTGCACCGATTTACATTTTTTTTAATCGAAGGAGTGCACTTCTGAGTTGGTCCCATTTACACCAGATCAGGATCTGATCAGTGGAACTCAGGGAAATCAAGAAAAACCCTCGAATGTTATAGACACACGTGTTTCATATATTCGTTTCCAAAGCTGTGAAGTAGGCTTCAAAGCTATACCTGAAAGTACATATTTAAACTAAAAAGTAGAAAAAGAACTTTTTTAATTGCAAAGCAAATCCGACTTCAAAATAATAAACTATAAAAATGCACTATAAAGTCAATAAATAATTACTTTATTAACCTGCATCGTTCATTTTGGAGTCGGTGCCAGCAAGGGTTAACCAATGTACTCATTTACAAATGGAAATAACTGCCTAAACTTTATTACAATTACATATAAGCTAAATAAAGGACTAGGTTGAATTTAAAGAACAATTAATCAAAATCAATTAACAAATTAACAAAATACATTTACACCACTTTGTTATTCGTAAGCTGGCATAGATTTCAAAATAAACGAACCAAATTAATAAAGTAACTATTTATTTACTTTTTACCGCATTTTATAGTTTATTCTTTTGAATTCGGTTTTGTTTTTAATGAAATAAGTTTAATAATTAATAAGTAAAGGACCTTCCGGTCAACAGCTTTAACTTGGTTAGAAAAAAAAACATTCTACGCTTCAATTTTATTTATTAGTATACCATAGATAAAATAAAAATTCCATCTAACAACAAATTCCAATTCACAAAATAAACTGAGCTACATATTTCTAGTTGGTAGATGCTTTGTTCACGATTCAGCAGGAAGGGAATAATGCTATTACACGACTTAGCAGCGTCTTCTCCTTTTAATCTGTACCTTCCACTTCGTTAAGTATTTAACGATGCCAGTAATGAGTACGTTGACCCCTACGTACGCCATTAGCACATCAAATCGACGCGTCGACAGTTAACTTTGGATAACTTTATCTCGTCTTTGTCTTTCTTTCACTAAGTTTTTTCTCAATTATAGCTACAAAATACACATAATAAAATTGTAAATTTCACGTGTCTGCACATTTCCGGATTTTTGTGAAAAAAATTAGCTATTGCAAATGACTGAAAATAGATAACAAATAAGTACCTTTCTATCATTTTAATAAATGTCCGTCTGTTTGTTTAACTAGATATCACTGTACAATTACTTAGTATATTTATAAAGCACATTTATATAAAACATTATCATATTTCTATTTGATTAAAATCGGTTAAATCTATGAACAATTATTACAATTTGAATAAAGTTGCTAGTTTAGTATGAAAGAAGAGTTGATAAGTAAATACTTTTTATTCTTATCTGAGAACAAAAAATTAATGGATTGATTAAAATTGTACACAATGACATAATGCAAAATAATTTTATAGATTTTAGAGATTATCAGCTACCTCTGGCCGCCTGTTAATTTTAGGTCTAAGCCCAAAAACATATTTCGATAAAAACGGGATAGATTGCATCCAAAAGAAAAATATAGGCTGCATATTATCTAAATGACATCCGGACAAATCTGCAGGCATAGCTAGTATTAAAATAAATTTACCTTGTTTAAAATCTGCCTATTTAAACGCGATAAACCCAAAAAGTACTGAATGGATTTTAATATGGCGTCCATTATTTGACAAGTTGATTTATAAGGAAGGTTTTATCTATATAATTTTTATTAAGGTTTATTGCTTTGATATTACATTTTGAGACTTATTAGAATACAGTACACTTATTTTTAAACTATACGATATATTAAGGACAATATTTTAGACATATTATTTCTCTTATATCTATGACATTTACTAATATCATATTGGATGAACCTTTGACCGTCTGAATATATACGATTACGGAGTTCAAAAAAAGGTATAAAGGCTCAATTTCCAATTTCAATTTACGTGTAAACCCTTAGGGTCAGTGACTATAGACTGAACATTACTCAATTTACGCCGGGGAAATTAGATCCGTTCGATCCTTAGCAATTCAAACTTTCATAGGACATAACTATTTGTTTGAGTCTACATATATACATAAATATCGTATATTCGTGTTCACCTTTATTTAATGATAAAATAAATCTGAAATTAAGACGTTTTATAAGTATAGATTAGCTTTATCCGTGATATATTTTGGCAATATAAAAGTAAGGTAATTTTTTTTTTTTTTTTTTTATAATGCACAGCACAGTGACTTTACTGGACCTGATGGTAAGTACAGTACAATCCAAAACAGCGGCGACTGACACTGAACAGAATTCAATGCCAGTCACCGCTGTCATGCTGGCCTGCTTAAGTACCTCTTCACGCCTCTTTTGAAGGACCCAATATCGTATGAAGGAGGGAACACGCTGACAGGAAGACGGTTCCATAACCTCTCAGTGCGACAAAAGTAAGAGTCAGCAAACTTTTTGGTTCTTGAAGTTATGGGTGTCACCGTGAAACCGTGACACCGAAGTCCCGCCCGCGTGGTTCTGTTATGGAATGGAGAGGAAGGGATCAGGTCAAAGAGCTCTTCAGAACACTCGCCATGATACAAGCGGTAAAATACGCTTAGAGAGGCTATGTCCCTGCGCAATTGAAGCGGTTCTATGGAGTTGGTGATGTCTGTATCATTTACAATGCGGACAGCACGCCTCTGCAACCTGTCTAAGGCATCGATGAGATATTTAGCGGATCCATCCCAGAGGTGCGAGCAGTATTCCATGCACGGCCGAACCTGGGCCTTATAAAGAAGGTACAGCTGGTCGGGCAGGAAAAACCGTCACACTCTCGTCGGAAAAACGTCGGATTCCGAGTCTCCGAGATGTTTGTGGAGATGACATGTTCGATGTGGTCCTTGAGGTTAAGGTCGCTCCGAATATCCATTCCCAGGATATTTAGTCTGTCACGCATTGCAAGCTGGGTGTTCTGAAGAGTAGGGTTGGGTGAAAAGGGGGATTTTTTTTGAGTAAAGGCACATACCTGCGTTTTCTTGGCATTGAACTCAACCAAGTTACTTGCTCCCCAGGTGGATATGCGGGTCAAGACTTGGTTAATTTCAATGACAAGTTCCTTCCGTCTCTTTTCTGTGTCTCCCCTCCCACAGCCAGGTTTACTGACGTAGCACCCATGAACCGTGCTATCATCTGCATAACAATGTTTGTGCCCCAGGGGAAGTACATCATTCATGTGCAGAAGAAACAACGTGGGTGACAAAACAGAGCCTTGTGGTACTCCAGCGTTTACAGACATGAGCTGCGATTTGTGCCCGTTAACAAGGACACGAAATCTGCGCACATGCAGAAAGCTAGAGATCCATCGGCACAGGTTATTAGGAAGTTTGAAACCCGGAAGTTTGGAGAGAAGACCACGGTGCCAGACCCTGTCAAAAGCTTTGGCTATGTCTAAACCAATAGCCAGAGCCTCGCCATGGTTGTCGATTGCTTCCCCCCAGCGGTGCAGTATATACGCTAGAAGATCCCCCGTTGACCGGTTCGGTCGAAAGCCGTATTGACGGTCATGGATAAGGGGGTGATTTTCTAGGTGGCGCATAAGTTGGGCATTTAATATGCGTTCCATAACTTTACACAACACTGAGGTTACAGTGATCGGGCGGTAGTTATTGGGGTCAGAACGATCTCCATTTTTAGGAATCGGTTGCACATTGGCCTCTCTCCAAACGCGGGCACGTCACCAGAGATGTAGGATTGATAGTAAAGGTGTGTCAATACTGGGCACAACTCGGCTGCACTCTTTTTTAAGCACAACTGGTGGGATACCGTCCGGCCCACTGGCCTTCCGAACATCGAGCGACAGCAACTCACGGCTTACGTCTCTTTGCCTGATGCGGACTTCAGGCATCAAGGTACCGCTGTTGGATGTTGTGGGCGGTCGCACGTTACTGTCGTCGAGTCGGAAATTATCCGCGAAGATGTTGGCCAACAAGTTGGCTTTCTCCTGCGGTTCGTGGGCCAGTGATCCGTCTGGATATCGTAGCGGGGGCAAAGATGTATGGCAGAAATTTGCTTGGACGGCCTTTACCAGGCCCCAGTAGGCACGACTATTAGTTGGGTGGCGGACCAATTTCTGGCCAATTTGTTCAATGCGCTGAGCATCTGCTCTTATGTAAACCTTCTTGGCAACGCGCTGAGCATCTGCTCTTATGTAAACCTTCTTGAAAACGCCCTGCCTGAGCATCTGCTCTTATGTAAACCTTCTTTTACTGTAAAATTGCCCTACATTCTCTTAGTTACGTACCATCCATTGTCGCGTTTGTACGTCACTACGAAAACTAAAATTTTTGAGTGTAACTGAGGCATTGTTTTTCTGTATTTATCGTCAATTCACGAATCTGTGACTGTTGCTGTGAGGGAAAGGAATATCATTTATTTTCATGCGCAAGCTATATCAAGAAAATGTATGATTGTTCTTTTATTCTATTGTCATCACGAAACGCATGAGCGAGATGCATAGTTTTAATGGCGTGTAAGACTGAAAGAGAGAGCATTAACGGGGTGACGAGAGCGTTTATAGTCTGTTGATACCACAGACTAGTAATGTACAAGTAGTTGATACAGTTCTAGTAAAATGTTTTAGACGTACGCGGTATACCGCTTATATATAAAATGTCATAGGTCTAACATCACAATAGTGATTGAATGAGGCTCGGTCATAATACACTAGATGCAGAATCCGCTTAAGTATTTTAGAATTAGCTAATTTCGCAGACTCATATCTTTAAGCTATTGCCAGCCGATTATCGTTAACCTGGCGAGAGACTAAAATTAAATATACTTTAAACCGAAATTTAAAGGATTTGTTTAACCGAAGTTTAAAGAAGTAGAAATGAAGGTGTACTAAGGAAAAAAAAAAATCACCACACACCGATTTGTCACAATTATACTGACAAATGGCCGAAAGCGGTAGACAAGGTTGGACCGGATTTCAAGTGATGACATCGGAGTGTCTATACGTGTTTTGTGGCAGATTTCCAATTCGCAGGTCGTAGCCAATTACGCGGGTATTAGAAACTGTTTAAAACTATGCCAATTTTAAATCATGATGTTTCCCTTAATTGAATCCTCAGGTAGGTCTATTATAAGCACTTGAACTTACGTTGAACGAAGTAATGGTCAGTCACTCGACGATTAAGTTATTATCTATACTAATAAATAAAATTGAAGAGTCTGTAACGTTTTACATATAAATGTTTTACTAATATGTGGAACCAATAACAAAAACACAATTTATAAAATTTTTGTCTTTCTGTCTTTTTGTTCTGGTTAATCACCTGAACGACTGTATCAATTTTGACGGGACTTTTTTGGCTTAGGTAATTTTTATTTATCGAAAATTGTAAGTAGGATTTAGCGTCAAAAAATACCCGACAATTACAAATACATTTATAAAGTCAGACAGATAATTTAAATTAGACAGTAAATAAAGCGATTTGGAAATTATGTTATAAAAATGAATTGTAAATATTATTAATCTTGAGTGACATAATCCACAGTTTTCATCGGTAACACCCGACCGAAATGGGAGAAAATGAACGATGAAAGTCTTTCGTTTAGTATTTTCTTCTTTTTTATCTCTTCATCCGAGAATAAACAGTTTTCGTGGAACTCATTAAAAGTTTTAACTGTTTCGTTACCTCGGCTCAAGTACGTGGAAAATGGGCGGTTTGTAAAATAATTATGATTTATAAATCGCCTCGCGGTTTACGTTGTTCGAATTTTATTTAACTCTCAGCTCGACCTTTTCATTATTTTTTTACACGATATAGGCTCAGTGTTTTGACCACAATCGCACCTGATATTAAGTGACGATGTGGTCGAGAATGGTAAACGCACTAAGCCTAGATACTGGTTCTCAAGTGATGCTGCCGAAACACACCTATTGATATTTGGCGACAGGTTTTCGAACTTGATATAGGATGCTGGGTGGTAGCTACCCAGGCGGGGATTGTTAGAAAATGCCCTACCACCATGCTATGGTTTCCTCACGATATTTTCCTTCTCCGAAAGCTCAGGCTGATTTTAGAGTTGGATAGGTGGATTCAAACCCGCGTCCATTTACGCGGAATCCGGCCGCTCTATCCACTGCGCCATCATCATCACCATAATTATTAGTTGTAAATAAATATTTTGCATTACACGGCTAACGTTATTAGGCAACTAAGTTTTAAATGTAACTAATTTTCGTGTACTCGAGTTCTGTTTATCAAAAGTAGATGTGTCTGCTAATTTAGTCACATATAGCAGTTTCTCGAATATATTTAATTAACATTCAGTCCATTCTATTTGCAACGATCCTGCCACATTTAACTTCATGAGTGTTTTATATATGCATGCTCATCAGTTATGAGTATTTTTAATCTGATCTTTCTTTAGGATCATAAAGATCAACATTAAATAACACTAGTACGGTATTAAGCCTCATCATCACGACTTTAGCCGAAGGACATCCGCTTGAGAATCAAAATGAGAGTTCTATGGAAATCCACGACGGCCGGTCTTGCGCCACCCGCATCCAGTGGATACCTTCATTCACTAGGTCTATGGTGCCTAGTATTTGTAAGTATTATTATATCCAATGGCTCTATAAAAATATAAAGAAATTCAAAGACAACTCCCTCTGTTTTTCCTCTGGTACATCTTATGATTTATCAATGAAAACTTGTTATAAAACTGTTGTCCTCAATCGCTTTCCAATTTGTAATAAGGATATCGAAACTTTACACATTAAGGGTACGGCGCGGTTAAGAATAATTTGTCTGAAACAGACGTCGATCGCTCCGATAACCATCAGAACTTTATCTTTTAACTGAGATAGAGAAATCGATATTATTTAACTATCAAATTATGTCAAAGAAGGATAAAGAGAATATCAATCTATCATTAGACTGAGTTGAGTCATGTAACCCATCAATAAATAATTATCTGATGCAGACAGTAATGGCGACGGATTGTAAAAAGATGATTTATATCGACTTTCCTATAAAAATATGTTGAATATTTTATGGAATTACTTGCTGCTATCGACTACATTTTGGAAGTGAAAACTTTTGCGCGCAAATTTTAAGGCCGCGTTACGCTATCAACGTCAGATGTTTTGACGCCAGCTAGCATCACGATTTTGAATATTATAATTGGTTCTCAATAGACATATATTCAGAAGAACATTTTTGAATCACTTTGACATTGGCGAAATTACTTTCAAAGATAAAAACAATGAAAAGAAAAATAACATGTTCCCGCCATAACGATCGGTCTCCTAAAGATTAATACAAGTAATGGGAGAGAAAATTACAAGATTAATACGCATGCTGTGTTCTTTTTAACTGCGGAATATTTATTTTCACTTCTTTGTGCAATATTAGTTCTTGAACAAACGTGCACATGACTGTGTTTTAGAAAGTGGGTATACGTATTTTATATATATTTCTTGGTATCTTATTAATATAATTTGTCATATAGTTTTAAACTTAAGATTAATAAAGAAGTTTCAATTTTGACACGTGTACCTACTTTATACAGATGCTAATTCTTTTGTTCGTACTTCATATCATGTTAATATAAAGAAAATAATACAGAAAACATGATGAGAATCTAAATATAGTTGCCAATATCATACTTCCATGGTATCATTCATTGATAATGTGCCTTCCCAGTTCCTAAATTGAATAAAGCATTTTTGATTTGATTTTAATTCTAGAAAGGACGTTAGATGAGCTATATATACCCAAAACGAAACTCATTATACGAAACTGTTTTTAAAATTTCCTTACCGCATTTATAGCTTTTTTTTCTGTATGACATTTTCAGCGTTAAATTAATTCTTCATTATTATTCCAATATAAACAAGGTAATAAATGGTATTACAAAAATACTAAATATTTATATAAATTTATATAATATATAGATTATAATTTATGATCATAAAATTGTTCATAAGTCAATTTTTAGTATGCGACAGTCAGACCTGTATTAACATCATGCACAATTTTGAGATAAATTGAAAAAACATGAGTATACTACAAAAACAAAGCTGACTTTAGAGATATAATTGGTTCGCTTGTTAGTACAGACTTGTGGAATGTAGCTTTTTTTTTTTCGTTTTCTGTTTTTTTTTTGTTAATTCGCTTTCATCATTCTAAAAGTGTACGGTTTTTTACATCGTGATGGGATTTTTTTATCTTGTGTATGTATGTATATCACTTGATGTTAAGTGACGTTGTGGTTCAGTATAATAAAACACCAAGCCTGGTACTGGCTATTTGGTAATAGGCGGGAGGCTTTCAAACTTGAGGGTAGTAGCTACTTAGGCGGGCATAATTAGAAAACTGTCTATCACCATGCTTTGGCTTCCTCTCGATGTCTTCCGTCACTGAAAACTCAGGCTGATTTTAAGTTGGATAGGAGGGCTTGAAACCGCGTCCATTGATGTAGAATCTGGCCGTAATACTAATTGCGCCATCGTTTATGGTTTTTATAGGACAGGATTCGAACTTATATCAAAAGATACAGTCTCTTACCACAAAACCATTGAGCAGTTGCTTCTACTGTCAGGCACAGCTTCGATTTTATGTTTATCTTCATAATCATCTACATACCGAAGTGAGTATCACAGAAATGCTGTGTTTAGTTAAAAACGGTCATTTCAAGAACTCTACAATACTCACACTAGAATAGGTAAACAGGGGTTTTGTAATAGCTTGACCGTATGAGGCAACCCTCGTCTAACTGAACTGTCAGTTATCATGATAGGCATTGTCTCGGTAATCAACTATTAAACGATATCGTTGTTTGAAATTCTTTTTTTAATAATTAGATATTGATTGTTTTTTTTTCTGAGCCAGGCAAGATTATTGGAGCTTTTATTCAGCCGAATGACGTTCACTCCTGGACATAGGTCTCTCTCAAAGATCTCTACAACAACCGGTCTTTACCCATCCGCACTCAGCGGAAACCTGCGATCCTCACCAGGCCGTTGGTCCACTTTGTGAGGGTCTACCCACGCTCCGTCTTCTGGTACGCGGTAGCCATCCGAGAACTCATTGGCCCCAGCAGGCGTCGGTTTTACGAGAAATGTGTCCAGCCCATAGTCACATAAGTTTGGCAATTTTTCGAGCAATGTCGGATCGGAACTATGATTTTTCTGCGGATCGTCTCATTTCTGATTTGATCACGCAGTGAAACTCCGAGTATAGCCTTCTCCATAGCCCTTTGGGTAATTCTAATGTTAAATAAAATTCAGTCCAAAAATTATGGTTCTTCAGCACGCTTATGTATACATATGTTGCGTGTGGCATTAATTGATAAGAATCATACAAGATGCGCTTTGTCATTTCGGCTGCAGTTTCACAGAACTAGCAGTTTCTTGTGTTTCAATGTTGTACATGTGTTTACCATAATATCAGTGCCCAGTTAGTGCTTTCACTAATACTCGTAGCTGAAGAATCAAGGACTCTTCAGTTTTGCGCTAAGTAAATGCCTTGATAAGTTTTTTGGATTGATTTTGTCCTGGAAATTTGTTTCAAAATTCTATAGATTTACCATTATATTGATTCCTTACGGTCAATCGATTAGGGCTTTTAGGCAGACAATCGTTTAAGCCTTTTGTACCTCCATAGCTCTTGCTATTGCTGCTTGACTATCCGAAAGGATAAAAATTGTATGGCTAGCTTAGGCTTTCTGCAGATTTATACAGATATATTCTAAAATGCCTCTACCTGGAAAATATAAGGGAAACTGCCAAGATTAGTTATTATCCTAAAGTTGAGTCGTTCTCCACATATTCCACCTCCTACGATTTAACCCATAAGAAAAACCCCGTAAACTTATCTCTAACAGTAGATTTTTTTATTTTCTCTCCTCTCATTGTAAACTGTGTCTCTTTATTGTGTAGCTGTTGACGATAAAAAAAATATTTCTATAGCTGTTGACAATAGAAAGATTTTGGAAAAAAAAATCATCAAACTTTTAGTAATGTAAATAGATTATGGTCGAATTGCGATCACTGGGCGAACTCTAGTTCCACTAATTGTTATTGTAAAAGTTATAACAATGTAAAACGTAAAATATCTATTAAAACTATATAAAACAATGTTGTAGCAAAAAAATAAACGTGTTTCGATTCATTCCGTGACAAGGCTTTTTAAGCGTTTTATATTACAGTACTCTATACTAGTCTATACTGTCGATTGCTCGCATAACATTACCAAAGTGCATTCCTAGACACGTTTCTGCGACTCGACAATGGTGTGAAAAATATTATAATGTATTCCTAATTTTTATTGAAAAAAATCTTTAATAAGTAATCTGATTATTTCTTTAATTTGTTAATGTTTAATATATTAATTTAATTTAGAAAAGATCTTATGAGTAAAAAAACTTTTTTATTTATTTAAATCACCAACAAGGGATACAATGTGTTTGGCTTATTAAAAATTAAATTATTATTACAATATATCTTAAATGTAACCTTAATTATAGGTGAGTACGGCTTTATTTATGTGAGCTAAAATTATTTATGCGACAATGAACTTCAGTTTTTTTAGTAGATCTAGTTTTAACCTTCTCCTGCATTAAGCTTAGTTGGCACAAAATGTTTGGTTCTACTATTCTTTCTAAACTATAATTTCAAAATTATACATAGTAATGTTATCTTTGACAAAATCTATATATACATCTATATATTTGTCCGCCTTCATAATTACGATTCTTGACAATTCGTCTCTGCTCATAACATGCACATACCACACCAATCTATTATCCGTAACTTCTACTTTTTCAGGCTTTCTTTCACATATTATGACCAATTCACATTTCTTAGATTTATTTACAGTCTTTTTAATCCCTTGAGCACTAACCTGGCATTTACGCCAGCTGTCCATTGTTTTCCTATTGTCTCATTTTTATGGGCAATCGACATATTAATTGCCTCATACTCAACTGAATCCATATATAATGACAGGTTGTATAATGATCTTATTTTTTTTCTTTAACCCCTTGAGCACTAACCTTTTACGCCAGTTTTCCATTGTTTTTCTATTGTCTCATTTTTATCGGTAATCGACATATTAAGCTTTTGATTAACTTAATTAAATACATAAACCATAATTGAAAATAGTTATGCAAAGCAGAACCAACCTACAATATGTTACACTAATGAGATCATTGAATTTTTGTAACAAACGAGTGCAAAAATTAAACGATAATCCATAAAACTAACAACTTTACCAACTCATGTTTAACATTGAGAGTAATATACTTATCGAGTGTCTAAAGATATGCTCTCTCTCGAATTGTAAGTTGATTCTAGTTTGCCTAACACTGTTTAGTTAGAATGATTTACTCAAACAGGATAAAATATATACTGCTGTTCTTCTCTGCATTTTAATTTTTTTACACGGAACCCTAATTTAAAAAAAAAAAAAAAGTAAAAAGATTTCTAATAAATTCAAGCACTTGCCCGAAAAACTGTGCATTGAATCGGATTTTATTCAATTTTTTATGAGTGTTAATTTTTTTACGCGGAACCTTAATTTTCGAAAATTAAAAGTAACGTAAGTTCCCCGGAGTAACTTCAGCTATCTACAAAAAAGAGTCCCGTCAAAATCCGTCCAGCCGTTCTGGATATTAGCCGGAACAAACAAACAGATAAACAGACAAAAATTTTAAAAATTGTGTTCTGTTAAATGTATGTTGTATACATTCATACCTATTTAGTGAAAAAAAATAATTTTGAGACACTTCAATTCTATTTATTAGTATTTACGAACGTCATTGGACGTTTACCGCTTAAATAATATAATATTCAACGGTATTGGAGTTGATCAGGTTTTGTTAATTAAGGGTCGTTGCTAGGAAACTAAATACGGAAGGCGAGAATATTGATTTATCTAATTAGTCTTCGAACTACAGGGCTAGGAGATAAGGTATTAATAATAAATATAATTAATTTTGTTTTTAATTTTGAAAATCTAATTATTAGATTAATATGTCAATTACCCATAAATATGAGACAATAAGAAAACAATGGAAAGCTGGCGTAAACGCCAGGTTAGTGCTCAAGGGGTTAATAAGTATAGGTAAATTCACTCATAGTTATTAACTGGATTGTAATAGATATTTATTATTTAGTCAATGTTATAAAGTATTACAGTTTATCCTGACCCAAAACAGTATTTACCCGCAAATTTATTACTTAGGTACCTACTGTATTTTTAATATGTTCAAAAATAAGTTTTCCTTACAAAATAAATAAAATGATAAACATCTTAACGTCTATTTATTGCAAATAGAGGACATTTTTGCATGCCATATCATTAGGGAGCTCGTAACTGTTTGGGATGCCATAATAATAAACATGTTTTAGTGTTTAAGATAAGTTCATATTTATAGGCTATCAAAAGCCGTGAATATGATTTCGAATGTTTGCAAACACAGCTATTTAGTAAGATAGTTAAAAACAATAATGAACAAACTTGAAAGAGCTTAGAATTTTTTATAAAAACATATAGCCTGTTTGGTCTTACAAGTTACCTAGACTTAGTTATTATAATTACTATTCTAAGTTTAGTAAAATAGAATACACTGGCGTAAGAATAGAAATACATAGTAAATAAAGTAATTAAAGTTAAATAAGTATGGTAAATTGCGGTTACAGCACATAATTATACGTACAGTGGACGATCCGAACGAACGATAATTGAGGAGTTAGTGATTGCGCGTAACATTCATGAGCTCGGTTGAAAATCTGAAAGAATGACAAAATGCCTCCAACTTCCAAGAATAGACGAAAAAAAGAGGGTGCAAGAGAAGGAGGAGCAACAACAGCTTCTTCTATCTTCTTTAATATTTAGGTGGCATCCGTAATTGCATATTGAAAACCCTTGACAGTGAAGCTCGGATTGTCACCGCTTTATATGAGAATGAGTATTAGGAGAGGCCTGGCCTATCTTAGTATTCGAGACGAGAGTCTCGGATGATTAGGGCGCATGGACAGATTAGCGACATTAGGAGAGTGTCTATGAGAATTTCCTCTCGTAACCCAGAGAATATTTGACTGATCGTAGTACTGCCGGTTGGCTCAGCTATCACTGGAGTGAAGCTGAAGAGGTGAGCATGCCGATAATTATTGGTATGAATAGTTGGATAGGTGTCAGAAATCGCCGCTATAGAGCCAAAATAGTTCATTAATTTTGGTGTTGTAAATTTTTTTCCATCGTTGTCTCTTAATAATGTTTCGAGCTGATAATAGAATTTGAGTATGATATAAGTTTTTTTTTTACAAAATTTAAATAAAATCGGTTAAATTAATGTAATTGCAAAAGATATTAAGTGAATGTGTTATAGAAAATAGCTTTATAATTAATAAAATACCATTAATAAAATGAATTTATCATTACATTGAGATAGCATCTGTTACCCTTTCCACGGACCCTTTGGCCGAGTTCTACCATTCCATTTTCATTTTGTTTACTGACCTAACGTGCGTAGATAAAGATAAGATGTAATGTTTATTACGTGACAAAAGGATACTTTACGACCGTAGTTCCGGTATAAAACATATGAGTTTTTCTTATATATTACATGTTTTATTTTCTCTAATGTCGCTCCATTTCGAGGTTTGTTTTTTACATATTGTTTTGTTTCCGTTGATAATGTTTAAACTAAATAGGTGAACATTTTTTTGATTTTTATCAGGAATAAGTTAATAATGTTAAAGTGAAGATGGTTAAATTCTTTCTGAAATAAATAAGCGAGTTTTAGTGGCATCTTCGTTCATGTAAATAAAGGATTATCTAGTGATTGGTTTACAACCGAATTGAATATAAAAATACGATTTTGCAAATCTACCGTATGTTTTAGTAATGGCATTGGACAATCAAACATCATCATATACAGTATTGTCTTCAACGCATTATCTTCAAATGCTATATTATAATTTTGCGGCGGGGTTTAAGCGAAACAGAAAAACGTCTGCAATACGAAAAAAATATTGACAGAGGATCTCTTTATTTGGCCTACTTTAAAAAGTAAGCCAATATGAAGTACTTTAAAGTTGAAAATTGAATGAGTTGAACATCTCTAATATCAAAGTATTTTATAGATAATTTAATACTTCTAGTATGACTTACTACTACTGGTAATTCTTCTAGTGTATTTATGGAGGACAACAAGAGCTTAATAATATAAGTAGATGTTTGGTTAAGGAATAGTTAACGTTCGTACTGATAAAGAATAAAGTTTAGAATTACAAAGCACTGTTTTTAAATTACCTTAATTTAACTTCGTAAGCAATTGTTTCAAATTAAAAAAAAAATGCAAACGTATACTGTGTTTTTTCTTTTTGACATTTGACTTAACAAAAAGAAAGAAAAAAAATTTTTTTCGAGGCATTCAAATACATATATTAAATAACCGTATTCAACGTCGAAAAGGGCACAACTTCAGTTACAAGAAAATTGTCATACCACCGGTTTCAATTGCTCCCATACCTGTACTAAATACTAATAATTAAAAAAGTACAGATAAGTATCCAATATTATTTTTCTCTGTACATGTTGTTATTAAGAAGATAAATTCAATTAATTTCTAATTTTCGTGTTTAGGGTCTGAAGGATCGATCGAGATATTTCAAAATTTTGCTCATTAGTAGAATAGAGAATTAATCAAATGACTGAGTGAGCTCACTCAGCATCTTGTGCTGTCATAACTTATTATCTTCAAGGGGACAAGTTTGAAAGTCAAAATAAGAACATTATTAATTATACACCTCTCTTCATGTCATTCGAAATATACAGAGTACGCTAAGGTTAAATTATATAATAATCATTTTTATTTTTCTTTACGAATCATTTATTTTAAGTTATGTAGTTACTTTTTTGCGTCTTTTCCCAAATCATAATAGTATTTAAAATAAACATACTTGTTACAGAAACACGATTTTTTGCATTTCTTTTAAATAGAATATTCTATAATATACACACATGGAAAGAGATTCTAAACATGTTGTTCCGAAAATATTACGGAGCTTGGTGCGGATACTGCTCAGCTTATTACGCGCTGATGTTCGCCTAGTGGTGGGCGTTTATTCACTACTGGCCTGACAGACAGCTCCCTGTGTAGGGGTTGTCTAGAAAAAGATACAAAAGCCCATGTGGTTCTGGAATACGCGGGCGTAGTCAATTAACGTGCAAAGATCCTCAAGAAAACGAGATCGCTCCAGGAACCCTATGATCGCCCTAGTAGGGTTCCTAGCTTCTGGAAGAAGCTAGGCTGACTTGAGTAGCTGCCTGATCCTGCACGCACAATGGACCGCTTATGAGTCGAGTTGCGGAAACAGGAAGCCCCTAACAATAACGAGAACCCGTGCGTAGTCGGGAATGGTCGCTAGTATTTAATAGAAACAGTAACTTTCTTTAAAAAACTCACTTTAATTCATCCCTGCGCTGTTAGTAAACTTAGTAGCGAGTAACAATGTAAAATTTTCCCGTGTCTAAGGCAATAAAGTTGCGGAAACTCGTTCGCAGACGAAGGAACTTTACGTTGTAATGATAGACATAGCAATAAGTTGTACAAAACTTGGATGAGATTACATCGAGTATTATGGATTTTTTATATTAGGTTCCGGCTTTTTGATGTTGTTCTTGTTGTTAAATTTGAAGCTTTTGGATTGCGGTTTAAAAAAAATGATGTAGATTATTTCACATTTTAAACGTGCTTGTATTTATTTCTTTATGTTATTTTTATTAAGCGTATAATATTACAACGAAAATGGTTACTATATTGAGTTAACGATAATTTATTGAAGATCGCAAATGCTAAAAGATTAAATTCCTAAAATACCTCATGCTGTCTCGAATAGCCAAGGAAATATTATCATTTGTGACGTTAACATTTTTTTTCCCAGGATCGTATGCGAATTTGTCACCTAATTTTTTTTATAACAATTTGATATAATTTGATATTAAATCATTTATCTGTATTTTTTAACAAATTATTTATCTTATTTGACTTAGAGTCTCTGAAATATTTAACTGTTTTATCTTCTATAAATATGAATCGTATTTTGATTCCTAGATTCATGTTTATCTATTACCACAGTGCTATCGTGTTTATAAGAAATGTACTACGCACAAAAAAACGATCGGAAGTTATTATTTTGTTTTGCAAATATCTTTAGGAACTTTGTATGAAGGACAGATTTGTTCTGTCGGCGGTTTTATGTGTAAGCGAGAAGTATGTGAGTATCGACACCAGGTACGCACACGTCTAGTTTATGTGTATTATCTATGCTCCACGTTGCCAGATCAGAGTAAACATTTACTAATTTAAGTGAAAATAAATAACCAAATTCGGCATATGGTGACTTTTTTGTAGAGTGTCGCAGTAGTTTCCAAGTGTAAAACAATAGACACATTAGAAGCGTGCCTACATGTCAATCAAGAAATAAGTAATTAATACATGGAAGGATTTGTTGTGTATTATGAAATCTAACAGAAATATTGTTATGTGTTACCAGTGGCGTGGCGTGAAAAAAATCGTCGGTAAAGCCGGAGCATGAAAAATCTAACTGGTCGTCATACTTCTTCCTTTTGAAAATTAGTATAGAAATGAATGATGGATGCTTGTGCCGCTGAGTGAAGATATCCAGTTGCAGTTAGTGTTAACCTCCTTCATCATACTTGACTTCACTGGAGTTACATAAGCAGTACATGTCGAGTATGGTAAGTTGTTTTGAGATTAAAGGTGAAAATTATTTAACACGCTAAATACGAAATGCCAAATTCATTTCGCTTGTGATAAATGTTCCTATAATTATGACCATAGATAATACTAATACTGAAAATTATGACCACCTAATAAATTGTAAAATTGATTAACTCTTGTGATCACGGATTTTAACTAGGTATTTAATTTTAACAGGACGACGCGAGATTGCGACTTACGCAAAACGAAAAAAAAAAAGAGTAGTTACTTACATGATACGTAAAATAATACTGATTGATTTATTTTTCTTTTATACTTTAATATAACTAACTTCCTAACCTAACTTCTTCGGCTACGAAACTGATACATGATTATAACCGACCATACTAAAGTAAAAAGTAAATCCATCATTTTAGTGTAGCGCATTAATCAATTCTAAAAAGTGACATCTATGGGAATTTTGTTAGCACATTATTGTTTTTGATGAAGTTGCTTGGAAGATATTTCTCTAGTCTATCAGTAGATGGCGCTTTCTTCAAATATTAATATTGATAAACCGCTAAAGTATCACAATAATGATCAAAATAAAATGAATAACCTGGAACGAAGGAGCTTATTTTCAGCCTGAATTTGTGCTACGTTTACATAATAGTATGATAGTATGAGCAAGTTCTTAGTGTGTGTGTTTCGCGCTTATGACTGTGTGGTTGTTATAGTATATTTGATGCATGACTTGCTGTGTTCGCAATGAGTGTTTTGGTTTTTTTAGTAAGGCTATAAGGAATCGGTTATAGGAGCTCTTCGCCACTGTGTGTTACTTATATCACATGTTTGATTATCTCGCGGCAAAGTAATAAATAAAATAATAATAAAAAATCATTGAACACAAAGTAATTTATTTTAAAACGAATGTCCGCGGTTTCGTCTATGTGTATTATAATGATTAATTGTGAAATGAAAGTTTCATCGAAATCGGTCAAGGCGTTGTTGAGTTAAATCTGTACATACTCACAGCCAGACAGAAAATTTCTTTTCTAATTTGAGATTATTAACGGCTAAGATCTGACTTAAAATTTGTAAAAGAATATTAAATGTAAAAAACAAAGCCAAAATTTATTATAAGTACCTCCAGGTACATATATCTATATATGAATATAATGTATCAATAACAACATATCTATATAATACGAATAACTACCTATGCCAGCGGCTGCGCTCACATTTCATATGTTTTTCACTAATTTTTTTTTTATACGGAATCCTAATTAATTTGGTAAATTTTTTTTTTGGGATTAAGATAAAGTAAAATTATTTCTCACAAATTGCCGTGCGTGCGTGCGTTGTTTTGGATTTTATTCGAAATTTCATGAGTTTTAATATTTTTATGTGAAACCTTAATTATTTTCGGTTCAGCCATTCCGGAGATGACCCAGAACAAACAGACAGACAGGCAAAAATTAAAATAAATGTGTTTATGGTATAGGTATCTTATATACATTCATGTCTATTTAGTATATATATATATATATATATTTCGACATTACAACAGACACTTCAATTTTATTTATTAGTATTGATAATGTGTCTGTGACTGATATTGTACGGCAATGTGACTCAACTCTGACACGAACGTTGAGTGTTTATTTGCACAGGAAACGCGACATTTTATTCCGTAAACATTTCAAACTAGAGCTTGAGTAAATAATACGAGGTCACGGTCAACCCTCTGTTACATTAATGTTCACAATTAAAAAACTCCGTGTAACCTTTACACGCGAGTATAATGAAAGTTCTTTGACGTTGTAAAAATATATTACACTGAACACTAGTATTTAAAAAAAATACCTGTCGCTTCATTACGCATTCTGTTTAAATTTGGATAACAATATTTTCTGAGATGAGGCTTTTATGTTATAAATCAGTTTACAATATTAATTTTGACTATATATATATATCTATTTTTTTTTTACGCTGTTTCTCTGTTGTCCATTTGGCCAGGGAACTGTTTTCGCATTGGAACTACTCCCTTGGTCGTTTTAATAAAGGCTTTCTTCGATGATTTGAGAGATTGGTTGTTGAGAACCTCTGTGATGAAAATATCGCTCTGATAAGATGCATCGAATATTTTCGTGCGTTTATTCAGCAGTGCATTTCATTATAAGAATGATGAAAAGAAGAGGTGGACGCTTGTCATTAATACATAGGCCTCAGGCGCTCGATCTCATACGTCACCTTGCGCCTAGACAAGTTGACTTGGCTTGAGCGATGAACGTGCTCTTGTCCATCGCTCGTAGACCTTATCTAACCTACACCGCAGTCCGATTCTTTGATCGTGCAAGGAAAGCTTCGGCGACATCCATCTCTACATCATGTCTTTTGTGAGCATCACTTGTTCGCAAAACGAGGAGATGAAGTCTTACTCGCTATCATTCTCAACCATCGGATAGTAGTAAAATATCTGTGCTTATCGCTGTGATTACATTGCGGAATACGCGGGACAAGCGGCTACCGTGTACTCGTTTTATTAACTTCCGCGCATTCACAACGATGGCATCCTGATGTGACCCTCAGAGCCTAAGCGACACGTTATTCCCGAAATTACTCCAGAACATTACCTGTGTTATACACATGCCACTTTCGTAACTAGGCCGCCAAGTAGGGAATTATGACCTCTATCGTATCCATGCCTGAACATACTTCTATAACGCGCATCGTAAAAAAAACTTCCGTTACAAATAATTTCTCCACCGTCCCTGAAGAAGGTTCAATTTTAAAAGATTTATAGAATACTAGCTGTGCATGCGACTTCGTTCGCGTGGAATAGTGTCTTTGGGTAGTATTTTTAATTATTTAGCCTAATTATTTTACAAATAAGACCATACGTATAAATACTTTAATGAGCTATTTGCACCATTATTTCACTGTAAAGAGCTTATTAAATCATTTAACCCCTTGAGCACTATGGCTATGAGCACCTGGCGTTTACGCCAGCTTTCCATTGTTGTCCTATTGTCTCATTTTATAGGTAATCGACATATTAAGTATATAAATAAGTAATACTAAGTACATAAGGATTATTATAAATGAGTTTATTTAAGTAAGTTTTTATAAACTATGTGTTTTGTTTTCCCATCTTTTGCCATTAGTATTCGCGTGCATAGTTCACAATCGGTTGCCCGTTCGGATAAGCACAATTAGGCGTATTTCCCCACCTACACCTCGTCGTACCACGTCACGCTCAGCCCCTCTCCCCCCGCGCTGCTGGACAGCGCTCATTGTGTACTACGCGGCGTGGTGCTTGGCTATGGCTATGGCTATGGCTATGAGCACCTGGCGTTTACGCCAGCTTTCCATTGTTGTCCTATTGTCTCATTTTATAGGTAATCGACATATTAAGTATATAAATAAGTAATACTAAGTACATAAGGATTATTATAAATGAGTTTATTTAAGTAAGTTTTTTTTATAAACTATGTGTTTTGTTTTCCCATCTTTTGCCATTAGTATTCGCGTGCATAGTTCACAATCGGTTGCCCGTTCGGATAAGCACAATTAGGCGTATTTCCCCACCTACACCTCGTCGTACCACGTCACGCTCAGCCCCTCTCCCCCCGCGCTGCTGGACAGCGCTCATTGTGTACTACGCGGCGTGGTGCTTGGCTAGTTTCTTACTCGCGTTAACTTCAGTTTCACATTTTGTAATGACTCAGTAAATGTTACTTCAGAATAGTTCTAATAATTTTTCTCTTGTCGCAAACTTCCATACTTACAAACTTTCATTCCCTATTCCCTATTGTTATTTTAAACTTTTACAATTAAACTCTCTTATTTTAAACTTTTACAAACTTTGAATGTCATATTTATTTATATTGAATCAACAGTCTACAAAATAAGTTTCAAGCTTCTAGCTCTAAAAACGATGATACTTCCATACATCTTTTACATACATCCTCCTTTAAACCCCTTACAACCCCTTTTTCGCATTAAATAGTAGCCTATGTCCTTTCTCAGGCTCTAGACTAAATGTGTACTAAATTTCATTTAAATCGATTGAATAGTTTTGGCGTGAAAGCGCGATAGACAGACAAAGTTACTTTTGCAATTTATAATATTAAATTAAGGATTAAAGTCAATTCTTTAAGCGATGATTCACAATATAATCTTGAGATAAATGATTAGATTAGATAGAAGCTTTGTTCGATATTTGCTGTTACGCTTTGTTATTCGGTCATACATATGACAAGTACGAACGTTTACAAAACGCAGCGTTACATTTTGAATACTTAGGTGGATAAATTTCTCTATCCTTATTTGCATGTTTCCCAACGCAATTTGCAAGAATTATCATAGTTTACAATTATTACCGTTTATGGCAACACCATAGTACTTAGAAATACAAACTATTATCATTAGGCCAAAACAAGGGAATAACTCTCAGTAATCTTGATTCACAAAACAAGCCGTTACGAATAATGTGAGTTAGTTACATGAAAGTAATTAACAAAACACGATTCTACAAAGCTTAAGCTTTAAGTTAGGATTAAAGTCCTTTCCTGCAACATCTTAACGGGTTTATTTTGCCAATACAACTGTAATTAACTAACTGTTTATTACTAAATAATGTAGTAAATTAAACTTTCTTTCTTTACCTTGTCCTGCGTTATTTAATGTTTTCAGAACATGTTTTCATCCGCAGCTTCCACCTCTGACACCCGTTAAAAACAATTTCAAAATTAAAACCACTTAGATATACAAACAATAATTTGATTAAAAATTACTTGTAAATTTATTACTAAGCTTGGTTATAATATAAATGTCACGTATTTTTCTGTAGTAAATAGTTTTAAAATAATAATAATATTTATATTATATTCAGACGTATAAAAATTTAATTAAGGAATAATTTAATTTAGTCACAATTTCATTTAATCATAAGACGTCCACTGCTGGACATAGGACTCTCCCAATAAGGAGGGAATTGCCATAATCGCCACGCTTGGCAGGCGGGTTGGCGATCGCAGTCAGGTGTTTGTTGTTCTCAAAGAATGTTGCTGCACATCTCCTGGTTTATATCCCTTGGTCGCATTTTACGACACCCACGAAAGATATGAGGTTGTACAATTCTCAGCAGGCACCACACAGCAATAGTCACAATTGTTAAGAATTTTAAAAAAGAACGGCATCGCGAAAATACGTCTATGACTATCAGAGACTTAGCAGGAGACAATTGGCTAACAAAAGCGAAAGACAGAATATCATGGATACAAAGGGAGGTGGCCTTTACCCTCCAGAGGGGTTCTGATTAAAATAACGACATTAAAATTTGAATTCATATAACAAATTATTACGAATTACAAGCAAACATAAAATTAAAAATATATTGAAACATGATTAATAATTAAATTTAATTTTTAATAAGTAATGATAGAGTACAAATACTGTATTCAATGTAAATTAATATTTTTTCTAAATATACTATAAATACATATTTTTCGTAAGTTTATTATTATGGTCCCGGAACGTGGTGCTTCAGAATGAGTCTTGAGGAGATTTCTATCGGGGACGTGATGGTCGCGACTGATTCGGGCCAGAAAGTTCTACCCTACCAAATAATTTTACCCTCTCGAGACATTCCGCTGGACGTAAGCACACAAAACCTCGACTCGCTTCATTTATATTGATTCGGCAAATACATTTGACATATATTACAGTATATTTTCAATAAGGAATGTATAAAAGCAATCAAGAGAAATGTCACGCAATATCGAAGGACCCGGGACGTTTTGGAACCGAACGGAGAGAGGATGAAATACGAAAATAGCGAAATCATGAATATTTATGAATATAATAATCGGTTATTCGGCTTTCGGCGAAGGGATTTCTTGTGGCTCTCTAAATCCCCGGAATGGGGAAAGAAAAACATTTTATCCGATGGGAAGTGTCGACAAACGTCGATCGTCTATACCGAATTAATTCAATATATAGCAATAAAAAGTTATAAGTTTTTTTTTGTATTAAGTATACGCGATCAAATAATGAAGCATAAAGTTATCAAAGTTAACATTTATTATATTACAGAAGTAAATAAAAACTCTTATGGTTTGTGTAATCAAATTTACACCCACGCATTTACAAAATGTTAGAAGTGATTATTTGAAATAGCGTTATTTTTCTTGTACCGAGAATCCTATTAATTATATCAGCATATAATTAATTGTAAATTAATTATTATAGACATGCAAATTCATAGAATTCTATATTTACTAAAGCTAAATCTGTCTGTTGCTTATATTTTTAAGTTTATCAGGGAATAAATTCATTAGTATATTTTCGCATAATATTATGGAATCCATTTTTATTTTAATAAGTCTGTGTTAGTAAGGGCTGCTTTTGTGTGAACTACATGTTGAGTGTGTTACCCCAGCGGATTTTTTTTTTTCGGTTTTCTAAAGTATTATGAATGTTATATATACGTTACATATAGAATAACTCGAAAATAAAATATACGTGCAAAAAAAGAATGAATAAACTAAATAAAAATATTTTGACCTTGTTCATGTGTAATCCGTATTTTTTAAGGTAGGTTTCATTATCGAATCTTAACTTTTAGATTGTGATAAAAAAAACGATTTATCTGACTGATCACTGAAAAAGAGATAGATGACAACAGATTGTGATTGTATATTGAAACTGGTAATTAGGCGAACTGACTTTTAAATTAAATTCAATATACTAATATGAATTTAATGCGAAAACTTACTTCCCGTAATTTCTTATTTTATTATTGAATTCGTTGATTAATACTTTGATATTTTACAGCAGTTACAGATTCATTTATAATTGGATTGAATACTTTTTAATAGACGCATTAGGAAGCCATTGTGAATGTTTTAATTATTGGGATACGAAAGAAAATTATCAGAACTTTCCGCGTGTCCTTTCATTTTGTTATACTTCAATGGACTTTAAATTATACAATATTTGTTATAATTGAATTGACTTACATATTTTCTTTGTACTTATATCATATAATAGAATTAGTGTTTTTGCTTTGTTATTTTAATACTGGCCGTGCGCTCGCGGCTGCGTCCGCGTTTCACATGATCTTCATTGCGTATTAATTTTTTATGCGCAACCCTAATTATTTACTTAATTTTTTTTTATAATAAGATAAAGTAAAAATATTTCTCATAAATTATACCACTTTGCCGTAAAACTGTGCATTGAATCGGATTTTATTCAAATTCTTATGAGTTTAATTTTTTTTACACGGGACCCTAATTATTTTCGAAAACTAAGAGTACCCTAAGTTACTCGGAGTAACTTTTAAAATCAGTCGAGCCGTTTCGGAGATTACCCATTACAAACAGATAGACAGACAACATTTTTAAAAATTGTATGGTATAGGTATAGAATATAAAATCATATATATTTAGTAAATAAAAATTATTATGACATTATGAACAGACACTTCAATTTTATTTATTAGTGTAATATTGAATGTTTTATTTTTATCCTAGGAATATATTCGTGTCAGGATTCATCCCACGTGAGTGCTGTACTGTTATCTGTTATAAATGAAACGAAAGAAAAAGTTCAAATACTTGGAGGAAGTAATACTTCAAGTCATTGATTATAAAATTCTACCGACTATTTTTTCACAAATTTATTTAGTGGACAGTAATTTTTCTTTGACGATTTTATTATAAGTATATATTTGAATATGTTATATGATAATAGTATTTTTGCTTGTTTATAAAATTCTGTGTAAAAACAAATGCATTTTTGAACGGATCGATTTGATTGAGTAATCGCGATCACCAACTATTCTTGGTTCCTTATACCCGCCAAACTGCGTCCTTTATTCTTACCGATGCGCATGCATAGGTACTATAACATTTAGCTGAAAAAATTCAAATAAAATCCAAAATTGTGTATGTGATGGTTTCTCAGTATCCTGCAACTTACCTTGATAAAACTGGATAGCAATAATGATATGATTAATCGAACAACATTAGGCAAAAATATCTGTACATATATATATATATATTGCTCAGCAAAGTGACTGCACTGTACATCCTTTCATCTGCTACGATCCTGATATGCATCTTTCATTTCTTATACTTTTATGAGTACACGCTGTTCGGTTGGAGTAATTTTTAACTGACCTTTCTTCAGAACGTCTTCGTTCTGGTCTAGGTTGAACTTTACCGCTTTGCCTGTTACCCTCGCCTTGTACTTTTTTTTCTTCAGTCTTCTTTCATGAATTCTCTTCACATAAACTTAATTAAAAATCAAAATCAAGAAAATCTTTATTCAATTTGGGTCCTGAAAAGGCGCTTATGAACGATAAAAACTACCACCGGTTCGGAAAACAACCCAGTCGAGAAGAGCCGGCTAGAAACGTAGAAACTCGATTTAGTTTTTTTACATGTTTTTTTAAGCTATTGAAATTATACAATTTATAATAACAATAAACGGTTTTAGCGGAAGCACAAAAGAGGGGTGTCACTTCCAGACATCACTGTCGTTCATGTAATTATCCACCCTGTAATAATGTAATATTTACAATTATAAATGACGTCAGAAACTATAGGTAACTTTAACTATAGGTAATATAAACAGAACATACATTTCTTTTTTTATTTAGCATTGAATTGCACAGGATTTTTACACATTAGTGTACGCCGGTCCTATCGCAGCATACCAAGTATATACCATACAATAATAATAATAAACAACTAGATAAAATTATCTCTTAGCTTACTACTAGAATAATAAAGTTCAATAGCGTACTAGCAGAATCGAACGTCGGTTCCAAAACATATATATTTTCAATTTTGCTTACAGAAAAAAGAACAATTTATAAAACGAGACGTAATTCCCGACGACCCAGCACTGAAGTTTAGTAACAACTGAGAGTTTGGAGTCTTTAAATTAAAGATAAACAGCGTTCGTGTTTGCTTAGGTGCTCCTGGAGAAACTACACGATAAATGTTCCCGCCTTCGTGGGTAAACAAATAAACTGGTACGTGTATATATAGGCAGTAGAAAATGTAATATATTAAACGAAAAACCTCAGGATGTTATTGCTTATAACAATATCAGGGATAATCTCTTATATGTTCTCATGTAGTACTGTAGAGTAAAAACATATACACTTTACACACAGCTGAACATAGCAAAATAAACATAGCGAAAGCTTCATTCAAATTATATATATATATATATATATATATATATAGGTAAATGGACTTCCTTCAAATAAGTTTAATTTTTAGTATAAAATGATATTATAGTATACATACGTAAGTTCCATTTTTCCGGTTGGATGGTTTTAGCGCTCAATGACCTGTCAATTTTTTGTTCAAAAAAGTTGTCGCATTCAAATTAACAAGTGGTGTCTAGCCTGTGAATGTTTTTTTCTAACTAGCTAACGCTGTTGACCGGAAAGGCCTTTATAGCTTCACCGTGACTTTTGCGGCGAGTGCTGAAGGCACTCAGCTAATCCCTATCTTTTTTATATAATAATAATAATAAAAAAGGTTCCTTAAAGGACTTATGTACCTGCGTGTTATGTGTAGGACTGTGTGTGCAGTGTTGTGCATGTAATGCATGTTCATTGTCACTGTATCGCGCTGGCAGCGGTGTCCAGAGCATCCCCAGTTGGGAAACGAAGCACGTCTTGGGTCGCTGTCGGAGGGGGACCTGAAGTGTGTGCGGGAGTTGCAGTTAGCCGCACGTCCCCGGCGGCAGGAACGCCGGTTGGCCGCTATCACACAAGTATACGCGGTTGATGCGGGAAGATATATATAGCAATCTTCTCGCGTCCTCTTGCAGCTCAAGCAGTTTAGCAGCGGTGTGCCGTGTGTTTCCCTGACAATTTTTTTTTGGTTCTTTATTTAAAAAAATATTACAAATGCAGTTTACAAACATAAATTACATATTATAATAAAATAAAAAAATAAAAATACAAATAAAAAGTAAAAAATAAAAACAGTTAGAAAAACTACACATACTACACTTACTGACTAAACTACGAACTAATAGGGGACACGGGGAAACCGCATCAGGGCTATTCCCTTCGACGGTGGCCTCTCCTTTGTCCGCGCCTACGGACAAGTCAACTGGGTGAGGCACACAGGTGCGTCCCTCGTGGAGTAATCTTCTGAGTTCTGGGAGCTAATCCTGCTATCGATCGGACTCTGAGGGGTCAGGGAGATGCACCCGATCTATATGGGTCATAGACACGGTCCTCCTTCAACTACCTACTCAGCTAGGCGAGGACCGGCGTATGAGATCGCGCGCCTGAGGCCTATGTATTAACGACAAGTGATCACCTCTTCCTCTCCGTCTGTCGGGAGGTCTAGCGTGCAACGGCGCGATGTTCTGGAGGTGAACGTGCGCCGACGTGTCCGCTCGGCGGAACATGTTGGTTGCAAGGCTGCTTATGAACGCATCCAGGCTCTCTACACGTAAGTCACGCGCAATTACGTGGTTGCTAACGTATCGCGGTGCCCCCGCGATCATGCGAAGCGTGATGCTCTGTTGGGCTCTAAGCCGTTTCTTGTTCGAATCCGATAAGCGACTGAACCATGCAGGGGCGGCATAGGTAAATCGTGACCTCAAATAGGTTTTGTACAAACCAAGCCTCGTTCTCAAGGGTAGCCTTGAGGTGAGCACTGGACGCAGTATTCTCCTCGCCGCTCTTGTCCGCGTGATCACATCTCCTACATGACTTGAAAAAGTCAAGTTTCGATCTATAGTGACTCCCAGGTATTGGACTTCATCCTTCCACGGTATAGTCTTTCCCTGGAGCGTCAAGCAAGGTGGTAATCTACTCATCATCACTCTAGTCATGAGTGCCTGTGTCTTCCCTACGTTAGCCCGCAGCCTCCATCTCCGTAGCCATTCAGGAAGGGTATCAAGTAGTTTCCGGACTTCTGTTTGCGCGATGCGGGAAGATCTTATTCATGCTAGTGATGTTATCGTCGCACTCGGTCACAGGATGTTAGCCTGTGAATGTCATAAAGCTACATTAAAACTAATGAGGAATCCAGATGGAATCGCTGGGAAAAATAACAGACAGGAAATGAAAACAGTGTAATGTTCTAAATATGTTACAATACGTCTTATGAAAGATTTTATGTATTAAAGGAAAAGAACATCGAATTTCCTCTGATATTGGGTAAAGTTTATTCGGTAAACACGCTTCAATGTGTGTTTTTACTTCCATATTCAGCCAAAGTTTGTTTTTAATGAAAACAACGAACCCGAGGCACAGAGCTAATTAAATAATTCAATCGAGCGCGTACGATACATTTTTCTTTAAAGCTCAGAAATTATGTTTCATTTCTTCTGATAGCTATTTTATTTAAATTAGTATTCGCGTAGTGATCGAAACGCGACAATAATCCATTATCAAAAATTTCAGGAAAAGAAAACTGTCTCCATTTTTTTTAATTGTCAACACAAGGGTTGGAGCCTAGAATTTTTCAGTCGTTTCATATTGTTTCCATATAATCATTTTTTTTAAATAATATATTACAGGTCATTTTTACAATTTAATTGTTTATTCATTTAATAAGATTTCTATTATGTGATAGATTCCAGTAATAGATTTTTATGTTTCTATAATGATAAAATATTACAAAATGTAATTTCGCCACGATTAATCATTACAAGTCTTCGACTTGTGATGACATACGGTGCTGAGATGTGGACACTCACAATGGATCTCCATAAAAAGCACAAAGTTACTTGAAGGAGAATGGAGAAGGCCATACTCGGAGTTATATTGCTTGATCGAATCAGAAAGAGAGGATCCACAGAAGAACCAAAGTAACTGATATTGCCCGAAGAATTAAAAAAAAAAAAAAAAAACCTCTAACCAGCCTTAACCATATAATAGAACCTACGTACCTGAATTTTCTAGTTATTTATTAACAAATTACATATGTTTACTTAATCGAATAAGATGATAAGGACTAATTGAATCGAGTGTAATAGATATAATATTATAAATTATACGAGAAATTTGCGTAAACAAACATTTTTGATATTCTCATTACCTTCCAGGCTTTTGATTATTATTAAATTTACAAATGAAATGTACGTCTGTTGGAATTTCATTCATTATACAGAGAGCTTTTTAGAATAAATAAATATGCCAGGATTTCATCTTTGAGAATTGAATAAAGTACTTAATGTAATGAGGTTATTTAAGGTTCGTTAATTTTCAATTTTTTTGAGTTGTTAAAAGTAGTGGTGTTCTTAATCTTAATCTTATATGGTGAGAAGATTATAGTGGGGGAAGATGGTTAAAGATTTAAGTATTCTTATTGAAAATTGTCATTACTAGCAATATTTTACTAATCCTAAAATTGGTATCTTTTTACTTCACTAAACCCTCATGGGTAGGGTAGGGTAGGGTCCCCCTGGATGGTTGACCAACCTTGGTCATGTCTCTTTTTAAGAGGCGGGCGAAGAGGTGGGGTGGAGAAGTATTCTCCCCCATCCCCACTGGGCCATTGCACGACGAGGCCCGGCGGGTTCGTTGCAGGGGGCGATGTGGTGCTTGCGAAAGCCACCCCGTGTCGCCCCCATCCCAAATGCAGCGGACGGCCCCGGGGGGGTTTTAGTGGGTATTTCCGGGCGCTTCACGCCTGGGCGAGTCCCACACTGGCACGGAACTCGTCACTCCGTGCCCCCTTACCTATTGTATTGGGGGACTTCGGTCTCACTAATACAATAGGTAAGAGTAGTGCGTAAATGCATTTCCCCCGTCAGAAAAAAAGGTCTTTTGGATCTGAAAACTTTATACATGAATCTGACAAATCTTTTACAAGAAAAATAACCTTTATAAATGTATTGATTAATACCTACAATAAGCTCCTTGGGTAATGCGGTGGCTAATATAGAATTCAATCAAGAACAAACACTCTTTCAATATTTGAGCACTGAAACTGTGGATTCGGCGTATCTGAGGACTAATTCCTACTTAACCGAGATAGAATAATTTTAAATATTAAAACATCATTATCCTTGCTCTCGGTTTAACCCATACGGTAAAAATGAAGTCATTATACATTCAATTAATGATCAATTAAGAAATTATATTATTATTAAATTATATTATATTAAATAGGTGTTGCAAGATACATTTGCGATCACACAAAAGATTTTAGACGGGATTTAAAGAAGACGTCCTACATTACATCTTTATAACGTTCTTGCTTAAAAGAACATGTGATTTGAAAAGTAGGTATTTCAGTGCATTCATTATATATTTTTAAAAGACAAAATACAGTGAAGTGTTGTAAAGATTAAAATGTAATTATCTCTTTTATACTCAAAATATTGCTCGATTGCTAAAACTACAGTATTTTTGATAAAGTATAGATTAATAGACAGGCAAAAAAGTAGTTATTGCATTTTCCAGATAAAGAAATTCTTTATATCAGTGTTTATAGAAGTTATCACAAAAGTTTACAGCTAAGCACCTCAGCTTCTCAGTAACGAAAAAGCCATAAAACATATTTGGGGCAGAACATTAATAAATCCGAATATCTGGGAAATATTCCACAATTCGTATTTTTTACTCATGTATCTCCAGCGCTGTCTTTTTGTAAACTGTTTAGGTATCAACTTACTATTTTTGGAGTATATGCTAGATGTTGAGTTTTAATAAAGATACTAGGAACCTTTTATGGGGTCATAGATTTCGCATGGTTAACTGCTTTTTGAACTCCCTCCGCTAAAACAGTTTATAAAAGACGAGAAAAAAAACAAATACTTTATGAAAAATAAAGTAAATAAATACAAATTTTCAGTAAATATTGGAGAAAAAGCTACAGTGGAAATTTAAAGTAGGGAATAAATAAAAAGAATTGAAACGTGACTTGTGTATTAAATTTCAAATAGATATATTGAAAAAAAATTGTAACAATTCTTAAAATAATTAAAGATATGTCATTATATTTGTATGATATGCACACTACTTTAAAACTAATTAGAAACTAGTGCAAATAATTTAGTATAAACAAGAGCCTTGACAGTTTAATCAAATAAAATCCTTAGTCAATTTTCATCCATTCAACCATGTCCACTGTTGGACATAGGTTTCTTCATAAATCTTCACAACGACTGGTCTTACGTCACCTGCATCCAGCGGATTCGATTTCCACCATATCGTTGGTCTACCTTGTTAGAAGCCTTAGAAGCCTACCCATCCTGCGTCTTCAATTTAATGCTAGTCAGAACACTATAACTGGTTTGAAAGACATTCCAATCTAGAAGAACCGTCAATATTCTCTATTCCAATTCTCTATTTTGATTTTTTTTAATAAAACAGTATAATTCATAGTAATAATTATTTACAATGCAAGCATAATAACAAAAAACTTGCTTGACATAGTACTTGAAATTATTATCCGGTCAAACGGTAATATGCTCTGGAACCACATTATAAAAATGAACACTGAATAGCTTCTATAAGTCTCACTGAGCCTAAAGCATGGGACGGCTAATTCCTGCTTAATTATGATATTAAAATTATGCCGGTCGTTTAATAAATCAAGCTTGTCTAAATTTTTGCAAACGTGTTTTATACATTAAATTATCAAGGATGTATTCGAATGGCAAAATTAAAATACTGTATTCTTGAAACTATATTGTAATTTGCTCTAACTAACCCTTTTTGTAATATAAATGTGGTGTCTAGTTTAGGTACAGTCTCCTACAACAAAATCTTAATCGGACCAAAAGTAACTTTAATTGTAACTTTACTATCATTCGAACTTTGAACGCGGAAGTTAGAGGTTCTAGAAAACGACCTTGATGATCTCAAACAAACAATAAGGGAACAAATGTTTTTTTTTTTTTCTTCAAATACACCGAACAATGTCCCTATAAAATGTTATGTAAAATATACTTCCACGACTGGCTTCGAATCTCGGAAAAACTCGATTTCAATTTTTGATTAAACGAATACAACCGAACGGTTTGTTAAATATGGAGATTTAACAAAAATAAATTTAATCCGGTCTTTTATATTTATATGGTGCATTTATATTAGGACTATGCTCGGAGTTTCACTGAGCGATCGAATCAGAAATGAGGAGATCCGCAGATAAAACCAAAAGTCACCGACATTGGCCGAAGATTGCCAAATTGAAGTGGCAATGGGCTGGGCACATTGCTCGTAGAAACGACGCCCGATGGGGCCAACGGTTACTTGAATGGCTGCCGCGTACCGGAAGACGTAGCGTGGGTAGGCCCCCCACAAGGTGGACCGCCGACTTGGTAAAGGGCGCAGGTTCCACTGAGTCTTAAGGGAGAAATGGAGTCAACAGCTTGAGGACTTGACTTGAGTACCTACCCTATACTTTAGACCGTTGAGACCATAAGCCCACATTTATCATCACTATATTTCTCTTAAACGATCAGACTCATTATAAACCATGATTTTATAGATGGATCGAACCTACAAATTGACACAAAATCCACCCAGAGACTACCACTAAGCCATCATAATTTTTTTAATTTATGTAGGTACTAATGTATCACTAATTCAGACTTTCAAATTATATTACGAGCTATATCTATTATTACTAAAAGCGGTCTTAATATTACTAATAAAAGATAGAACCGAAGAAAACACTAAAATAAATAGGCTCTTAAGAAATGGTTCAAATGAAATATTGGTTTTACCATTCAATATTTACTGATTACTTTGCTATTATTATTATTATTATAAACGACAAAAAAATGTATAGGTATATTAAAAATCTTTTATCCATTAACCTTTAGAATCTTTGCAAAGTTTTGGAGATAAGAAAAACCGCAAGATACAGAAATCTTAAGAAAAATCTGTCGTGTGAAGAGGCTTAAGGGACCTGCGGGATAAAGTGCTCGGATTTCATTTACTGACGACTATTTATAAGGATCACGGTTGGGACCGAACATATTGACTAAAATGGCGAACAAAATGAAAATATCCCTCTTATATATTTTTTGCACGATTTTCACTTTTTCTTTCGTCGTCTACATTTGTTGAATACGTATTCATAATTTATATGCATCAATAGAGTATAGTTGACTGGTGTTGACTTCATAAAAACAATAGAATACTTGAATAATGTAATAAAAATATAAAATGTGTACTGAAAAAAAAAAAACATTCGGTTTTCACTAATTTCATACAAGCTTTTAAAGTTTTTGGTGGGGATTGACAGGAGAGGCTCTTTTTTTTTTGTTCCATTTTTTTTTTCGTTTTTAAGGAAAGGCAAAGGCACTAGACCATGTAGCCAAGAGAGACCTTAGGGACACTCATTATTCATCAATGGTGGTAATAGAATGGCGGTTTTTTGTTACAGCTATTATACTTCAAAGGGAGTCGTTGGAAGATGTCATAATACACGCTCCGTGTCATTATTTCAAATTCACTTCACTTGTGCACTACAACTATTCATGTAAAATTACACCAAAATTACATAATATACGAGTATTGGTAACTACATAAGTAGCAAGCTAATGAATTGAAAATAATAAGAAATCAAAATTATGGCAAGCACACCGGAAATGATATTTTTTTGGCTACCATTTATGCCTTTTTAAGAAAAAGACAAAGGTGCCATACATACAGCCAATTCTGCAGTTATAAATAAATAAGCCTATAATTAAATATAATAGTCTTAGGAGAGTCGTAGGAGGATTCCAAAATATCAAAAATGTTCAAAATATATGGATGCCCCCTAGTTAGTGTTAATAACGTGCTTGATAAAAGAATAGTTTCTAAAAATAAACACTAAATAATAAGGCTATATATTTTTACAAGGCCGCAATGTTAGTTAGTTACGTAACGTTCAATTTATCATTACAATACAATTCACTTCTTAAACCCCGCGGAATTTAATCGCATTTTCAAATTCCATCACACAAAGCCGAGCCGTAATTAATGATGAAATAATCTGAAACTGGAAGATAATGGCTTCTTTGCGCATACAACACGACGTCAAAAGAAAACTGGAGCGTCTTTGTGGAGACACTATGAGGTATCATGCGACGGTAAATTATTTTAGACATAAAGGGAAATTGAGAGAGAGAGCGATTCTTGTATATTTGAATTCGTACATAAATTATTAGACTATAATATTCTATGGTTTCGTTCTCGTGTAATAATTTCTTCATAATTATTTATTGTATCATGTTTAAGATATTATTATAACTAGGAAAAACTTCTAACTTTTTCCTAAAATATACCATTTCATTATCTCGAAATTAAAAGCTGTAATAGCAACGCGAGTGACAAAAAAGGGAAGTGCAAGCCACATTACTTGGCTCGAGTGACATACTCGTTTTGTACTGTTAATCCGTCCAAAAATATTTAAAATGCAACTGATCTTACTATTTTCTTGAATTTTTCTTGGGCTGTTCTGAATGCATTTTGATCAAGATTTACTAGTTTATCTACAATACTTAGTTTATTATATCAATCCTACAAATATAATATTTGTGATTGCTTAGCTTGTCGGTGTTGGAACCAAGAGGCTGTAAGTTAAATGGTTTTCAATTCAGTGTCTGATTCGTACTCAACGTTTTAACTCATTTCGTACCAGCACGAACTAGAATTTTTATATTTATAAAAAAAAATAAGTTTGAGTTATCTAAATGGAAATAGATCTCTTGTTACAAGATAATATAGAAAGATCTGTCAAAGAATATAGAAATGGAATATTAAAACCGCATGAGGCTGGTCGTACATATAAAGTACCTAAACCAACGTTTAGCTTACGGATACTGACAGAATTGTGACCAATAGCTACAAAAGCCAAATAACCAAGAAGTGGAGTGAAGGTGTTAAATTTTTACAAACATTTTTACAAAAATTGCTCTCCTGAAAAATTAAAAATTTGGATATACGACCTAATGAGATATCGATATATTTATTCCATAAGTTTTATATTAGGTTCCTTTTTGCATTAGGGCTGGTATCTTTTTACAATTCATTAACATGATATAGGCCGTTTTGTAAGGTTAAAGATCGTTCTCTAGGCAAAGGCGCAACATTAATGGGAGGTTAAGTGATGTTAATAAGACGAAGTAACAAGCCCCTAACGTATTGCGGCTCGTTTTGCACGACGATAATTTCGCCTATTAACTTCATGAGTGCGTACCACTATAGGATTTAATAATTGCTAGACATTAAAAGCCACTAGTTCTATAGAATTTATAATGGTTTTATGATCTTACTAGTTGTCCTACCTGGTGTAATTCGGGTACATTTATTGCAAAGAAAATGAAATGTAAAAGAATGATATGGAACTTGAAATAATGGAAACAAATAAATATTATTTGATATTGAGTCAAAAATATAGTGAATATAAGTTTGTAATCAATTGTCAGTAATCAATAAGTTTGATACAATAATTTGTTGGATCCGATAAACCAAAAAATTATAAAAAGTTCAAATATCTCGGGCAATATTGATATAAGCAATTAGCACTTTTTTGTAGCAAAATTTAATTTTATTAATTGGAATTGCAATCAAAATCAAATTCAGCAACCTGTATCAACTCATCATATAAGTTACACTTTTGCAACAATAGACACGTTTGAAGATTGTTTAATTCTGTGTGAATTGCGACCAAGTACGACGTGATAGCATAAAATGCGGGTGAGTTATAGAATTTAAAAAATCTTGATGGATTATGGAATGTGTTTAAAATTAAGGGCTGCAACTTTCAAGGATTTTTTTTAGAAATATCCAACAAAATTTCAGATGGAGACTGAAAGTGAAAAATAGGCGGAAAAAAAGTTAGGCAGCCATGACGACTGGCGACAGAAGGAAAACTCGAAACTTTGGAGAAACTATTTTTTTATCCTAAAATTTTATAATCATTGGCATAACCTAACAAATAAAATTTATCTAGTTTTCACGTCTATTTACGCTTCGAGCATAAATTATGTACATTTTCATATAGTTTATTCATAATAAAAAAAATACGTTGCGTAAGTATACATTTTATTATTTTTTTCTTATACTTCATATGTCGCATGATGTACCGATTTGAATGTTGACGGCTGACGTCATAGCATTGGTAACGCAAATCTACAAGTTTTCTTCAAATATGTAAGTAATGTTATAAGACTAAATAACGGTGTTATTTATATGTATCGTAGTTATTTTTAGTTAGTTAGCTGGCTTTTAATCTGAGAAGTTGAACCGATTGACAAGATTACTTTTTTTAATCACAACTAATTCCCTTTGTCATGTTTTAATTTTATATTTTACTATCTGGTGCCCGCGGCTCCGCCCGCATTTCATATATTCTTCACTGCGTACCTAAAAATCAAAATGAAATAAGAAAAATGAGTCTTTTGTTTTTATCAGCGGAAAACATGTAAATTGAAAAAGGGTCGATGGAATCCAAAAAACAAATGGCCAATAACGGTCTACGCAAAATTTCCATGGGAATGGTAGTAGTCTTATCCTGATATGTTCAGTGGTTTTGAAGTGATTTTTATTATGTATGAATAAGGCGAAAAATTAATGAAATCGACAAACAAAATAATTTCAAATAGACTTAATTTTATAATTTGCAAAAAAAAAAAAATGTAATAATGTATTTTCTATCTGTTCCCGCGGCTCAGCTTGCGTTTCTACTGTGGAAAATGATTCAGTGCGTAATATAGTTTTTAAATAAACATTGTGAAAAATAACGGATACTATTATTTGTGCAGACCCAGAATTAAGTTTTGATGCGAACATAAGAGATAGATATTTGTCACAGTACAAACACTTGCCACTATAACTATAGGATTGCCAGTTGCCAGTATTACTGATTAAATATTCACAATATCATGAGTTTTAATTTTCTTACGAGGAATCATAGTTATTTTCTTGAAGTAACAATAGCTTAAGTTATGCAGTGCATTGTGGACAAAGAACTGAGCCGATACCGCTTAAAAAAACATACGAATGTATATACGATACAAATAAAAAAAAAACATTTTTTTTTGTCTGTCTGTCTGTTTATCTATTCCGGCTTATCTCCGGAAAGGCTGGACCGATTTTGACAGGACTTTAGACGGGACGGTTGAAGTTACGCGACATAGCTTTATCCACATTTATTTTTCAAAAATAATTAGGGTTCCGTGTAGAGCGGGTGGAGTCGCGGGCACACAGCTAGTTAATACAAAAAGGTGCTAAGAACTCTCATTGAAATCGCTGCAAATTAATTCTATTTTATTGAATTAATGAATAAAATCAATGGAAATTTATAGTAAAAAAAACCGACGTCCGAAGCACGACATAAATATTTTTATAGGAAAGTAAATAAATAACAACCGGTATTAATGGATAGTGCTGTGGCGGTAATTTTGATGGATCTGTTTGTCGCTGAAAGACATTTTGCTATGAATATTAAAATCAACTATCTATTAGGGACGAATAGATCCATCACGTTTCCAGCCATCAGCCGTATCCAAATACGGTGAGGTGTATATCCGAAGTAGTGTTTTTTTTTTTAATTGTAAGATAAAATTTAAATTTAAAGGTATAATATAAGCCCGGTATAAGATAATATAATTACGGAATAACCTTTTGGGAATAAACTAGTTTATATTATTACGATTTTTGCACTTGTTGTAACCATAGACAAATGCTATATCTATGGTTATAACTAACTTCATCAAGTGATTTCTATATATTAATGACACATAATAATAATAAAAAAACATGAAAAAAAAATACCACATCGAGTTTCTTGCCGCTTCTTCTCGAACCGGCTATTGTTTCGAACCGGTGGTAGTAATTTTAACGTTCATAAGCGCCTTATCAGGGCCTAAATTGAAGAAAGTATTTATGAATTTGAATTTACATCTAAGCTAAATAAAATCTAATATTATACTCGTTACGAAAACATTTTATTTTAAGTTATTAAAGCCATCTATTAAAAGATATCTATCTAAATTTAATAAATGATTAATTTGACATTCATGGTTATGGATAATCGTTATTTCATTATGATAACAATTAATGACGGGTTTTAATGAAGTTCGTTTAATAGTGTCTTAGATAATTTTAAATGCGATAGATAAGTAGAACTTTATTTATGACAATGGAATAAATAAAAACTTTAACAATTTATATATGAAGTTTAGTCATTTTGCCGAGCTCAGGTCAAAAAAAAAATAGATAGATTTTTAATATTTTTTGAAACAGAAAAAAAAATGTAAAAAAAAATACTGAACACAAAATACGACGTGAAGGGAACTAAGTAACCGTGACACAATTTCACGTAAAAAGTCTTCCGATGTCGTTAAGCTTGTCATATATGTAAGTGGAAGGAGAAAGTGTCAACTATGGTGATTGATTGATTGCGTTTTATAGGTTAGAGTTGCTCTTGTCTAGTCTGCCTGTAAGAGATAACGCATTTGTCTCGTCGTGACGTCACGCAGACAAGTTTGATGAAGAGTACACATTTGGTATACTAGCAACTCCTTGTTACATAGAAAAATACCGAAAGCGTTCTCTATCTAATACGCTTCATTGTTAGTTACAGTTTTCGACCATACCAACTCCCAACGTAGCTCTATCAAGACATCTTGTGTTCCGAAACATCTTTTTGTCACATTACTGGAAATCAAGATTCACCTAATCTTCTACAAACTTAAATTAATAAAATGAATTATGAAAACTCAAAACGATATATATTTGGGTGGTTCTTTTTTAGAGTACGTTCGATTTTTTCTTCAGTCCTGAATAGGTTCCAAATAAATTAATATAAAATACAATGTATAATTAAGTAGGTATTTAGTCTTATTTTATTATAGGTCGTAAAATATTTTTTTCGACTGTTTGATAACGACCCATAAATTTAATGTTTTATAAGTAACTAGCTGATAGTTGTTCAAGTATTTCGTAGTGTTGCCATTTTAGCGACTTTTCATACTGATTTCTTAGCGATAAAGAAAATTGCTACTTATTGGCGACTTTTGAAGTACAATTTAAAACAGTTTTAGGGCCAGTGATAGACACGTTTTTGTTAACTTATGCAGAATTATAGACGCATTAATATAACACTAGCTTCTTGTACCCCTCCCAGAATGAAATCCTGAGCCCGCTCTTAGTAAAATCAGTTTTAGTGACTTTTGATATTGAGCCTAGCGACTCAGATTTTATAGGAATTAGTAACACTAGTATTACCTAAGCAGAATTTAGCATCTAATTGCAATATTTCAAGTTAGTAAGCCCGGTGGTTTAAGATCTGCGTTGATGAATTAGGCCAGGCAGTTTTATTATAAAGATGAACATATCGTGATATTTTTTTATAAATAAGGCGTAAGTAAAAGTAAAACTAAAGGCCGGTCTCAGTAGCGTATCTTAACCAAAAATAAATATGTAAATATAAATTGTGACTGACGACTATCACTCTTTAGAGCAAAAAAGATTGTAATTTCATATTTCTGTGTGTAAACAGATTTAGATCGCATTTGAATTTAGATACATTTAAATTACTGCTGTAAATGTAAAGTAAATAACAGAAGGAAATATTACTTGAACTATAACAGATTGAAATCAGTCGGGACATCTTCATGTTTAACCGTGTTAAAGTTATCTTGACGTCTCATAGTTGACTCGGAGCCGGCTATCTATTCGGAATTGTCTCGAGCCCACAGTCACGTCCGAAGCATTCATTCTAATAGCTCGGGATAATACGGAAAATTATCTGACCGGGCTTGGTACATGATAAGTTATCAAACTACAATTTGACAATTGTAACGTCACGTGTCACTTATATTTACAGCATATAATAAAGGTAAGGAGGAATATCTTTGTTTAGAAAAAGTATCCGTCGAAAAATGTTAAATTAGAGTGACACTACTGTAGCAAGAAGGTGAATTTTACAATAGTTTTTTAGGTTATTGTTATAAAAAATGTTTTGTTCTACATAAATAGTTGAAATTTTGCATACTGCAGTTTCATTATCTACTTTATTCTCCGAAAATATTATATTTTTCAACTCGGCTCACTTCAATCCGTCAACCACTACTGTATTCATATCATATTCTTAGTCTACTAGCGCCATTTTGGCTTAAACACGTCGACAGCTGCTATACTCACACTGTAACCTTTGTCGAAGCTAGCGCCATTTTTGAGGGTTTTTGAAATCGTTTATTGTTCTACTACTTATAGCTGAAAGCTTTTTCGACTTATTATGAGATATCCCTCGTTACCTTTTTTCCCCATAATGTATTGATATTATTGTATTGATTGAGTAAACTGCCTCGGTGGCGCAGTTGTATTGCGGTGCGACTGCCGTTCTGAGGTCTTGGATTCGATCCCCGGGTCGGGTCAAGTGGTATTGGGTTTTTTTTTCTACTCAATATCATCCCGGAGTTTGGAATTTGTGCCCGGTATGGCGACAGGCTCGCCCCCTGTCACATCTGGGACGGAACTAAGTTCGGCGAAATGTGGGTGGTGTAGTTCGCTACTTCACCTCTGCCTAACCCTTAAGGGATAACAGGCGTGAGCTTATGTTATGTTATGTTATGATTGAGAACGTTTGTATGTTACAATTTTTATTTCCGTTTATTCTTTTCTAAGAAAAAATCAAAGGTGCTAAATTATGCAGCCAAGTATGACGTTATTTCATAAAATAGTGTTTAATTTAAAAAGGCAAAGCTAAGTCCTTTGTATTATCAATATAAAGATCGAAGCTATCTCTGATTCAAATTTTTTTTTCTTTGTACGTAATTTTCTCAAGTTTTTTTAATACATAGTTTTTTTTTCTGATCATCCATAATAAACCAGATGTGTACTATATGCGCATAGTATGATAAATGAATTCATTCAATTTATGCAATATAAATATCTTTCACTTTATTTTCAGTACATTTTTTTTTATTATCACGTAAATTATGTATGTTTGTTTAAAATTGTCATTTTTATATACACAACAAATATGTAAATGAACAAAAATTAAAGGAAGTATGTTCCTTTAGCTTTGTCCTTGTACTTAACCGATTTTACTAAAACGAATGAAGTAAAACGCTTCAAAAAAGTTCGAGAATGAACAGTTATAATTAAAAATTCACTTTTTAATCGAATTAAATATCATCATTCTCCTGCCTTTTCCTAACTCACTTGGGGTCGGCGCAATTTGTTTTCTTCTTCCATACGCCCCTATCAGCCGTCATCTCTTTATTCACTCCTTTTTCTTTCATATCATTTTTTACACTCCCTCCACACTTTTTTTTTGGCCTTCCTCTACTTTTCCATCCTTCCACAATCATATTAATTACTATTGTACCCCACATGCTCTTCCTGTCTTCTCATACCATGTCCGTACCACGACAAACGGGAACCTTTCAACTTTTGTAGCTACCACCTGCGCAACTTTCAAACTCCCACTAATTTCATATTACCTACACTAATTTCATACACCATTTCATATTCAAATTAATTAGATAAATATTTGTATAACATAGAAGGTTCCTAGTTATTTGTTTTATAAAATAAAGTGATATAATTAGTTTGTTTAAATATGTATTTTTGGGGTAAAGTATAAACGAAGAAGATTTCATTTTTCACTAACTAACCTTTGTAATCGGTTTATATTCATGGTAAAAATAATTTATATTTAGCAATATTTTAAGGCGATTTATTAAAATATACTTACTTACTACATGGTAATTTGTTTTGATAATTTCCTTAATTTATAAAATTTTAATACTTTTTTTTTTGGTATCCCCACATGTATTTTTTTCTTGTTCGATTAAATTAACGTTCGTATGTTAACTGTTGGATGACAGCTTTACTGTGTATGAAGTCAGGAACGATAGTACTTAGACACAACGGATTTGAACCATTGTTGAAGTAGCAGCTTGAATGATATTGTGCGGAATTCCTTAGTTAACGTTGACTCAAGTGCTAGTCGATCGGTTATTGTTAGGTTATGTTAGGCATGATCGAAATATTTATACAATACTAACTCTGCCTTACGGGTTCACTGACATAAAACAACTCCGATTATTAAAAATTAGTTACTGTACCTTAAAATTAACTGACTTTCTCCTCGTTGGATGACCCGTTTGTAATATTACAATTTACATAATTATTAACTTAATAAATCTTTTAAATTTTTTCCTTTTTTTTTATTTAGTCCCCTTACATCTCAGACATAATCCGAGTTCTGTTTACTTTTTTTGTGGCTTCACCATACTTTTTTTGTGCCTTTATTGTTCTCATGTTATTTCTATTTTACGATCTTATTCTATTTCTTATCTATGTGGTCCTATTGTATTGTGGTTTTGCCGAATCTTTATATTTCCTTCAATCCTATTTCTAATTTACAATCCTTAGCATTTGACACACACAACATATAATATACCTTTAGTTAAATATACGTTGGTTTAATTGAAATATTATAAGGAATAAAATGGTCGATAATTTTATATCGTCTGCATTCAATATAAACATCATAACTTATACTAAAACCTGGCTAGATAATATATCTGCTTTCAGTGGGTCTTGTGTTATAAACTTTCAATCCTTTGCCTTTAATCAAGCCTTTTTAACTTTTTATATTGTACTGCTTATGTATGTATATATATACGAGTACGTTTGTGTATTGACTCACGCATAGCCGTCGAACAATGCACTGTTGCTCTGTGTAGTAAGGCGAGTGTATCTAAGTCCGACACTGGCATATCGCAAATAAAGAAACAGGAAATAGTAAAAAAACAATAATACATTTAATCTGAACGTCGACCGATTACATATTTCAAATAGTACAGAGGTGGCAACTGTTTTTCAGGACTACCTTACTAACATAGGTACCTCTTGAAATTACAAAACATATAACTTCATCACCGCCGCATGCCGCATTGTTTCTTAATAATTTGAGTATCCCTATAAATTCAAAATTTTGTTTTACGGTTGTTACTGCAGGTGACATATTAAAAGCTTTCAAGCAATTCAATTTAAAACATACGGAAGATATATGGGGAATGTTGGTAATGGTTCTTTAACCCATGATTGTTAATATTTCACCATATTAGGCTAATATATTTAACGAATGCATAGCAACAGACACTTTCCCTAATTTAATGAAAATAAGTAAAGTGGTACCCTTATTTAAATCAGGTTGCAGAAGTAGTCTTGAAAATTATAGACCAATTTCAGTACTCCCATAGGTTAGTAAGATTTTCGAAAATATTATGCTTAATCAGTTAGTTGAATACTTTAGAGTAGAAAAGATATTAGATGGTCGGCAGTTTGGTTTCACGAAATCTAAATATAACACTAACACTAGTGCAACGTTAATAAGTCATATATTGGAAGCCTGGGAGGATTGGCAGGATGCAATAAGTGTATTCTGTAATCTCTCAAAGGCTTTTGATTGGGTTGATCACAATACACTTCTACTGAAAATAAAATATTATTGTGTTTCTGAAATCTCTTTCTCCTTCCTGGAAACAAGTCCGCTGTCAGAAAGTAAATGTAAGTGGGCTTGCCTCTACTGGATCGTTAGTTCGAATCGGTGTTCCGCAGGGTTCGATTTTGGGACCGTTTTTATTCTTGGTTTATATTAATGACTTCCCGCTAATGGTTAATAACTCAGCTGATATGGTTCTTTTGGCAGACGATACTTCACTTATATTTAAAGTAAAAAAAAAAACTCGCCAGTTGACGGATATTGCTACTGCTAGGTTAGTTTTTTTTTTTTTACACGATATATGCCACACACTTTGGCCACAATCTCACCTGATGTTATGTGACAATGTTGTCCAGGATGGTAAACATACTAAATCTAGATACTGGTTCTCAAATAATACTGCCGGAATACATCTATTGGTATATGGCGACAGGCATTCAAACGTAGTTAGTCTACTTTGCTTACTTTCATAGCCTAATGTCTAACGGTATTTTACTGTGGGGTACAGCAGCAGAGGTAGACACCATTTTTACGTTACAAATGAGACCTGTTCAAGCAATATACAATATGGGACCTCGCGAATCCCTAAAGTACAAGATTCAAGAATATGGTATCTTAACATTGCCCTCCCAATACATCTTCGATAACTTATTGTATGTTTGTAAAAATTTAGACCAGCTTGATCCAGTTAATGATAGTCATAATTTTAATATTAAAATAAAGACAAGTAGGCTGTCCCACGCTTTAGGCTAAGTAAGTCTAATAAAAGCTTTATAGGTAATAGTATACGGGCTTACAATAAGATCCAAAATAACATTACCGATTTACCTGACATTAAGTTTAAGGATTTCGTCAAGCAAGTCTTAATTTGAAAAGGTTATTACAGGGTGGATCATTACGTGAACGATAGTGATGTCTGGAATTTACACACAGCTCTGTGCTTCCGCTAACATTGGTTATGACTATGATTTGTATAGTTTTTATGTAAAAAAAATGACATATACTCGTATATTATATTTACAAAAAAAGGAACCAGATTGAGTTTCTTGCCGGCTCTTCTCGACTAGGTTGTTTTCCAAACCGGTGGTAGTGTTTTTGATGTTTAAAAGGGCCTTCTTAGGGCCCAAATTGAATAACTATTTTTTAAATTTTAATTTTGAAAATACTGAGTTTGCTAGGACAGTCGTATGATATTGATAAGTTTTCTGGCTATCAATTACTAATTAACATATACCTTATGACTACAAAGTTTTATGTAATTCGGTCAACCCGTTTTTTACTTAAAGTGGTACATAATTTGTCTTAAATTATTTGTTATACGATTTTAAAAATCTTTGTGGTCTATCAATTGTTTGTTTATATACACTTCACGCATACAAAAGTTTCAAGTCGTTTTCGTGTTAAATCTGTATATACACAGAGACAGACCTAAATTTTTTTTATTCCGGATTAGTAACGGCCAAAATAGAGATCTGTCACGAAATTTGTAAATAAAAAAAAACTAGGCAGTCATGGGACATCCGACAGAAGTGAATATTCGAAAAATTTGAAAAATCTGTTTTATAATTCTTTAAATTATAGTATGACGTACATACATAATAGTCTTTTGTATGAGTAATTAAAACTTTATAATTTTGCAAATGAATTTATTAACATAACCTAACATTTTGCATCGAGATTTGTCTGGGTTTGACGTCTATTGTCGCTCCGAGCAATAATTATGTACATTTTCATATAGTTTTATTCATAATCAAAATAAACGATAGGCTGCGTAAGTATACATTTCATTATTTGTCTTTGAGCGCCAGCACTTAAACGCCATTTTATACTTGACACACTGTAGCATGTGACATCATAGCATTGGTAACACGAATCCAAAAGTTTTTCCATTACCGAGAAACGTTCAACGTCGCTAAAAAAGTTTTCACTTCAAAAATAAATGTCTACAAACACTGAAGGTTTATTATTATAATAAGTGGTTGTAATATAACAATACTGACTTCAGATTCATAATGAAATAAAGAACGTAGTATTACCAAGTTTTAATAAATTAATACTACAGCACTTAAAGAGATGTTGACGCTTGATATAGGCTCAACCGTCACGAGCAGACACCGCACTCGATTCGCTGACCGCAAACTGGTGTTATTGACAACCTGGCCGTATTTATTACTTAAGATAATCATAAGTCATATATAAGTTATACATAAGTGTAATTATGAACGAGGTGGTAGGATAAGTCTTTTAATTCACATCATGTTGCGGGATCAGTGAGTGTATATTCGGACCTACCTAGGAACTTAAGCCGTGGAAGGTGTAGACCGACATGGTGATGCCCACTGCCATTTCTTCCTCAGTGATTCTTTTACAAGGTTTTTTACCTCCAGATTGGGTTTACCTTCTCCGGATCCCTAAACAATGACTTTTGAAGTAAAACTTCTTATGGGACGGTGTGAATTTGATTTTATGAAACGAAAATGTGTAACAAAAAGAGGAAACAGTTCCATCATCAACTAACAGATGTCACTAAATAATATGCCTAATACCAGCAACACGTTTGTTTGTTAGTACAAAATAAATAAACTAGATATCACTAAAACGAACGTTTCACTTCTACCGCTTGTCAACTCTCACTCAATTTTTTTTTAAAGACATTTTCTTACTCTTAATTATTTAGCGAGGATCTATAAGATGATTTTCAGTTTGTTAAGACGATATTTTACTTTGCTCTGTTCTGATTTAATTTACTTAATGTTCAAACGTATTATAATGTTATGACAAACTGTATTAACAAATGCATTTTTCGTTTACATCGCAATAGTAATCTGTTACGTATATGTGGACAAAAGTACCGTTGACTTATAGTACTATTTTGTGATCAACAAAAGTAACCCGTATTTTATTTGCCCCTCATTTTAAGTAGTAGTTCTTCCGGTACCAGCGCATATTAGTGTATTGTACACTTAATATAAAACACTGTAATATACGATTATGCTTACACCTTATAAAAAGGGAATTTACTTTTATTTAATATTAGATGTGTGACCGCGGCTCCGCCCGGGTTTCGTATATTCTTCACTACGTAACAAATTTAAATAATATTCTGAAAATTACTTTTCGATGGTCTGTTCCTTGAATCGTACTTTGTTCACAATTTCATGAGTTTTATTTTTTTACACGGAACTCAAATTAAATCCTAAAATCATGTTGGTATTAAGATAAAGTAAAACCGTTTATTATAAATTCAAGCACTTGTCCGTAAAAGTGACCATTGAATCGTTTTTTTTGTTCACAATTTTATGAGTTTAATTTTTTTTACGCTAATCCTAATCGAAAGATAAAAGAACAAATGTCTCCCAGAAAAAGTTACGTCAAAATCGGACAAGTCGTTCCGGAGATTAGCTAGAACAAACATAAAGACAGAATTTTTTTTGATTATGTTTTTAGAACAGGTACCATATATACAGACATTCATCAATCATCATCTCCCTGCCCTTATCCCATTTTTATTTGGGGTCGGCACAACCTATCTTCCTCTTCCATTCATCTCTATTCGAGATCATATCTTCATTCACTCTCTTTTTAAACATATCTTTCACACAGTTAATCCATCTTTTCTTTGGCCTTCCACTTCCCCTATACCCGTCCACATTCATATCCAATACTTTTCTAACAACATCCTCTTCCTTCTTGCGCATTACACATTACATTTATATGCATTCATACATTTAAAATAAAAATGTTAATTTGATATTACAAATAGACACTTTAAGGTTATTCATTTTTATTTTTGTATATACTTTATTATTAACCGACTTCAAAATGGAGGAAGTTATCAATTCGAGTGTATGTTTGTTTTTCATATGTTTGTTACTCGATTTCTCCGTCATTTGTGGATCGATTAGCAAATTTTTTTTAATCGATAGGGTACAGTTCCGAGGTGGTCCCATTTTCACCAGATCGGGATCTGATCAGGAGACCTCAGAGAAGTTGAGAAAAGCACCGTTTATTATAGAAACTTACACGTGTTTCATATATTTGTTTCCAAAGCTATAAAGTAGGCTTCACAGCTATACCTAAAAGTAAATAATTAAACTAAAAAGTAGAAAAAAAAAAATCTTTTCTAATTAAAAACACAACCGATTTCAAGATAGTAAGCTATAAAAATGCACTAAACAGTCAATAAATAATTACTTTATTAATCTGGTTGGTTAATTTTAAAATCGCTTAATGTGTCGAGTACCCGTAAAAATAAGACAATAGAAAGACAATAGGAAAAAAATGGAAAGCTGGCGTAAACGCCTGGTAAGTGCTCAAGGGGTTATGGATAACAAAGCGGTGTAAATGTACGTAGCTAGTTATATTCAATTTTGATTAATTGTTCTTTAAAATCTTTAAAACTAATACTGATAAAGTTTAGGCAGTTATTTCCATTTGTGAATGAGTACAATGATTAAACTATAGCTGGTGCCGACTCCAAAATTAACGAAACAGATTACATAGCTTATTCTTTTGAAGTCGGTATTGTTATTAATTAAAAAAGTTATTTTGTTTATTGTTAAGTGAACTAGCTGATGTATCGAAATGGGTCAGAGCTGCGTAAATGGGTAGGAGTGTGATAAATGACGTCCATGTAGCTGTCTCACACAACTTATATTGGAAAACTTGTAACCTTACATGCAACGTTATTTATACACAATATATTATAGGTACAAAATCGAACTGGCATATTTAGTCCTAATCATAACAGGGATGTAAACTAATTATTTTTTTATCGACTCATCAAAACTAAGGTTATAAAATACCTAGATTCTTGACGTGACCGATAAAGTCCCCTTGTGGGGCCCCAGAGACTCAGAGTAAATTAGAGAGCGTTGGGATAGCGCAGAGGTGTCGTGGGAGATTATAATTATAGTACGAAAAATGTAAAAAAATTGAGTGGGAAAGCTCTAGAAAAAAAACATATTCTCAAAGTGGGCGATGATCAAAATATGGGTGAGAAACTGTGCTATAAATAAATAAGGTATTTTAATTTTGTTCAAGAGGCAAAAGAGAGAGAGAGAGAGAGAGAGAGAGAGCGTACTTTAACATATGACGTCACACATTACGTGTTTCGTACTTACATATTTGCTCATAGGGATAGAAATATATCAATCCTTATTGAACGCTTCATCACATCCCTACCCTTATCCCATTTTCAATTGGGGTCTGCGTAACATCTCTTCCTCTACATTCTTCTCCATTTGCAGTCATCTCCGCTTGCACTCCCTCCCTAAACATATTATCGTTCACACAATCCATCCATGTTTTCTTTGGTCTTCCCCTTCCCATATAACCGTCCACATTCATATCCAATACCTTTCTCACAACATCTTCATCTCTGCGTATTAGTTTCCTATTAAATGCTAGTTTTTCAAAACTTTATTTGCTGAACTAGATGTTTAACCGGATGTGAGGAAACCATAGCATGGTGGTAGAGCATTTCCTAATAATTCCCCACTGGGTAGCTACCACCCTCAAGTTAGAAAACCTGTCGCCAAAAACCAACAGGTGTGTTCCGGTAGCATAGCTTGAGAACCAGTACATTTAGGCATATTTTATTTTCAGTATATTTTGTGTTTACCATCCTATACCAACATCGTCACTTAACATCACGTGAGGTTGTGGTCAAAGCACTGAGACTGTACCGTGTTAAAAAAAAATTATATCTCCCTTTTTGAAAAACCGACGCATTACTAAGGGACCTCAACCCGCCTGTGCCGTGCAACGCCCGCAGTCCCTTTCTACGGACCTTTATTTTAAAATAGCATAGTTTAACTTCGATTGTGTTGTGTCAAAATGTACTAAAAATAATAATATGTTGCCGATTCGTTGGAGAAAAAAAAACACAAACGACCAGTTTAAAGGTACAAGTCACAACAATATCTTATCGGTGTCAGAATCTATTTATTTAAAGTTTGACAGTGGAAGCAACATGGCTTTTCTGCGAAAAGTCTCAGCGATCACAACTTCCTGCTTTGATCCTAACTTAGTTCAAAAAATAGTAAACTGTCTATAATCGTTTATTATATTACAGTTTACTTTGATGTTACATCTGATACAAGTGCATTAGCACCTTTCTTTATTTAACTTTTAAGATCTATAAAAACAAAAAATCACATTTGTTAACTAGCAAACGTCTATACAAATGAATAAAAGTCAAGTGTCTATTTGTTATATCAAAATAACAGAGTTTTACTAAATACATATTAATGTATACACGACACCAAAAAAAGTTTTGTTTTGTTTTGTATGTTTGTGTGTTGTTCCGACCAATCTTCCGAGTTGTTGGACTGATTTTAGGCGGGACTTTTTCTGGAAGAATGTTGAAGTTATAAGGCATAGCTTAGCTACTTCTACTTTAGAAAAATGAATAGGCTATGAAAAAATAAAAAAAATTGATTCAATGCACAGTTTTAGTGGCACGTGTTTGTGTGGAGGAGAGAGAAAATAAAGGCGTTTTTAAAACATAACTTGACCCAATTTAGCAATTCAACGTTAGCTTATATCGTAATGTTCTATTGTAAAATAGGACATCTGTTCTGTGTACTTTATTACTGCTTGTAATAAAAACTGAAACGGAAAACGCTTCTTTTTACGATAGGCAATATAAGTAAAATACAGCTGGTTTGTTAATTGTTTTCTTTATATACAGTTTATCTCTTAAATACATTGCCGCGATCTATGTACATTTGACAGTTATAATGTTTAATAAATAAAACGTAAATTAAATAACAATTTATAGAGTTTTTTAATTAAACCCCTTGAGCACTAACCTGGCGTTTACGCCAGCTTTCCAATGTTTTCCTATTGTATTCCTATTGTCTCATTTTTATCGGTAATCGAAATATTAATATACTTTTCCATTACATTTTTGAGATCTGACTACACAAATCGTCGCTAATAAATAATGTTTCTAATTTTCTTGTTCTCAAATGCGTCCAGAAGTAGCTAGCTATAGTTACATATAATATACTTTAAGTTTTAATTATAAATAACCGAGTCAGTTTACTGATGATTTTGATCGGGTCTTCTCTTTCGAATATTCTATGTTGATCTAAAGAGCATTTGCAGCTTAGATTTGCATAATTGTCTGTTAATAAGAGACGTAGGATAGGTAATTTTGACGATATCTGTTGATTTATTAAAAATTGAAGCGATGATGGCGTAGTTAGTATTGCGGTTGGATTCCGCCTTAATGGACGCGGGATCAACTCTCAAGCTTAAAGGATATAAATCTTCAATTATAATGTTTTTAAAAATACACTACAATAAATATTGTTTTATTAGCTGATCTATCATTTAGTTTTTCTTCTAATGCGCGAAGAAAATTAAAAAAAGTCCGAGAAACGAACAAAAAATACATTGCAAATAAACAATCCGTTCTCGAGATATATATTTGTACAAAACACCCTTGTATTCAAATTGTATGAAATGTGATTCTTCTTCATAATTGTTTTAACCGACTTCAAAAAGGAGGAGATTATTAATTCAACTGAATTTTTTTTTGTATGTTACGCGATTTCTCTGTCAATTATGGACCGATTTGCAAAATTGCTTTAATCGAAAGAGCACACTTTCGAGTTGGACCCATTTCCACCATACCAAGGTCTGATTTGGGGAACTCAGGGAAATTGAGAAAAACCCTCGAATATTATAGACACACGTGTTTCATATATTAGTTTCCAAATCTATGAAGTAGGCTTCAAAGCTATACCTAAAAGTACATACTTAAACTAAAAAGTAGAAAATAACTTTTTAAATTATAAAGAAAACCGACTTCAAAAGAATGAACTATAAAATGCACTAAAAAGTCAATAACTAATTACTTTATTAATCTGTTTCGTTAATTTTGGAGTCAGTGCCAGCTACAGTTAATCAATGTACTCAATCACAAATGGAAATAACTGCCTAAACTTTATCTTACTTACTTACTTGCCTATACTTTAAAGATTTTAAAGGAAAATTAATCAAAATTGCATACAACTAGCTACGTACATTTACACCACTTTGTTATCCATAAGCGATTTTAAAATTAACTAACCAGATTAATAAGGTAATTATTTATTGACTTTTTAGAGCGTTTACAGTTTGTTTTTGTGAAGTCGGTTTTGTTCTTAATATGTCGATTATCCATAAAATGAGACAATAGGAAAACAATGGAAAGCTAGCGTAAACGCCAGGTTAGTGCTAAAGAGGTTAATTAAAAAGTTTTTTTTACTGTGAATTTTTCTGCAGTTTTAATAGTTATTCTGATATTCGGGGTGGATACAGAGCCGACAAATGAAATACAATAAAAATGAATCCAGCCGTTACTGAGTTACAAATGGTGTAAATAAATATAGATTTTTTTTTTTTTTTAATCATTTATTTACACAGGGCTTTTACACATTAGTGTATGCCAGCCCTATCGGAGCATACCCAATATATCTTACAGCACAATTAAAAAAAAAATACAACTAAATTAAATTGTCTCTTAACTTACTACTTGTAAAAATAAAGTTCCATGGCATACTAGCAGATTGATTATTTAGATAATTTGTCGATGAAGCCATAATACTGAAAATAGTGTACTTGCATATAAGCATTATGTATCTATAGTAAATATCTCTACTTAGTTATCAATAGCTTCGGAATGGATATCGAGAATTCTATTCCAACAACAATCTATACATAATCCATTAGAAACTAAGGTCACTGATACGTTATTTAAGAGTGAGCAATTTCATAGTGCGATCCTTGATGACAAATCTTGTATGTATCATTTGAAGGTTATAAATAAAGTGACCATTTTTTTAAAACTGAAATTTGGACATTAAGTTATTTACGTCAATTAATACGTTTTCAGTAAAAAAAATACATTTTTTACGGTTCTATGTTTCGAAAAAGTGAATTATTTTTTATAAATTAAAACTATTGTGCGACGTAACATTTTTACTTGTCCGATGGAGATATTAGCTTTAATATAGGTAGTGATTTCAATTATGAGTAAAATTCATGGCACGTTTTTATATACACCTTAGTTATCGACATCGTTCATCGCCCAAATGGTATTAGAGAGGGTATGCTCTGAGTTTCACTGCGTGACCAAATCAGCAATGAGGAGAACTGCAGAAGAACCAAATTAATCGACATTGCTCGAAAAATTGCTAAACTTAAGTCACAATGGGCTGGGCACATTACTCGTAAAATCGATGCCCGATGAGGTCAAAGGGTTGTCGAATGGCGCGTATAGGAATACAGCATGAATAAGCCCCCCAAAAGTTGGGCCGACAACCTTGACAAGATTGCTGGATTCCGTTTGATGCGGGTGGCGTAAGGTTGGTTGATATATTACTATGCGCTAATTTTGCTTGAAATTAATTTTTAATTTGATAAAACATTACCGCTTTGCTTTACAATAGGCGAGCGGCTTTATGATACAAATGAACACGTATCCCCGCACGCGGCTCATTGATTCTCTATCCGCTGTGAGCGATATCTATCACGTCGTCGCCTTAAACCTGATACCCCTGTGACGAGTCTCTTCGTTACATTTCGAGGCACAATATTCTTAACAGTGATTTAGTTTTTATGACTTTAATTCTCAGAGTTGTTTTTGACTGCATCTGAAGAAATTTATTTAACTTGGCATTCCAGAATTCAAAATTCACATTTTATTATTTTCAATACATTAGTGCACAATAACCAAATAGTATCAAATCACAAAAGTTATTGTATAACAAATAGGAACTTCTTATTATGTTACACAATGAGATGATACCGCCAAATTTTTTTATTTTTTATTTCTCGTTTATATTTATTGTCGCGGCTATGGCATCACTAAGAAACGCACAATCTGTCCAGCACTAAACTTTTCACTACGTACACATGGATGTATATACGGTACTTATACCAAATGGTCAGTTTTGAAATTTTTATCTGTCTGTCTGTTTGTTCCGGCTAATCTCCGGAACGGCTGGTACGATTTAGATGGAACGCGAATTTACCCCGTGTTACTCAGGTTGTTTTTTTATAAAACAATTAGGGTTACGCGTAAAAAAATGAAAACTCATGAAATTGTAAATAAAATTAGACTCAATGCACTGGCTAGTGCTTGAATTTATTAGAAATATCTTTGCTTTCTCTCAGAACCGAAACATTTTAGGAAATAATTGGGTTCCATATAAAAAAAGATTAAAACTCATGTAATTGTGAACAAAACACGATTCAATGGACAGCCACCATCAAAATTTTATTTTTCAATGATTATATTACGCAGTGAAGAATGTATGAAATGTGGGCGGAGCCTCGGGTACACGGCTAATTATGAATAAATATGTATTATTTGGAAAATAAAACTGTATGGAAATTATTTTCAAAGTCGTCGAAAAAATACGATGGCGTTTAAAACATACAAGTAAAATATGTAAGGTCTGTATTTGAGGTGGTTAATTATGTTTGTATATGTATATTCGCATAAAATGGAATGTTATATAGGAATAACAAACGTATAATAACGATTGTTTATTTTAGTAAACTAAAATTTCATATTTATTTTTAATTCAAAAGAAAAATGTAGATGACTAATAGTTCTGTTACTTCGTTCAATATCACTGTTAATGACATAAGATTCGTTACTGCCACGTTTTCAATTATCCTCCTACAATCTATCTCGGTTATTTTCTTATCTCGTTCCATTAACTTTTTAATAAACTGTTTTAATTATTGAGTTTTCGAACTATACCTAAGGTTAGGTACGTCCTACGAAAGACCTCCAGTATCTTTCGGATTGTATTAATGGCGACAGCAAGATTCGTTTAAAAAATGATTTTAATTTTATTTAATATTTTCTTACGATCTAGAGCCGAGCCTACAACTCCATTAATGTCAAGTATTCATATTTTCTTGTTTAAAAGTGGTGGTGTAGTGTGAAACTGCGCCGTGTGGTGCCGGCCGAGAATAAAAACTAAGGGATTTAAACCAGAGGATGGGCAGCAGCATCCTCTGAGTACCACGACATCTACTGCGATCGCAAACCCGTCTGCCAAGCGTGCCGATTATGGCAATCCCCCCCCCCCCCCCTATTGGGAGTGACCTATGTCCAGCAGTGGACGTTTTACGTTTTATGGTTGAATGGATGGATGGACGGGAGTGTGAAACTTCTTTCTTGTTTAAAGTTTACATAAATTTGAGTTTGTTACAAGGCGATAATTATTTTATACACATGCTATTTAATAAATAATATTGTAAATACTGTTCGAAGTTCAAAAAATAATTTAGCAACGTACTTGTTGAAAACATTATATATATTGAGTATGGAAGTACATACTATGCCTTGTACATATTCTCCCCCCCCCCAACATCTGATGTTTGTGAAAAACCTCAATTATTGGAAACTTCATGAATTTTCAAATTTGATTTTGATACGTCAAAGTTTTGAAGTATACTTTCCTAAGAAATCAAAATTATTTCTCTTCAACTGAAACTTTTATACGTTTGTTCGATATTAGACAATAGGTGTCTGAATGTATATTAGCCACTATATTCTTTCAGCCTTAAATATTATGGAATTTGAGCAGACTGATATACCTCAGTCGGACATCGACGACGCTGTCATTTTGGAAATCGGTAAATTCACAACAGAGGATTTTAGTTATATAAACTCTCAGAATGAAATTTTTGATGACTCTTTCAATGAAGAATGGAATAACGAAGCCAACAGATGTTTTGATGATTATACGAAATGCCTCCTGAGTCAGTAAGTGGTTAATAAATAAATTTTTAGGGTACAAGAATCAATGGAGCCGTGTAGTGCCGGCTAAGAATTACTATTCTTATTACCACCCCATATCTTCCCGTGAGTGTCGTAACAGGCGACTAAGGGTTATAAACCAAGGGTTTTTGCTACATATACAAATATAATGGGTTTAGGCTTTTTCGTTTCGATGTTTCCATGAGAGGCCGAATATTTTTATGTATGCTGGGTTCTTATGGATGGAACCTCTATTATATCAAGTGGTTTGATGTAAAAGAATCTAGATCTACTGTTCAACATACAAAGGTGTTTCATTTCATTTCAGAGACAATCCGGTGCCGGTATGCGGATTTAATCGGCCATCTGAAACCGGAGAATACACAGGCTATAGAACTTTTAATTCTTATTGTGACTTATACTTTGATAATTGCAGAAGAAGATATAGTAAGTGCTTCAATTAAATAATTAAAAAAGAACAATTGACCTTCTTGATTTACATGAAGCAGTATGGGAATAGCTGTGTGGTGCCGGGTAAGAGTTGTACCACCCCATATCTTCCCGCGGATGTCGTAAAATGCGACTAAGGGATAAATCAGAGGATGGGCAGCGGCATCCTCTGAGCACCACAAACACCTACTGCTATAGCGAACCCGCATGCCAAGCGTGGCGATTACGGCAATTCCCCACTTTTTTGACTCCCCTTTGTGAACTCTTTTGGTTAAATCAATCATATAGGATTTTTCTAATACCACCAGTTTCAAATTGGCAAGAACTTGTAGCTGTCGTTTAGCTTGTTATAAAGTTCAACTATGTCGTCACTTGTTTTCAGGAGATATTGCGGTTAAATGCTAAAACTTTATTTAATATTAGCTGTGTGCCCGCGGTTGCGACCGCGTTTCATATATATTCACTGGGTTTGAGTAGTTGAGTACTTTTTCTTTTTTTTTTTATACGGGACCCTAATTATTTTTAAAAATTGTTTTGCTGCTAACATTAAGCAGATATATTTCTCACATTATTTCTCACAAATTCAAATACATGCCAGTAAAACTGTACATTGAATCGGACTTTATTCCAACTTTTATGAGTTTTAATTTTTTACGCGGAATCTTAATTCTTAAAAAAAAAATAAAGCAGTCTAATTAACGTTGAGTAACTTTAGCTATTTAACAAAAAAAGTCGCATCCAAATTGGTCCAGCCGTTCCGGAGATTAGCCGGAACAAACAGACAGACAAAAAATTTTTAAATTCCTTTTTTAGATTAAGTGTCGTGTATACATTCATATGTAATTAGTAAAAAATCCTACACTTCAATTTTATATCTTAACGACAACAAAAACTTATTTTCTCACGTACTGTGCACCCGCCTTCGGTCACATTAAGAGATCCCAGATGCACGCCTTACAAAGGATTCAGAATCGCTTTGTAAGGAAAGCTGCAGGTGCCTAATGGTTCCAGAGAAATGTGGATTTCACAGAGATGATTTCACTGAATCTGCCCACCATTAGGACCGTTCTTAAAACCCACTGTCGCGCCTTCTTTAAACCCGAACCCCCTCACAATACGAACCGTCTCGTACTCGCCAGATCGCCACGCCGTCCACAAGTGGGAGCGATCGCGTAATACCTTAATCGACCGCGATGATACAATCACTCGTAAAAATAGGATCTTTCCTTATAAACCTCGCTCACTTACGTGTCAGTGGCCACGCCCGCGAAACCGCTGTTCCCGCCGCCGGGGACAGGCAGCTAACTTTGCTCCAGCACACTCTCCGGGTCCCCCTCCGGTGGTGGCCCAAACCGTGCTCCGTTCCCCAACTGGGGAGGCTCTTGACGCCGCTACCGATACATCAAGCATTACACGTAGGTACATAGGTCCTGTAAGGAACCTTTTTTTTTTATTATTATTAAGAAAGAAAAAATGTAAGGTTTAGCTAGGTTCAAATTCCGCGAGAGCGTGGTTTGCCTGGTGAACTAATCCGCGTGTCTCATAGTACGACTGAAAGGTCGGAGGGTCGAACCCAGGGTGGGTAACACAATTTTTTTTTTTTTGGGGGGGAGAGAGCTGATTGTGGCTTTAGGGTGATAATCACCTCTCTTCCTCCGGGTGGTGATATTTACTTCTGTCTATGAGAGGTGGGCGAAGAGGTGGGTGGGGAGAGAGCCTGTGGGTCAGGTAGCGGTATTCTCCCCCCATCCCCATTGGGCTTAAGTATGGACGAGGCCCAGTGGGCCTTGCCGCAGGGGGCGACGCGGTGTAATGCTGTGCAATCCCGTATCGCCCCTACTATAAATGCGGCGGGCGGTTTTAGTGGGTATTTCCGGGTGCTTCACGCCCGGGTGAGTCCCACACTGGTGCGGAGACGTCCCTCCGCACCCCCTTACCCATTGCACTGGGGGACTTCGGTCTCACTAATGCAATGGGTAAGGGTAGTGAGTAAATGCATTTCCCCTCGACAAAAAAAAAAAAAAAAAAAAAAGGTTCAAATTCCGCGGGAATTTTATTGTATAGGTAGCAGCCAAGCCGAGGTTCGAACCCTTAGGCTAGTTACCTTTTGCGGCGAGTGCTGAAGGCACTCGCCTCTAAAGTTGCGGTGAAGCTGTAAAGGCCCTTCCGGTAAACAGCAATAGCTCGTTTTTTTTTCGTCGAAATTTTCAAAAAATAAATTTGTAGATTCCTATACTCACTATACGACGTTTTTTCTTTCGGTAGATAAGCAACGCAAGATGGGGAATCCGGAAATTAGGAAATCAAGCGTATAATGTATTCTATCTTATTCTCTCGTACTTAATGTAGCTTTTTCATGTAATACAATTCAATTCAGTTCCATTGAATTCCATTCAGGTCCATTCTATTTCATTCAGTGCAATTCCATTCAATTAATTTAATTGATATATTTTGTAACCTTTATTTTTGCATTATTTTTGTTTGTCTTAATATGAGGATCATATTCTTGATATTACCTAATGTTTATTGCTTATTTCAGGACATTGGAAAATTATCGATAATGGGAGATGCTTCTTTTATTACAAGAAAATTGATGAATCGTTGCGTCGGTTATTTGAAATTGAACTATTTAAATACAACGATATATTTCGATTTTATGCTGATAAGAATTAATTAATTTGTTCATTTATTACCTATTATTATTATAGCAAAATTGCCTAATACTTTATGTACTTTTAAATGTATTCGAAATGGGCTTGATATGAAGCGTGGGATGTTTAAGTTTTAATATCCACACTTTTTAAGGAGTTTTAAGTTTGCGTATTGCAACCTTATAAATAGGGCTTTTAATAAGTTTTTAATTATTTATATGCCATAAAAGGCAAATATTTACTCTTAGCAGAAAATGTTTGGGGGAATGCTATGAGAGCAAAATTTCAAGGTCGCGCCACGCAATGAGCACTGCAATATAGACTTCAGAGTTAGCATCACGATTTTCAATATTAAGGGGCGTGGTAAGAGAGATGATAGCGTAGTTGAAATCATGATGACATAGTTGGTAGTGCGGTCGGATTCCGCGTCAATGGACGCGGGTTCGAGCCCACCTATTTATCTTTAAAATTAGTCTGAAATTTCGGTTAAGGAAAAATCGTGAGCAAACCATAACATGGTAGTAGGGAATTTTCTAATAGTGCCGGCCTAGGTTGCTATTACCCTCATGTTTGAAAAACCTGTCGCCAAGCACCAATAGGTGGGTTCCGGCAGCATCACTTGAGAACCAGTACCTCAGGCTTAGTGTGTTTACCATCTTGGACCACATCGTTACTTAACAATAGGTAAGATTGTGGCCAAAGCATTAGCACTATAGAGTTTAAAAAAAATTGTTTTACAAATTAAACCTGCCATACAAATTTCTCTTTTGACACGTGTTATCAGTATACCCGCTTTTTTCTTAAATAATGTATCTCTCATTTCAAATTGTCAGGTTTATGTAAATAGACAGATGTTATAACAAGGAGGTTTATGGTTGATGCCACGCTGTTTATGTACCTACTGTTTGGCGAGTATTACATTTTTACACAGTTGCGTAACAATAACTAAATTCATTTTTAATATCAAGAGCTTGTATTTCACGGTTAAATTGATCGCAAATGGCAGTTTTAATGCCTAAATAATTAATAATGTAATTCGACGTGATTGAATAAATTGTTTTCCTTATTGAGGGGTTTAAAAAAATATGTGATCCACTATTTCGTGGTGGCGGTCATCATGGATTTGAAAGACTAAGTATAGTCCGTTCACTATTAATTTACCTCTGAAGTCTCATTTTGGTCTTTTGGCATTACCAGCTGTCACATAGTCAAATATGTTAAATGTTAAACCGTCAAACATGCCAAAACTAGTGCTACAAATATGTTTCTAGCTATACGTACATTTTCTGAAACAGAAAAATCAAATAGAGCTCCGTTAATTCCATTCGTCAACGATTTGCCGCCATGACTCGTACGCCAAATAGTGTTGTGTGTTAAATTCTTCTAAATTTTATAGGAATAAATATCGAAAAACTAATCTCGGTTTATTATAAAACAAATATAAAAAAAAAGATCTTGATGTACGACGTAATAAATAAATAAATATTATGATATTTTTTTGCAAAGAAGTAGAAGTTACAGTTTCTATATCTTTAAACTAAATACCCCAAGAAAAATACGTATCCAATGAAGAGGGTTTTGATTGATATGTCATCAGAAAAAAATTATATGTAAACTGTATTATTTTTATTGATGTAAAGCTATATGTTTTTAGCGAAATATATATCTTACAACTGATGTATATCCGGCTCAATGATATACCAAAGTGGCCTGTAGCTATGAATTTTCATTTGCTGTGATACCTAACTCATGTTTCCGGTCGGTCTACTTTGAATCTGACACGTTTTTCAAACCTCATTCAAATTGTATATACAATTAAATCACGGTAAATAATACATATCAAATATGGTAATACAATATTCAGAAAGACAACGGCCAGAGGTGAAATAACTGTGAACGGACTAATACACATAATTATATTGTTAACATAAAACTATATCCATTTCCAACCATTTTTTTTTATTTTTGACAGTTCGAGTAAAACTCAATTAGTGATGTCCTAATGCGTTACTGTTTCAATTCCTATAACAATTGATTTTGCTTATGAAGAAATTTTAATCGATTCAACACATTAGTGAGTATTTTATTTATGCTCAACATTTTTGTTTTATAAATATACCCAGGCGTTTAAATGGCTAATACTTTAAGGAATAAAATAATCATTTATACTACGTTAATTATATTTATAATTACATTGATATTTAATATATATTTCATTAAATGAAAATATTTACATAATCTGTGGGCTTGATAAATATCGAAACAAAAAAATGTCATTTCACTTTGGAAAAAAAAAAAAAACAGCGTCCATGAGCTTTTGCATTTTTTTATTCATGGTAACCTGTTCATAATTATAGAACTTGGTGTGCTTATGCCAAAAATAAAATAAACAACTGTATAAAGGTTTGGGGGTGTAAGCATCAATAGAGAGAGGGGGGGATAAGCTTTGATTATTTTTGATGATACGGGGTACGGAGTGGTGAATACGTAAGCAATATCTACTTATTAATTGTTGTTTTTATTTTCAAAATTACGCTTCTTCTTCTTACGTTCTTGATAATGGAGTAAGAGGTGGTAAACAATATCAAATATAATCAAAATGTAAAGTTTCAATTACTGTGTTTGACCCAAACAAGGCAATCATAATAAAAATTAAAAATGTTCACAGACATATTTCGGTGTAAACGTAAAACAACAGGTGTCCTTGAAAGGGTCGCGCCCTCCTTAAAGGGACAGCTCTACGCAGATTACATTCAGTAACGTATTCTATTCAACCCTTTTAATGCTGTATATAGTTAGTTGTCAGAGGCCCGTAAGTTCTAATCATGTTAACCAAGTACACACTTTGTATTGTGAATCGTAGGTCGGCAAGTTATTTGCGTATTGTGTTTAAATCGCTGATACTTATTGAAGTCATGACTTATTTAGCGGCGTTGAGCGATTCTCGGCAGGGGAAAAACTTATAGATTCGCGTTACCAATGCTATGACGTCAGTAGTCAACATGCTAATATATGTAAAGTATAAGATGACGTTTAAGTGGATAGTTTACTGATCAGTAGCGTATACGACTTTTGTTTCTAACTAGAGAACACTGTTGACCGGAAGGGCATTTACAGATTCACCTTGACTTTAAGGGCGAGTGCTGAATTTTACGATTTACAAACAAAAAAAGTTATACCAAAATAAAATTTATACCTTTATAGTTAAAAAGACCACGATATGCATAGAAATTAATAAAAAAATTTTAATTAATGAATATACAAAAAAATTGAAGCATTTAAAGTGAATTTTAGTTATGAAACGATATTCGTTGTCTATAGAGTTTGGAATGGGTTTCATGTTTAAATCGAGAAGGATTCACTTATAAAAAAGTATTTTCAATTAAAATACTCACTGTCTCACGCTAATTCTTACATAATTATTTTGCCCCTTTAAAATATGAATGAGCGAATCTGTGTTTTGTACTGATGTATACATATATAATATACAGATTTGTTTCATTTATTGCTTTCTAAGGAACAGACAAAGGTACTAGATCATGCAGCCTAACATGTTTTATATTAGTTTCTAAGTATTTAAGAGTAAAATGAAACAAAAATTAATGAAAAAATAATTTTTTATGACTATATTACAAAATATATCTTATTTCGGTGTACCAATTGGTAAAGGCCTCTTCCAACTCTTTCCACTGTTTCCTAACTGCCGCCACTCTTTTCCAAAGTGGTCCTAAGGTCATTTTCTAGTCATCCTCCTATATGCTTGCTTGGTGACCTCGCTTTCTAGCGCCATCCCTTGTATACCACACTGTCACTTTTTTGCTCCATTTATCCTTTTTGCAGCGGATCTTATGTCCAGTCCACCTCCATTTTAGTTGGTCAATGCGTTTCAAGATATCTGTTACTTTCGTTTTCTAGACCTGTAACTTTGTCTATTTGTTTCAAACCTAGCATGCTCCTTTCCATACCTCTCTGACATTTTGGTAATTTGTCCTTATGGCGTTTTATCAAAGCCCAGGTTTCACAACCATATGTGATACAGGGTAGGGTACAGGTATCAAAAATCTTTTTCTTAATTTTAATGCCTAGCTCCTTCCTTTTCATGGATTCTTTTAGGGCTCAGTATTTTTCCCACCCGGTCGCAATTCTTTTGTCTAGACATTTGGTCATTTGGGGATGTTATCTAGCCGAGGTAAACATATTTCTACACATATTCGAGTTTCTGTCCGTTGATGGTTATGTCTGTGAGTATTGAGTTTGTCATCATTTAGTCTTGTACAAATTCATTTCTAGACATACTTCTCTACTTCTGTCTGCTAGAGTTTCAACAAATCGTAGATTATTTAATCGAGATCCATTTATGTTTATACTAATTTAGACTTTACATTAGACATACTAGAGCTAAGATAAATAATAAGACATCTATGATTTAAATTAAAAACAATGTTGATTATGTAAATTGGTTCAGTATTTCTTTCGTTATAAGTCAACTAACTGACAGATAGACAAGCCGAAAGACGTTTCCTTTTAAAGTATGTAAGGAAGGAAAGATAACGATTATATATGTGAAAACATATATACAAAATGGTACATACTTTATGATGAAGGAGAGATACCTCTAACCGGGAAATTTTATGGAAGCTTTCGAATTGTTTCCGCGAATTGGCCCGGGGATATGTTGAAATCGTAAAGGTAGGGGCACTTCGTTTTATTATTCCACCCGTTTGTAAGCTCGACTCTTGAACGTTATTATTTCTTTATACCTTTTGTCTGTTATTTGTGACATTTCAATTTAATTACAAAGTTACATTTCAATTATAAAATTAATAAAATACATAAATAAAACTTACACGGATCAATGAGTAAATCATAATCTAAATCTATACTAATAAATAAAATTGAAGTGTATGTTTGTAATGTCAGAGTAATAATTAATTACTAGATACATATGAATGTATGGACGATACCTAAACTATTTTTTTAGCTGTCTGTCTTTTTGTTTCTTCTGGCTAATCTTCGAGACGGCAGGATGTATTTTCATGGAACTTTTTTTGATAGACAGCTGAAGTTACTCCGCGTAATTTAATTTTCGAAAAATTTAATTATTTATGAATTAATTAGGTTAGGTTAATTAATTATTTATTAAATAGGTTTCCGTGTAATGACATTAAAACTCATGATATTGTGAATAAAATCCAATTCATCTTACAGTTTCACTGGAAGGTGTTTGAGTTTGTGAGAAATATCCTTGCCTTCTGTTACTACCAAAAAATAATTTTAACAAAGTTATTAGGATTCCGTGAAATAAAATTAAAACTCATGAAATTGTTAACAAAATAGGATTCAATGGACAGCACCGTAAAAAAATATTTTCCAATGATTATTTAAAATCTGAAGCATAATTATTTAGTGAAGAATATTTCAAACACGGCAGAGCCAAGGACTCACAGCTAGTTTAATTTTAAAGTTATTCGCAGTAATAAAATTAAATTTAAATTGGATAATTCGTAAGAGGACAGAATTTTGTTTATTGTTATTCATGCATTTCCTCTTGGTCTGCGCTCTTTTTTAGACATATTTTTCAACAAAATTTAGTACAATAAATTGTTTTAAATTATAAAGATACAAAAACGACTAACTTCTATTTGAGCTTTATAACTATTTTTATATTACTATATTATTATTTTTTTTTCCTTACTATATGGGTTAGTCTATATTACTAGTTTTTTTTATTGTTGTTTTTCTTTCCCATCCTATTTTTTCTCTTCAACCCCCTAGCCACATCCTCGGGATTACCGTGGGTGTGACTAACTTTTGGGTTATGGTGTTTATCACCCTATCATCTCAACTCTTAATGGCTATTTTGAGGTTGTAGTACACGATGTCTTTATCCGTCGCCGTCGACACGTTGCGGACGAACCTGCCTAATACGTTGTCTCCGTCGTCGGTAATAGACACAGGTGTCTGTGTGTCTAGATACTGCCAACACGGCATGCGGGACGCTATCATGGACTTGCAGCCTCTTGCCTTTTGTTTCTAGGATTACTACCGATGAAAATATCGGTCTCTGAGCCTCGTGAATGGTCAGGATGCCTCCCTCACTATCCCTCACTGGAGCCGAAATCTCTACTTGAAAGGTTCTTGTTCTCTTCCTGAAGAGGACAGGATTAGGAATGAGCACCTTTGAGGAAGTTTGATAGTGGCGCCAGTAACAGAGAAGTTAAGGAGCAGTCTTCTGTCCTGGTACAAGCCTGTGATGCGCAGAACCCCTCACATGGATGCTTATGTAACATTTGTACGGCCCTTATGTGGCCTCAGACCGCAGGAACGAATTAGATTTAAGATTCGTACACACTTATAGCCCGCGGCAGAATGATTACTTACACAGGTCCGTACGCCTCGATGGCTGACGTAGAATGAACCACGTTCTTTTTTTTTTTCTTAACCTAGCTAATTATGTTGACCGAAAGGGCCTTTACAGCTTTACCGAACTTTGTGGGCGAGTGCTGAAGGCATTCAACCGCTAAAGGTATCTAGCTCAAGGGTTCGAACCTCGGCTTGGCCCTTACCTAAAAGTAAATAAACCACGTTTACAATGCAGCGCTCTTTTATAGGGATATCGTTTGAGAGGGTAGTTATCATTTAATACAATCAATTAAAGGGCGGTTTAGTACGCCTACGCTTTTACAAATTTTTACTCTTATGAATCTTTAGGTTTTAATAATCTTGCCAGGGCGACGTGGAGTGTGCTGGTTTAATTCCTTGTCGCCCAATGAAGGTGGCGGATGGTACTGTGGGGTTTTAACGAGTATTCCCAGCGCCTCACGTCGGACGAGTCCCACTTATCCCTACCAGCTCTAATTTAGAAGATGGTTCTCCTGGATTAGGGTTGGTAGGAGAATGCGTAAATGCATCTGTGGAGATTAAAAAAAAAATTAATAGTTTAATTATAAAGCATAAAGACGTGGTCACTCAAAAATAAATTGAGAAGACTATACTCGGAATTTCACTGTATAATCGAATTACAGCAAAGAGGCGTGGTCACTAAAATAGAAATTGAGAGGTCTATACTCGGAATTTCACTGTATAATCGAATTACAGCATAGAGGCGTGGTCACTCAAAAATAAATGGAGAGGACTAAACTCGGAATTGCACTGTATAATCGAATTAAGAGTGATGAGTTCCGCAAAAGAATCAAAGTTAGTTACATTGTTTGAAAAATTACTAAACTTAGTAGCAGTGGAAGAAGCATGTTAGCCGTAGTAACGATTTCCCCGCATTCAAAAGGTTCTCGAATGATGACCACGTACTGGAAGACGCAGCTTGGACAGACCTCTATAAAGTTGGACCAAGGACCTGGTGAAGGTCGCAAGAAACTCCTGGATGTGAGTAGCATAAGACCAGTCGTCGTGGAGTACTATGAGCGAGGGCTGTGCCCAACAGTTGATGTTTTTCGGCTGAAATGATGTTTAATTATGTGGATTTTGTGGTTTAAAAATATTTTTCTTCTAAAAAGTATGTACAATTATTTTAAAACTATAAAAAACTGGGATTCTACATCTAGTGTGTTTCATTGCCGATCTGTATATATTTAAGTTAAGTACTTTCAAATTTACTGTATTATCCATCCCTTCAACCATAAGACGTCCACTGTTGGACATAGGTCTCCCCCAATGAGGTGGGCATTGCCATAATCTCCACGCCTGGCAGGCGGGTTGGCGATTGCAGTAGGTGTTTGTGACACTCAGAGGATGATGCTGCCCATTCTCTGATTTTTATCCCTTAGTTGCCTTTTACGACACCCGCGGGAAGATATGGGGCGTTAATATTCTTGGCCGGCACCACACGGCTTGTGTATTGTGGTTGCTTGTAATACCACACAGTATTGTGGATTTTATACATATTAAAAGAAAATTGCTTCTCAATATTAAGTTGTAAAAGTGAACTTAAAAATGTCTTTAAAGGAATTCTACGAAGCTTATGTCACTTCTTACGTAAAGTTTTAAGTACTTTTATAATTCTGTCGTTACATTGCGCGGCGACATGTTTCATTCACGTAATGTGGAACTTCGCTCTTCTGTTCTCTGAGTGAACTAGTTTCCAACTTTTCAAAGTAAATGTTATTCTCAGCTTTAAAGTGATAAACTTACGTACTCTCCTCCCTTGGCTCTTCTATAATTTTAACTATTAGATTTTGTCAACATCGTATAAGCGTTGGAATTATTTGCTGTTCGTTAAGATCCTAGGAAAGTTTAGTATGTTTTATAGAGAGTTAATGATGCCATTTATTTGGAAATAAATAATTTAGTAACCATTGATTTTATTACAAGTGGGACTATTTAATTTTGTACTTGTCTTATTAGAGTTTAATATGGTACGGTTATGTCTGTACACTAGGTCGGATTAACATAGTCAAATATCTATACTAATAAATCTGTAATATCAAAATAACAATTTTTTACTAAATCTATATAAATGTATATATGACACTTATGCCAAAAATATAAATTTTAAAATTTTTGTCTACCTGTCTGACTGTTTATTTGTTCCAGGTAATCTCCGGAACGGCTGGACCGATGGTGACGGGACTTTTTTTGGAAGATAGCTGAAGTTTTTCCGCGTACTTTTATTTATCAAAAAAAGCAGGATTTCGAGTAAAACAATTTAGAACTCATGAAATTGTTAATAAAATTCTATTCAATGCACAGTTTTACAGGAAGATATTTTGATTTGTGGGTAGTATATTTGCTTAATATTAACAACAAAAAACATTTGGGGTTAATAATTAGGGTTCCGTATAAAAAAGTTAAAAAATATATAAAGCAGTGAAAATCGGCCAAAACCGCGGTTACACAGCTAGTTGAAAATAAATGCAAAAACAAGTGCAAAATATGCTCAGTACTAACGCGAACATCTACAATTGAGAAAGTAAGAAAATAAATATAAAATACTAAGTAACGTTACCCTGACGGGTAACTTTATTTTTGAGATATTATAAATATTTGTAAGTAATATTATTTTATGGCATCTTTTAAAATAAAATATGAAACATTCAGGCCACAAGGTTATATCGTAGATAATTGAATATGTAACATTAGAATGTGAAATATGTAATTAAAAAGACTACGTGAGTAGGCGCCTAATGAAATTTTCTCGGGATCACCTCCCGTGTTAAACGTTCATACGTTTCATAAAATGAATTAACATTGTTAAAATTATGAGGTACATTGTGAATATTAAATACTTCATTTTATTATTTTAGGTTTTAATGGAGTGCAGTTATTAATGTAAAATGGTTTTTATTTATTGTAAATATATGCTGGTTACCCTATGCTATGCTCACTATTTGTTATACATTTGAGCAAGGACAGTGAGTTGCAGTGCATATTAAAGGAAACAATATTGCGTAATACTGATCGAATATGTTTATTGAAAAAGTAATATTACCCTATTCTAAACATTTTATGTATTATTCAAGCCTTAATCAATTATTTAGACTGATACAAACCATACTAAATTTATCTTATGTAAATAAATTAAAATTTAGCATCAAAATAAATATTTGTAAAAGTACAATCAAATTCGAGAGATTGAAAGATGCCGCCATTTTGGAGCGCTATTTCAGTGACGTAAGCGGTAAGCGTCCACAGCTACAATGGCGGCTTGTGGAGTGATTTATTGGTTTTATGATAATGATTTACAGTTTATAATATTAGAGTTGCATATAATATAGTCTATTTTTATAACCCATGTTATGTGAATGTAAGGAAAGAGTAGTGTAATTCAACAAAAAGAGGTAAAGTACAAAAGGTAGTTATTTGTACCAATGTTGTAGATCACTACAATATAAGTAATCTAGCTATGACTGCGGCTTTGCCCGCGCGAAATTTACACCATTTGTAGTCTATATTCTCATTAATGATTAAAACATGAAAATGATTATAATTATGTATCTCCAAGGGGTAAAATTTCTAAAACGTTGATATGCTTGTACATTATGTAAATTTCGTGCTTCTTAGTTTAAAAATGATGAACTTTGATACAAAAGTTGATCCCTTCATTTACCACTTTAGGGGGGGTGAAATTATCCGAAATCCTTTTTATATAGAAAATAAATATTACATTATGTCAGAGAACACTGTTTTTTTTTTTCAGTTACATCATTATGTGCATTTGACACCGAATTCTCGATTTTTTGGTGTTTGAGGGTTGATATTATTGAGCTTGTGTTAGCACTAAGTAATACACACTTGAAGTTTAGAATGAGTAATATCTCAAAGTGCATTTGTTTAAATGTATTACTTAGTGATAGATATTCATTTTGAGAGTTTTAGCTAAATAAAACAGCACGCTAAAAAAGATTGAAATAAGTCTATTTAAATTAGAGTTTTTTTTTTTGCCTAAATTAAAGATTATTATTTTATTCCAACTAGCTAGAAAGCTAAGTTGAACACAGACTTTGTTTAACTCAGATTTCTTTTGTTGAATTACGGGCTTTTAAAACAGCTTTTCTGTTTCAAACATCTGCTCGGCGAAGTGAGTTAGATGAAATTCCATTTAAAAACTTTGTTAATTTTAAAATTAGAACTTTGTTTATGTTAGATGCAAGTGTGAATGAATATTTAATTATTATTTAAGTAATAACTTAAGAAATATATAACGTAAGTAAATGAATCAAGTCAAATGAAGTCATCATTGTTCATTTTGATGAAGACGCCGCTATATATGTATTTTTTTTTCAATATTTCCAAAACTTGGAACGTAATATCTTTCTATTTCTTCTTCAATGTTTCTTTTAACTATGTATTATGAAAATATTGAAATTTAGATAGGGAATTTTCTAATAATGCCCGCCTGGGTAGCTAGCACCCTCAAATTCGAAAAAACTGTTGCCAAATACCAATAGGTGTGTTTCGGCAGCATCACTTGAGATCCACTAGGCTTTGTATGTTTTCCATCCTGGACCACATCTTCACTTAATATCAGGTGAGATTGTGGTCAAAGCCCTAAAATTGAATGCCCTAAATGAGTCTATACCGTGTAAAAAATATTGCTAATTTGAATCAAATTCCTTGTTGGCTTTTATTATTATAATTTCCCAATCGGTAACAACTGACATACATAGGTGCTTTATATTTAAGTAAATTATTATTGCCTAATTGAATCGGATGCAGAATGAAGATTTTGAAAAGTCATTTATTAGTTCGATTGAACTCGAATCTTCATATTAGCTTTCGATTCACTAAATCTGTAAGATTTACTGAGTCACCTGTATTAAGTCCAGTTGAAAGATATTTCATTTGATCCCGGCGCTATATCTAATAGCTTTAATGCAAGTACTCGTCTGTGGAAATAAGAAATACTTTCAATATTAGAAGATCCGTAGTGATTGACGAGAGTTATGATTGTGTTTCATAAAATCTGTAGATATTTATTTAGTGTACCTAAAGATATCTTTATTAATTTAGTATGGATTATGTAATAATAGTGCTCGGTCTGCGGTTGACAGTCTATTATAATCATGTATTATAAGGATTTGAAAAAATAAAATTGTGCGTAAACAAGTCTTTGTTTACTTATTTTAGTTACCATAAATATTCCAAAACTACTACTACTACTACAGAAATACCGCGGAGCACTTGCACGAATGAGTGTGAATATAAATGCTACACAGTTAGCTGATGCGAGCCATTGGCGCCACCATATTGGCCTTGGCTACTCTGCCGAGCGCCTTTCACTTTACCGCGGCCGCCTGTAATGCGACATGCAGTAAAGTTTCTCTTTAAAAAAGCTACGTCCAAATGGTTTTTATTCAGAGCACAAAAACTAAAGCTACAGTATAGAGGATAAAAATATGTTAAACTGATCTACCTTTGTCTATATATTAATAAATGTATATCGACATGGCACTAAATTTTCATTAGAATAGAATTTCTATAGGTAGTAATAAATAAAATTGAAGTGTCTGTTTGTAATCTCAACATTATTTATTTTTACTAAATGGATATGAATATATAAACGATACTTATAGCAAAAATACAGTTTTTAAAATTTTTGTCTGTCTGTCTGTCTGTTTGTAATGGGTAATCTCCGGAACGGCTGGAGCGATTTGGACGGGACTTTTTTTTTGGTAGATAGCTGAAGTTACTCCGGGTAACTTAGGGTACTGTTGATTTTCGAAAATCGTTAAGGTTCCGCGTAAAAAAAAACAAAAAAAAATTGAATAAAATCCGATTCAATGCACAGTTTTACGGGCAAGTGCTACAATTTATGAGAAATATATTTATATTATCTTAGTACTAAATTTTTCTAGGAAAATAATTACGGTTCCTTGTACAAAATGAAAACACAGCTAGTCTATAAATAAATAAGCAAAAAAATAATTCAGGAGATTTTGTTCACCTCTTTTTATCAACTGATTTTATTAATATAATTTTGTATGTTCTTAGTATGAGGTTAAGTCTTATCAATAAAAAAACATTTGGGAACTCAATTTCAAAATAACATTTTTTTTTTTCCTTGAAATTCAAAATAACGATATTATTACTACTGAATTTCAAGGACTGGTCTAGTTGTAATAATTCGATATACGCTGCTTTCTGTGAAATTAAATGTTTAGAACTCAAAACATTTTTCATTTATACTACCAAAAATATATATGATAAAATGTACCCTGAGAATATATTAGTAATGTAAAAAAAAACATTCGTGTAAATCAGTCCTTGAGTTAGTTTTCGAAAGTCAGTAAATTGACAGACAGAGACAGACTTTTACAAATTGTAAGAAAAGGATAACAAACATAGCTGCGTATAGTTTATAGCTGATGCTATGCAGTGCGACACATTCTCAATTATCTTCACTTTCAAACTCGCCCGATAAAATCTTTCAATGTAATTCACTAGAATTATATGAGGGGGAAAATTAAGGGTTCGCTTCTGTAAGAAAGCATTAGGGGAACTTCAAGTAAAGTGCATTGACTGCATAATAAACTATATTCCAGCAAAATGTGTAATACTTTCTGGAAATTAAATAAAACTAATTTAGAAAAGTTCGTCCTTAATAATATAAGTTAGTTATTAGTTAGTATTAAATAGGAAGGGTGAAATTCATATAAAACTTAATACTGTTTTCAAATAATGTATTTAATAATAAATATTAGCTGTGTGTCCGCGTCTTCCCCACGGTTTCACGCTTCAATTAATTAATTTACGCGCCTAATTCATGGCCTAAGTTACGTGAAGTAACTTCAGCTATCTACCAAAAACGTCTCGTCAAAATCGGCTGAGCCGTTCCGGAGATTAACCGGAACAAACAGACAGACAAACAAAAATTTAAGAAAGTGTATTTTTGGTATAGGTACCGGCCGTATATACATACATATGTAGTTAGTAAAAAGTTGTTAATTTGATATTAAAAACAGACACTTCAATTTTATTTATTAGGATAGATCCGATGAAGTACGTTTTCCATCCATCCATTTTGCGTACAAGGATTTAGTTTCTTTACGATGAATCGCTTCATTAATAGCTTGGTACATGGTAGTCCTACAACCTAACCTTAAAACCTTAATATATCTAAGCCATATTCTAACATACTAAATTGCAAACTAACCATTGCAAAATGAACACTTTATATGTATATATATAAAAATGTTACATAAAATTAAACCTCGTAATTGGTTAAAACAAGGCTGATTGATGTACCAGAGGGTGGAATTCAATCAGAACTATGTTTGTGAGCACTAAAAGGTCGATTGACTCGAGTGTAGGTACAATTAATTCATCTCGGCCTTTCGTACAGATTTCCTTATATGGACATTCATAAGCAATACAGTGTTAACCGTAAAAAAAAACAAATAAATTTTGATGGCAAAAGCAAAAATTTACATTGTACAAAATAGTATTCTGTGACATAATGTAAAAAGGAATTTATTTTAAAACTAAATTAGTTTCAAATCAAAGCCATTCCGTAGTAGCATGTTTTCATTTTTTACACGGAATCCTAATTTTATTTGAAAAATTAGAGTAGCTTAAGTTACGCTGAGTAACTTCAATCTGCCAGAAAAAAAAATTAAAATAGTATTGTTGGTATAGGTATCGTATATACATTCATATGAATTTAGTAAAAAGTTACATTACAAACAGACACTTCACTTTTATTTATTTTGGTAGATAATTACCTACTTATGATGATTATAAAACTAGCTGTGTGCCCGCAGCTGCGCCCGCATTTCATATATTCTTCCCTGCGTTTTAATTTTTTTATACGGAACCCGACAATTACTTTCGAAAATAAAAAATGCCCAAAGCTACTCGGAGTAATTTCAGCTACCTAACAAAAAAGTCCCGCCGAAATCGGTCTAGCCCTTCAGAATATAAGACGGAACAAACAGACAGTACAGACGGATATAAATTTAAAAAAAATGTATTTTTGGTTTAAAAAATTGACATTACAAACATACACTTTAATTTTATTAGTATAGAATATTACCAACTTTGTAAAGTGACAACCACTTTAATAAAATTGGCAAATATAATTTCAAACAACTTCGCCTAAATTTCCTGAGAGTGAGAGAATTTATTTGCGGTCTGCTTGTAACGACTGCCTATTTTCTAAATGATTCTGTCTAAGAGGCGCGTTTGTTGCTTAATTGTATTTTATTAAATTGTATACTTTATTTTATTGTTGAAATTATTCAGTGTTAATAATTAATATTATGTGTTAAGCAATACAATTTCATAGAAATAAACACTCTATCGAAGTGTATACAAATTCAGGCTATTTTAAATGTGATCAACCTTAAAGGTACAATTATAACCAGTATTAAATAATAAAAAAAGACGTGTACATTTTACGCGGTAGAAATGAATGAAACCTACAAAACCATAGAGTATTTAAATTCTATGTTCAAAACAGTACTTTTCAAGATTGAGACGAAGACGGCGCGTCATTATAACCTTATTTTGAGGTACATCAGAACGAGATTTGACATGTTCGCAATCTGGCAGAGCGTCGTGTCGTTGGTCGGTGCAGCCGTGACAGATATCACTTCTTCATAACTGTCAACGGCGAGCGCAGGTCGTGTCTAACGAATCGCCTACGTTCCCCGTAATCTAATTCTATTTTGTGTTTACAATAATCAAAAGTAACACACTAAATGATTCTGTAATTACTAGGTTATTGATTTTATTGGTATTCTGTCTATAATGTTATTTATCCAATTACTTCGCTGCCATTTGTAAATATACTCACATAAGACGCGTTGACTGATCTTGATAAGAAGCGAGGATTGCCATTATATATATATACCTATTTGTGTTTGGCGATAGATTTACAAACTTGAGGCTGGCAGCTACTCTGGCGGGCATAATAACAAAAAGACCTACTACCATGCTATGGTCATGCTAAGCTCAGGCCCTTTATAGAGTTGGGTAGGTGGGTTCGAACCCGCATTCATCGACGCGGAATATAATTTATTGTACTTTTATTTTAAATTAGTGTACTATTATCGGTCTTTGATAAATAAGTTAAATTTGAATTTGATTTGACGTTTTGAAGTGGGTGAAAATCACGGTCAAAGATTCCGTTTAAATAAGATGAATACAAGTTCATAATTAATAAAAAAAGCGTTAAAAATGGTTAAATCGGCCAAGAAACGATTTTTATGAAATGTATGTTTATGTGTTGACATTATATAGTGTAAACGGATATGGTGTTTGTTGAGGACATAAGGGTGGTATATCACGTCAATGCGTGCTTTTGACAGGGGGCTCATGGGCTGGTAAAGTGGGTCTAAGCGATGTGGTTTGTGTATGTTATGTATACGCATATATTTTTGAAGATAGCAAATGCAACTGCAAAATACAATGTCGTCCACGCATCTTATCCTGATTATAAGTACGTGGGATGTCTTTTTTATTTTTTTGCATTTGAATTTTATAACTTTCATAACTCTTTAAAAAAATATTATAAAATGAGCAATTCATAATTTTTATAACAAGTTAATCTAATAATCACTACACAAAATTATTTATTATTAAATATTAATTGACCTACTATGACAATTTTGTAACAAAAAAGTTATTTTTTTCAAATTTAATGAATCATTGGCTCTAAGTAAAAAATAATGCACTAATGTCTTTTTTAATATAACAAAACATGCCTACGACTAAAAAAAAACAAAAAAAATAGTTTAAAAAACTTTTCTGTTTAGAGAAACTCGAATTTGTGTAAATTTCCCTGAAACTCATAAATTAAATTATAACTTTCAAAATGATTAATGACAAACTGCTAAAATTGCTGTGCATTGAAGTTTGACGATGTATATCTTTTAAACGCTTAATTTAATATTAATAAAGTATTTTTGTAGAGTAGTTAATTTCCTTCAACAATGAATTGCGCAATTCACAATATTTTTTTAAAGAGTTATAAAATTGATAAGCGAAAAAGATGTTTGTCTTAAAATAATCATACTTTAACCATTAATATCTTTTAATTGGTGTGAATTATGAAAAAATTATAAATCCTGGTATGGACATGTGATGCGCAGGGAGAAAGAGAATGTTGTAAGAAAGGTATTGGATATGAATGTGGACGGTTACATGCGAAGGGGAAGACCAAAGAAAAGATGGATGGACTGTGTGAAAGATGATATGTTTAGAAAAGGAGTGAATGCGGAGATGACAACAAATAGAGAGGAATGGAAGAGGAAGATATGTTGCGCCGACCCCAAATAAAAATGGAAAAGGGTAGGGAGATGATGATGATGATATGAAAAAATTATAAGATAGCTTTTTGTAAAGTGCTTAATTTTAAATAAATGAATGCTAAACATTTTGAATACTCAGTCGGTAGAGATATGTGATTTTTTTTTCTGAAACTGAAGAAAAATCGAAAGCTGTAAGGCGGAGCGGTCACCTTCCAATTAAAGTTAAGAGCTCATATTGGTGAGAATTTTCTAGAGGTGTCTAGTAAAAGTAAAAAAAATAGTTATTTGGCTCACCCTATTCTATATATATTGATTTTATCTTACATAAAATAGTAGAATCGTTTGTTGTTTATATAGAAAAATGTATGCAATATTAAGTGTAAAAGATTATCGATTTAATGATACAGTGATATGAATATACATAGGTGTATTGAATAGATTCGCGTATTATGTATTTGTATACGTGCTTATGTTTATGTTGTTACGGTGAGTCGCCGACATAATAATTTGTTTACGGGTCACGTCAAGCGGAACACGGGGTTCGATGTGACCTCATTTTATATCTTTAACCTTTAGTCTTTAAGCTTAACGATATATGTCATAAAGTTATTTAATAATTATCTGTAAATAATTTTGTCCTAGTCAATTTTAAGGATGTGGTCATTTATGTGGCATATTCGAATATCATTATTGATGAATAGTTTGCTGACTAGCTCTCAATAACTAAATAATAAAATTAATCAATTATTATTATCAATAATAAAAAATATTTTGTTTTAACTGTTGCACTACGCAATCGATTTGACAGGCTACCAAATAAAATAAAAATCAATTGGTATCATTATTGGAAAACAGAAACTACAACAATGTTATATTTAATATCAGAAAGGATTTTTTTGAGAAACTTTCTTTTACTGCCTACTTTAGAAGAAATTAATTGATTACCACTAGATTGAGTTTTACGTTAATAACTTTGGGTTTCATCAGCGGATCAAAACATAATGATCAGTCAGAACAAATCTCTGAAAACAATGTAAAATGAAGAAATAAAAATGTGATATATTTTTGCTTTAGCCACTTATCAATATCACAAGAAATTAAAAAAAAAACGATATTTTATAAAAATAAATATATAGAAAACAGGAAAGTAAATTTTATTTTTCCCCTTTTTAAAACAATGCTTGCGGTAGTCGTTTCCTTCTAAAGAGTTCAAAGTGGAATTCTATTATGTGTTATTGAAAATTACCCTATTCTATTTTTATTCCTAATTAACACCGACTGTGTGTTGTATTTATACAATTCTGCCAACATCGCGTGATATATTCATTATAAAATCAGCTACAATGTATTATCGAACAATGATTTCGTAGCGATGACGCGCAGTGGATAGTGCGGCCGGATTCCGTGGGTTCGAGCCCACCCATCGAACTCTAAAATCAGCCTGAACTTACGGTAAAGGAAAACATCGTGAGGAAACCATAAAATGGTGGTAGGACATTTTAAAATTATGCCTGCCTGGGTAGCTACCATCCTCAAGTTCAAAAACCTGTTGGCAAATACCAATAGGTGTGTTCCAGCAGCATCACTGGATACCTAGTATCTAGGCTTAGTGCTTTTACCATCCTGGAACATATCGTCACTTACCATCAGGTGAGATTGTGGTCAAAGCACTGAACCTATACCTTGTAAAAAAAATGCTTTATTAAAATGGCAGCCCTTTTGGTAGAAATTTCCAGATAGTTTTAACGGCAACGTAGGATTCATTTATGTTTCGTTTTATTATTACTAAATCACTTTTAATAATAAAATTTTATAACGTGAAATGTCACAAGAATTTTGTAACAATTCGTAATTAAACAATAAAAAACGACTGTATGATACACTACAGTCCCGCTAAAAAATCCCAACGATATTTTACAGTATTTTCTTGGTTAATGGCAATCTGCGATTTAAATGCACAATTCTGCCCGTGTCATGTGATAAGTTATGTATAAAATCTTGTGTCAACGTTTCTAAGCTTCAACCAAATATGTAGCTCATCTGCCTAGAACATTCTATGGGGTTTTTTATACCACTTCAGAATAAGCGTTTCGCGTCATCATTTCTAACACACCTCACCTGTGCAGTATAACCAAAAACTATATCATAATACGACATCAAAGTTACACAATGTAGGATCAAATGTGGAAGATAATGAATTAAACACCCCCCAAAATTCTAGTATTTTATTATTAGAAGCAACTTTGTAGTACATCTGGAGAGATAAATAACACTAATGATATCTGGAACATACATATGTAAATCACAGAAGACGGATGCTAAAATGACGATAAAGTTTTGTAAATGAATTTCTTATTGAGGTAGAATAAAAAAAGAAAATAAGTGCACCTTATTAATTGTTAAAACAAAATACAATATGTCGTGCCTTGTCACGCCGCGATAAAGCGATTCAATTACCGGTCACGTCAACCGGAACGTGGGGTGTGAAACGACCTCATTTTAATCCTCCAAGCCTCACTTTTAACTATCCAACTATTATATTGGTAGTTTTACCTTAGTTAATATAACACAGTAATAATTGGAACTGGCGAAGTCTATTAAAGTTAAATGTGTGTGAAATTTTGATAATTTTCGACGGCAAAGTGGTTTAATATTCGTCTATCATATAATAAAATTGTAGTAGGTTTTTAATTAGTAATATGTTTAACCAACGATAATGTATATATGGGGGTCCTTTAAGGCACCATCACCTCAATACTATTGAACGTATGAGATGGGGCTACCATTCGTTCGATACTACCATTCGACGTGGAATTTTTCGTAGACGGTTATAGGCTATTTATTTTTTGGATTCCATCAACCCTTTGTCAGTTTTTCGATTTACTCTTATATACATTTTTTCCGCTAATAAAAACAAAACACATTCCATTTTTCTTCATTTATTTGTTTTTTTTAGGTTAAGTATAAATATAATGTTATTTGCACCGAACATATGAACGTGGGCGGAGTTGCAGGCACCAGCTAATATTTATGTAGTTTTATATAGAAAATATTAATTGCTGCTATGTGAATTTCGTGTAGTTTTTTATTTTTCTTTTATTGGCTCAACAAAATTACTCCTTTCATCAGATAATAAAAATGCCTCGGTGGCGTAGCTTACAGTACGACTGTCATTCTGAGGTCTCGGGTTCAATCCCTGGGTCGGGTCAAGTGATATTGGGTTTTTCTACTCAGATTTATCCCGGAGTCTGGAATTTGTGCCCGATGTGGCGACAGACTCCGCCCCTTGTCACATCTGGAACGGGAACTAAGCTCGGCGAATTGTGAGTGACGTAGTTAGCTATTTCATCTCTGCTTTACCTTTTGGGGATAACAGGAGTGAGCTTATATTATAAATAAAGTACAGTCAGGGAACAATGATGACCTAGATGATAATATATCGACAGCCGTTATCGTCATGTCATTATCAATCTTTTTAGGCCTAACACATAACATAATTATGATTTTCGCTTTGAATTCTATAACGTTTTTATTCCGCCTAATTGTTTTTCGAGTACAAAATATATTACAGTTCTTTTCGTTCAGACATAGTTGAATAAATACGAAATAAAGCAAAAAAAAAACTTCAAAGTATTTGATAGAGCACGAACTAAACCATTCTATTTTCCTTTCATGATTTTATAAATCTCCGCCATGAAGGAGTCTCTTATTATGCACATTATAAGTACGTCGTTTCTAACGTGAAATATTTTTATATAAGCATCAACGGGCCTCCTTTGGATATTTACTTTGAAAAATAACATGCTCTTATCTATTTCTGTAAAACCATCATCGAAGAATAGACTAATCTATATTCCATTTATTTGTAAAAGGTCAACAACAAATTAAAACAAAGATACATCTTTCTTTCTCTTTTTTCGTTATTGGCCATATAATTTTGCCAACGTCATACGATATAAATTGTTTTTTTTACACGGAATAGGTCATAGACCTAGTGTGAATAAGACTCACAGTACTAGTTAAAAGACGTTACAAAAAACGAGTTACAAAAGTGTGCGTGAAATGGTGTTGTCATAACTAATCATAAATATGATATCGATGGTATATTCTGATCAGTGGTGTAACTATAGGGTGACAGAGCTGGCAAAATCCCACGGGCTGCTGTCCGATGGGGCGTCGGCCCGCTAAGCCGCGAGATCAGAAGAGTCCTAATATTTTTAACATAATGCAATAAAAATTATAAATACTATTAAAGTTAGACACGACTAAATATTTCAAAGCTTTAGTGATCACTTTAATGATTTAGTAAAATCAAATTCCAACGTGACGATTTATACTGGGGCACCATTCAATGAATATGGCGCGGGCCTCAGATGGTTTAGTTACGCCACTTATTCTGCTATAATCATATATTACCGGATATGTTCAGGCCCACTATTTATTGCGAGAATAGAATAATTCCAAAGATATAAAACATAGTCTCCAAGTAAAAAATAATCTAATTAATAAAATAATATTATATTTCTTATAGATATTGGTATATCAAAATACTACAAACGACAGTTCTAAAAATATTTAGGAGAAATTAAAGGCAATTTATTATAATATAGCTTATTGTAAATTATTTACATTGTATTAAAAAAATAATTGGTTGGTCAAAGTCTCGTCTCTTGTTATTTCTTCAAAATACAATATAAATAAGGCTGATCACTGAAATCAAAATTAAAATCTATCAAGTAATAAATAACTTATTAGCGTTTTAATTTTATCCTAGAGAGGTAACCCCTATACTAAAATATGACGTCAAGCTTTACGTACTTCGTACAAGTTCTCAATCGCCACCAAAAACTTTAAACACATAGGTATTTCAACATTTTAAAATATATTATGTTAAATGAAAAAAATATTACGTTTGAATTCCATCCTGAATAAAAATTATCCTTATTAAATTATAATAATAATTCATATTAACTTATCCACTAAATATCTATGAAGTTTATTATCGGCTATCGATATTCATGACATCATCCTTTCGTCAAACACTAGCGTAAACAAATATTCTTTTATTTACCACAAAATATCTTTCAACCCTGTCTAAAGCAGTAAAATATTACAATAAATCAATATGAAAACATAAAATCTATAATTGAAATAATTTTTTAAGATGAAATATTAAACCCAAATCGGCAAAATATGTGAACTAATAATGTAATCAAACCTGTCTTAATTACCCGTGAAAAGAGTATTTATTTATTTAGATTATTAGGTTGAGTAATTACTAACATTCACTCGCTGAACAAAACACAAATAATATTTTTACATTTTCGTCGAAGATTATTAACTATTTAAATAAAATTTCTCCAAAAGAATTGACAGTGGTCTTAGAGGGTTATAGCAAGTATAGACATAGCCAATATGTCGTTCGATTCGCAATCTCTTTTTGTCTTAGGATATATATCCTTAATTATGACTTCTCACTCCTACGCTCTGTTCGTCTATTGGGCATAGCGAAAACATATTATGTCCGTGGAATAGGCTCAGTTCTGTGACCATAATCTCACCTGATGCTAAGTGACGATGTGGTCCAGGATGGTCAGCACGCTAAGCCTAGAGGTACTGGTTCTCAAGTGATGATGCAGAAACACACCTATTGGTGTTCGGCGACAGGTTTTCAAACTTGAGGGTAGTAGCTACCCAGGCGGTCATCATTAGAAAATGCCCTACCACCATGCTATGGTTTCCTCAGGATGTTTTCCTTCACCGATTTTCGAGTCGGATAGGTGGGGATGGAACCCGCGTTGATTGAAGTAGAATCCGGCCGCAATACCCGCTGCGCCATCATCGTTTCAAATCGTTTTTAATCTTCTGTCAACGTTTCTAAGGTCCAGCAAAACAGGTCAACATATTTCAGGTCATCATTCTATCTCATCTTGCTAGAATATGGAGTTTTTGTGTCATCTCAGAATAAATGTTTCACTTCATTATATCTAATAAACTTCATATGTCTACAATAAGCAAACTATATCATATAAAATGCCACCAAAATTATACGATATAGGGTCAAATACGCAAGTTTGGATTAAAGACAATATCTGCTACACGACTAACTGAGAATCTGCCAAAAACTCGATCAAATACAACGTTGTATTTTTATTTCGCTTCCATTTTTTCTCTTTTTTAAGGAAAAGGCAAAGGTAGGTATATTATGTAGCCAAGCCAGACGTTTCAACCTTATACCAGCGTTTCAACGATTTGGCAAAACGACTTGTTGTAACTTTCCAAGGAGTTTTTGATGGCATTTCAGAACTTCTGTTCCATGTTATTATCTCTATTGGACTTCACTTGAGCTCAATAAATAAATTATAGCAAGTAAAATGTCACCAAAAATTATATAACATAGGGTCAAAAGAACTACTAGATGACAGTCTGAGAAACTGCCAAAAACTATACCACTATAATTTCGTTAAATTTTTTGGTTTGAATTTTGTTTTTTCTAAGGAAGACGCAAAGGTATCTAGGTTATCCAGCCAAGTTAGACATTCCAATCTTATACATATAAACGTCTCAACAATTTTATTAAATGGTATCCATTCCTTCATCCTACGACGTGACGATGCTCTAGCCAAACGAATCTTGTGAATCTTTACCATCTTGTGAAAGCTTTCCAGAGAGTTTATGTGAGACCAGAATTCATGTTCCATGTTATTATTTCTAACAGATTTCACTTAAGTGATAATTAATAAGTAAAGTGTTATCAATATTACAATTTTTTTTTATGAACGATAAATAATTATCAATTCATGACATAATTAATGGCATATTATCATATCTAAGGACTCTTTCCATTGGTATTAATATAATTAAATAAAAAATGACGTGTCTGTTTATAAAATCAAAATAGAGCTTTTTAATAACTACATATGAATACGTATATACGCTACTTTTTAAAATTTTCGTCTGTTTGTTTGTTTTTTCCGCCCAATCTCCCAAAACACCTGTACTGATTTTGACGTGACTTTCTCAAGCAGAAACCTTAAGTTATAAGGAGTATCTTAGGTAATTGTTATTTTAAGAAAATAACAAAATTAGGATTCTGCGTAAAACGACTTATGAAATTATGACCAAATCTGATTCAATGGTACCAATTTTACAGACAAGTATTTGAATTTGTGAGAGAAAGATGTTTGCTTTCTGTTTGTACGAAAAAAAAAATAGAGTACATTAAATAAATATTTCAAAAGTATAGTACGCAATAAATAATTGTTCGCAATAGAAAATAAGATACGCGAGCGGAGTCACAGGCAAAGATCTAGTAGATTATAAAAACATATAAAATAAAACATACATACAACAAACATACAAAATACTACATTTTATGTTACTAGTATCTTTTTGTATAGAATATAAAAAAAAAAATTTATTTTATTTTTATTTTAAAAAAAACTATCAACGAATTTATATTCATACAAAAAAACTAAGCCGCGACTGCCATTATTATAATATATATATAAAAAGATTCAATAAATGTAGGTTAGGAATAAAAGAAAAATTCTATGCATTTAAATTACCACATAATATGTTGAACCGAATTCAGTTCTAGCCAGTTATCTCGAGTCGATGTGATTTACACAAATTGAGTCATTTTCTATTGCCAAGTTTTTAAAGATTATAGAATAGTGTAATGAGATTTATCGGCAACAACCGTGTATTCAGGTTTAGATGTTCGTCTTTTAGCCGATGACGGCTATTCTCGTCTTATTAATGGTCTATCCGATACTTTATACCTAGTTACTTGTGAAATACTTAATGTGTTCTTTACGAATCTCTGACAGTTTAGAGGACACATTTAAAAAGTACATATTTCAGAAATCTATTGTACATACAGACAATGCTTCAGTTTTATTAGTAGTGTAGATAATCATATAAATAAACGAATTCTGTATAGGTAAGTAAATGGGTCTTGACGCAGCGCTCTGAAAGTAGCTCCAATGCATTAAGTTCATATTATGAGCATTTTGTGATTTTACCAAAAATGTAACATAACAAAGTATACTATTAATAAATATACAAAACAAATTTGACGAATCGACCTAATCATAGTCAGTTTATAGTCAGAAAGTGTAAAGTTGTAAAACTGACAAAGACAATTGACAAACGAAGCAATATATATATATTTTTTCTCTATTTAAATAAACGTGTAAACAACAAGGACTATTAAAACAGCATTAGTATGATTGTCCCAATGGTATACAATAAATAGTGGAATTCATTTAAAAATATTATATTAATGTAGAGTGACGCGCGGGTCTTATTCTGATCACGTACTTCAGCTGTAAGTACGGACTTCAATTAAATTATAACAAGAAAAACCCTTTCACAAATGTTATAGAGTTAGTCTGTTTCGCTTCGTGGATTTTGTGGGTATCCACAACGACTAATTTCGATAATCACGACTTCAAACGAACACTTTAAATATTAAATTTTTAATTTCGAAATTTTATTGTTTCACGCAAGTTATTAAGTAGATTTTTCGTCGAGGGTAAATAAAACTAATTGAGATTAATACGGAAAAAGCATTATTTTTTTGGATTTTGAATTACTACTTCACCATCTGGGCGATGAGCTGGATCATGTTTTTTTTTTAACTGTATAGCATCAGAGCTGTTATCACAATGTCAAAAGTAGTCTTGGATGGTAAGCACACTAAGCCTAGAGGTACTGTTTGTCAAGTGATGCTGCCGGAACACACCTATTGGTATTTGGTGACAGATTTTCAATCTTAAGGGTGATAGTTACCCAGACGACGATTACTAAAAAATATCCTATAAACATGAATTAAGCAATGTCTTACCACCATCATCATTCTGATAAGTGCTTGACATATTTACAAAGCCAAAGGCTGAAGTTAGTCTAGCATATCTTGGAAAACGTCCTACTACTCGTTTTAAAATAGGTTAGGTGGATTCAAACTCAATCGATCAGTTCAAAATACACTATAAACTTTTGTCGCCGTACATTGTAAATGATAGTATTTTCTCTGAGCGTAATCTTATTGTTATTCCAAAAAGTTTGATCCAATCTCTACTTTTTTTTTACCATAAAAGAAATCGAGAGAACGATTCCATTTCATTTTGGATACGAATTATTTCCACGTCATTAATTGTTATGTCACTTGTATCCAGTCAGTTTGTTACAGGAATTGACTGATTTTTTTTATTCGTGTTCAGCAAAATCATTTCACTTCATTTAGTTTTAAAGTTCAGCGAAGAGTTGTGTTAGGGAATGAAGTGCACTGAGCTCTGCGTAACTTTACGAGCAGACAGAATATGTCCGAAAAGGCACGTTTGGCTGTGCATATGGGTGTCCTAGTCCTTATCTAGGGTAGTGAGTGCTGGGTCTGGCAGAGGAAACCTGAAGGGAAGATTAATATTTTACAAATGAGAAGTGTAAAAAGTATAGCTGATAAGAGAATGATAGATAAAGTAAGTAAAACTGTGACAAGGGAATGTTGTGTTAGAGGATGTAGTGACAAAGGTGGAGAAAGGGGTGCATCAATGGTTTGAGCACGTAGAGAGGATGGATGAAAGAAGATTGACGAAACAAATTTACAAAGCGAGGGTGATTGGGCAAGCTGGTAATGTTCGTTCTAAGCGATCGTATCTCGACCAGGGTGTTCTGAAGAAAGGCCACGTCAAAATTACCCGTAACCGAAGAGCACATATGAAAGTAAAGAAGCGAAAGACGTGTGCAAGAATCGTAGCAGCTGGATGTATGTAGGTAGTCTCTGGCTTTACCCTTACGGGAGAGAGGTGTGACGTTATATCGTATGTATGGTGGTCGTAACCCAGTTCGTAACTAAAGTCCTTCTATTCAGCATATTTATTTGTTTTTTTGTTTGACATTTTTGATATTATTATGTCGTAGCAAGTTTTTAAACTTGATTTTATTATTTACTGGCTGTGTGCCCGGGGCTGAGCACGCGTTAGATACATTCTTCGATATGTTTTAATTTTTTTTATATGGAACCACTATTATTTTCCAAAAATAATGTTAATACTAAGATAAAGTAAAAATATTTCAAACACTTGCTGGTAAAACTGTGTATTGAACCGGATTTTATCAAAATTTTTGTGAGTTTTGATTGCTTTGAGCGGAACCTTAATTATTTTCGAAAATTAAAAGAACCGCAAGTTACGTGGCGTAAACAATTCCGTGAAAATCGGTCCAGCCGACACGAAGACTGTTCGTTACAAACATACAGACAATTTTGTTTTTTTAAATCTTTTAGTTTTGGTATAGGTACCGTATATACATTCATATGTACCTACTAAAAAAATGTTACTTTGATATTACAAAGTAACACTACAATTTTATCACCAACAGATACTAGATACTATTATCTAATAGTATTGATATCAGCGCAATCTGACCGTCGGTAATAAAGAATTTATATCCTTAAGTGCATGACCTAGTTTGAAAGATGTAAAGCTATAAACATAGGCTTGTTTCGGAAGTTGAAAAGGTTAACTATATCATTAAAAGGATTGGTCTAAGCTTTATAATACATCTAACACTTGGAAATACATGATTTATTTTAATAAATACATACGTTTACTGGTATAATGAATTTGTTAAACGAAAGAAATGCCAAAATAAAGTTCGTCACATAGTTTGAAGGAAAATTCTGTTTTTATAATACGTCGAAGAAAGAGATTAAGAGACGTGTATTTTTATGTAATATAGTTTGGTTACCTTAAATTGAGATGAATGGAAGAGGAAGTTATGTTGCGCCGATCCCAAATAAAAATGGGATATGCACAGAGTGATGATGTAGTTTGGCTACTATACTCAAATGACGTGCATTTTATCTCCATAATTGTTTTTTTTTTTAAATAAAATAAAATATATTCTGCGGACTCTGGGTCTACATCTTTTTTTATGTTGGAGGTTTAATTCGACTTGCGTCAGAAAAAATTGCCTATAATATTTTATGCAGCTATGCAGTTACCTTCTTACATAATTAATTAAGTGAGCTTAAATCTACAATCTACTTATATTTCACATCTAAACTAGGACTATATGTTAAATATATATATATATATATATATATATATATATATATATATAATGCAATATACGCAGTAATGAACGCAATGTTTACCAGCAGCTAGATAGACTGCATGCTGTTCGAGATAGCATAGGAAAAGATATATTAAAGAACCAATTTTCTTAAAGTTCTCTCTTGAAAATTAAAATCCCATCCATTAAAGCGAAAGACGTTCACTGCTGGACATAGGACTCTCCCAGAGATCTCCACCACAACCGGTCTTACGCCACCCGCATCCAGCGGACTCCCGCGACTTTCACCAGGTCGTCGGTCCACCTTGTGGAGGGTCTACCCACGCTACGTCTTCCAGTACGTGGCAGCCATTCGAGAGCCTGTTGGGCCCATCGGGCATCAGTTCTTCGAGCACTTCAGTTTGGCAATTCTTCGATAAATGTTTACTTTGGTTCTTCGCGGATCTCCTCATTTCTGATCTAACACGCAGTATCAGAAGATCAGATCACGCACGATCAGAAACTCCGAGCATATCGATCTCTATTGCTCTTTGAGAAACTTTAAACCTCCTAATTAGACCCATGTTACCGTAAATACGCAAAACATAGCCCCCTCGCCTCCCATTGACCCCATATTCACCAAATTATTCATTTAATTTACATTTAAGGAACAGCAAGATGGCGGTGGCCATTGTGATTCATTAAAACGTCGGAAGCAATCCCTCTATGAACAATAGGTAGGACATAATAATTATAACCCTTTTAGTGGCGACAATAACCTACATGTCTTATCTCGTTTACATAGGTCGTTAAGACCCTGAAAGCTGTACAACTGTTACATTTATCCTTAGGAAATACAACCTACACTGTAAAAGGGACGTCTCGCCAGTGTATTGTTGCTTGCTTTTAACAAATTACTTTCTTTTTAAGGTGATTTTCTTTAGTATTTTTTTAGATGAACGTAAATATACGTTATATTTCTCTACTTTTAATTGTAAACGTAGCGATTAAATTTGAGTTCGTTGTAAAAAAGTATTGTATTTAGACCATAAAAAATTCACAATCGTTCGGTTCAGTGTCTTATTCTAAGTTATCATTTTCTTTGTAACTTTATCATATTTTATAAAGTGCCTTTTATAACACATTGTTGCCTCTTAATGAATGTTTGTTACAAAAAAAAAATCATAAAATATTTAAAATATAATATATTATGTGTAAAACATTTTATTAGCTGTCGGCTGATTTGACGTACTATTGATTTTACCTATATATTGAAACAGCATGAATGTAATTGATTTATTGAAATGGTTCATGTAAATTCAATAAGTCAGTGGCACGGTCAAAGCCATAATTCAACTAAGCACCGCTTATTAATGACATTATAATCCAATTGACAGCGATTTTAGCATAGTTAATAATATTATGAAAATCAATCAGCCTTTATTGCTAAAGAGAAAACTTTTACAGTTATAATTTCTTAACTATAATCTATATTAATAAATAAAATTGAAATAAATATACGGTACCTATACCAAAACACACTTTATTTTTGTCAGTCTGTTTATACTTGCTAATTTCCGAAACGGTTGAACCGATTTTGACGGGGCTTTTTTATTAGAAAACTGAAGTTCAATTTTTTTTTTAAATTAGGGTTTCGCATAAAAAAAATAAAGCTCATGAAATTGTTTTTTATAATATATGAAACGCGGGCGGAGTCGCGGTCACACAGCTAGTGTTAATATATTACATCTTTCGATATAACCATTCTACGGGGGTCTTCATATCATGTATCTTTCGCAATGCTCATCCGTCTTTCTTCTGCTACCTTCTTTATGTCGTGTACCAATCTGTTTTGTGGCCTGACTTTTTTACCTTTTTCCATCTTCTACGAACCACTATACAAACTCCTTTGTCCATTTTGTTTTATAAATTATAGCCTATAAATTTTTCATCGTCATTTGTTTTGTTTTATTATTTCTCATGCTTTTATAATTTTTGATGTGCATCTAATTGTGTTTTTATTTGTATGTTATTTTCATTTATTTGTCTAATATATTCCTCTTACAATATTGTTTTAGTTAATACTCGAGTTAGACATTCATTTTTTAAAATTAATAACTAGCTGTGTGCCCGCGGCTGCGCTCGCGTTTCATATGTTCTACACTGCGTGTTTTTTTATCCGAAACCCTAATTATTTTCCTAAAAAACTTTAGCACTAAGATAAAGTAAAAATATTTCTCGTAAATGCCTGTAAAACTGTGCGCATTGAATCGGATTTTATTAAACTTTTATTCGTTTTTTTTACGCAGAACTCTAATTATTATCGAAAATCAAAAGTATCCTAATACGAGGAGTAACTTTGGCTATCTATCAAAAAAGAGTCCAGTCAAAATTGGTCCAGCAATTCCGGAGATTACCCGAAATAAACACACGGACAGACAGACAAAAATTTTAAAAATTGTATTTTTTATATATATATATATATATTGAACGTATAAATAAAATCATACATATTTAGTAAAAACTTGTTATTTTTACAAGCAGACACTTTAATTTTAAATACTAGGATAAATTCTTCAGCGTTCAAAAATTTTTATAAGTATTCAAATAATTAAATATTCTTTTTTTTATTTCTCTACGTGTTTGATCTAACGGTGAGAAAGTTTGATCGATATAAATATTATATAGACTGTAAAAGACTGATATTTTAAAACTACGTCACAGTGAAACGTTTTAACCAGGATTTTCACAATAAACACCATTTACGCTCAAACGACTCACTACATATACGTTGTATGTTCTGTCAGTTTGTTTCACGTTTTAATACGTTAAAGCGAAACTAACGTTACCTTACCCTTTTATAAATTTTCATTTGCAATTTTATTAAAAGCACCCTCCAGGCGTAATTTCGAACAAATTAGTTCTTTGCGTATGTACTTGATAGGATCGTAAATTTTGTTTAATTGGATATGTAAATTTCTTCGGATATAAAAAAATAACATGCGAAACGAAATGTACGAATGGGGAGTTAATGTATAAGAGATAACTGGGGAGATATAAGATGGGAGATACGTCGTTGTTGAATGTTTTTTAAGCGGTACAGGCTCACTGCTTTGACCACAATCTCTGCTGATGTTAAGTGAAGATGTGGTCCAGGATGGTTAACACACTAAGCCTAGAGATACGGATTCTCAAGTTATGCTGCCGGAACACACCTATTGGTATTTGACGATAGATTTCCTATCTTGAGAGTGATAGCTACCCAGGCGGGCATTATTTTAAAATAAATTTAGCAACAAGCTATGGTTTCCGCGCGATGTTTATCTTGATCGAATGCTCAGACGGATTTTATAGTTGGATAGGTCGGTTTGAACTGCATTATCAATTGAACCATCGTCGTTTTCTGAAAATAAATATTTATCAATTCAAGTGTCTTGTATGCTTTAACCCTTTGAGCACTAACCTGGCGTTTACGCCAGCTTTCCATTGTTTTCCTATTGTCTTATTTTTATGGGTAATCGACATATTAATCGAACCCCCACGTTAATAACTAATTAATAAGTAACTAACTATTTGTAAAACGGCGATTTGTATGAAAAGTGTTCTCCTAGAAATTCGAGAATCATTATAAAAATTTGAGAAAAATAAATTGTTTTTTAATTATTTATTGATAATACTTAAAAAAGGAAAGATGAAAATTATTTGATAAACAAAGTAGAAAATATGTAGAATGTAGATTAGCATACAAATTTTGCATCCCTCTTTTCACCCATTTTAAAAAATCATAGAAATGTGTACCGTTGTTTATTCATAAAGTTCTCATAAACAATCCCTCTTGTATATGTAATATATATATTTTCTTTACAGGTTTATTATATTTATAGATGTGGCTTTGTCATCATTTATTTGTTAGTTAAAAATATCAGAAACATTTATTTGAATCGTTGAATGCTTTAACGTTTTTGTTATTCCTAATAAAATACATGAAAACTCATTGTGATCGAAGATTTTGCCAAGAAATTTTCTACCAAGGCCATGTTGAATTATTTCCGAATGCATTCAATAACTTTGATTTTAAATTACTTTTGACGTATAGAATATATAGCACATTAATATAATAACGTTTGTTTTTAAAGTTGCTTCAATAACATTTAAAGTATTTGCTATTATTTATAATAAGTCATTTTTTATGAATACGAATGGAATTCTTCAATTGCTTTAAAAGTTTTACCAAAGACTATTAACATTTTATCTATGGTTGTACGTTAATTCTTAGCTGTTTCCGATGTTAAATCTAGTTATTTCTGATGGAATGTGTAAATATTATTTATAATGGTGTTTCTGTATTTATAAATACAACGTAATACGTATTTTATATAGTAAGAACATTAAAGTCACTGTATAGTTTTTGAACAAAAAAAAAACAATAATAATAAAAACATTTAAAAAAAAAAAAGATTCACACATTTATAAGTTTCTTTTCTTTATTTACTGGCCGATAAATATTTATAATTTATGACCGATAAAAAAAAAAATAGTGTCTACCAGATGTCTTCTACTTTATAATTATAAAAATGGTCTTAAGACGATTTTTGCTCAAGTCAGCCCTTCGATGATACGTCGATTTCAAAAAACTTATAATACTAATATTATCAAAAATCACGTTAAGATCTTCGATACATTTAGTTTTTGTACTTAGATAGATTTTACATTTATATTTGATAACGTTCAATTTTATCGTTGTCAAACTATTCAAACGTCAACGATGCATGAAAACGTCACAAAACAAATATAAAATATGAAATCAAAGTTTACTAGATATCGATGCTATATATTCCACCCTCCTATGCTGTACTTTGTCGTGTTTGTATCACAATGTTCGTTTATTAAGCGTAAAAGAGGACATACGGAAGGTTATTTCAGCCAAAAACGCTATTGAAATTTTTGAACTATTTAATTTTAGCACAATTTTCTTCGTTTTAAGTGACGATGTTACTGGAGATATTTTATATACTAGATCTTACTTACTTAGAGTTACTTACTGGATCTCGAGTCAAGCCAGAACTCTATTTTCAACATTGAAGGTTATAGTTGTCCAGGCTAGAAAATACGCTACCAACATTAGATTAAAATAGATCATCATTTTCATGCCTTTTCCCAACTCTCTTGGGGTCGGTGCAGTTTGTTTCCTTCTTCCATACGTCCCTATCAGCCCTCATCTCTTCATTTACTCCTTTTTCTTTCATATCATTTCCTAAACACTCTATCCACACTTTCTTTGGCCTTATTTTACTTATCCATCCTTCCACATTCATATTCGTTATTATTTTACCCACATGCTCTTGCTCTCTTCTCATAACATGTCCACACCACGACAAACGGGAACCTTTCAACTTTTCTACCACTGGCGCAACTTTCTAACTCCCTTCAAACTCCAAATATTCATTTCTTATTTTTTTCATTCTTGTGATAACACACATCCATCTCAAGACTCGCATTTCAGCTACATGCAATCGCTTCTCATCCATTTTCTTACTAGCTCAGCATTCTGATCCATACACTATGACAGGTCTTATGATGGACTTACGAATTAAAATAGATAAGATTTTATATCCTTGGTTACAATAACATTATAGGAGGATATGATAGTAAGGAACTATATTATAGAATATTTGGTTGCTGGGTTGAGAATGTCAAGAATTCTTGCATTCTTTACGAGTAATTTGTTTTCGTATATACGACAAATACGAACTGTAAGTCTAACGTATAATGATTGTAATTCAAAAAGGTGGTTAAACAATATACGCTCGGACTGACCACTCCGTCTTATATTAATTAAGCATTTTTTAATAAACTTTTATTTTATTGCTATTATTTCATATCATTACATTTATTTATTATTATAAAGCTTGTTAAAAAAAATTGTTTACTATGTCAGTTCAAATATAAGCCCGTATGTATCCATTACGTCAAACACTCATGGTGACGTTTGTACGGACGGACGAGGTAAGAAATAACATTTTCTTGACCATTCTGTCGCCATTGACAAACCGAACGAATGACATACGACGACAAAGGAAAGCAATTCCCCAGGGAAAACATTAACGTCCTGACTGGCAGCTACATGCCTACGTCGAGAGTCGAGAAAGCCTGAAAAATACTCCGATATTTTTGTTAATAATTTAGCAACATTGAACTATATTATTCGGGGACGTAATGGAACATTTTGCAGCCCCTGTCCTGTATCATTAAAAGGGATACGTATTTTGCTTATCTACATTATTTGAAAATAATGAAGTATTTAAGAATAATGAAGTAATGAAAAAATAGAATAAATGGAGCGAATGAAAACTTACTGCTGTTTCGTCAATTAATATTGCCTTTAACCACAATCTCACCTGATGTTAAGTGACAATGAGATTAAAATTGGGCAACACAATTAACCGTAATGGGTCTCATGTTATTCTGCCGAAAAACATCTGTAGATTCTAGGTTATAGATTTTCAAACTTGATGTTGGTAGCTAGGTAGGCATTCAATCCCGTGTCTTCCCAGGGAGGTGGCAGTAGGTGAAGTGGGTTTTAGTGGGCATTCCTGGTGCTTCACGCCGGGGGGTCCCACATAGCCGCCTGGCATCTCTACTCTACTCCCGAGCGCAGACTCTACTCCTGGATTACCGATGGCAGGGGAGATGTGTAAAGGCATTACCCACTATAAAAAAAATAAGTTAGGTAGGCGTTAGAAAATGCTCTAACATTACGCTTTGGTTTAAATTTCAGGGTCGTTATAGAATATGAGAGATGGTTTCGAACGAGACATCTACTGTATGCGACCATACTACATCTAAGCCATTGTCGTTTTATTATTACACTGCTTTGACTACAACCTCACCTGATTGTTTTGATTCTTCACCGGATCTCAAGTGTTGCTGCTGGAGCACACACATTGGTATTCAGCGACAAATTTTTATAACTTGAGGGTGGTAGCTATCCAGGCGGGCATTATTAGAAAATGCTCTACCACCATGCTATGGTTACTTCACGGGTGTTTTCATTCACCGAAAGCTCAGGTTCATTTTGACTTGGATAGATGGTCTCGAATCCGTGTCCATTGACGCGGTATCCTACTGATATGTAATTAAATAAAAAAAAACAGTCAGCTTATATTGTAGAAGTTTTAGTATTTTGATTAGATGGCTTCTAGATTAGATCGCGGTTCTAGATTAGATCGCGGCCACCGTACAGTTGACTAAAACCAATCATAGTGACACGCTAAGGCGCGTTCCGTTCCGAAATTAGTAAGTATATATCCAGAACTACCTAGAGATTTTAGCTGTGGTATATTCTCATCTATCTGGTGTCTGGACCGTTTTTGGACTGTTCTTTATTTAACATAGAAGTGCATTTATTTTTCCGAGCCTGAACAAAAAAGAATTTCCATCGTCATCCGATAAAAGCTTCTAGCTTTTTAGTTGCAAGTTGTTCCTAACGCGAACTACTTTCTTTATTGATGCCAAAGGCGTTTACGATACAGATGCAGCTGGGTCGGCTTTTATGTCTCTTCGATATACTTTACGTAGTGTGTAATAAAACGAAAATATTATAACATTTACGTGAAAATATATCGTACTAGGTATCCTACACGTCCTGTGGCGTAGCTAGGTAATCAAGGGCCTTGGTGTAAAATATAATTTTTTGTGTGTATATTTATGTATAAATTATATATGAAATTTTGATTCTTCAATGTTGTTTATACATGTTATTTGTATAATAAATTATTTTACTTATAATTAAATTATGTGGAGCACGCCCGAGAGGCGTAAAAAACCCAATTCAACTGAATATTTAGTAATTAAAGTTTACAACAAACTTATATTTAGACTAAACCTAATTTGCGTGCCTACTGATCGATGTCAGATTCAATAGTCATTTGCTTGGTGGACTCGACGGATAAGGCGAACTTCAGCGAGACTCGGTTGGTGGGGGCGATTCCCACGATGACGATAAGAAGTTCCGTATAACAACAGGTAGCATGTAGCGTCAATGGTCCGATGTTGCAACTGTTACATGGAAGCTGCGATGTAGCGGTTTCCGTGGGATGCAGCGGTGTGTTGATGGTTCATTTTACTGGAAAACTGTAATGTTGCTTTTTCCGTGGAACACAGCTGTATAACAAGTATGCTAAGGTTTTTCACGAAACATTTACGGTTTATTTCCAAGCAAAAGTTTATAGAAAAATAAAATAATACTGACTATTTTTTATATACGCACATTATATACAACAAATAAATGTACAGAGAAAATTACTGCTACACCGCTTTACCCATAATTTCCCGGTTTAAATTTATGTAAAAAATAAGATATTAAACAGTAATTTGAATTATATGTACGGTGGCAAAAGATTGCGTTAAGCCTTGGAGAAAAAGTTTACTTTTACTGCGTAGTTGGCTATTAATGTCTGTTATGCTGGGACAAGACTATACAGAGTATTTGGCGGGATCTCAGTCTGCCACGTAGCAGTTATTTTCATTAATTCATTAACTTGTGTATTTGATTCTATATCATATAATTTTGTTAGCATTTGTGTGATATAGTTTGGTAATTGTGTACAAGTATATAATAAACAATAACGCGTAACGTTTATTCTGAGATGGTGAGAAAATTCGAGCAGGACGGCCACCATTTCGCTGGAGCTTGGTAACACTTGTACAAGATTGGAAATACATCTTATCCACATGACACTAGCACAAATGGTGTGTATATCACACAAGAAGACGATAAAAATATTGTAAGATGGAAGATGTACTACAGAATGATGTTGTTATGTATGTTATTCATACTTGTAAAATCCCATCATGGCCTTATGTGTTACATAAGTACGCTGTTGGATTTAATATAAATAAGTAAATATGATATTAGTTCTATATTATAAGTAAAAGTGTGGTTTTAAAAGTTGAGCGGTTCAACGAGCCATAGACCTTCTAATATATTTTATTCATTATATTATATTAATTATTATTATTACTGCCTCAAGGTTCAAGCTGAAAGACAGTGCCGCGTGTGTTTGCGACCTGGATACCGCCGAGACAGTCTACCATCTTCTATTAGACTGTCCCAGATTCGGCTTGTCCCGCAGTGACCTGGAAGTAAGGACCGGCTTGAGGATGACCATCCAAAATTTTCCCGTTCTGATTAATAACGATGATTCCCGTGAGGCTACTCTCAAGTTTATGGCAGCGGTGGCGAAAATCGCAGGAGCCCGGAATAAATAAACAAAAATAACTAGAATCCTATAACTAGAATAAGAATTTAAAATAAAATAAAGCTAGCTATAAGGAACGTAAACAAGATCTCGGTACTATGTCAAAGGATATGGGCTTAAAAAAAAACCTTTCGCAGATTACAAGTGTGAACTTATGTTATGTTAGTATATTATTTCAGATTTTTTTTAAATTATTATAGACTGGCCTCCAAAACTTATTTTGAAAAATGAATAATAATAAATAATAACCAATGTCTTTAGTAATATTGAAAGAAACATACGCAAAAAAGTTAGATGAAAATGAATAATTTTAGGATTTGATCGAACAGATAAAAAATCTTCATATATAGAAAGAAGTATATGTTTATAACTTTTGATGTATGATTTCTCTATTTAGTACGTTGCAATAAAGTAAATTATGAATATTATGTATGTATTTAAAACGTTATTTAAGTGTGAACAGGTGGGATGGGCCAATCTGAATAAACATGCTAATAATAATGTCGTACGCCATCACAAAAGGTACATGCTCAGTATATTATATTTATATTATTTCTCGGGAGTTTTGATTTTTTTTTTTGCACAGAATAGGCTTAGTGCTTTGACTACAATCTCACCTGATGTTAAGTAATGATGTGCTCCAGGATGGTAAGCAAACTGAGCCTAGAGGTACTGGTTCTCAAGTGATGCTGCCGCGGAACCCACCTATTGGTATTTGGCAAGAAGTTTTCAAACTTGAGGGTGGTATTTACCCAGGCGGGCATCATTAGAAAATGACCTACCACCGTGTTATGGCTTCTTCAAGATTTTTTCCTTCACTTTCGCACAGGCCGATTTTAGAGTCGGATAGGTGGGGATCGAACGCGGTATCCGGCCGCAGTACCCGCTGCACCATAATCCCTTCATAAAATCTTACATAACTATCTATTTATATAATTATCTTATATAACTGGATGGAATATTTTCGTATTATCAGAAGTATATTTGAAAAAGATTTTGAAGACTGTAGTAATTAGCAAATAGAGAAATAAAATTGTCGTATAAAAATCAGTGGTTAAATGCCCTGTTTTAGGTTATAAAAAATGTACGCACGTCTTTTCATGTAGTTTTACTAACACATAACTGAATTGATGTTTATCTACGGGATTTAAAGGACTAGAATTATGAGGATATGCGGGTGGCGTTTATTCTTTACAAACGTATTACCCTATTTCCTCCCTGGATAATCGACTCAGAGAAAATATTTTTAAACTATCCACAACCGCCATACGCATTTAATAAATTGAATTAATTTAGAAACTAGGAGCCATTGAAAAAGAAAATTACTTTTTAATTGATAGCTGATTATAATAAATAATAAAATAAATTAATTGATTTAATTTATTTCATTATTTATTATGATCTCAATTAATTTATTTTATTATTTATTATAATCAGCACCAGCTTTAGGTGTCCTTTTCGCGTTTTATAATATTTTATTCGGGTCCAAATACATATTCTTGAAATTTGTTGTCGACCGCGATCTCTTAATCTATACTAATAAATTGTTTGTAATATAAAAAACCATGTTTTAGTCCATAAATATTAATGTACATTCATATTTACAATTATATTTACAACATATTTACCAAAAACACAATTTTTTTTAAATTTTCGTCTGTTTGTCTGAATCAGCTAATCTTCGGAACAGACGATAACTTTAATTATTGTTTTAGTGGCATAGGTATCCGTATATAATACATTCATTCATATGTATTTAGAAAAAATACGTTTTTACGACATCACAAAACAGACACTTCAATTTTAAATGTTTATATAATTACACGGTGTATAATAGAAATATAAGTAATTTCATTTGTTTTCAGAATTTTAAATTAATTTGAATATCGACTTACATATTATATCATTTCCGTTACTTTTAATATATCGATCCACAGTTTGTAGACATACATGAAATATGTTTAAACGATGTCGACAAGTATGAATTATTTATACCACATATGTGTTTTCCCACTTGTCATGTTGATGGTTTTATGTGTTTGGTTTATTGATAAGATCAATTAAAAAAATTATTACGCACGTATGCAATATGAGTTTTTAGTTGCGTACACAAAATGGAAAAATTACACAAATCGTTTAGGATCATGGACAACTAAAAATTTAAATAGAAATTTGTCATTGTTTCTCGAGCAGTCTTATAAAAAAATATCAAAAAAATCATTATTCTGTTAATTCATTATTCTTAACTTGACATTTTTAATTACGTAATAGCTGCGCCCGCGTTTCATATGTTCTTCACTGCTGTTTACTTTTTTTATACGGAACCTTAATTTTTTTTCAGTGCTAAGATAAAGTAAAAAGATTTCTCATAAATTCAGGCACTTTCCCGTAAAACTGTCCATTGAATCGTTTATTTTCTCAATTTGTTGTGTTTTTGATAAGTTACTTTTTTTACGTGGAACTCTAAATACAGCCTAAGGTACGCGGAGTAATTGCAGCTATCTACCAATAAAAGTTCTATCGAAATCTGCCAAATCTTTCCGGATATTAGCTGGAACAAACAGACAGATTGAGATTTTTTTTTAAATGTGTTTTAGGTATAGGTATTCGTATATACATTCATATGTACCTATTTAGTAAAAAGTTGTTATTTTTATATTACAAACAGACAGTTTAATTTGTTTCATTAGTTATATATTAGACATTGAGTTTATTAGATAGATTGTAGTTTCGTTCTCATGTAATTACATAGTGTGTATCTATATCTATACTAATAATAAAACTGAGTTTTGTTTGTATATTTTGTATAGAAAATTTGTGCGAGATGTATATATTAGTCTTCTCGAATCTGATATTGAAAAAAAAATATTCTGTCTGTGTGATGTCAGGATATAGATTGAGAACGGTTCGACTGATTTCAACGAATCGTTGTACGCAGAAAGGAGCTGTTGATAGCACATATCGATTTTTGACATTATTTTTAGATTTCGTAAAAATAATCCTTTCACCATTACTCAAAAAAGGGGATGACGGATTTTGATAAAATGTTATATGTATAAAGTATATATTAATTGATAGGCTATACAGGTTAACAACAACCGTTTTTGGAACAATTTTTTGTTATTAAAAACATAAAAATGGCTTTAGTAACTAGAATAAAATTTGGTGTTCGGGGTGCATGTGTCTTTCGATTTCTTATAGTTTGTCAGAAACGAAACAAAATTGGGACATTTCTCATTCAATCAAAACAAGGCACGCAGACGTGCTAGTATTTAATAGATCTGGGCGTATTTTCTAAGTTTATCTATGTAAATAGAGCAAAAGTAGATTCCTCAAATTCTTCACCTAAAGTCTTTCATGTGAGATAGAAATAAAAGTGAATAATTATCCGGACAGTATGAAGCGTAGTGTGTAGTGTGGGAAATGTGTTTCTAGGTACGAAATGTTCCGGGCTTACGTGACGTCACGCGGACACCCTAACCCACGACCCCGTCGTGGTCGACCTGTCCACTACATTACGTTGTGTACCGCCTCCATTTAGGCATTGCGTCCACTTTAGCGGACTTTAGCACTTTATATATTTTAGGCCGCTCATGATTTCCCCTCAATTCATATTTCTATTCATTTTACTAAGTCATTGCTCTCTATTCCTCCGTTTTAATAATATTATTATTATTATTCCAAATGTTAAAAAGTTGGGTATTAAAAAATATATGTAAAAAAAATAACAATTTGAAAGGTATTTAATAGTTTCAAATAAATATAGTAAATTTTGTTAGACGAAATATATTACGTAAGTTAAGTTAGCTTATTATATTTTTATATATTCTTATTCTTAGTTTAATTCAATACAGTATATTAAACTGTAATGTAAAAAGATTTATGTAAACAAAATGTAACCACGATTCATAATTTATTCGTGTAATCACAATGAACATGCGTACGTTTCTCTATAATTAAAGCAAGCACAAAATTCGACGCGACTTTGTTTTGACATTGTTTCTCAATGTATTCCTTGTTAGAACTCTTTTGATATAATTACATATTTGAGTTATTATTTCCTTTGTAACTAATAAAAATATTTGAAAGCATTATAATTCTTTATAGGTTTGACCTTTACATGCGGTTGATATAAAACTATTATGACTATTATGAGAGGCATTACTGAAACAAATATTGCGTGCGTACGAGGTATAATATAAAAAATTGTGATAAAAAAATGTAGGTCTCACGTATCATATACAACAAAAAAAATCAATCAAATCAAAACAAGTGTGGTGATATAAAACATACCAGCATTTCTGAAAGAGCCGGAGATTTTTAAGTTTAATAAATATTATACAGTTCACGGCAACAATATACCTCCCATAAATCTCAACCAGTGTGATAAATAAGAAATAAACAAAACAATTATGTAAATATTAATAACTTTATTATTGTACCTTTATTATTCAACCGAAAGACGTGAAACTGCTGGACATAGGCTTCCCCAAAGATTTCCATGACGACCGGTCTTGCGCCACCCGCATCTAGCGAATTCCCGCGGCCTTCACTACGTCTTCCGGTGCGTGGTACCCATTCGAGACCCCGTTGGCTCCAACGGACAGGCATCCCACTGCCACTTATGTTTAGCAATTCTTTAGGCAATGTCGGTTACTTTGGTTCTTCTATGGATCTACTCATTCCTGATTCGATCATGCAGTGAAACTCGAAGCAACTTCTTCTTATAAAAAGACAATTATTTTTGAGTCACTATCAAGGATAATACTGAGAATTTGTTTTTTTTTCTAACTAGCTCACGCTGTTGACCGGAAGGGCCTTTGCAGCTTCACCGTGACTTTTAAGGGCGAGTGCTAAAGGCAGTCAGTCCTAAAAGGTAACTAGCACTACTAAACTTTTGAAAAATTTATTTCCGTCCGAAAAAAAATCAGAGTTATGGTTGCAACACACAGGGGACAAATAGGGACGCCAGCGCGATGTTTCTTAAGAAGACATCGCGTCGACTTGAGTCGAGCTCAACCTCTTCTGTAATAAAATCGCGCTGGCATCCGAACTCGCCCACTGTATGTCGAAACCATTACTCGTCATATCGCGTTTAAAGTATTTTTATTTTAAAAAAAAATACTAGGCAGCCACGGGAACTATCGACAGAAATGAAAACACGAAAAGATAGCAAAAACTGTTTTTTAATTTTTTATTTATAGTACGAGTAACTAAAATTTTATAATTTATTAATTGAAATTATTAACTTAACGTTGAACATATAATTAAACATTTGTCTGGTTTTCATTTATTTTCGTTCAATAATTATGTACATATGCATATAGTTTATTCATAATCACAACATGCGATAGATCGCTTAACTATCAATAAATTATCTCTGAGCGCCAGTACCTTAAACGCTATCTTATGCTATCTGTAGCATCTTGACGACTGACGTCATAGCATTGGTATCGCGATTCTTTACATTTTTCCCCTACCAAGGATCGCTCAACGCCGCTAAAAAAGCTTTCACTTCAACAACGATGACATAACTAACATATATTGCTTAGGTAATTTATCTAATACACTCCTGTATTCATCATTGATGGATAGAGAAAGTTTTGAGCACACGTTTGGTGTTTTTTGTAGCGATACGGTGATGAATAACCGACGGTTGAGTGTCAGACGATTGATGTTGTTTGTTGCTAACAAGGTTATCGACGCTTTGATGGATACTGTTCGCCTTAGAAAATGTACGTAATATAAATAATTCCAATATAGACGCGTCATGTACCCAAGTTTTATAATTCAATTTTAATTTAGTTTAAAATTGTTTTTGTAAGTGACCAGCTTTGGCATTTAAAATTAACAAGAATGCTTATTTATCGTATTAGACTGATTGAATAGTAGATTGGTTAGGTTTATATGTATATATATTTGAATGTGTTTTATATATTATGAAAATATATTATATATTTTTGTCTGTAACATCTGGTTAGGAGGCACAGTAAGAATACCACCGTAACCCATGCTTCAGTGCAGCAATAATGCTGAGGCTGGGCCTATTTGTTCCCGCACAATATTACTTCTTTGGTGTACAGTTTTTAAAATATGTAGTTTTTTTTTTTTAATTACAATGAATTTATTAAATTAAAATGGTATTTATATTATAGAAAAAAAATAACTTTAGAATTATCGAATTGACTGAAACAATTAATAAAAATTATGAATAATGAAGGAGTATTATATGTTGTGTGTTCCAAATGCTAAGGACTGTAAATTGGAAATTGGATTTAAGTAAATATAAAGATTCGACATAATCACAATGCAAAAGGAACACTTAGATAAGAAATAGAATAAGATTTTAAAATAGAAAAAAGATAAAAATAATAAAGCCATAAAAAAAGTAAACAAAACTCGGATTACGTCTGAGATGTAAGGGGACTAAATAAAAAAAATTAGTTTATTTAGTAATATTATCTTTTTGTTTGTGTTTCTATTTTGCGTTGTGTTTTGTGGCACAAATGAAAATGTTCTTTCTTTCTGTATCAGATTTCACTTTTTTTATTGCAACTTAACTAAACTTTAAATGTTTCAAATAAATGTATGATGATTGGATTAACATACATTAGTAATTAAAATAGAGGGGGCTTAAAAAATAAAATACATTTCGCAATAACAATATTTTAATTAATTTTTTGGATGTAAGAATATAATATAAGAGAATATACCATATACACTAAAGTCAATTCACACAATAAGTATATCGCATTTCTATTTTTCGTCGTCTCTATGGGGCCATCGGCACGTCCAAATACAATGGGTTTTCATATTTATCTATAAACCATACACATTTCTTAGACCCTTGAATGATTTTGGTACAGTTTAAAAGCGAAATTTCTTTTTATTCATTAATTATTAATTGTTTTTATTTTCAATCTTTCCAGAATCAAATGTCAAAATCAAATAGATATCAAAATAATGCAGGTTAATAAAAGGGGAATTCATTTACGCGAAACGACGTTATCAAATTTTAACAAATCAAACAAGATTAACATTATTTTCTGTTATTTCATTTTTCCTTAAATGATCGTTATTTTTAGTACAGCTTAGCATTTTTTAAATGGGAAATAATAATATCGACATTTATCAGTTTCGCTTGCTTATAAATGTGAATTTGTATTTATTTTCTATTTGTTTTCGATCTCAGAGTTATGGTGCAAAACGTCGCTTTTTTACAGGTTTTTTTTTAAATCAAATTCGTTTTAACTCGATGGAGAACTGTGCTTACGGGTAATTCCTGATTTTTTGAGGCTTTGTTCTAATACCATTTGGTAATACGTCTTCACCTCCTCTTCAACAGGCTATCTACAGTTCAGTTCAATAGTTTTTTAGGTTCTCTCTTACTATATGGTCAAAATATCGTAGTATTCAGAATACAAAGATGGCCAGGTATAAACATTGTCTCTATTCACAGTTCTTTTAAGATGAATATGTTGATAATCATTATTAATGATGGATTTCCGCAAAGTATCGTCTTCATCAATCGAATATGTTGGTGTAAAAGACTATCCATAGACGCGGAAGAATTACCCACGAACAACCACATTTTAAGGTGCATATTCTAAGTTTATTTGAAACTTTGATTGTCAACGATTGGGAGCCATACGACAGATTATGAAAAATACCAGTGTGTGAATTAAGTGGCTTTTATCAATAGATAGCGATTTCTCTATATATTGTTAAGTTGTTTATAACTGAATGACTCTTATATGATTTGTGTGATTTGAATGAAATTTGGTACAAAAGTAGAGTTAAGGAAATAAGCATACCATTTATAGCTTAAACAGTAACGTATAATTTAAGTCAATCCAGGCCCAGGAAAAATGAAATAATCGCTTTTAACGATTACTTGTACCACAAAATAAAAGCCGTCAAACATTGACGCCGCAGTTAAATCGACACGTGTTATCAGCCAATCTGAACATTCCGGATGAAACGTCAGAAATACGAAATAAAAATACATCGGAAGTTTCCTTCACTGTTCGCCCTTTTGCTGTTTATTGTGTATAAACATTTTTTTACAGCTTCTTGAGGTGTTTGGCTACGGTGTGGTTGAGAATAAAAAAATGTTTGGAATAATGAGCTGTTTAAATTATTTTAGTGTACAGAAATGACCAGGTTCAACTCAGATATGTAAATGAGCTTCACTTGCAATTTGAAAATAGATGAGAATAGTAGATATTGAAGCGAAGAAAGTTCGATAGTTATGTGATCTGACAACGCGTCGATCGATTTAGGTTTCAATCTTACAATTAACCTGAATTATCACTCCAACGAAATATTTTCTTTACTTAGTCCCAAATTAAACAGGGTAGGTACAACATGTTTATCTACTCTGCTCTATCAGTTTGTTATCTCAACATTCACCTTTTCATACAATTCATTCATATCTTCAGCAGTCTCCCACAAACTCTATATCCATCCAGTTTCATACTTAACACCATTCTACGATAACAATGTCTCTTTTTTTTTATAAACTGGGGAACACTTAAAAGACCATAAAACCATAAATAAAAACAATACTTTTAGAGATATACTTACAACTCGCTTTACAATTTGATAAAATGGTTATAATTGTATTATTTTAACATTCAATATACGAATTAATATTCATTTATCGTTATATCTGAACACAAGCGATTAAGAGGACATGGGGTTGGAAAAGTAGGTATTTCAGAAATCTATTGCTATCCGGTTGCGCCCCAAACAAAGAATTTTAAAACATGAAAGGGACAACTGCAGCTCGGGCTGATTTTACCTATGCCAAATAGACGAAAACATCACTTCGTAGTGCCCTGTTTCCTCCTCCAAAACTGAACCGATTTTCTTTCAGTTATAGACTAAGAAAGACTGCATATGCCTCTACGTTTTACTTTTTTTTTAAAGTTTAATCATCAAATTTGTTTGACAAACCAGTGAAAATGACCGCAAAAATCGAGCATTTTTTTTTTTCCATTTTTAAAGGCTCCTAGTTTCTACAATAACTAATTTATGGAAAAAATCAAAACTTATGGGCTTGGCGGCGGTAGATATATATTATTTGGTATTAAAACATTTACCGTAATGCTATTATCCTGGGATCAAACAGGGGAATACGTTTGTATGGAATAAATGCCGCTAGGATATCCTCTTAAACGCCATCTTCTACTTGACATACTGTAGCATGACGGCTAACGTTATAGGACTGGTAACGCGAATCGTAAAGTTTTCCCCTAAGTCATCTATTATCATATATATTTTTCTTATTCTATGTTGTTTCTTGTCTACACGCTGCCACTCTATTTAGTCTATGTATGCATTATTTCTTCCCTTCCTCTTCCTAGTCAATATCGAAAAGTCACCACGCATCCGCCGCCATTGTCTCTCGTAAAACTATTACAAAAAGCGCATATTACAAAGCTATTACAAATTATCTGATTACATTACTAAAATTACTAGAATATAGAACAATTTTAAAACGAAGTGGAGTGGTAAGTTTACGCTTAACAAGTTTGGTAGAAGCTCACAAATAAAGGTAGGTTCTGTTGCTCCTTAGCGATGATGGCTTAGTTGATAGTCCAATCGGATTTCGCGTCAACGGACGCGGGTTCAAAGCCAGCTATCCAACTCTAAAATCAGCCTGAGCTTTTTCTAATGTTGCCCGATTGTGTAGTTGAAGCTCCAGGTAGAAAACCTGTCGCCAAATACCATTAGGTGTGTTCCGGGAGCATCACTTGCGAACCAGTACATCTAGGCGTTAGTGTGTTTACCATCTTGGAAAACAGCGTCAATTAACATCAGGCGAGATTGTGGTCAAAATACTGAGCCTATACCGTGTAAAAAAAAACATCAATGACTTCCATATATTACCACCTGTCCTCTTCCTTCGAGACGTTTATTGTGATAAAATATTTTGACATTAATGTTGAACAGTTCCGAATTATTTTAAAGATTTAACCATTAACAGAGTCGTAATAAAAGTATGAGGTAAGAAGTACAGCGCAAAGGCGTTGTTTATGTACCGATAAATCATATTAATGACGGCGTAAAACTGCTTATGTAAGAAACCGCGGTAATGTTTGTAACGTAAAAGAATATAAAAAAATATCCCTAGTGAATATTCTAAATACATTGTATTTGGAAACATAGTTATATTTTTAAATTTACTATGATCTTTGAAATAAATTTAAGAAAGAATAGTTTCATGCAGGCAAGGTGTCTTATGTGTCTTTGTAACTTAAATGTATACTAAATTAGCTGTGTGCCCGCGGGCTCTGCCCGCGAATCATATATTCGTAACTGTGGAATATAGTTTTAAAATAATAAATGGAAAATAATGTTTTGACGATGCTGTCTATTGAATCATTTATATTCATTTTTTTTTATTTACGCGTATTCCTAATTATATTCGAAAAATAAAATTTACGTGGAGTAACTTTTTTTATACGACTTTGGCTCAGTGCTTTGACAACAATCTCACCTGATGTTAAGTGACTATGTGGTCCAGAATGGTAAACACACTAAGCCTAGAGGTACTGGTTCTCAAGTGATGCTACTGGAACACACCTATTGGTATTTGGCGACAGGTTTTCAAAGTAGAGAGTGGTAGCTACCTGGGCGGGCATCATAACAATATGCCCTATCATCATGCTATGGATTCCTCATGATGTTTTCTTTCACCGAAAGCTCAGGCCGGTTTTAGAGTCCGATAGGTGGGGATCGAACCCGCGTCGATTGACGCGGAAACCGACCGCACTACCCGCTGTGCCATCATCACTACAAAAACTTCAGCTATCTATAAAAAAAATACCGTCAAAATCGGTCCAACAGACCCGAAAGTTAGCCGATTACACAAAAAAAAATTAAATTGTGTTTTAAGTATAAGTGGTAATTAAGTAAAAAGTTGTTATTTTGATATTACAAACAGACAGTTCAATTTTATTTATTTGTACATTTTGTATAGATTAGACGTTACTCTCTCATTTTTGTCATAAAGGATATCATAGCCTATGTTAATTTCTTTGACAAGCTGTCCTTTTTCTTATTGAGAAAGAAAAATACGAACATCGTGAAGAAACCATCATAGCATAGTGATAGGACATTTTCTAATAATGCTCGCCTGAGTAGCTATAACAGCAAACTTAGAAACAGAGTTTAATTGTTGAATCCCATTCGGCTGAACCACTTTTGGGAAGCTACGCAGAATATTCTCGTCTGAGATACCACAGTGTCTCAAGACAAAAGTCTTCGACCAGTGTGTGTTGCCAGTGATGTCTTATGGCACTGAAACGTGGTCACTTCCAATGGGCCTAATTAGGAAGCTCAAAGTTACCCAAAGGGCAATAGAGAGGGCTATGCTCGGAGTTTCCCTGCGTGATCGAATCAGAAATGAGGAGATCCGCAGAAGAACCAAAGTAACCGACATTGTCCGAAGAATTGCCAAACTAAAGTGGCAATGGGCTGCCACATTGTTCGTAGAATCGATGCCCGATGAAGTCAACGGATTCTCGAATGGCTTCCGCGTACTGATAAACACAGTGTGGGTAGGCCCCCCCTCCACAAGGTGGACCGACGACCTAGTAAAGGTTGCATCCATGCGAGTAGCGCAAGACCGGTCGTCGCGGAGATCTTTGGGGGAGACCTATGTCCAGCAGTGGACGCCTTTCGGTTGAATGGATGGAGTAGCTACCACCCTCAATTTTTAACACTTGTCGCTGATACTGATAGAAGTGTAGCATCGGCAGCATCATATGAGTCACAGTGCCGCTAGGTTTAGTATGTTTATCACCCTGAATCATATCGTCCCTTAACATTAGGTTAGATTATGGTTAAAGCTCAGAGCCCATACAGTGGAGTTAATAAAAACCAGCGTTGCAGTATTAACCGCAAGTAGCTGAATAGGGAGCTGTTGTTGGATTAATTCGTAACTATTTAAAATGTGTGTTTTTGTATTTGTAATTTATATATTTATTATCCAATAATAAATTTAATTCTTCCTTTCTTTCAGTTAAGTGTGGTGAAGCAATAAGTCATATCATATCATAAAATAGGAAGATTTTTTTACTTTTAGGAATTGTTTAGTCTTCGCTAACATTATTCACTAAATGCGAACTTCGTGCCATATATATAATACTTGTTGGTGCCCGCTGTTTCGCCCACGTTTTATATGTTCTTTAGTTGTGAGTGCATATAACATTAATTTATACCTAACCTAAAAACCTAAAACAAAAGAATGAAGAAAAATGTGAGTCTTTGTTTTTATTAGCGGAAAATATATATATACATACGAGTAAATCGAAGGAAAAAATGTACAAGAGAGTAAATTGATAAAAAAATGAAAAAGGGTTGACGGAATCTAATTAAATATCATATTTAAATTATATAGCATATTAAATTCTGCGTCGAATGGTAGTACTCCCATCCCGATATATTCCGTAGTTATCGAGGTGATGGTGTCTCAAATGAAGCCCATTTTCCTGTTATATATATAGAATTACCAGTAAATCGTTACTGTATATATATTAAGTCATAAAGTCTAAGATATTGTGTTCATCCTTTATCACTTGTTATGCCGTAATTTCCCAAGGGATAATATATTTTACTTGTGTCTACCCGGGATTTTGATTTAGAAGTTTTTGAGAATTACCCTTCAAAATCCCATAATATATATCCTAACATATTTAAAAAGCTAACATTTATATCTCTACCTCTCTATTTGTACGCTAATTGGCTTATTACTACTCGTGTAGTAAATAAATATATGGAAAAATTTATGATTATAATAATAGTCAATGATTTGACAAAAGCAATCCTTTACTAATTACTAATTATTTATCTACACTTTTTATAGTAATAAATAATATTGAAAAGTCTGTTTGTAACGCAGCCCAATTATTTTTTTTTTTACTAAATAGATATGAATTATCTTACTACTGCATAATAATCATAAATAGCTATATAGAAAAAGAGAACTAAACATATGAAACAAAACATAAAATAAAATATGTGTATGGGAAATATTATCTGTAGCGATTAATCTATTAGAGGTAAGATTTGTTTATTAGTAATCGATGAACTCTCAAAACTAATGAACCGATTTTAATATTTTTTCGGCAATAAGGCTAAACTTTCAATTAGTAACACGGGTTATGTTTTATTTTAATTCGAGATTTATGTGTCTGTTTGTAATGTCAAAATTAATTTTATTACTAAATAGATGTGAATGTATATACTATACGGTACCTATATCAAAAATACAATTATTAAATTTTTTGTCCTGTCTGTCTGTTTGTTCCGGGTAATCTCCGGAACGGCTGGACAGATTATAACGGGACTTTACTTGGTAGATATCTGAAGTTACTCCAGGTAACACAGGGTACTTTTAATTTTCGAATATAATTAGGGTTCCGAGTAAAAAATTAAAACACCTAAAAATTGAATAAAATCCGATTCACGCACAGTTTTTTTACGGGAAAGTGCTTCAATTTGTGAGAAATATATTTACTTTATTTTGTTACTTAAAATAATATTAGGGTTCCGTATAAAAAAATAAAACGCAGTAAAGAATATATGAAACGCGTGCGCAGCCGCGGGCACATAGCTAGTTAAGAAAAATAATCTATATAAAGCAAAGGCACTCTGCGCGTCAGTATGTTAGTTCATAAGTTTATAACTAGATGGCGCTGCGTTGAAACCCATAAAACAAGATTCAACCTGGCTGCATGGTCTTGATACCTTTGCCTATTCTTTAGAAAGGAATAAACAGAACAAAAAAAAAATAGCACTGCGTTGATATTGTATTTTTTTTTTTAATGGCGGTGATAAGATTGCGTTGTCATTAATGACACCTCAGTGTTGACCAACGCAGAGATGCTCTGAATTGTTAAAGATCTGCACCTCAAGTCGCGAAATACTGCACCCCTAAAAAATTATGTACATGTAAAGAATTGTGGTTCTTCCAAAAACCTACAGAAATAACTTTATGTTTATCTCCGTCAACTACGATTGATTCACAATAACAGATTTTCAATCAACCAATTAATTCCAATAACAAAACTGTGGGTTTTAAATAAAATTTATAAATGACAGACTCTAAAAGTTCGAAAGTTGCTATATACAAAAATGTTGTTTTGAAAAGTTACACAGTATTGTATACAATAGAATCAAGCATGTTTTATTTCCGTTGAGAATTTAATGAAATTCATTGAAGTATTCTCACTCTATTACAGATTAAAATTGGAACGATACAGTGACGCTCAAAAGCGCCCCATCTTTTGTTTCAGGATCATTTGTCAATGACAGTGGAAACCTTAGTAGTACTGCAAAATACGACGACCCAAGAACGATGAAGGACGATATCGCATGGAACTTTTTATAAATTGACTTATTTAAAGATATTTTTGAAGTGTTATATTATACCAATGAGATACTGTTATGTCAGTTATGGTAAAAAAAATTGCAGCGTGTCGTTTACTAATTATGTCTATTATTTTTATTACATTATATCTATGAAATAGGCAATTAAAGGTCTTAGAGAATTAGCTGCTGAAATCAACTTGTAAATCTTTTTTTTTTACACGGTATAGACTTTGGTGCTTTGATTACAATCTCACCTGATGATAAGTAAACACACTAAGCTTAGAGGTACTGGTTCTCAAGTGATGCTGCCGAAACACCTATTGGTATTTGGTGACAGGTTTTTATTACCTTGAAGGTGTCAGCTACCCAGGCGGGCATCATTAGAAACTTTTTTCGTGGGAAATGCATTTACAAATCCTCCCTGCTATCTCTAATCTCTCCCGGATTAGACATGCCAGGGGGTATGTGGGATTCACCTGGCGTGAAGTGCCAGGAATCGCCACTGAAACTCACGGGTACCGCCCGCCTGTGGGGGTCGCCACGGGATTAATCTAGCACAGTCCGCGTCGCCTCGGCGGCAAGCCCAAAGATCCGGTCACATCCTTTATCTTCCTTCCGAGGTGGGGAGGTAACCTGGTACCCTCGCTTTTTTCCTACCGCTAACCAAGGATGTCTTTCGACAAGAAGTCAAGAGGAAAGGGGAAGAGAATATATACTTGTGTGTGTTATGTAGGATGCTGAGATATGAAGTACAGTATAATGTGTGTTATGCTAGTAAATAAAAGCGCCACTATATCGCGCTGCATACAGAGAGATATTTATTGTGTTTTATAATATGTAATGATAATGGTTTAGTTTTTATGTTAATTCGATGCAACGGTGGTATTTACCCTGGCTTGGAATCGACCTTAAACTATTATGACCTAAAGATTGTATTCACATGGGAGTGATGTTATTAAAAGTGACCCAATATAGCACCCTATTTTACCTTTGCGTGCTTTGAATAAATTATGTTTTATAGTTCGTATATTAAAAGGAGTTGTAACTGATCGTTCATATTACAATAAAGCAGTACATTTATCGCGGAAACATCTATGACGAATTGCTAATAGCTGTAATTAAGTATGACCCGAATAATGCCTTTGAACTGTAATGGTCTGGATATTTGCATAAATAAATACGACTTAAGGTCTCGATTTCTACTCTGCGATACAATCTTTATGAATTCCTATTATATTTTCCTATGTGTCGGTTGTGGAAATGTTTTATTTATACTCACGACTTGAACTTTAATGCCATTGGGTTTTGAACTTTTTGTGTTGTATGGGCTTCTTTTTTCCAAATTTTTTTTTTACACAGTACAGGTTCAGTGCTTTGACTACAATCTCACCTGGTGTTAATGACGATGTGGTCCAGGATTGTAAACACATTAAGCTTAGAGGTGTTGGTTCTCAAGTGATGCTGCCGGAAGAAATCTATAGGTATTTGGCGACAGGATTTTAAACTTGGTTGATTGGTTTAGAATCAATCCAGATTACATCTATGTGCTTTGTTGACATTTTAATGATTATTATTTTTTTAGCTTCAATTGTCGACTGTCAAATCTGATTACATGTTATTAGAATGATAATTTTAAAATGAATGTTTTTTTTAATATGTTGTGTATACTTAACTGGAATTATTATATTTAAGAGGATATGCTAGCGGCATTTATTCCATACAAACGTAGTCTCCTGTTTCGTCCTTTGATAATGGTAAATATTTTTATACCAAATAATAATAATCCACCACCGCCATGCCCGTACGTTTTGATTTTTTCTATATATTGGTTATTGTAGAAACTAGGAACCTTTGAGAATAAAGAAATGCTCAATTTTTATCGTCACTAGTTCGTCAAACAAATTTGATGCAAAAAATTTAAAAAAGCAAAACGTATAAGCTTATCCAGCCTTTCTTATTCTATAACTGAAAGAAAATCGGTTTAGTTTGGAGGAGGAAACAGGGTACTACGAAGTTATGTTTTCCTCTTTTTTGCATAACTAAATTTTAGTGGAAACTTGACTGGCTTATGTAATATTGTTATGCAATTCCATATGTGTATTTTATTAACTGTGTTTCCCAAATAAATAAATAAAATCAGCCCGAGCTGCAGTTGTCCCTTTCGTGTTTTATAACTCTTTCTTTGGGGCGCAACGCGATTGCGGTAGATTTCTGAAATACCTTCTTTTCAAATCTGCAACAGATTTGAAAAGTAGATGCCGCATGTCCTCGTAACAGTTGTTTTTAGCAAGGTGAGTATTAGAAAATGTTCTATTACTAACTTATGGTTACGATGTTTTATTCAAAGTTCTGGCGTATTCTAGAATAGGATTCGTGTATTCGAAACTGTCTAAACGTTGTTCACCTTGACAGATTCACCGGACTTTGGAGCGAGCCAAAATAGTAGGATGAAAATTCTACATAATTTGACCTGAGCTGAGTTTCGTTCTTTTGTGCTGGCTACCATTCCTAGGATGAGTGCCTTAAGCACTCGCCTCAAAGTTGGGTGAAGCTGTAAGCCGGTAAACAGCGTTAGTCAGAGAAAATAGAAAAAGACGACCATTTTGAGAAAATTTCAGTCAAGTATTTTGAACATATTTTTTTAATTATATACAAAAAAAATATAAGTTACAAAATTTACTTTGTTTTGATTTTGATTTTTTTTATTTAAATTGAAATATCACATTACTACGGCACAAAACACGGTTTTTAGATTTTTTCGTTTTTGAGTGACATTATATATTGCTTGTAAGCATCAAGTTATGCTTAGAAAGTCTTTCATTGTAATTTTTATTTTGATGCTTAGAAAATGCTCCATGCGCGATATTTGCCTTCTACAAAAACTCGAGCTAACCGTATTGTTTCTGAAGCCATGTACATCAATGCCGTGCCCAAATACTATACAACAGTTGACTAGACTATGAAATAAATCTTTGAATATCTGATTCGTTAATGGTTGGTCGACGTTCATTTGAACTACTCTGATACTTAACGTTAAGGGTTGCTTAGTAATTTCGGAGAACATTCGGAAGAATGGGAAGGCGTACCTAGCAACGTGATTCCTTGATAACCGTGGAGTTTACCCAATTAGCTTACAATTATTAGCTTACAATTACAATTAGTTTACATACAAATTTCATATAATATATATAATGCACGGAAGCCTGTCATCAATAGCTTGCCTATTAGCCAAAGCAGAAATTTCTTGGAGATTTTTCACCTAAAAAATCACATATTTCGTACGTCAAGTCTTTCGGTAAATATTGTAATAATTGATTATGAAATTTTCAATATTAATAATGTATCCCGTGACGATAAGTGTTCCGTGATGTTTAATAATTCATCGGCAAGTTGATTTGTAAGATAATTGACAGCCGGTGGAATTTGAATAATAAATAGAAAGGAAATCAATTAGTAAATGGTATTGTAAATTTAAAATTAAAGGAAATCAAATATTTTATCGTATTATTTTTATTATCAGTTTGTCTTCCGAGTTTCTTTCTTCCGTTAATATAGTTTATGAACATTTTTTTTTTTGTCAAAATACTTTTTTTTGCGATCGCATTTTATAAAATACGAAGTCCATAATAGGAAGGCATCTTTTTAACCCCTATTGGTTGCTGTTCAACAGTCAGTTCTTTATAATGTGCTTTATGTATTAACTCTGTTCAATTTAAAATCTATGATACTTGCCAATAGTTAATAATAAAGAAAAGAAAAACCGGTTGACGATACGAAGGAGAAAAAGGCACTAAGCTGTTTCTATGTATATAGGTGAATTAAAGACAATGAGACAATACACATGTAAAATAAATTTCATGATTGACCAGTTGTATGATATGATAATTGTGTCGGCTGATGTCAAAAGTGGTTATATCCTGAGTAATGCTCTTTTAGTGGCTAGATGTTTTTCAAAAACAAATGCTTGCAACTAGTTTTACTTCGTTACTGGTTTCATCAAGATAATAAGGTAATTTTATGCACTGTAACATAATTAAATATACATATTTTGAGAACCAGTACCTCTAGGCTTAGTTTACCACCCTGGACCACATCGTCACTTAACATCAGGTGAGATTGTGTTCAAAGCACAGAGCCTATACCGTGTAAAAAAAATTACGAGTAAATTAACTGAAAAAAAGAATTAAAACATAATAATAAGCTCACGCCTGTTAGCCCCGAAGAATTAGGCGGAGGTATAATATTGAACTACACCACCCACATTTCGCCAAGCTTAGTTCCGTCCCAGATGTGACAAGGGGCGAGCCTGTCGCTTTGTCGGGCACAAATTCTAAACTTCGGGATGATACTGAGTAGAAAAACCCAATATCACTTGACCCGACCCGATGATCGAACCCAGGTCCTTAGAACAACAGTCGTACCGTAATACCGATTGATTTGACTGAAGAATTTGATATGCAATCAAATTTTGAACTAAAATCACTATGACAAAATAATTGATTTTACCACTGTTGAAAAAGGTGTCATATTCCTTAGCAACATTACAATTATATTGCATTAAAGTATACATATATTCGCCCAAATTGGATTTTACCGATTTTGATATTTACACAATTAGATTGAATTATTCATAGATTATTCACATTTACTCCAGGCAGTAAGATAAAAGTAAATCAAATTTACAATTAAATAAACAAAGAGTATCACTACTCAACCTCCAATCCTTTTTAACATTTTCTAGTAGAATCCTATCCAGAATTTAGAACGCATCTAGATAATTCTGAAAGATATAAAAACGCCCAATTGAGACCCTCCGCAGGAACAGTTTCACGACTAACTTGGTAACTGTCAAAATCAAGAATTCGATCACGCAGCCCCATACACCCACGATGATTGATCGTGTTTAATGGCGTGAACAGTGTACGATCATCAATCAGTGAACGCGTGATGTTGAACCCATAACGTTCTCGACGAACACGTTTACCAATAAATAACTATATGATAATTTCTTGACGGTATAGTAAGAGGGAACGCGGCTGCTAACAAAAATAAAGAATATCTATTTAAAAAAAATCTTTATATAAAAGAGATATAATGCAGTTGCAGCTCGGCCTATGCAAAATAGATGATGAGATCATCAAAAAAAATCAATTCAAAATCATTTCGTATTCATCTCTTTCCTCATCCAAACTGACCAGTTTTAATTTCTAACTATACAAATAAATAAAATTGAACTGTCTGTTTCTAATATCAAATTTTTTTTTTTGGAAGCAATTTTGATACATTGGCTTGTGCGGCCGGATTCCGCATTAATCAACGCATCTTCGAACCCAAGTATCCAACTCTAAAATCGTCCTGAGCTTTCGGTTAAGGAAAACATCGCGAGGAAACCATAGTATGGTGGTAGAGCATTTTATAATGATGGCCGCCTGGGTAGCTACCACCCGCAAGTTTGAAAACCTGTCGCTAAATACCAATAGGTGTGTTCCGATAGCATCATTTGAGAACCAGTACCTAGGTTTAGTGTGTTTACCATCCTGGACCACATCGTCACTTGACAACAGGTGAGATTGTTGTGGTGTGTGTAAGACACTATAGAGTAAAAAAAAACATCAATTTTAGTTATTACTTATTAGTATAGATATGAAAAAAGACCAGATCGAGTTTCTTACCTGTTCTTCTCGATGACTGGGCTGTTTTCCGAACCGGTGGTAGTACTTTGACGTTAATAAGCGCCTTATGTGAACCTTGATTGAATAACGTATTTTTGAATTGTAAGTAGTATAGTTTTGGTAAAATGTCTAATAAAAAAATAGCCTGAATTACTAGGTGATAGTGCTGCTTTCTCTAGGTGAAATAATTAACCGACTTCAAAACGGAAGATGTTATGAATTCGTATGTATGTTTGTTACGCGATTTCTCCGTCAATTGTGAAAATTTGAAAATTTGCAAAATTTTCAAAATTATTAATGATATTCAAATAAAGGATATATTGAAGTAAACAAAAGCAGATTAAAAAGTAATGATTTATTTACTTTTCAGTGCGTTTTATAGCTTATTCTTTTCGGTTTTGTTTTTAATTTAAAAAGTTTTTTTAAATCAGTTTAAAGTAGTTTTTGTGTTTATCCATTACAAATAAAATATCAAATTGACCTTTTTAGATACAAAAATAATAGTTCAGATTAATTAGGCCTTCACTATAAAAAAAAAATTATAGATCTGTTACATTCTATGTGTAGATACACATTTAAGCAAAGTGTATTGTTGCTAATAAGCAACTTTTTGCAATATAAAGAATAATTTTATGACAATTTAGAGGAATTTCCATGCCTTTTCTGAAAAACCACACACTAAGTTCATCTATACTAATAAATAAAATTGAAGTGTCTGTTTGTAATGTCAAAATTATTATTTTTTTTACTAAATAAATGTGAATGTATATATGATATGTTACCTATATCAAAAATATATATTTTTTAATTTTTGTCTGTCTGTTCGTATCAGGTAATCTCCGGAACGGCTGGACCGATTTTGGTGGGACTTTTTTTGGTAGATGGCTAAAGTTACTACGGGTAACTTAGGGTATTATTAATTTTTCAAAATAATCAAGGATCCGCGTAAAAAAAATAGAACTCATAAAAATTTTAATAAAATCCGATTCAATGCTCAGTCTTATGGAAATATCTTGAGAAATATTTTTTTTTACGTTATCTTAGTACTAAATTTTTTTTTACGAAAACAATCAGGATTCCGTATAAAAAAATTAAAACGCAGTGAAGAATATATCAAAGGCGGGCGCAGCCGCGGGCACCAGCTAGTATGTATAATATAAACTATATTGCAAGAACTAGGCCCTGCTTACACGAACACAAATATAATTTAGATAAGGTTTCTTTTGCCGCCATTGTTAGGCAAACATGCTAAAATATGGAATTGGTTAAATATAAATCTGACCCCACAAGTGCTGTTGCAGGAAACCATTAAAAAATTAACATACCACGGTCCGTATCTACGTTCGGGGAATAAATTCATACCCCGTTTTGAATTTCAGTGAATTTCGCAACAACTCTTTTTTTTGTAAGCTTTCTTTCTTTGAATGAAATTGAAGTCTGAAATAGTTTTACAACTGTAATATGATTATTTATTAACAAAATTATATTTATCAAATATTTTAAGTGCAAACTTCTTTAGCGGCGTTGATCGATTCGCGGTAGGGGAAAAAACTTTTTCGATTCGCGTTACCAATGCTATGATGTTAGTTGTCAATGTAAGTATGTCAATTGCAAGATGGCGCTTAGGTGTTGACGCTCACAGAGAATTAATAACATTTAAATTTGCGCAGCCTATCATATATTTTAAACGATATGAAAATGTACATTACTATTGCTCGAACCGCCAATAGATTTAAAAATATTAGTAGGTTATGTTAATAATTTCAATTAAGAAATTGTGAAATATAAACATTAAAGAAACAGTTTTTCCATAGTTATGATTTTTCACTCACAATGGCTGCCTAGTTTTTTTTTAGTCTTGGCCATTATTCAGAGTTCAGGCTTGCTTGTATTGTAAATACAATTTCCATGACTGTATAATCCGATTTGTGACCGGCGGCCTCGCCAACCGCATTTATATATACCTTCTAAAAGTGTGTCCGATTTAGTTTGTGTCGTTTGACTTATTTTTTCAAATTTAAAAAATCAATCCGCGTCCTGTCGTCTCCAAGTTAGACTTCATGATATTATAAAAGTGAACTCGACTGGATTGCAACCAGACAGACAATCCTATGCCCAGAGTTACTGTTAGTTTTATCGGTAATAGATGTCGGCTGGCATCATGATCTCATCTATCAGCGGTGCTATCATTCTTGGACTGTACTTTATTTAATATAAGATGAAATGCAGTCATTTTACCTAATCTAAATTTATAAAAAAAACCATGGTTGCTATGATTTGCCAAATTCACTTTAATTGTATGATATATCTGTCCCAGTTAGTGAAGAACTCTTAATTTTATTTCATTTATGATGTATAGGTTTCTGGCATTGACCACAAACTCTCCTGATGTTAAGTGACGATGTGGTCCAGTATAGTAAACATACTAAGCCTAGAGGTACTGGTTCTCAAGTGATGCTGCCGGAACACACCTATTGGTGTTTCACGACAGGTTTTCAAACTTGAGTATGGTAGTTATCTAGGCGGGCATTATTAGAAAATGCCATAGTACCATGCTATGGTTTCCTCACGATGTTTTCCTTCACTGAAAGCTCACGCTGATTTTTAGAGTTGGATAGGTGGGATCGAACCCGCATACATTGACGACAATTCCATTATAATAATCAACTGCGTCATCATCGCTTCAAAGGGGTTGCAAAGTCAACTGTACAATTGGAAGAACTCCACGTTTTTGCAAAAATTTTGCGCATACATCGTAAATATAAATTATTTAACTTAGCCGACGTTATTATGTTGTATCTATTACTGGTGAAGGCCGCGGGAATCCGCTGGATGCGGTTGTGGAGCTCTTGGAGGATGGCTATGTTTAACAATGGACGTCTTTCTATTGAATTGATGGCTTATTGTGTTTATCTTTTCCAGCAGAGAACAGGAAAAGTAGATTGACGAAATATGGGTATGTTAAGAGAAGAAATAAATGTCATGTAATTAGAAAGGTGTTAAGTGCAAAGATAGACTCCAAAAAAGAAGACCACAGAAGTTTTGAGTGAATTATGTTAAGAGTTATATGTAGAAGATTAAAGCTGTATATTATAAGAGAACAGTTGATAGATACAAGTGGACGAAAAAAACATAGTAAATTAATTCCACTCAGTAAAGATGATGATAGCAATTTTAGAGTGATGTGAAATTTTTCCGTCGCGAGAAAAACAAAGGTTATTTTAAGCCGTGACTTTAAGGAGCTAGAAAGTTAATGTGTCTCGGATTAGGCTAGGCATTGTCTTTCGATCAATTAGTACAGAGTTATATTAAGTAGAAAAAATAAGTTAATTAAATTAAACGTGTATTTTCACTATTATTTTAGAAATTACTATAACAAAATTAATATTTTATTATTTTATAATACATTTGATTATAATAAGCAACAGTATGTTTACTCAAGATAAAATCAGTTATTGTAGAAAAATTTCAAAAATTGCTTTTCAAAGAGCTTATGAATCTACAGCAAAATAGCTGGAAATCGAAAGATAGCGTAAGTTATATAAAACTATGAGTTATTACCCGCATCGGATATTAAGTTCTTATCGCAGGCGGAATCTCCGGCAACCGTCGCTAGTTTTAAGCTTGCCAACAACGGTGAATCATAGATAGATAAAAATCGACTTGGTTCATTTCGTAATTATTAACTCCTTGATAAAACAACAGCATCGCAGCTTTGAATTATTTAATATTCTATTTCTAACCACAATATTAGATTATTAAATAAAAACTAAACACATTTAAAAGCAAACTGGGAGATTCGAAAAAAAATTGTTTTAATATACATTTAATAATTTTACCGCTTCTCACGTATTCAGTAAACAAAATCAACGGAAGTTTAAAAACAAAGTTAGGACTTAGCATCGAATGTTTTAGATTCCTAATCTGAAATGCAATTTAGCTGAAGCTGAGAAATCTGAGAGTAAAGAAAAATGGTAATGAAAAAATAACAGAACAGCATAAAGATAGGACATTCAAACAGTAGTAAAGTTATAGCTAAGTAAACCATAAGTTTTCATGACAACAAGGTTACAAAACTTTCTAATCTGTTTTATAATATTTAACTTTTGCAATATGTTCATATATAGACACCCACATACATACATTATATCAATATAACTCTTGCAATACATTTATAATTGGCTATTTATCTAGCTACGGTTATCAAGTGGTATTCTGCTACAAACCTCCATACGTTGATGAGCTTGCAGTTGTATTTTGGCATCCTAATTACTTACTACATTTACTCTTATCTTACGTGTGCACAAAGATTGTTATGGTTTGACCCTAGATGGGCAGGTTATATCTCAGCTATTTGTTTGAAACCTTAGATAAAAAAAGTGTCTTAGACAATCACAAAAAAATCACTTATTTGTCAAATTGATATAATTGTTATAAAATTTTCTTGATACGATAAGATTTAGAAGTAGTCGATTTTTTAAAGGTATTAAATATTTTCTGAGATGAGACCAGGAACGTAACGAGTGGCGTAAAAGAAGAGTTACGCTATGTTCATCAGTAGGTGATGATTAACTGAAAATAAAATGAAATGGTGATGGTCAAAAAAGTCTCTTGTATCAAAAACTCTTTGGGCTTTGTTTAGTAGTTCTGTGATGAACGAAACGGCATGGAACGGCCTCTTTTGATTGAATGGTCATAGTCGACAGCCATTTTTTAATTCCGCACAGCCCCTGACCCCTTTCCTAGTCACTTGTTGTTCAACTCTCCCGCGAATCGTCACAGTGACTGTTTGCCAACAAAACTAATAGAAAATTCGTGTATATGCTGATGGTGGTTCCCAGTATCCTGATAACCTTGCCACATCAAAACTTGGTAAGAGATTGTGATTTGCCCAACAGCCTTTAAACCAAGAGTAAGTAAGTGTTAAGGTTTTGTTCGTTCTAAGATCGATCGGCTGGTACAGTCGAAACTAACGGATAGCTAATTTCACAAAGTGTATTTTACGTATCAAATTCTAATCCTTGTAATTGAAAGCACAAACTTCAATTAATTCTGAGTAGATGCGTGTCGGACATCCGCTTCGGGTCGTATGCCTGTTACCGACAGTATACAAGGCACCCTAAATAAATAGAGACGCGATAGTTCGTACTCAAGATTGGACGTGTCGGGAAATTATAGATTACTGATTTCTACAGTAACATGAGAATGTCGATTAACAATCAAGTTTTTTTGTTGGTAATATAGAGCCCATATCGCTAGTAACTTTAAAATTTCTGAAATATTAGTGGGGTTTTATTTTTCTTATTTCATTATAAAAATTATTTTGAGAAAAATCCTAGTTTGATTTATGATATAATTATAGCAAAAAATTGAAGATAATAAAATTACTAAACAAATTAATAGGACCAAGATTCAGATAACACATATCTTGGTATCACCATAAATACCAGAAAAAATACCGTGTAGCATTTTTATTCCTTTGGTAAACATATATTTTTAATCTGTTTCGCAATATTGAACATTTTGTCTATTATCTATACTAATGAATAAAATTGAAGGGTCTGTTTGTAATGTCAAAATATCAATTATTAACTATATACAATATTTTAAATTTTTGTGTCTGTCTGTCTGTCCGTCTGTTTGTTTGTTCCGAGTAGTCCGGAACGGCAGTACCGATTTTAACGGGACTTTATTTGGTAGATAGCTGAAGTTAACTTAGGGTAATTTTGATTTTCGAAAATAAATAGGATTCCGCTTAAAAAATTAAAACTCATAAAAAATGACTAAAATCCGATTCTATGCACAGTTTTACGGGCAAGTGAATAAAATTTATAAAAAATATTTTTCTTTATTTTAGTACTAGAAAAATATTAGGATTCCGTATAAAAAAACTGTTATGAAGAATATATGAAACACGGGCGCAGCCGTGGACACACGGCTAGTTTAATATATTGATGAAAACCGCATCGACATAATCGGACAAGGTCAATAAAATATCGGAGTAAATTATATTTGCTCAATAAAAATCCACTGGAAATGGCGCAAACATAAACAAAATCAAATAAGCTCTCGTTTAACAAGTAAAACCACAAACCCACTTGATCGGGTCCAATAAATCTGTTCAACGGAACCAATACAACAATTATTTACGTATGAATTGGAACAGTCTTTCGCCGGGGGTTCGGTCAATCTCGCTTCACTCGATTTCCCTAAATAATTGAGTGGCGCCGGCGGCATAAGCGCCAGGCCATTTGAAATTATAATCACGGAATCTTTTGAAGTGTGTATAATTTATACAAATAGTTAAATTTATACAAATAGTTTATGCAAAATAGTTATTAAACGACATTTAATTCTGTACAGTTTCATAATATTTATGTCATAAGATAATTTGGATAATAAAATTATAAATTATCCAAATTCGGAATCCAAATCCAAATTGAAACAATCCCTGTTGTGCTAATTTTCTAGTATTTAGTTTAATTTTATTAACTTTATTGGGTTTGACGTTATGTAATTAATAAACCTTTAGTGTGATAGAACGTATACATTAAACCACAGAGCACAGACAAGGAATTTACAAGAACAGATAATATTACAAATACATACAGACTATATTAAATTGTATAAAAGTATGCGTTAAACAATCTACTAAACCGATTTGGCTGTAATTTGTAGAATAATACATGAGCAACCCCAGAATACATCTTATAGTTCTTAAGCTTACGTTCTTACGCTTTCCTATAGTTGTTAAGCAGTAAAGTAAAATATATGATATATAAGCGGTAAGTATGTAGACTTTATGGTCGTAGTACATTTTATAATGTTTGCTAGTTGTCACTTTACCATTTACTGTGCAAATTATGGTATTGTGATAGCTTCAGTCGTGAACCATTGAGAAGGAGAGTCATCAACTCCAACCACATCGTCACTCAACAGTGGTACATCACTCAGTTGATAGAGGTTTATTGCTCTTTCAAGGTTTTCCACAATGACAGGGCTTTCGCCTCCCGCGTCCAATGGATCCCTATTACCTTCTCCATGTCGTCGGTTCACCTTCTTGAAATCTTGCCCATGTTGCGTCATCTGATTCGCGGCTGCCAATCGAGAACTATTGGCTCCATTAGGCGTCGGTTCTTTGAGCAATGTTTCCAGCTCACTCCTTCTTGAGATTGGCAATTCTTTGCGCAGTATCGGTTTCGTTAATTTTGCTGCAGATCTCCTCATCTATTATTCAATAATATTAAACAAAATATCAAGCTATTCCAACAATTTATATACAATTATAATAAATAAATAAGATGATAAGCGGTAAACTAGCATGTCGTCCGTTTGATGGTTATCAGAAGCTTATGGCGCCAGTAACACCAGTGTTAAAATGCATGTATGTCTACCCTTTAAAAATTAACTGAACTTCTATTGCAGGATGAAACTGTAACTTCTGAGTAAACCTGAGGAAAATGCTCATTTCACATCCGGATCGTTCGCGGAAGGAAACTTCTCTGAAATAACACTATCCGTCACCATTTACAATCCAAAATATAAGACCAGTACCGATAGCGAGCCGTGTTATGATAGAACGTAGAATCTGGAATCAAACGATTCCTCGAAACACATCCTGATTTATACAAACGATAAAATACATATAAGTCTCTCCTCTAAAAAGGCCAATACTGCTTGAAATCTCAAACTCGTCAACAATTCTTACAAATCAGTTTCGAGCCGAGTCAAATGTTTGACCAATTTACAATAAACATTGGTCTCTTCTCTTGATTAGAGAAATGACTATCTTCTTGGTTAGAGGAAAGCGTTAAAGATTGAGAGTTATCAAAAGATGTGATGGGTTCAATAAAATTTAAGCTTCAGTGGTAGGTATTTCTTCTTATTGCGTGTTCTTCCATTAATCTATCCCTTTCCTTACTTATATAATTAAACAGCCTTGACGTTATAAGATATCATTTAAAATTTTGTTCACGAATCACTATTACTAATTACAGGAACAAATTACGATTGAAATGTAGATATGGTAGACGTCAAAGAAAGTGATATTGTAGATTTTGTCGCTTGGCTCCGAGCCATTGTTTCGCTGTTGCTTAGGACAAAATTCTCATTATGGCGCTTGTTAGGTAACCGTATGTTTGTTATTTATTTCTGATTACCATATGGTATTTTTATTATGTTTACTGTTAGTGAAATAATATTGAATTAATATTTAGTTACTGATGTAGAGCTTTAAATAAATCCATTTAGCTTTCACAATAATCCTAGATTGTTTTAGACGATAAATTTCACTCTGGCGACTAAAACTAATAAACATTACTCTGGATTTACATAAATAACTAAATAATTTAATAAATTTGTCAATGATCTTTACACTGGGCCCGAATCTCTATGTTGGAGATATCTGTCTTATAGTAGCGATAGTGTAAGTAATTACTAAAGTTTAAATGTAGCTTACATTTATCTAAAGATGTTTAGGGATAGATTTAAAATTTGCGGGATAGAGGTAGTCAGACGGGTATCGAGTAAACGCTTTATTACCATGCAAATAATAATACTGGTAAAAAAAATTGTAGTATTCTAAAAAGGTTTCTATTTCGGTTTCTAGTTCGATTGACCATAAGGTCACCATTAAGGCTATAATATTCTGGAAAAAATTACCAGGACAAATTTATTGGATAGGTTTCAGAGATGGGTTGTCCGTATTGTAAATGACGCAGACGTTATTAAATTCATTGAGCCGCTTCAGCTTCACAGGAAATGTACCTCGCTAAGCGTGTTCTACTGTCTGTATCATGGCGAGTGCTCTAAAGAACTGTTTAACCCGATCCCACCTCTCTCTCCTATAGTAGAACCACACGCGCTGGGCTTTGGAGTAACAGCTTTACACAAACTTCCATCAATGAACAAACCAAACATCTCGTATGGTCATACCTTTGCTGCATTGTAAATCTGTAGAACAGTCTTCCGGCCGATGTATTCCCTCCTTATTATAACACGTTCTTCCAACGTAGCGTGAAGAGATATCTGCGCAGGCCGGCATGACTGGGACGATCGACGATCGTTAGCCGATCTTTAGACGGTTTCCACTGTTTTTGGATTCAATTAGGATTACCATTAGGCACTATGCCGTGCTATGGTTTCCTCACGATGTTTTCCTTCACTGAAAGCTCAGGTCGATTTTAGAGTCGAATAGGTGGGATCGAACCCGCATCGATTGCGCGGAATCCGGCCGCACTATCCGCTGCACCATCATCGCTTTAAGTATTCGTCTTTGATTTTAAAAACTTTTGTAATTTAGTTTGTTTGTGTAAGTTAATATCCAATAAATTAAAGTTCTTAAGAGGATACGCGGTTGGCAATAAATTTGAAGAAAAAGTTTTTCAGAAATCTATTGCTATCGCATTGCGCCCGAAAGAAAGAGTTATAAATCGCGATTAGAACAACTTCAGCTATGACTGATTATGAAATCATCATATCGTATTACCCTGTTTCCTCCTCTAAATTAGGACTGGTTTTAGAGGTCATAAAACCGACCGGTCCTAATTTAATTTTTTCTTTCAATTATAAAATAAGCAAGCCTTTGGCTATGCCTCTACGTTTTACTTTCTTTTATTTTTACTCATCAAATGTGTTCGATGGACTTCTAAAAATTTTCGAAGGCTCCTAGTTTCTATAATAATTAGTTTACGCAACATACCTACGGGTATTTATATTTTTTTATTTTATTGTAAAAAGCACTGATGCAGGTATAAGATTAAATACAAAAGCACCTTAATTATAGATAACATTTTATATCCCATACCCTACTACATTAGTGCATAACTTACACACTTAGAAACTTTTATTATGAATGAAGATGAACAGAATACAGATTATATTTATTACAAACATTATAATTTTAATTTTTAAGCATTTTAAGTTTAAATTTAAGCTAAAGTATAATAAAAACCCTAGTGAAAATCCCTACTAAAACCCTAGTAAAAACCCCTAGTGAGAATTGGAGATTATTAGCCATCCAACTATGTAATGAGACTTTTGAATTCTATTCCATTTATGGCGATGGTTTATAAATAATTTAAAAATATTTTTGCTATTGTGCCATTATCGAGGGAGGACACGGGGTAATTTACCCTTTTATGGACTATCCTATTAATTCAGTACCCAAAGGCAATGTAAAAAATTATGATAAATGTTACTTATGACGATGACGTGGGAACGAACATATAATATACGAGTATATAGTATAAGACGTCATACCGTATCGAGCCTACCCCTTCTTCGGATCAAGGGATTAACATAATGGTTTTGTTATGTAAATGGCGACAGGATTCGATGCTATTTTAAGTGATATCGCAGCGTAAAGGTCGTAGCGTCAACTGCGGCGATGAAAGCGTGGTAAAAATCATTAGGTAACACGCCACTTGGCAGCGGGACAAATGGCTGAAATACGCTAACGAGGCGAAAGCGATCTTGTTTTATTTGTAACAATAATAATAAAAAAGTTATTTCTTTTCGCATTCATAGAGTAATATTATTACCATATGTACGTTTCAGGGTCAATCGGTTATATATATATATGCAAATATCTTCCAATTAATGCGACACGTGGTAAATAGGGCACAAACTACCAAACAGTCGTTTGTCGCATACTTTTTACTTTTTAATTCGTGGTACGTACAAGTAAATTATCATTATTATTTATTTAAAACAATATACAAAGTTCAAATCAAAATCGAAATATATATAAACTAGATCTATACATAATGATAATAGTCGGTAATTAATTTATTACAATTTAAAAAACGTTTCCATATGTGTATGTGTATGCATGGATATATTTTAGATGGAATATAGATGACAGGGAGATAAGTAAACGGATTTCCCAAGATAAAAAAAAGGTACTTGAGGTCGACTGGATTGGGATCACCGTACGTTCTGGGGTAAACAAGTATATATCTATATCTACCTAGAATTTTAGCCAGAGTATATATAGACCGATGTGATGATGGCGACCGCTATAGATCAAGTACAGTCATTTTAGCGTCGGCTACGATAAAAAAAAGTTAAGAATACTATACGCCTATTTTACCATTTCAAAGAGGTTGCGAGCAACTGTTCTCTACGCAAATTTCTCTGTTGTACTTTATTTGAATAAATAATGAATGAAATTATTTCTTTTATGAATGAAATTATTATTCTAGCCTATAAAATGTTTATTTAATTAATAATACTAGCGTGTTTATTTTGACAAGTATCCCGGCTAAAAAAATTATCCCTTATACAATTATATATAAAAATATCGTATATATAAAAAAATATATTAAATACTCGTTGAACGTTGAAATTTTGCAGCCGGATTTTAGATTATAACCCTTCGTTATAAGGACCGATGTAGCCCTCAAAGACTCATATATAAAACGTTAGTCAATATGAAAAAAAAAATAGTTCCGAAATTTATACGCTACGCTCATGTATGCGCAGTGAAATTTCTTTTACTATTGAGGTCATACATCTTAAGATATTCAAGGCTATATACATTGTCATTGAATTTTTCGCTAATATCTTTTATTTTTGTAATGAGTAGTCATGCGGACAGTTTTTCTTTGTCTTTCCAAATGAATAATGTCTGGCGTATATAGGTAGTAAGTCTTATACATTACTAGATAAATACGCTCTTGCGTTCACTAAATCGAACGTTCATAAAATACAGCGTGTTGTTATTTTCATAATCGACATAGTAACAGGAATTCTTTTTTTACTTTTACATCGAATTTTGATCCATGCGAATGGGAGATTTTTATTTTAATTGCTGCGGAAGGCTATTTATTAAAGAATCTCTTATATTATAAGGAGATTGAACATAAGTTTTAAAATCTAAATCCTTGCAATATACCTGGGTTAAAATTGTTGCTTATACGAAAGTATATTTTATCTGACCTCGGATTATTTAATATTTATGGTCGTTAAACTTCATAGCTGCTTTTTTCATTGCTTTTTTTTTTTTGTGCTTACCGTGTTATTAGTACTAAGTGTGAAGTTTGAAAGTGGCGCCAGTACCAGAAGAGTTAAGAAGCAGTCGTCTGTTCCCGGTATGAGTATGTGATGCACAGGAAGGAAGATGATCTTGTAAGAAAGGTATAGGATATGAATGTGGACGGTTATAGGCGAAAGTGAAGACCAAAGAAAAAATGGATGGATTGTGTGAAAGATGATATTTTTAGGAAGGGAGTGAATGCGGAGATGACTACAAATAGAGAGGAATGGAAGAGGGAGCCATGCTGCACCGACCCCAAATGGAAATGGGATAAAGATAGGGAGATGATGAATGTATATATTAATACTAGCTGTCTTAACCAGCGTTGCCCGCTTTACATTAATTTAAAAAATACTATAGATTTTTTTTTAAGTTAAAGTACTTCGGAATATAAAAAGTAATCTGATGTAGTGCACATCTGTTTTTCTACAGGATATAATATCATATGACAACCCACGATAAAAAGTTATAATTACGAGAACATATACCAGATCATTAATCGTGATATAAATTATCCTTATCTTTTTAAGTTGGACTAAATCCGGTAGTAGTGAGTAGTTCATTGCGGTTGAAAAGTTTCCGAGTTTATTGCGGACAAATGTCGTATTACGGGTTTTTTATATATATAATTAACTAGCTGTTGCCCGGGGTTCCGCCCGCGTTTCATGTACTTTTCACTGCGTAACTAAAAAAACAAATGAATGAAGTTAAATGAGTATTTTGTTTTTATTAGCGCGAAAAAAATGTACACAAGAGTAAATTAAAAACAATGCGTTAATTGCGTTTTATTTTTTTATACGGAACCCTAAACAAATTCAAAAAAAAAAGTAAACATATTTCTTATAAGTTATAATTAATTATAGCACTTGCCCGTAAAACTGTTTATTAAATCGGGTTTATTATATTTTCTTATATGAGTTTTTTTTACGTGGAACCCTGATTGTTTTCTAAAGTTAAAAAAAAAAGTACTCTAAGTTACCCGGAGTAACTTCAGATATCTACCAATAAAATTCGCTTCAAAATCGGTCCAGCCGTTCCGGAGATTACCCAGTACAAACAGACAGACAGACACGAACATTTAAAAATCATATTTTTGATATAGGTATCGTATCGTATATACATTCACGCCTATTTAATAATAAAAACTAGTAATAATTTTAGACATTACAAACTACATACAGATACACATAAATCTCAAATTAAAATAAAATATAACACGTGTAACTCATTAAATGCCTTATTGCCGAAAACATAATAAAATCGGTTCATTAGTTTTGAGAGTTCATCAGTTACTAATAAACAAATCTTACCTCTAACAGATTAATCGCTACAGATAATATTTCCCATACACATATTTTATTTTATGTGTTCCTTTATATGTTTAGTTCTCTTTTTCTATATAGCTTTTTATGATTATTATGCAGTAAGATAATTAAAAAGCGTATATGTGATGCGATATGTGTTTTGTGTGTGTGTGTGTGTACCACTAAGTGGGTATATGTTAAATAGTTAACGTCGACTGTGTGATTATAAAATAATTTAAAAATAGATAGCGTGAACTTAATATTATACAAATCATATAAATATCGTTTTAAGTAGTTAACTTTGACTTACAAATATAAATTTTGAATCAATAGTGGAGTGAATATTGTATAAAATGTGATACCAGTGTCATAGTTACGTTGACTTTTTTTTTTTTTTTTTTTTCCCGAATCGCTTTGATTTTTTCTTTTATTCGTGTAAAATCGTTTAAAAAGTGCAAAACAGTTCATTTTCGGATTTCATTGCCGTGTAATAAAACCAATAATATAGTCACTAAACAATTCTAGAAAGTGATTAGTTTTACATATTATTGGATTTAATAACGCCATCTAGTGTCTAGTAGAATAACTTTTTTTTTTCATTTATTGATTTACATATTCCTACACAATATCAATAGATAGCGCTATTTTACTTTTTGGCTTTTGATATATATTAATCATGAGATGTGCTTCGTGTAATTCTACTTTCAACGATGGAGCCCAATGCTGTCAATGTAAAAATTACTACGATTTCACTTGTGCTAATATCAGTGAAGCCGGTTATAGGCGGTTGGGACCTGAACGGCGATCAACCTGGAAATGTGTCAACTGCAAAACCACTACAACTGCTGGCGTCGCGAACATCTTACCAGTTAGTTCGGTGTCCTCTAAGGACACGATGGATGATCAGGACACATTATCAACAATCCTTTTAGAACTACGTGACGTCAAATCACAACTTAGTAGTCTCCCTCTTTTACATCAAGAGATAAAAGATATGAGAAATGAACTAGCTCTTGTTAAGGAAGCGATAAATCATAATTGCATTAAACTGGATGAATACGATGGAAGACTGATAGATCTAGAACACAAGATATCGGACCTAGACCGTGTTCAGTCTTCAATGACCGCATTAACCTTAACTGTCAATGAAATGAAAAGAGATATGGTCACCTGGGACCAACGAGTCCGACTGAATAATGTTGAGATTAAAGGAGTCCCACTGAAAAAAGATGAGAATCTTTTCACCATCGTGGAGTCTATTGGCAAATTTATCGATTTTCCCCTGTCTAAACAAACAATTAACTACATCACAAGAGTACCGACGTTTGGGAATAATGAGAAATCTATAATTCTTAGTTTCACAAATAGGTACATGAAGGAGAACTTTGTATCATCAGCGCGTTTAAAGAAAATCATTAACACTCAGGATATCGGTTATCAAAACGTCAAACAACGCATCTATGTTAATGATCATCTGACTGCAGACACTAAGAAACTCCTAACTAACACTAAATCCGTGCTTAAGTCAAGGGATTACAAGTATATATGGGTAAAATTTGGCAAAATACATGTACGAAAAAACGATACTTCTCATGTCGTCATTGTAAATTCTCTTAATGATTTAAACAAACTAGCTTAAGTTGTTTCATAGTTCTGTTATTATTTTATGTACTAAGAATCTTTAACTTTGCTATTATTTTCTTGAAGCCACTCTTTTTATTATTGTTACCAATTCACATTCACATAAATAACTACACTTACTATAAGTTTAACAATTGTCTAATGTATACAATTCATGTTTTTATTTGCTTATGGATGTCCGTATATTATACCAATATCTATTACTACTCATTGCGTTATAGCCTCATAAATAATTTTAAACTATACAATGTTAAATCGTCACTGACTCGCTCACACTCATCGAATTGCCTTATTTTTGTGTTTCTTCCCGCGTAAAATTATGTTTATTATCTTGGGTTGTGAATTACTGGAGCCATATATTTTCTACGAAAAAACAGCAGATATATTTAATTATCCGTATCAATTATGTTTCACCTATTAACACTTCACCTTATAACCTTATTTTCCATATAGTTAATTTAAATTTACTTAAAAACTATAATCTGCTAATAAAAATATTCTCCAATGGCCCTCAGTGACAATAACTTGGTGGTTTATTATCAAAATGTGCGTGGGTTACGGTCTAAGACTCTTGAATTTTATAGAAACCTTTGTACCAAGTCTTATGACTTGATACTTTTAACTGAAACCTGGCTAAATGATAGTATTTTAGACACAGAACTATTTGATAGTAGATTTATAGTATGGCGACGTGATCGAAATTATAATCTAACACGTCAGGCTCGTGGCGGTGGAGTCCTTATAGCATATAGAAATACCCTTGAAATGACTCCCCAACCATGCTATAACTCTTCAGCAGAAGACCTCTGGTTAACTTTAAATGTTACACAAAATAGTAATATTGTCACTCTGCACATATGTGTGCTTTATTTATGTAGCCAGAATATAGGCAATTCCTTCTCTCATCAACTATGTAATTTTTTGGATAAATTGAATACCATTACTTTATCTAACCCGCATGATAAGTTTTTAGTGGTCGGTGACTTTAATTTAAGTGGAATTATTTGGAAAAAGACAAATTATTCACATTTGATTCCGTCTAACGTTTCCACCCCGGATGAGATCCTGCTTATAGACGAAATGAACGCTAATAACTTAACCCAATACAACGGAGTCATGAATAATAATAACAAAATTCTTGATCTAGTGTTTTGTAATGATGTAATATCAGTAACCGACAGTCACAATTCTTTAGTACCAATCGACCCGTATCATAACTCTCTTCTAATAACAATTCCATTTATTAATGTAATTCCATTGAAACCTGCTCCGTACATTAAGTATGTCTACAACAAGGGAGATTTCGATTCAATTAACTCTGAAATACATGAAATTAATTGGGAAAAAGAGCTCAACAATAGATCATTTCTTGACGCCGTTGCATACTTCTATCAGAACCTGAATGCCCTGAGGGATAAATATATTCCTCGTAGGATCTTTTCATTTAATTCTCATCCAACTTGGTATTCACAAGCACTCAAAAAGGTTATAAAAGAAAAATATAAATATCACCGAAAATATAAAACTTATGGTAATCAGCACGACTTACATTCATTCATAGTGCTCCGTGACAGAGTCAGGAGATTGGAAAAAACCTGCTATGAGGACTATATCAGATCTGTCGAAAATAATATTAGCAACAACCCTAGAGCATTTTGGTCTTATATTAAGTCCCGCTCTAAAAGCAGTAATTATCCTAATTTCGCTAAGTTTGGAGATGTAACAGCGACTTCCGGTGAGGGTATATGTGATGTATTCTCAGCTTTTTTTAAATCTACATTTCTGAGTAATGCTAATATTGACCACACCGATGACAAAGTTAATACCCAATCAATTGATACATCGACCGCACACATTCACAATATCGAGATCAGTATTGATGATATCTATAAATTATTAACTAAACTTGACGTTTTCAAATCTGCTGGACCTGATCAATTACCTGCTACATTTCTTTTAAAATGTGCTAAAACTATAGTTGTTCCCCTATATTATCTATTTAAAAGGTCATTAGTTGATTGCTTGGTGCCTCCCATCTGGAAATCAGCATTCATTACTCCAATACATAAGAAAGGTCCTAAAGATGACGTAACAAATTATAGACCGATTTCAAAATTATGTATAATATCTAAACTTTTGGAAAAAATTATATATGATTAAGTCATGCTGCTCTTAAACACTCTTTTAGTAGTGCACAACATGGTTTTATAAAGGGTCGCTCTACAGTTTCCAACTTGGCAATATTTAATGAATATTTAACAAATTCCATGCAGCAAGGATTTCAGGTTGACGCTATTTTATACTGATTACAGTAAAGCCTTTGATCGTGTCGATCATAATGTTCTACTTCATAAACTTTCTCAAATTGGTATCAGGGGTGACCTTCTTAGATGGTTTTCATCGTATCTTGAAAATAGATCTCAGGCAGTAGTTATCAATAACTATGTCTCAAGCTGGGTGCCTATTCCAAGTGGTATACCGCAGGGTTCCTTATTAGGCCCTTTACTTTTCACAATCTTCACCAATGATATCAATACTTGTATAAAATTCTCCAGCCTTCTTTGCTTTGCTGATGATATGAAAATATTCAAGGCTATTACATCGCAAACAGATGCAGATCTTATACAACAAGACTTGTACAGTCTAGACGAGTACTGCCTGAGAAACAAACTTGACTTGAATCCTTCTAAATGCTTTTTAGTTACCTTCACTCGAAAATCCAAGATCCTTAGTTCGAAGTACTACTTGAAAGGCATTGAACTGCAGAGACAGGACGTTATTCGTGATCTGGGTATCTTCTCGATTCTAGATTGCTTTTCGATACGCATATTGACCATATAGTAAAAAAAGCTTTCAAGGCGCTTGGATTTGTGATGCGCAACGCTAAATACTTTAGTAACATAAAAACTTTAAAGATACTATATTGTGCTTATGTTCGTAGTAACTTGGAATATGCATCCCAGATCTGGAATCCTAGATATAATTTATACATAAATCGATTAGAAAGTATCCAAAGAAAATTCCTTAAATATCTCTGTTACCGCTTACACGATTCCTATGATCCTAATTGTTACGATGAACTTTGTAGGAAACATCATTTATTGCCTCTTGTCAAACGACGAGAGATTGCTGACATTACATATCTGCTCAAAATTGCGTCCAATAACGTTGATTGTCCCGAACTACTTTCCAACTTACGGTTAACCGTTCCAACCAAGTATTTACGTACGAATGCCCCCCTATCGCTTCCCACAGTTCCTACTAATTACCGACAAAATTCATTTTTATGGCGATCTAGTTACTCCTTCAATAGTCTGAGTGAGATTAGTGATTTAGATTTATTTAATACCACCACAAATACGGCGTCAACGTCCTTAAGTAGCCTGTTCTTTAATGGTGGCGGTTGTAAGTAGTTGTAATTAATTATAATCTTTCAGTTTTTTATTATTATTATTTTTTTTTTTTAATTTTTAATTTTAGGTTCATGTAGTAATATGTTGTAATGTAATAGCAAACCACTTGATTTTTTAATTTGTTACTTAACGGCGAGGACCTGTAAATGGCTTTTTGTTTCTAATGTAGCTGTTAACTAACTAATGTAAGATATAGCTGTTGGTCTTCCAATAAATAAATAAATAAATAAATAAATAGATATACATGTAAAAAAAAAATTGCGATTAACATTTTCAAATCAGTATTTTCGGTGATTTTATATATAAACCTGTTAAATCCGATTAAATCATGTAACTTCAGAAACTCTCGATAAAGTCAGAAATGAAAGGAAGTTTTGATTGGTTTATTTTATTTTAAAATTAAAATTGTATTTTGTTGTTAAAAAAGTTATGCTACATACTGTTTTTTGATTAAGGGAAAAATTATTATTTAGTTTTGGACTGCGATTTATATTCATGTAGAAAAGGTCAAAATACTATACTACAATAGTTAAAACTAATCAAAGATATTCATTTTTTCGAATTTTTGAAACTATCTCACTGCCGGTTTCATTTAGCGATCGAAATCTGTTTTCCGAAATTTCAATCCTTTCAAGTGTCTTCAGTCTCTTTCTCTCAGTGACTGAGATCAGTCAGAAAAGTTAATACACATTCGGTTTCATTTCAATCGTAACTTTTAAGATTCGATATTGAAACCTGCCGTTAGTATGCCATGTAGTAATCTGTGTTTTTAAAATAAATATCTTTCAGTATTTGACCCTGTATTATGTAGTTTTGGTGGCGTTTTCGTAATATAGTTTAGTTGTTGTGTACAAATTAAGTATGTTGGAAATAATAATGCAAAACGTTTACTCTGAGGTGCCATGTAAACTCCATCGAAAGTTCTAGCAAGATGGGCCATCGTTTTACTACAGTTTAGAATCATTTATACACGATTAAAAATATATCTTATCCACATGAGGCAGGAAAATTGTTATTCATAAACAAATACTTTTCGTAAAATAGTCGATACTTATTCAATTAGTATTCTGGAATAACTTTTAGCTAAATAGTTTATTACCTAACGTCTTGAAATAATTACAAATTAACGGGTAATTAACTAATAATAGAAAAACAAATATTTTATTTCTAATATTTATTTTGTCGCTTTAAGGATTCTACACAAGAAAAATACATTAATTTTAAACGGTAATAAAAACTGTATACTACATGATTTGTTTCACATACATTACAATATATTTATATGTCTCTTGAGAATATATGATATATTATTGAAATTTTGAAGAATTCAGCACAAAAAAAACACGTTTTGTTGCTTCTACTAATGAATAGTAACTGGATATTCTGATGACATTTCACAGGTTGTTTGTATTTACAATTTAAAGTTATTTTGTAATATAAAATCTTATGAAAAAAGACGAAGGAAATAAAATTAGAAGTCTGCTCGTTAAAACTAACACAAAAATTGAATATTAAACAGTTTATAAAATATATTAATTTGTACTATGAAAGCTCTGAAATTAACAATAAATAAAATATATTTAAAAAATAAAACAGAGATATAATAATACCTTTTATTACTTAAATATGTAAAACAAACGAAATTGCATTGGAATCGAAGTTAGTTGAGAATTAATGCAATACTTTTATTATATTTGGAATGTATATTTTTTGCAAAATATATTTTTGGAAATACCTATAGTTTTTCTTCGAGACATATTTTCATGTTGGAAGTGGTAGTCGCTAACAAAAGTATTAGAAGATATACACTAACCAAGTAATTTGATAATTGGTTCATATAAATGAAATGAGATAAGTAGAATAAAAATTCTACAACACACATTTTATAATCATATATATGTATACTTGACTTGTTGGTGGGCTCCTGTTACCGCAACTAGACACATTTACGGTCCGTTGTGCGCGCTTGACTTGTGATTGTACTTGTTTTATATTCTATAGATTGAAAAATTGATTAAGATATCGCCGGATGTGACGATGTGATCTAAGAAGTCGTCAAACTTGGAGAAACTGATTCTCAACTGTTACTGCCAGAATACACATGTAGGGGGTTGGCGATAGATTGTTAACTATGAAGGAGAAAATGTTTTTTTATCATCCGTAACTAGCTAGGCTAAAATATAACCTACCACCACCGCCCAGTTAGCTAAGCAATGCCCAACCGCCATATTTAGATGTAAGCTTTTACATAATATTATCACGCTTTTCCACGAAGTGTTCTGTTTCAAATTGTATTTAGCATCCACCGGGGTGCCTAAGTATACTTTCTTAAACTTATTTACCCTTTCCCAATGATCAAACCCAATAAAAGTATAAGAAATCATTCAATTAATTATAAAAAAAAATATCAACTTGATTGTTTGTAATTATATACGTTATACAAGTCCAAAAATTACATACATTTCGCATATGCACTTAAATTTTTTTTCGAAAGTTATTCATTTTTGACAATTCGTATTTTAACAATTTGTAGATATGATTAAGATTCAGTGTATTTAATAGTTCTTGTAATTTAAATAAAAGTTTTTATGATTTTTTTACAATAAACTCTTCGATTCCAATCCATTATCCTTTACAGATTAGATTAATCGACTAACGCAATATCAAAGTACTTTAAATCTACGATTACAATGATTCGTAGCTCTAAATGGGGTTTTATACATGTAGAATTATATACAAAGGTAAATTTATTTATTTAGATCTAAAGAATACGACAACTTGCAGACGCTTATTTACAACTACACACAAATATCCACATTATTTAATAATGGAAAGAAACTACATCAAAGAAACATTTACTTTATTATCACAATAAAACACATCGAATAATTACTGTAGAAATTATTATTTTCCAAGCGTAGTTTCCCCACACATTAAAACATATTCATTTAGATAATACTAATTTTAACCCTAATAATTATTACTCATAATAATTTAATTAAATATTATTAATATTTACATTATATGCTTTAATCACCAAATATCTATTTAATAAGGAATAATGATTTAACGCCTATGTGTGCCTTTACCTACACCAATTAAAGTGGCAAAATTCATAATGTAAAAAATAAAATATTTAAAAGAATGACAATACAAAACACCCAAAAATGTAGCTTATTTTAATAGTTTATTTAAGTTCTTAACCTGTAAATTAATATATTTCCCCTCGATTTGGATTCGTATTAAATTAAAAAAAAATTAAAATTCGTGAACTATTCTTGGATTAATTAAATCGTCTTTCAAAATTTAGTATTATAACATTGCGATATTATTTACTTAAATTATTTGGCAGTGCCTATTGTGTCTGTAGTAATATTTTTTCGTATAATGACAACTATAACTTCAATAATAATCAATATTATATATAATAACTAACTATATAATTAATTACCTATGTTTATACAAGATTAAAATGAATAGTGAGCAATACGGCAATATGTAAGTGTGTTGCATGAACTTTATTTTGCTTGCAACTAATTTTCATACAAGTGGTATTATTATTTACACGTATCTTATTACTCCAACATAAATAACTTTCAAATATAATTTTCGAAAAATAATTAAACAAAATCAATGTAAAGTGTCAAAGTGATCTATTCCTACTATCACATGGATTAATACTTCTGGCTACCATAATGTTCGTGATTATATTTACATTTATTTTAACAATATAATATATTTAAATATTATTATTACTAAAACTTTATCAAATTCACAACATCTTAAAAAAACTACGAAATTTTAGGCTTAGGTAAATTATCTCTTTGGTCTTACGGAAACATAAATTAATTTGATGTGCACCTAATGTTTAATTCTTAGTTAATATGAACTAATGTTAGATTATTATTTATCTTAACAATATTAATTATATTTTTGAAACTAACATACCCTTATGGGATTGTAACGTACATACACGTAAGGAACGACTAGTCGAGTATAACAGCCTTTTTTAAAACAAATTACCATAGAAATTAACAACACTTTTACTTCAGAGTTTTTAATATTAAAAGTCTTTCTTAGATCACAGTATCCAGGTCTCGATCGTTGACCTCAGGCATTGACAATCATAGGAAACTCTCTGAAGCTCTCGTTTCTTCCCTATCAACAGCGGAAACAATTTCGACGCCTTCATCGTAGTTATGTAATTTGGTAGTGTTATTAACACAGTAATGTTGATCAGGGTCGCCGTATTGGCTATGATAGAACTCTTCACGCATCATGTGGTTCAGGTTTGAGCATCTGAAGAATAGGATTTCTTGGAAAGGTTTCCTGAAATCTCTATTAAGTGTTGCGTAAATGATTGGGTTTAGTAAACTGTTTAAATATCCTAGCCATTGGATAATAATGCACTTACTGCATCCGGGATTGCATCTTCATCGACAAAAGGCCTGATTAAGGCGAGGAGGAAAAATGGCAGCCAGCAAACGATGAACGCTGACATTATTATTCCAAGGGTAGTAGAAGCTTTTTTCTCTCCTTTGCTAGTTGAAATCGTAATTTCTTCTGATGCGGTGACTGGGTAGTAAATAAATCTTTGGTTATGTGGTTTTTTTGAGCAAAGTTAGACAACGATGATCGAATTCTGTTTGTCTTCGTTTTTTGACTGTTTTCGGAGGAGAGGCGTCGTCGTTCATTGATTTGCAGTTTGCTTGGGGTTAAAGTTGATGGAGAACGATTTATTGTGTGAATAGGTTTAGTTGGAGTTTTTGGTTGTTGGAGCATTGGGCATTGAGACTCGTTAGATTTCCGCTGACCACTGAAGCACCTTCCGATATTGCTGTCTGTTCTGTCTACGCTATACTGTAACGATAGAAATAAAGAGAATATTATTATTTACATATTTGTTGTTTTTGTTTGATGAATAGTATGACGTTATTAACAAATAGGTATGTAGATACAATGCGAAATCTGTCCCTACTCTCAGACCTAACAACGGATGGAGGATCACCGTGGTTTCTTTACGTAAACAACTAAGATTATCAACATCGATATTATATTTTATATCTACTAATATACTCAACTTTAAACCCTTGAAAGAAGTAAGAGGACTAAGAAGGAATTATTAGAGCATTAATTTTTCACACGAACCGTTGTATTTGTACTGCCTGTCGATCCTCTCTGTGGTGGTTGGGTTGAAGATTGGCTTCCCAGTAGTTTCGCTTCTGTTGCACCTCCATTCTTAACATTAATTTCAAGGTAGCAGTGGGTTTCAAGGTGCGACTGAGCGCGCTTCTCATCCTTAACAATTTTCCTCGCTGCTCTGAATATTTTATAGTAGACGACAACCATAACTGTTAGAGGTAAATAAAAAGAACCTAAAGTAGCGTAGACTTGGTAAACCTGGTTTTGCGAAACAGAGCAGGATGTCTCAGTCTTTTCATTACCTAGTATTAAGAGCGGTGGTAAGGAAATAAATGCCGCACTTAACCAAACAATTAGTACACAGAACAGCATTCTCTTTGGCGTCCTTTTAACACCATATTCCAAAGGTTTGGTGATAGCATAGTAACGGTCTACTGAGATCATGCATAGATTAAGAATACTCGCTGTACACGACAATAGATCACTTGATACCCAAAAATCACAGATAACCGGTCCAAAAGGCCAGGTTCCCATGATATCATAAGCTGTTGCGACTGGCATTACTATCATGGCGACACAGAGATCGCTCACCGCCAATGAAACTATTAAATAGTTGCTAGGTCTTCTAAGTTTCCTGACTAGTCGGACAGCGACGCATACAAGCACATTACCGATTATAGTTCCAATAATCATTACCAGAAATAGGATAATGAGGAATATCGCAACCGGCGTTGAATATTTTGTATGTTTTATATGGACGTGCTGCTTATGAGTTGTGTTTGTGTCGAATAAGGTCCAATTGAAAGTAGAATTCGGATTACTGAAGTTATATTCTGATCGGAAGAGTGACTCTACGAAGTCAACTGAAGCCGCTGAATTAGATTGCAACAGAACTATAAATACCAGTATGAGAAGACACGAAGGTGAAACAGCAAAGCTAGGCAGTGGATAGGATTTATGATTTTGAGTCGCCATACGAGGCCCTTAGACGGGTGACGTTTAATCTGGCTCCCTTAACGTTACCATACATTGGCTTTACTATGTTAATACTTTTATTATATATACGGTTAAGTCAGGTTTGAAATACGGCTTCGTCGTGTAACTTTTTTATCGTACAATTACGTACTTGATTACAATTGAGAATAGGCTTTAATTGACATATTGCTAGGATTGACTTTTCAATTCCGAGCAGAGCCATTTGATTGCGGGGTTTATGATGAAAAGTGATCCGTTTGCGTTTTGCGATACAGTATGGTTTCGTTTGGTTTTAATTTTTTAGAACGAATTTGTATGTTGCGTTGTTTTATTGCCTTTCAAAGGCGGTTCGAGCGGCCGCTACTCTAATATCCCGTCTGCGGATTGCTTCATTAGTGCCATTGATTGGTGATGAAAATTTCCGATCTGAAACAAGAGAAAACGTTAAAGAATTTTATGACTATATTTTATTCTTAAATTTAAATACACTCTAACATTTTGTGATAAATAAAAATAAATATATTTATGCTAAAAAAACATACTATTTCTGTGCTAATGTTAAAATAATATATTGTTTTATAAGTAATTTATAATATTGTTTAAAATAGCACTACATATACTCTACGTGAAATATATGAGTGTTGACATAAAATAATTAAGGAGACGGATTAATATATGTACACTAATGTATGTAATATATATTATACATACAATTTTTGTTACAATATCTTTTTTGTTACAGTAGTTTACATTTGATAAAATTTAATTCCATTCGAAGGGTAAACTTCCTCTTAAGTTTGTGAGCTTCGAGTTACACGAAGTTAACAATTATTTCTTACTAAATATTATTTTCTGTTGAAAGCAAATCAGGTTTATTAATGTAAACAAATAAGAGAATTAACTATTTTTTTTATAAAGTTAATTAAACTTTGATTTTTCATCTGTAACTTTTTTCATTTCAGAAAAATATTCGTCGTAAAATTAACACGTAATTATAGTGGTAAACTTAAACTAAATTTAAATTTGATGTATTAAAATAACTACAAATCAGTAAGAATCCGCTGGATGAGAGTGGTACAAGACAGATTGTCGTGGAGTTCCTTTAGGGCCTCATATGCCCAGCAGTGGACATCTTTCGGTTGAGATGATGTTAAATTACAAATCTATCTCAAATCTTCTATTAAAAAAAATAGGATAGTTAATAATATTTTTTTAATTCGTTTTGCGCATTTAAATAATATGCATTTAAAATTCTTTATTTATTATTAATACCTAACAAAAAACGAATAACGATTTTATATTAATAGATTTCCGTAGAATCGAGTGAAAGCCTTCAACGGTTGTATAGGTAAGCTTCTATACAATACAATACATGACGGGAAATTGCAGCCTACATTCCCGCCGTATAAAATTACCAGGGAAAATTTCCTTTCATAATAATAATATTGTGTCGAGTTTTCTTTTACATTACTCGGGGGTATTTTACGAGCGCATAGACGTCTCATATCTTCGTTGTATTTATCAGATGGTGAAGACACTGGCGCATATAAATCGTCAAACGTAATACATTAAGGCCATTCTAAAACAATATATCTTTATTTGTAAAAATAGATGAAGATAAAATATCACAAGATATTTATCTCCTTTAGTTAACCGATTTTCTTTATTTTATTGTGTTTAGTTGCTATTTATTACTGAGCCGATTCAAATTTTCGATAATGATTATGAACTAATTTCGATGAATAGTTACGAGAAATATATTGTATATAGTTTGTGGATGAAGATTAACCCCTTGAGCACTTACCTGGCGTTTACGCCAGCTTTCCATTGTTTTCCTATTGTCTTATTTTTATGCGTACTCGGACACATTAAATAAAAATATTATAGTTTTTGATGTTAAAATACCTCGATTTTAAAGACGATATATTATTTTTTTTGTTCATATTTACACATATAATAAGTTAGTAAAACCATAGATAAATTATTTTTCTAGTCTTTGGTAAACCTGATAAAGTTGCATGTGTTTTTAATTTATTTCGTTACTTATCATTATGAAATTGTCATAATTAATATTTTGATAATAACATATACCCGAGCAGGTCGTATATTCCCGGATAGTATAATTTCAATAATTTAAAATTATTATTATATTTTATTAAATATTAACATGTAGATATTGTCCGAACTTGAACGGTTTATGTTTTTAGTTGTCTTATTTCTAACATCTAACTTTAACTGGCTGCTTTTATAATAAATTATTTATTTATATCGTTAATAGCAAATACTAGGATAGTTACCTTATTTTTAATTATATATTACGAAGTTTATCGTCTTGTCTAATTATTTCAATTCCTTGTGTGTCATTAATGGGTACTTAGCAATGCCAAAAGCGGTTGAGTTATGCATGTTTTGTGGTCAACATCACGTTTTCATTTTTCTTTAATATACCTAGACATTTATACATTAGTCATTGTTACGTATTTCTTAAGTCAGTCTTTGGTTTTTAGCCTATTGTCGCTCTATACATATATTATCTATGGTCCATAATACACGACGCGGGGTTCCTTCCGATGTCGGCGTCTGAATAAGTTGTGTTTACGTTATATGTCTTATGATCCAGCCCTGTCGGTCCAAATTCCTGACTTTTTTACACAGTATATGCTTCTCACCACAATCTCACCTGATGATATGTGACGACGTGGTTCAGGATGGTAAACACACTAAGCCTAGAGGTACTGGTTCTCAAGTGATGCTGCCGGAATACACCTATTGATATTTGGTGACAGGTTTCAAACTTGAGGGTGGTAGCTACCCAGGCGGGCATTATCAGATAATGCCCTACCACCATGGCTTCCTCACGATGTTTTCCTTCACCGAAAGCTCAGGCTGATTTTAGAGTTAGATAGGTGGACTCGAACCCGCGGAATCCGGCCGCACTATCCTCTGTGCCATCATCACTTCAATGGCTCATAAGAGGAACATAGTGATGACTGATATTATAAGAAAAATTTGCATTTTTTAAATTTCAATCCAAAACTAATAATTTATGTTAAATGAATTGAAGTAACGAACGCACTTGTAAGTATCAGATTACAACACTATATATAGTTATATACACCATTATATATAGTATATATATATATATATATATATAGTTTACAATCATTGTATATTTAAGGGATATAATTCAGTGAGCATCGGGCGTAGCTTGTGTTAAATTAATAATCGACGCACGATGCGTAGTAATTAATTTCCGTACATTATTATAATTTAATGTACCGCTTCTTCACGCTATCTTTAGCTGTGACGCGTTCCTTAAAAAGAGTCGTACTCCCTAAACGGACGTAGTGACGTTAGAACGACTCTATTTGCTTCATAATGATTATTTTTACGACCTAAAATGGATGTTAAGAGCTATAAAACATTTTTTTTTTCTCGTGTCTATTTTCGGTAACTTCTATTTGTTTACATTAATTTGCAGAGTAAGTAAATGTAACATTTCTTTAACATTAATATATTATTACATGAGAATCATTTATATTAAAACCGTTGAAGATTTGTTAGCTATTGATGATTGCAGATAGTAATTACTACCAGACTGCGTGACTGGCAAGCATGAGATTTCGGCGAAGGGCATTTTATAAGAATGTTCAACTTGGTACCTACCATGTTCAAATTTGAAAACCAGTCGACAAGCACCAATAGGTATAATTCCGCATAATCACTTGAGAGCTAGTACCTCTAGGCTTAGCATTCCAGTCTGGACCACATTGTCAGTTAAGATCAGATGAGATTGTAGTCAAAGCACAGAACCTATACAGTGTTAAAAAAGTAGCAGACAGTTAAAATAGTATTCTTTTAACTGAGGATTGACTTTAATACTGAAGGCGTACAGCCTAAAAACATTAGCTAGCTTAAGAACATTAAAGTGGTACAAAGCTAGGTTTTAGTGGTAGGAGTGTTAAAAAAATCCGTATAATTTACTATAGCTAACTTTAGGGTTATAAAAAAGAAAGTTCATTACAGAGCACACGTATCTTCCATATAATTTGTATGTGCAGTACAATGAATGTGATATTCAGAATAGAGTGTCACTACATCGTGCTGGTGGCAGTTATAAAAGCTTGCCAACTTCAAAGCCTGGTTATTCGTTGAAGGAAAAGATCGCCGTGCAACTATAGCATGGCGTTTCAGCGTTTTCCAATGTCTCACGTAGACTAGCTACCACGCTAAATTTGAGAATATATCACCAAACACACATAGGTCAAATGGGTGTATCCATTGTGTTAGCATTGTCATCTAACATCAGTTCATATTGTGGTCAAAGTGCGGAACTTAATACCGTATAAAATACATACAAAGAACGTAAAATATACTTTTTAAAGTTTAACTCTGAATTCGTGTTTCGATATAGTTGCGCATAAAGAAATTTCATCAAAAAACAAATTCAATGATCAATCAATTCAAGAATCAATTCGATTCGCAATTTAGTTGAAAAATGAAAATTAATTTCAAGCGCGCTTTTGAAAAATATTTCACCGGGAGCTTTTAATTATCTACGGGCACTCGGAGAGATCCCTCGAATGCATAAAATATGAAAATGTATTTTAAAACTGTTTGAAACGTAAAAAAGAATATGATTAAAGACGGGATTTTTTTTTGCTGTGATCTGTCTTGATTAAATACTTGTTTTGACTTATCCAATGAAATATAATTTGAATAAATTTTTAAACACAAGCGTGTAATTTTAATGAGCGTTGATTCTATCGTGATTGTATGAATAAATTGAAAAAAGTTATATATTTATAGTATGAATACTATAGCGTTTTATTTAAATGCAAATACTAGAAAGAAAAAGATTCGCATAAAATTGACTACAATGTAAACTAATTTCTACCTTACTAATAAATAAGCGTATTCCAGAAATTACAAATTTTATAGACATGTTTTAGACCAGTGATTCCCAATCTTTTCTTAACGAGGGACTACGCGAACCATGTTTTGGATCCCGCGGACCATAGACTGTATTTATTATTATCATATACTCGTATATATATATATATATATATATTTAAACATTATTATTTGAAATTAAAGCAAAAAAAGAGTGTTATTGGTCTCCATGGGCATTAAGCTTTCAGAATATAATTTTATGTTCTTGTAATAACATCCACTCTGCTCTATCTGTTGTCATTTAATTCACCCATACCTTCTTTGATGTCCTTTTATCTTTAGATATATCCATCAACCTTCATACTTTCAAGCTTTCTTTGCTGCAAGTATTTCTAATATTACTCAAACATTTAATGTTGTAATTATTATTTCACGTTAACTAGCTGTACACGCGGATTTGCTCGCGTAGAATTCAGACAATTTGCAGCCTATGATGTAATCTATCTCATAACCAAATCTTATTGAAATCTATTTAGTGGTTTAAGCGTAAAAAATGACAGTATAGACAGACAAAGTAAGCTGGTGAACACGACTTTGTCCGTGTAGTTTAGTGATGAAAATTGTTAATCCACGCTATGCCCATACCAAATTTCATAAAAACTGGTCAATCTGTTTCAGCGTGATGAAGTAACAAACATATAAACTCACAATCATTCGCCTTTAGTAGGAAGTACGATGGTATTTAACCATACTTTTATATTTAAGTATACGATTTGTAACCAGTTTAGATTATTATTTACCTGAATAAGGTTTATTATTATATAATGTAGTTGGACTCCATTCTCTTTGTACCACACATCTATAGTAATATATGCATGCCAATCACATGCATTCTTCTTGTGAGTGTAAATCTTCTTTTTAAAAAAAAATAAAACAAAATTCTTGTTATATAACTCTTACTGCTACGTAGTTTCTTATTCAGTTTTAATGTAGTTATATCCCCTCAGTCCACTCCTGCCTTTATATTCCAAAATGCCAGTCAGCAATAACGTACTTTGCGTTGAGTAATTCACAGTAATGAATCGCCCACGCTGTTCGGTTCAGATAATGTTTGTATTTTAGTATAAGAAAGTAACATAGATTTTAATTCATTCTGTTACTAACCACCACTCGAGAAACATTAAAGTTATAAAGTAATTTTGTGTTTTTAAAAAGACTCCCGAGACCCGTCGCAATTTAAGTATGCATATATTTATATATATTTAGTTTTTAATGGGTTTCTTTATTGTAATAGATTTTTACATAAATTTACATTTAAATTGTACAATTACTTATCAAGTACATATTGTTTATTAAGTTATTTCTTTACTTATTCTAGCAAGCGTGTAAAACTAATAAATATTCTTAATTTATTGCATAATTGTCTGGGTATAGCTATTATTTGTACTGTATAGAAACTTTTAAAATATAATTATAAATTAAATTAAGTTTTATTGAATTTAATTGAAAACAATATTATTAGGAATTAATATTTTCAGATGTTTTGTTTCTTGAATGTTGAAGTAATATGTTTTTATTTAATTAACTTATTAAATTAAAAAAAAATATCTATTATATATTGTGTGAAAAGACAGAAGATTGCCCAAAATAAACGGACAGAAAGACAAAAATTTGAAATATTGTATTTTTGGTATAGGTATCGTATACACTCGTACATTCATATGTATTTAGTAAAAAAATGTTATTTTAATATAACAAACAGATATTTCATTTTATTTATTGGTATATAAATATGTATACAAATCTCCGGGCATCTTCGGGCTTGTCACACAATATATAATGGATACATTTAATCGATGTATAATAAAGTATTTAATCATTTTCAAAGAGTAAATTATCCACGCAAAAAATTTACGTGACTTCTAAAATAGGTTGTATTTTGAAGCCATTTTGGAATATACCCCTTATTAATTAAATGTATGAAAGAGAAGAGGAGATTCTTTAAAATGAATGTAGAAACCATTCACAAAAAACCATTTCGAATCTATTGAAGTGGAGAGAGAGGAATATAAATAATATTCAATAAACGATAATGATGTTCGAATTGTGGTTAATTTGATGGTAGGTACGCCACGGCGCCCTCGTAACGAATTTCATTCGAATTAAATTAGTCCATTCATAAAATAGATGTCTGTTTAATTTAAATATTTGTTCAAATAGAGTAGGGTTTGTTAGATATTCATGATAATAATTTGCCCGGAAATTAATATATCGTAGAAATATCATTTATACGAATTTCTTCTTTCATAAATCTTTTCTTTTTTACCTACTCAAGGCAATTTGTTTCTTTAGTGTACTACATGTGAATTTTAATTACAATACAAGTTGTTTCTTTTATTTTCATATTAGAGAATGATTGTCTTAGTAAGATATTGAGCACATCTTTTGTGCTATTTATTATTAACGATAATAGGTAGCCAAGAAAATATTTGATAAACGACAGGTTATAGAAAAAAGTTTAATCAATTCTAGCTTGGATGAATTAGATATTAATTCATAAATAGGGTATTGTTTCTGGCTTTTTATAGTATAACTATATAACGGCTTGTATTTTAATAATTATAAACACCATTATATTTATACAATAAGTAAAATTATATCACATAAAATTTGAAAATCCTCATAAGTTAAAAAAAATGTATTGTAATAGATCTTATATTAAATTCTGGGTATATAGAATATATTTAATATTTGACAAAACATTTTAAGCGGTTTCAGCGGTTTTTGAGTTACTAGCATATAAGGTAACTAACGGAGAGACTGACCACGTTGCTTGCATGTAAAGGTCACTTAAGGTATTGCCAAAAATTGAAAAAATAATCAACTTATTAACTCTATATTTCCGCGATCTGCACTAATTTGCTTAGAATTTTTAATTATACTGTTTATATAAATGTAGACATTTAAGGAAAACTAAAAGAATATTTAATTAAGTTATAGATAAACGTTGAAATAATAGATAATAATAATATAAGGAAAACGTTGATCAATTAGTTCCATAACTTAATCTAACACATTAAGATATCGTGTTAAGACGTTAATCGAACCTAAAGCAAATACAATCTTCTGATGATTTCTCAGGGGATCGGAGCCCTTTTCTTCGAATATAGGAAATAAGACAAATCGATGCAATACTAATTCTTTTATAAATAATATGTTAATATCTAGTTACATGGAATAATAATAGTGACAAAATATTTTGCGGGTTTTGTCGAAGATAATTATGTAAAAAATGTAAAGGTTATAATTGTTCTACATATCGCGGGAATTTTCTTATTTGTAATAAGTCACATCAGATAAAAATGCAACGTATTTAGAAAGGTTACAATATTTTATAGATATAGGATCGACAACTTCGAGTATGTATCGCAGATATACATAATTGTTCTTTTTATGATAGGAAATAATGCATAAGATATTTATATACCTTCACCAGATAGCTATAGAAGTGTAGGCTATGTCTGATTCTTACTGATTAAAACCCTCGCAGCGTTCATTCACTACTTATTTGACGAGGCAGTACAAACTTTTTGAGCTATACGTCTTCTAAAAACTTGGAACGCTGTACGATTTTTCATGTCATCCTTATAAAAGAGCTATACTAAATATCTCTATATCATTCCAATCTATAAAAAAATCTCCGAAACAGTTACACATATTATTGTATTTGTTTTTTTTTTAACCTCATTATCGCATACAGTGCCTAAACAGGGTCCTTTTGAGATATAAAATGTGTTTTATTTATTTACTAGCGGCCAGGCCCGGCTTCGCACGGGTATTTTACAAAAATTACAAATTTTAACATATACACACACACACACACACACCCTTCTTTTTGTATCGGGGGTTACTTATACAATCAATTATAGTAGTAAATTATACGGGAAGTATATTATAGTTTCTTAATAATTTATTTTAATTTTTTTTTCTAAACTAGCTAGTGCTGTTGACCGGAATGGCCTTTACAGCTTCATCGTAACTTTGGGGCCGAGTGCTGAAGGCACTCGCCGCAAAAGGTAACTAACGCAAGAGTTCGAACCTCGGTTTTGCCGCTACCTGTTACATAAAATTCTCACGGAATTGGAACCTTTTTTTTTTTTTTTTTTTTTTTTTGACAGGGGGAAATGCATTTACGCACTACCCTTACTCATTGCATTAGTGAAACCGAAGTCTCCCAATGCAATGAGTAAGGGGGTGCGGAGGGACGTCTCCGCACCAGTGTGGGACTCGCCCGGGCGTGAAGCGCCCGGAAATACCCACTAAAACCCCCCGGAGCCGCCCACCGCATATGTAGGGACGATACGGGGTAAGCAGAGGCAATCTCCGCGTCGTCCCCTGCGGTAAGCCCACTGGGCCCGTCCGTCATCAGCCCAATGGGGATGGAGAGAGAAAGTCCCCCTCCACCTCTTCGCCCGCCTCTGAAAGAGGCATTACCTTCCGGAGGAAAGAGGAGTGATCACTGCGACAGCAGTAATCACCTGTCTCCCCCCCCCACACCTCACTCTTCGCCCGGCGCATACCATCCCCTACTCTCATCTTGCAGAGGCAAGGCACGGAATTTGAACCTAGCTAAACCCGTGTTATTTTTTTTTGTAGATATTGATGAGCTCTATAAAATTGTAGTGCATCACTTTGCTCTATTGTTAATAATTTCCGCAGTGTACGCGTTGTAACCATTTTTCGGTTTTTTTTTTTTCACACGTTAAGTTACATTATCGAAGTTTTCACTCGGATCCGTAACTTTTTTGAAAATATTCTATCGCTTATCTTCATCAGGGGTAAAGTAGGATTCTAATGTTTAAAGAATTGCTCAAATCGGTTCAGTAGTTTCAGAGCATATTCAATGCAAATATTAGCTTAGATTACATTACATTTTTGAAATAATTCAAAATAAAGTCCGGTTGTATATCTGTCGCCGGTTATGTGGGACGGGAAGGGTCCTTTGTTTATGAAGAATATTAAATGATTTATTAGGTCTTGTCCAGTATACCACTACTACTGGCCGGGTAGCCTGCCTGACCCATATCAGTGTTGAATGGTATACATTGTTTTTGATGACATTAACTCAGTTTATTATATCAAAGATCGTAAAGGTCGAGGGACACGATTAAGTGAGCGATAGTACATTCAAGTCTAATGGAGTGGCAAAGAATTTTCTAAGATTTACTCGCTTTGCTTGCTGCCAACCTTAGGTTGAAAGTTTGTCATCAAGAATTAAAAAAAAAAAAAAACTTTAACTATAAAATTATTATACGTTTAAAGCGGTACTCGATAGTTACAATCTTTTCTATCCTGTTGGAATTTCTGACTAAAACGTTATTTGAAATTTGACGATATTATGAACACAAATTGTAAATATTAAAAAAAAACAACTTTAGACTTACATACGGAAATCACGGAATAGTATACACATGGAATTGAAACATTCAGGACGGCAGTTTCAAGTTGGGTTTAAAAGGCTACGTATGTTTTTTGTAACGTGCTAGTGATTACGTAATTACGTATCGTTTGCACGCTCACATATATAATGCTTTGGCTTCAATGTTAAGCGAGTTTTTGTATGGAACTATAGCAAACTAAATGGAGATATTTCTATATATTTGTAGTGATAGGCACGGATACAAAATTATGGATTATACGTATGTATATTGATACAAAAATAAATCTATATTAGATAAAGGATAGAAAGGGTTATGAAACGATCCAAGGAATATTGTTAAACGGAGTTCAGATCTATGGAGAAATAAAAATTGGATTTACGATGATGTATGGGCTACGTTGTAATAATACAAAACATATATAAGTCACGCTTTGAAAAAGTTAGCTTTTGAATAGTGACATAAGACAAGATAGTCTTCAGATGGCTAAGTTTTAAATCGCAATCACTTCAGCAAAAATGATCATTTTACACTCTGAGTGATGCATTTTTTTTACGTAAATCTCGATATTTACAAAATTCTCAAGTATAATATACGGATTGGTCACAGATTATTTTAAAGTAAAACTTAGTAGAATAAGATTTCAAGGTCGCATCACGCGATGTTTGTCAGAATATTAGTGTCGCGATTTTAGGAAGGACGAAGGAATTTGGACGGATAGAAGTACGCAGTGAGAGAGAAAGAGATAAATATAATCAGCACGCTACCCTTTTGCCTGTAACTATTATTCCCTCTTTGTGGTACATTTTTTCTTAATCATGCGTGCGCATGACTGTATTATAAAGTGGTCATATATATTTCTTAAATCTTTCTCTATCTTTGATATCGATCCAATGCTAATAAATAGTCTTACAGATTTAGCCTAAACTAAAGATTGCCAAAGAAGTTTCACTTTTGACACATATGCTCTGTATATAGACGTTATTTTTTATATTCACATTTTTTGTGATAAGGGAATATTGTGGTGTGGTGCAAGATGTAGTTATAAAAATAGAGAACAGGACGCGTAGTTGGTTTGGTTACGTGGAGAGAATGGATGAAAGAAAATTAATAAAACAAATAAATAATAACGTACAGGTGACTGGGTAAGCCGGTTAAGAGTGACCAAGTCGAACTGTCTAAATCGGAACGAAGAAGCTCTAAAGGCCAGGTCAAAAGTACCTACCCATAAACGAAGAGCGCGTATGAAAATAGATGACGTGTGTCAGGATCTTAGTAAGTGGAAGAACGTAGTATCTACCTACCATAATGGGGAAGAGGTGTGATATTATGTAGGTATGTCTTTTTTACTAAAAAATTATAAGATATTGTTTACATAAACATATGACGTATATATGAAAAGGTTTATATGAAAAGAGAAATTGTCAAAAGAGAATAGTAAATGTAACAAGAATGAATAATATACGAGAGCGGAGGAGGATTAAGTGTTTGCAAAGACCATTTCGAGGTCAAATTAGGAGCTCTGGCGCGGTCATATGTGACGGGGACCGGAATATTCCCTAAACTCATATAATATGCGTTTGTGAGTATATCGTAAATAGACCAGTATAATAATGATATATAATGCGTATCGAGTATATTACATACTAAAAATAAATATTAGAGATATTAGAACGCTCATAAAATAATACAGAGTGGCAACCCTCAAAATAAAAAATATGAGATTTTGGTGCCAAATATTAACGTATTATACACTTAACAAAATAATGTTGTTTCTATTAAAAAAAAAAAAAACAAAAACAAATAATGTTAAAACGAAACCAGTTTCCAATTGAAGACATTTCGTGCTAACATGTTATTTACCTAAATATGATTATTTTATTCTAAATAAAATAAAATGATCCGTCAATCACAGTTGTAAGAAGTTATACTTTTTTAACGTAATAATAAAAAAAAAAACTAAAACGTTGACAGCTAACTTCAGGGTTTCGTTTTGTCGTGGCGATTGCGCGATCATCATAAAAATTTACTCTCATCATTTTTCGCTAACGCGCCAAAAGAAGTATAACTTCAAAAAATAATCAAAATCAGTCATTTGTCATTAGTAATTTTCTATAGCCAGTACACAAAATAATATATTTAAATTAATTTCTTAAAAGTAATGTCCACGTTGTTTTATCCTATATTTCTAATTAGTGACCATTTATTAATATGTCGATTACCCATAAAAATGAGACAATAGGAAAACAATGGAAAGCTGCCGTAAACGCCAGGTTAGTGCTCAAGAACCCCTTGATATACCAGCCATCTAAACTGGTATCAATTGATACCATCAATCTATACGATAGAATAATAAAGCATATTAACCCTTGAGCAGCAACCTGGCGTTTACGCCAGCTTTCCATTGTTTTCCTATTGACTCATTTTTATGGGTAATCGACAAATTCAACAATTTTAAATTGCTGTAATATATCTACTGAAAATACCGTAATTATAATTAAGTATGTGTGATTGATGCAATATTTATACAGTCCGTAGCGTTAGAAATATTGTTATCTCTACTTTGGTGCACAGATTCAGTGCTTTTTTAATTTTTCCCGAAGGATTATCTACAAGCTAGCGTTGTTTAGTAAACTACTATATGCTAGTACCGGAAGAACTACTAATAATAAGATGAATGCAAATAAAAACACGACTTACTCTTGTCGAGCACAGATCAATACTGAATTTAATTTTATTTTAACGTTACTTATATCCACATGCACGTAACAAAAACATATCGCGATAACGAATACTGGGAAAAAACAATCTTAAATCAACTACAATGCATTAATTACTAAAGTTATTATATAATACACTTGGACAAGCGCAATGTCTTACCTCAGTAGAAACAAAGAGTTATTAACAAGCGATGATGGCGTAGTGGATAGTGCGGCCCGATTTCGCTTCAATGGACGCGGGTTCGAGACCATTATCCAACTCCAAAACCAGTCTGAGCTTTCGGTGAAGGATAACATCGAGACGAAACCAATAGCATGGTGGTAGGACATTTTCTGATAATGACCGCCTGGGTTGCTAGTTTATATTGATGCTAGGAATCGATAGATGGCGTTGTAGACATTATTTAAAAATCTGCATTAATTAAATTATTGACCCAAAGTACTAATATTTTTAATAAGATGCCAAAAAAGGGAAATTGTAAAATTTGAATTTCATTGTAGTCGAGTTACATTTATGAAAACTCATCAAATCAGGGGACAGGAAAAGATTTACCGAGGTTATCCAGGATATAAAAATAGCCAACTAATATAAAAGTACGAACCACTCGAGACATGAGAGCGATATCTAAGCTCTTAGTTAAATATTAATTTAATTAAATCAATTGATAACGTGATGATAACAATTGGTTGATAAAGCACGTTGTTATATTCACGTTTATAAGATAACAGACGCCTACGAAAATCGTTATTGTTTAAATTGATTATAGAAATTGCGTGGGAAGGGAACATTGCACTGCAACTTACTATGCCATTGTCATTCTTTGGTAGTTTGATTAAACAAAATAATAATGCATGGAGATGAATGTTTTGAATTAATAATTTTGCAAGTCGAGTGTGACTGGGCAAGTTGGTAAGGGTCGGTAACGTATCTCAACCAGATCGAGGACGTTCTGAAGAAAGATTAGGTTAAAAGTATCTGTAGCCGTAAATCATGTATGAAGGTGCTTATGAAAGTAGAAGAAGCATAAGACGTGTGCCAGGATCGGTGTATGTGGAAGGATGTAGTTTCTGCTTACCCTAATGGGATAGAGGCGTGACGTTATGTATTGATGTATTAAAAAGATCTATTTTATGTCTTTGATGACATTGGTACATAAGTATTAAGGTGTTTTATACCAGATTCTTAATAACTAAAATCACACGATGTCCTTTTATCACTTACTAACAATGTTAACCATCTTCGCGCGAGTGTACAGAAATATTTAATCTAAACTAATAAATAAAGTGTCTATTTGTAATGTCAATTTTTATTTTTTTTACTAAATATATATATGAATGTATATACTATACATAAAACAAAAATACGATTTTTAAAATTTTTGTTTGTCTGTCTGTTTGTTCCGGGTAATCTCCAGAACTACTGGACGGATTATGACGGAACTTTTTTTAGTAGATATCAGCTATCCTTGGGTATTTTTAAATTTCGAAAATAATTAATGTTCCGCGCAAAAAAAATAAAACTCATAAAAATAAAATAAAATCCGATTCAATGCACAGTCTTACGGGCAAGTGCTTGAATATATGAGAAATATTTTGCTTTATCTTAATACTAAAAAGATAATTAAGGTTTCGTTAAAAAAATGCAGTGAAGAATATATGAAAAGCGGGCGCAGCCACGGGCACACAGCTAGTTTAAAATAAAATATTGCCTATGTTACTCACGTATAATGCGGCTTCCTATTGGCGAAATAATTATTAAAATCGTTTTATTAGTGTCAGAGTTTATCGATTATAAAAAAAAAAACAAATATTTCCTCTTTATAATATTATAGTATAGACTAGCTGTGTATCCGCGGCTGCGCCCGCGTTTCATTTATTCGTCACTGGGTTTTAATTTTTTTAAATGGAACCCTTATTATTTTCCTCTTTTTTTTGCTACTAGCAGTAAGCAAATATATTACTCACTAATTTAAATACCTGCCAGTAAAATTGTGCATTGGATCGAATTTTTTCTTCCAATTTTTATGTGTTTTATTTTTTTACACGGATCCCTAATTATTAAAAAAACATAAAGTAATGCTGACTAACTTCAGTTATGTAACAAAAAGTCCCGTCAAAATCAGTCCAGCCTTTCCGGAGATTAGTCGGAATATTGCCTGGAACTGAAAAAGGAAAATCTTATGCTAACATCCAGCCTGAGATTGCTCGCATCCCATGGTTTTTCAAGTTCCCCAAGGCCTACTAATCGACAACGTCAACAATCTGTCGATTAAGACTGGGTTTTCCTGCACTCCCGTTTTCCTAGTTAAGCTCACAATCAGGAACTCTTCGTTTTGTGAATGTGGCCTCAAAGAAGGCGACTTGAATCATATATTTTTCTCCTGTCCTAAGATGCGGTTCTCCCTGTATGATATTCTCCCTCCTGAAGTTCTTCATCCTACAATCTATGAATGTCTCCTTCTCTTCACTTTTTCCAAATGTGTACAAATGAACAAAATCAAACTGTAAACACTACATGTTTCTAACATTTTTACTAATAAGTACTATATTTTTGTCTTACTAATATTATGTTGTCCCCTTTTTCAGGTTGATTACCTAGGTCAAAGAATATTTTTTTACATTTCATCAACCATAGTCTTGCTAACTATTTTCCACTCCTTGGTTCATGGCTCTACCTTACGGATACTGGCAGAATTGTGGCCAATAGCTCCAAAGGCCAAAAACTAAGAAGTGAAGTGAAATGATTAGCCGGAACAAACAGACAAACATATATAAAAAGGATTGAATAGTACAGTAAAACTGTTCTATTGTTATGTTAAAGTAAATAAAATATACACATTTTGGAAGAAAAAACCGATTTATTCAAATTACCTTACATAATAAATCATTTTGAATGGCACAATATGTCAAATGTTTACGTATGAAATAACGTAGACACATTTTGTGTTACAACACGTTATAACAGCGTTTTGAATATTCAATTAATATTGTTTGCTACAAAATTTAACACACTCCCTTATATTATTATTATATATGCTTATGTTATTATATAAAACAAGTCAAGTCCACATTAATTTCAGAATTACTTCACTAGGGAGTGAGAAAATGTGTTATTCTTATATTCAATTGTATGAATAGAGATCTGCAATCATGCAGTTTTCTCTAGAAATTTGTGCAGACGCAAAGAAGTTTTCACTTCAAAGATATAAAAAATACCACTAAAAGCGGTTCATTTTAATTTTTTACTGTAAAAGGATATGCGAGCGTCATTAGCATTAAGGTAAATATTTTTATAGAAAATAATAGATATCCACCATTACTATGCCCGTACGTTTTGTTCTGTTCGATAAATTAGCTATTATAAAAACTAGGAGCCTTTGAAAATAAAATAAAAATGCTCTTAATTATTTTTTTTTACCGTCATTTTCAGACATTCGTGAAAAAAATTTGATGAATAAAATTTTAAAAAGCAAAACTTAGAGGCATAGCCGAAGTCCTTCTTATTCTATAACTGAAATAAAATTAAAAATCGGTTTAATTTTGAAGGAGGAAACGGGGCACTACGAAGTGATGTTTTCGTCTATTTTGCATAGGTAAAATCAGCCCGAGCTGCAGTTGTCCCGTTCTTGTTTTATAACTCTTTCATTAGGGTGCAACGCGATAGTAATATATTTTTGAAATATCTACTTTTCAAATCTGTCGCTGTCGCATGTCCTCTTACTCATGTCGTAAATACTCAGTGACACATTTTAGCGTGTCTTGTTTGGAATTTAGCCAATGTAGAAATGCGATTAATTGGTAGGCAATTGAGTCGTATAGGATCGAGATCACAATAGACAGTTTCGAGGTCAGCAAATATATATCTAGAGCCACCTAAGGGTTTTAGCCGTGATGGATATAGACCGGTAAAATGCTTCTGACTGTCATCTATCCTTGCGTGTTATCTTTCTTGGTCTGTACTTTATTTAGCACTACCTGTTTCTCCATCTATATTATATCTGTCTATGCGACGATGGCGCAGTTGGCAGTGCGGCCGGGTCCCGTGTCAATGGACGATGGTTCCAGCCCACCTACTCAATTCTAAAATCAGCATGAGCTTTCGGTGAAGTAAAACATCGTGAGAAAACTATAGCATGGTGGTATGGCATTTCCTAATAATGCCCGCCTGCGTAGCTACCACCCTTAAGTTTGAAAACCTGTCGCCAAATACCAATAGGTGTTCCATCATTTGGGAACCAGTTTATATAGGCTCAGTGTGTTTACCATCCTGGACAACAACGTCATATCAGGTCAGATTGTGGTCAAAGCACAGTATGAGAAAAAAAATGGTCCGTCCTATCAGACATTTAATTAACTATTTTAAGTCAAACTCAAAAAAAAAAAACTTTGAAAAATCTGAAATGTAAAGACACGTGAAATTTACATTTTTATTATTAGGATAGATTGGACATTTTAAGACGCTTGGGTAAAATAGGATAGATATATTCGAATCACAATTATCATTGAGTAATTATCTCTTGTTATTTACTTTATTTCAAGTAAAAAGCGTATTCATTACAACGCATTTAAATAACTTTATTACTTGAGATAATTTACTATTTCTTATGATTTAATATTATAAAGGTTATTAGCATTAATTATAAAACCTAAGTTATAAATATACAGATTATCTTATCACACAGTAAATATCAAGACTTGATATCGACATCCTAGGTATTAGAACGATGCAACGACAATTCTTAATCCAACGTCTATTTATTATTCAAGCGACGGTTTGTCGAAGCAGGATTTGTTCGCGGGTGAAAATGTTGCGTTCTCGAACAACTGTGTTTATTTTAGTATCTGTGGATTATCATCCGCCATTCGCAATAGTTATGTTTTAAACAAATATACATTATACAATTTGTTCATATCTTTGAGTTGTCTGCAACAACACACAATATACACACGTAATAATTAATTTGCAACTGAACTGTTTATTTATTTTAATTAGGTATAAAACCTATTTATTTGCTACACGTTTTAATATACAGTTAAACAATTTCATAATTAAAATTCAATAGATATGTCAAGTGAGTCGTCTAATATTTACACCCGTTGCTTTGAAATTATGATTACCCTCATGAAGTGATGAGCAGCACAATATGCTATCTGTATTTTAAAATTTACGATGCTCCTATACATTGCTATTACATATAATTATTATCATTTGAGCCGAAAAATCATTTCACTGCTGGCTGCCTTGGGAGGTAAAGCACTCCACAAAAGTCGGTTTTCTGCCACCGGCATCTAGCGGATTCCTGCAACTTTTACTAAGATGTCGTTCCACCTTATAGGAAGTCTGAACAAGCTGCGTCTTCCAGTATAAAAATGATCAAGGGCATACTCCCTTGTGATACTTTTAACTAAACCTTTATAGTTAACAAAATCTATAATAATAAATAAAATTGAAGATTCTGTTTCTAATGTCAAAATAACATGTTTTTTTGAATACATATAAACGTAAACACAATACCTATACCAAAAATACAACTTTATAATGTTTTCCTGTTTGTTCCGGGTTATCTCCGGAACGGCAGGACCGATTTTGACAGGACTTTTTTGGCAGACCGCTGAAGTTACTCCGGGTAATTTAAAGTACTTTTGATATTCGAATATAATTAGGGTTCCGCGTTAAAAAAAATACAATTTATGAAATTGTATGAGAAATATCTTTACTTTATGATAGTCCCAAAAAAAAAATGGATAATAATTAGAGTTCCGTTTACAACAAAAAAATGAGTCGCGGGCACAGCCACGGGAGCAAAGCTAGATTATAGTATACGAAGTAAAACTAGTGAAATAAATGAAGAAATGTAGGAAAATTAATTGGAAGTCAACATAAGACATTAAAATATTTCTTCAAGATAAAACGATAATATAATTTTTGTTAGCAAAGTCACAAGAACCGACTATGAATAGTTGAGAAACGATTTACGAACTCTAAAGTACATCCTAATCTCTCGATCTCGAACTTTAGATTAACAAAGGGTTCAAATCTAAAGTTAAGTATACACTGTTTTAGTTAATTTTTACGTTTTCGAATCCTTTTTTTTTATTTATTATAATATAATTCAACAATAATAAAATGAGACTAAAATATAAGAAAATAAAAATGTTAAATGTATTCTATACTAATAATAAAAGGCTAACGAGACGAAATCTGTACATTGAAGATTCTGATTCTGTCTGTCTGTTTATTCATTTGTTTGCCAATAACGCAAAAACTAGAATTAGATTAAAGTTAGTAATGACATATATTGGATTCAGGCCGAGAACATAGGCAAATTGTATTAATTAGGCTGCATATTGTATTTTTTCAACAGTAATGCTTAAGAGTATTGAATTTTTTATTTCATCGGTTAATTAAAAAGTTTGATTATGATAACAAAAAAATATAAAAACCTACAATTTTATTAAAATAACAGTGTAACAGAACCCCATTAGATTCAGTTCCACGCTCGACTCTCAAATGGATTCGTCGATTTCAATTGCAAAGTTTTGCAGACTCTCAGTTACGGGCCTCCTCCTAACACTTTGATATATGATGAATAATGATTCTCAATTTACATCAGCTTTTTTTTTATTGAAACCTCTGTACGCATTACAAGTATCTTTTACCTTTAAAATGAAGATCATAATATTAACCCATTTACAACTGAACGGAAACATTTTTTATGCAAGTATCGTTTTGGATTTGTAATTCCTTTACATCTTTTTAATATGTTATAGTTTAATATAACTATAAACAATTACACCGAATATTTTTGAAGTGAAAATGTATTTAAAACTGTTGTAATTTGAAATTCTATGAAACAAAAAAGCGACATTAAAAAGAGAAACACATACATCTATAGGAGAGCATTCTCTTTAGATAGCATACATTTATCATTATATTACTTAGTTGGACAATCTTCTCGTTGTCCGGTGCTTCGTAGCCTTCCCCACCCTTCTCCACTTCTCACCGTAGGGTGACTATAGTATCTAAAGGTTTTTAATGTTTCTCTTTTACTACACATTAATGAAATACGTTTTTAATTGTAAAAACTAGCAAACAAATATGCAGTGTACCTACCTACATTACGCAACTGAAGGTTCGAGGTAGTTTTTGTACGACCAAATATATATACTGGTAAGCATTTGTTTAGGAATTGCAAAATTAGTTTTAAATATACGTGATCATCAATTACAATATTGTTCTTCTTATTAACATTATTTCATACTTTATATTATAGTTCCTAGAATGAGCACGTCTATCTTGATATGGGCATGTGATGCGCAGAGAGGAACTAGGATGTTGTAAGAAAGGTATTGGATATGAATGTGGACGGTTTTTTTTTTACACGAAATAGGCTTGATCACAATCTCACCTGATGTTAAGTGACGATGTGGTCCAAGATGGTAAACACACTAAGCCTATAGGCACTGGTTCTCAAGTGATGCTGCCGGAACACACCTATTAGTATTTGGTGATAGGTTTTCAAACTTGGTGGTAGCTACCCAGGTGGGCATCATTAGAAAATGCCCTACCACCATGCTATGGTTTCCTCACGATGTTTTCCTTCACCGAAACCTCAAGCCGGTTTTAGAGTCGAATAGGTAGGGATCGAACCCTTGTCGTTTAACGCATTTAGGCGAAAGGGAAGACCAAAGAAAAAATGGAAGGACTGTGTAAAGATAATGTATTTAGAAAGGGAATTAATGAATAGATGACTGCAAAAAGAGAGGAATGGAGAAGGAAGACATGTTGCGCCGACCACAAATGAAAATGGAATAAGGGTAGGGAGATGATGATGACTTTATTCTAGTTGTAACACAAGAATTACTGACTAAAGTAAAGTTTATATTGTTTTGATTTATGGTATATACAAGACTTCAACGTTTACTTAATGAGGTCGTGTAACAAATAAAACAAAAAATTACATTAGTTTTATATGTTTAACATTTTAAGTGAACCTTACTCGATATAATCTAATGTAGGAAATATATCTCCTTACTATTATTTGACAAAATATCCAATATACAGAGTTTGATCAAATTTTATTTACCGTTGGAAAATATAAAGCGGAATTTCTGTTTACTATAAAATACATTTCTGATATAAATGTTATTAGTTTTGGTTTAATCTAAGGGTTAAAGAGAAACGATTGCTTGCTGATAATGTAGCTATATACCACGTTAATTAATCTAGGTTTGAATCAATCAATCAGTATGCCCTTGATCTAACGGAAAATAATATGAATCCACCCAAATTCATACCATAAAATAAGACAATAGGAAAACAATGGAAAGCTGGCGTAAACGCCAGGTAAGTGCTCAAGGGGTTAAAAATCTCTAACTGAACACCTAGACTTGTGTTTTGACAGCATCATTTGAGTGCGAGTTCCTGTAGACTTAGTTAGACTTACTAGATACTTATAATTGTCTGTAGTATTCTCATTTATCAAGTCAGTAAAAGCTGAAGGATTTTTTGGCATTTATAAAAAGAGCGTATGTATAGAGTACACGTGTCAGAAGTGAAAGTTCCTTAGCAATCTTTGGTTTAAATCTGTGGGACAAATTATTAATAAGAGATACAAAATATGTATGACCACTTTGTTTGTTATTTTTGTCTCTTTCCCTCTCACTGCGTTCTTCTATTCACTTTTTAATATTAAAAATTGTAACTAATATACAGACAAACATTGACTTTGAAATCTTACTTATATCGCATGCAAAGAAGTTTTACTTAAAAACCTTGAGCTATCTTGGGATAATCCATTATGGTTAATTCCGGCAATACGGTAGACCTTGGTGGTAGAAAATACCAACTGCGGGCTGGCCGGCCTCCAAATCTCCTATTTCTTGCCGAGGGTCTGGTGATACACTGGGTCGCTCAGGGCGAAAATATAAGGAATATGTCCACTTACCGAGCAATCTCTCGTGCACATCCAATCCCGAGGATCCTGCAGCTTACGTAATGGCGTAGAAGCGGTGTAAAAACGTGATGCGGCGATATTGTAGATTATTATAAAAGTTATGCGGTTTGCGTTGCGGAGCGGTTGCGCGTATACTTTTAAAAACAACTGTCAAACTTAACTCGCGGCGCGGGTTGCCAGGCAAGAGAAAATCACTCGGCAAGAATGACAGTGATTCCTGACATTCTCACCCCAGCAACCGAATGATTCACCATAACCCCCGACCTTAGGAGAGAAGCGTCTCCTAAGCTCAAAATATTGGAGAGGAGGTGAAAGAAAATTAGACGGATGAGCGGAAATGCGGAAGCGGAATTACAAATTTAACTGAAGGATAAACTAATATTAAAGTAGAAAAAGGATAATAATATACAAAGGAAAGGAACTATTAGAAGGATTATTGGGTAGGTAAAGGACAGACCTTTACAACCGGGCGCGTATAAGTACCGCTTTGAGTGCGGACAGTAACCACACGGACTATTCCGTCAACACCAGGGTGGCAGGTTTTAATAATACCAAATGGCCACCTTAATGGAGGAGCGTTATCAGATTTAAGTAGAACAACAGAACCTACAGTAGGATTTGCGGTACGTGCATTCCATTTTTGTCTAGTTTGGAGCGTTGACAAATACTCATTCCTCCAGCGTTTCCAATAGGATTCCACGAGCTTATCCAATAAGTATTTGCGCTTCAACAAAGATTGCGGTTGCGAAGCAGTGTCAACTAAATTAAAAGAATTGAGCGGTTCATAGTTAAGAAAATGTGCGGGAGTTAGAGCTGTAGGTTCGGCCGGATCCGAACTCAAAACAGAAAGTGGTCGTGAGTTTAGTATACATTCGATTTGTGTAAGAAGTGTTGTAAACTCTTCATAGGTAAGTAGCGTGTCGCCTATAACGCGTTTTAAATGCGACTTAATGCCTTTTATATTAGATTCCCAAGCACCACCAAAATGAGGAGCGTTGGGAGTGATCGTTTTCCAGGTAATACCGTGCTCTACAGCTTCATTAAAAAATGCCTCCGAATAAGTTTTAGATTTAATAAAATTATGTAAATCATTATAATGCGCTTTTGCACCTACGAAGTTAGTGCCATTGTCCGAAAATAACTCTAAGCAATTTCCTCTACGCGATATAAATCGCTTGAAAGCTTTGATAAATGACTCAGTACTTAATAATAACAATGCACATAATTCGAGGCGTGCTAGAGTTTGCATTTTATTAGCAGTTGGCGACACCTTGCTTTTAGCGCATACTAGATTGACCTTGTTGGGAGAACCCTTAATGCACAAATAAACGTTGGCGCCGTACCCACTTTCACTTGCGTCTGAAAAACCTACTACTATCAACTCAGAACTGTAAGATGGCACTCCTAAGAAACGAGGAATTTTTACACACGATAAAAGTGGTAGCTCATTTCGAAGGATGCACCATGCGTCGCAAATGTCTTGCGGTGGGAATTCATCCCAATCTACATGTTGTAACCAAAGCGATTTCATAATTAACTTAGCCTTTAATATTACGGGTGCACAGAACCCATTGATATCCCACAAGCGAGCGATAGTTGCTAAGATAATGCGTTTAGTAATTATTTGCGAAGTTTCCTTTACCGAGATTACGAATTGATCTTTTTCAGGAATCCATTTTAAGCCTAATAATTTTAAATTGTCATTTTGATCAAAATGAACATGTGAAAGATTATGATTTTCAGGAATTGATTCTAATAATGCGGGGCAATTACTTATAAATTTTACTAGATCAAAAAAACCACCTTTTTTTAAACATGTTTATTAATTGGTTAGATAGGTTTATACCTTCTTGCGGTGTACATACGGATATTGCCAAATCGTCCATGAATAAATTACTTTGAGCTACATCTGCTGCGTATGGATATTCCTGTCTCTCTTGTTCAGCTAGTTCGCGGATTGTCCGCATTGCTAAATATGGGCTGCAAGACAGACCGAAACAAACGCGATTGAACTCATATAAATTAGCGCTATCCTCATCTTCAAAGCGATATAGAATTCGTAAAAATTTACGATAATTATTATGTACCAATATTTGTAAATACATCTGCTTAATATCGGCACTTATAGCAATAGGAAATAAACGAAATTGAATTAAGATCGCAAGTAAATCATTTTGTAAGTTTTGGCCCGGTATGCAGACAGTCGTTTAACGACAACCCGGAAGTTGTTTTTGCACTTGCATCTAGAACTATTCGTAATTTCGTACTAATTTTATCATTGTGTGAAACTGCGTGGTGAGGAATAATATATTGCCTCTCACTGGAATTATAATTATCTATGCGGGTAATATAATTTTTATTTAAGTACTCTCTAATAATTTCGTCATACTGTAATTTTAAATTATTATTGAGTTTAAACTTGCGTTCTAAATGCGTATATCTCTTAGATGCGATTTTAAATGAATCCCCTAACTGCGAAGGGTCTTGGTTAAAGGGTAAAATAGTAGTGAAGCGGCCTGATTTATCGCGAGAAATATTATTTGAATATAACAACTCACATTGTTTATCCGCGGGTGAAAAATGTTTTTTGTCCGGTACATCTTCAACGTTCAAAAAACGATTCATTAAACCTTCCATTGAAGTATCCTCACTACAAATATATGAGTATGTGTCACTGAGACAAGCGGTAGCGTTAGCGGACGCGGATTGTAAAACACGTGCGGAGCCTACAATAATATAACCAAATTCGGATTCAAGAGCGTCGGGATTCCCATTCGAACCTATGATTTTATTTCCCTTCAATATGTGGGCAAAAACTTCTGAACCAATTAGCATGTCTATTGGACCCTTCGTATGAAACGATTGGTCTGCGAGCGGTAAATTAAATAAATAATCGAGCGATGTACAATCTACATTAACTTGCGGTAAATCACCCGAAATCTTATTAATAACTAAACATTGTATGTTCAAGCGGAAATCATTATGTCGCGAAAATACTGTTACATTGGCTATACCCTGTATCGGTTGCGGATTGTCACCAATACCATTTACTTGAATGGAATTGGCGGAGTTAAATATATTTAATCCAAGTTTCTTACAACATTGTTTGGTAATAAAATGTCTCTGAGAACCCATATCGATAAGTACTCTGACTGGGTGTAATATAGAATTTTTATCTTTTACTAAAATGACTGCGGAACCTAATAAAATAATTTTATTTTTATGACGCGTGGATTCAGAATTCATCTGACTACAAAGAGATACAGTTTTTTGTCTTGGGTACTTTTAGATGTATCGTTATTATGTAACTGATTATCAGAGGTCAATGACCTTGAATTCCCCCCGACCATGCCATCTAAACTGTTCTCAGGAAAGTGTAACAAGGAATGGTGCCTCTTGTTTCCTTTACAAAATTTACACGATGATACAGACTGACAAAATCGACTAGTATGCAACAAACTCAAACAATTTATACAACCGTTCACATTCTTTATATATTTGTATCTATCTAGCGGTGAAAGAGTTTTAAATTTCGCGCAATTATATATTTGTTCATGTTCATTCGATTTACAAAATGAACAGTGTTTATTAAGACGCGCGGTGACGTCATTTGCAATTAATGCGCGTGGAGCTCGCTGTGTCGAGCGACCGCTCCTCGCGTCTCCAGCGGCGCAGTGCTTATACTTACTACCGGCGCTTGCGTTGATTTTAATATCTGGCGTAATTCTTTTTAATATTTTATATTGTTCCCGGAGAAATATTACAAATTCTTCGTAATTGGGATATAATTGTTTTCTATTAATATTTTCGAATTGTTGCACGGTGTCCGTATCTAGTTTGCGTAAACCTAAATGAACAAAGATGTAATCTAACAAATAATCGATCTTTAATTGTTTCAAAGCGGCTACAGACGTAGAATATTCGTCAATGAATGCGTCTAATTGACTCGGCGTAGCATTGTGAAGCGATTTTAGATTGAATATTTTTTCTATATAGGTAGTAGTTATCTCACGGTCGTCCGTGTATTTATCAACCAATGCGTTATAAATTATATTATAATTTTCTGCTGCGGTCGGACTTAAACTTAGCCATATTGACTCAGCCTTCCCTTTAAGTTTACTAATTAAGTACCTTACACGTAGTGAGTCATTTAGACTCGGATTATTGTGAACCATTGAGTTATAACATTCAATGAACATAGGAAATTTTTCATAGTCACCATAGAATTCCGGTATTGATAATTTCTCTAATTGAAAATTTAAATATTGTTCATTGTGTTCAGCGGTATTAACATTTTGCGATATATTGAAGCGTGTTAAGGCATTTTTTACTCCACAATAATAATCTTCGAATGCCCATATTGCCTCATAATTTGGTAGGTACTTAGGATCTAATTTCAAATTAAGTCGGTTAATATTATCGACTATATTTTGAAATTCTTCGCGCATCGAATCTATGTTTGTCGCTTGACTAATAAAGAGAGGAGTTTGGCGATCCTCCTGACTCGTAGGTATAGATTCGTAAATAGATTTAATGCGTAAATAATAAGATTGTTTTTTACTTTCGAGTAGAGATATTTCTCCGATACCTACTGAACCTTCAGCTACTTCTCCCTTTTTGGACCTATGCTCCATTTTTAAAGTTAATAATATTAAACAATGTAATTAAAAAACAAATACAATTGAATAGTATTCGTCTCAACGGTAATATAAAATATCAAAAATGCGAGGGTAAATAATAAATTTATGAAATTGCGTATGCGGTTTTAAAGTCTTAGGATGTAAAAATAGGGAATTTAGGGCACAATCCAGGAACGAAGGACCATTAAAAGATGGTAGAAAATACCAACTGCGGGCTGGCCGGCCTCCAAATCTCCTATTTCTTGCCGAGGGTCTGGTGATACACTGGGTCGCTCAGGGCGAAAATATAAGGAATATGTCCACTTACCGAGCAATCTCTCGTGCACATCCAATCCCGAGGATCCTGCAGCTTACGTAATGGCGTAGAAGCGGTGTAAAAACGTGATGCGGCGATATTGTAGATTATTATAAAAGTTATGCGGTTTGCGTTGCGGAGCGGTTGCGCGTATACTTTTAAAAACAACTGTCAAACTTAACTCGCGGCGCGGGTTGCCAGGCAAGAGAAAATCACTCGGCAAGAATGACAGTGATTCCTGACATTCTCACCCCAGCAACCGAATGATTCACCACTTGGTATAAATTTGGTTGTCTCTAGGGAAATTTCGAATCAAAGGACTGGTTACCCGTAATTATTTAAATCGCTTACAATGCAAACGATAAATAAACCTGTTCGTAGTACTTAAAGTGGAATATACCCAAAGGTTTTTAAATATCCAAAAATCTCTTGAAAATGCATAATTTTTTTTTTTGACGAAATCTTGTTGTTGTTACTATAGTATTTGGCAAAAACCTCACTAAGATGGTACACACAATTTACCTTTTTTACGTGGGGAACCCCTCATGGGCCTACTGTCCGGGGGAACAGTATGGTTATGTAAAAATCCTTTGAGGGAATGCGGGATCGAACCTGCATTCAACTGTTTTACCCCAACGGCCATTTCGAAACTTACCGGGTCGACAATGTGAAAGACAGCTTCGTGGACCAAAAATGTCTCCGCCGTCCGCTGCAATCTGTGCAATGAAAAGGGGTTCCCCCAAACTCCCTTCTTGTAGATGGAGCTGTTCCAGGGTATAATCCCTACATGGAAGAATCCTGTGGATAAAGCCGACGCTTCCTTCTTCCGACCTGACGTCTTCTCCCATCGTATCCGCTGCTAGGTCCATCTCGCGTTCCCTTTCTGCGGGCCTCCTTTAATGTGATGACTTCCTCGCAAAAGCTCCTCATTGCCTCCCAGGCACTCTCACTGCCAAGCATTGCGGCAATAATACTTGGCAGGCACACACTAAACCTAGAGGTATTGGCTTTAAAGTGATGCTGTCAGAGTATATCTATGTAAATGTTTGCCAAGAGATTTTCAAACTTGATTAAACCAGGCGAACATTAGAGAAACCCGTTCCAACTTACTATGCTTTTATTACGATTTTCCTTCACCGGAAGCTCATTGCATTTCCTTTTATAATAAAATAGGTAATTTCAAACCTGCATCCGTCGACTTAGAATATGACCACATTATACCTATTTTGTAAACACAAATGGTAAATGCTTTGCTTGTTTCATGGCAAGGATGTCCGAATGGTGACAATGCAACCAATATTTACTTCATTACTTTATCAGATTTTGTAAAAATATGCTGATGCTTACATCACCATCGTGAGAATTGGGAGGGGGTAAGCGTTTTGGTTACTGCTGATAATAAGGAGAGGAAAGAGGATGTTGAAAGAAATGAATTGGATACGAATGTGGACGGTTATAAAGGAAAGAAGATCAAAGAAAAGATGGATTGTGTGAAAGATGATATATTTAGAAAGTGAGTGAATGCGGAGATGAATTCAAATAGAGAGGAATGGAAGAGAAAGACAAGTTGCGTCAACCACAAATAAAATAGGACAAGGGCAGGGAGATATGATGGAGAGAGAGAATCCAAAATGTACAAATTGATGATTAGGTAATACTCGAATGGTCCAATAGAGTACATTAAATTTACTAACCTTCGTATCTGAGCCATTATTACTTTGTGCTTGTTACATTCAGCTTTTTAAGTTTCCAAGTAAAACCGTAATTACATTAAGTAGATACTTAACAGGTCACTGGGTTCGAATACTTTCAAGTTAAAGCTTGCTGTGATCGCAAATACTTGAATCGTAGAAATGGCTTCATATACACAATGATCGGGTTGTTTTACGAAAAAAATATTGGATTCTGCCGTTTATAGGATAATTTCTTACTTTTTTTTACATTGTATAGGCTCAGTGGTTTGACCACAATCTGACTTATGTTAAGTGATGATGTGGTTCAGGATGGAAAGCACATTAAGCCTAGAGGTATTGGTTCTCAAGTGATGCTGGCGGAACACACCTATTGCTATTTTGCGAAAGCTTTTCAAACTTGAGGGTGGTAACTACCCAGGCGAGTATCATTAGAAAATGTAGTACATCCATAATATTGGTTTTCTCATGATGTTCAACTAAGGCGCGGGCTGGTTTTAGAGTTGGATAGGTTGGATCGAACCTGCATCCATTGACGCGGAATCCGATCGCGTTACCAACTGCATTACCAAAAAATGTAATTCCTACTTGATTTTCGTTAATTTTATATTACATCCTAGTATTTAGAATAATTGTATGTAATTAATTTTCGAAATAAAATAATTCTGAGATTAGCGCCTTTATAGCTTGGTTACCTCTAGGCTTGGTCTAGATTATCTGTTGGGAAAATCCCGTCATGGATACCTTAGTCGCCCCGCAAAAATGCCTATCGTATTTCTTCGGCATTCATTGCCACTTTTGCGTTACTTCAAGAACCCCGACGAACGCAGTTCCCCTATGAAGACCCCTACTCAGGTAACTAGTTCCAACCGCAACCTCAATCTTCGTTGTAATTTTTTGACGAGGTATTATTCTTCCTAGGTGGTTTTATCGTGAGGTTTTCTTCTTTCGACTCCGAGATCATTAGCACCTAGCACTCCTAAGATATCCGAATGTAAAGTTAAGTATAAATAATGAAACAAACAATACCCTTTTTCAATAACTTTTCGGTTCAAATTATTATGAAATAAGTTCCCAGAATATTACCCAAAATGTGACACGGATATTCGAATATTTTCTTAATTCCTCGAGAATAGCTGTAGGGAAATATGCGTACTTAATAATAATACAAAATTCCTCAATACACCGCAAAACACCCAATCTGCCTTTACGTATTTGCGGCGTACTCTGCGAAACCAAAACAATACCCTACTTAGGAAACATCCAAACAATGTTTTAGAACTTTGTCTGCCGTAAAACAAAATAGTAAGTAGGTATTATCGAATTTATGCGAAAATGTAGTATTTTCGTTATAGATTCCGCATTGGCTTTCAATTGATATATAAATATATTTTGATATCTGATCCATGTGTAATGTATACTTAGCGTAGTCGGACCCGTCTTTTATTTTAAATGAGGTCAGGGCTGGTCACCTGGGCAACCGAACTGCGAAAACCGAATCACGGCGTAATTTGTGTTTCTTTGAGTTTTATATCAATACTAATATGGTTGATTTTACTTTGCTAATTCGATTCGAATTTGAATATCCGCGTTCGAAGCGGAATTGGCAGAGTAATATCAACTGTGGATTTAAAATGAATTTTCCTAAGGTAACGCTTTGATTAATCGAATATTTTACGTAGACGTTATTATAGCGTATAATAATTACGCTTTAAAAAACAACGCTTAGTGCACTGCAGTGTCTAATTGTATCTTCAGTGTTTATCTTAAATGTATTCTTATAATATACAGCTACTTTAGTTTTTATTTTCAAAGTAAAAGGCAAAGGCAACTAAATCAAACGTCTTTTATCAATGCTAGCAAAACGACGGCCATCTTGTCAGAACTTTCCAGATTTTTTTACGATATCCCAGATAATATATTCTATATTGTTGAAGTAAAAACTTCTATGGCGGCGTTGAGTAATTTTCTGTAGGGGTAAAACTTATAGATTTGCGTTATTAATGGAATGTAACATTAGCTGTAACCTGCTGTCAACGACATGGAAAGTTTAATAATTTATGTCTGATGGAAAGGAATGTTCAGTAACAATCTTTTTCAAGGTTTTCACTTCTGTCGGCAGTCCCCATTGCTGCCTAGTTTTTTTTTAATTTCTAATGTACATAACTGGAGCATAGAATAAGTAAGCATAAGCATACATTTCTACAATCTACATCTATACAATTTTGAAAATTTAATAACAAATAAAAACCATTACAAAATGTATCTAGATGCCAAAACGCAAATTTATAACCTTTTTTATTTTTAATAAATTTAGAAACACTTGTATAAAAATAATAATAATAGACCTCTATAGCCTGAGTCTCGTATTTTACGGCGGTAAACCCACTGACGTTTTAGCTTACTAAATAATTCACGGTTGGCAATGCCGGTTCAGGAATTATTTTTGTCTAGATATAAAAAAAAATACTATTAGGAGGCGTTCATTTATTCTAAACCTCAAACCTGATGTTATTGTTTTCATGAAGTGGTTATTGGAAGTTATGTATCTTTTATAGTTGATGGCGTTTGACGGTGGTTCAGTTTATAAATTATCCATTATCAACTACGCTCAACTCAGAATCAACATAATTAAAGCGAATTGGAAATGAGTAGAATGGTTTAAGCATCAGGGACATGTAAAATTAACAAAGAATATATTATTTTTTATGTAGCTTTAGAATGATCGCTTCTAATATCAAATATATTAACTCATCTTTAATATATTTCTCCATTAGAATTAAAATGTATTTGTACAATTATTTCATTATTTATTTATTATTTACTATTGTTGTTTTTAAATAGTAAATGATTCAGCCAATGCAATAATTATATATGTATATAATTTTAACAAGACGTTGTTACTGTATTAAAATGTATAATTAGGCAATACATTTAATATATGGAAATATGTGAAGTGGAACCTCAATAACTTAAAGAACAAGGGAAATGATAATTAATTTAAGTTTTCGTGGTTCTACTTTGTATTTCTAAACTACTTTAAATATTCATGTTTTAGGGTTCATATTATTCAATTTTACTGCTTAATGTACAATAATTTATTTACGTCATCCAGTTTAAACTAAAAAGAATTAAAAAAAAACAAATCCAGAACTGTTGATTGAAATCAAACCATTATTGATAATATACGAAAAGGGGCTCCGTCTGTTCCAAATGTACCATGAAGAACCGCAGAGCGGACATTTGTTTTCCCTCGGTCTCTAATAGTTTCGGTAATATCCGCCCGCCCTCGTTCACGTATACGGTAATACGAAGGTTTATTGTAATAAGGAAATGTTTTATTAACATGCACACAACTGTACGTAATGCTGTGTGACGGCCACTGATTTCTCTTACTAAATTTTCCTTATATCAACTCTAAATTAGTATATAAATAGGATTGATTTTTACATGCAGAGATTACGTTGGTAGTTCACAGCTCAAACTTAACAACATACAGGGGGGAAAAGATGTTAGTTGAAAGAAAAGTATCGCAAATATTTGTTGATGATAGCAAATCTGATTGATAGGAAAAATTCCTTTATTTAAAAAAAATGCAATGAAATAATTTTCATCTCAGACGGGATTCAGGCGGGTTACAATCCGAAAAAATAATACCTAGTACCTAAGTACTTATCAATATTTGCTTTTTTTTTTCGTATTCTATGCGCACTTCTTACTTGCGCATAATACAACTAACTTACAATAGATGTCGAATGTGTGACAGTGGCGAATATCACATACATTGATTGAATTTAGAAAGTCTATGTTTCTCGTATGACCAGTTTTATGTTACGCGCTCATGAGTCTGACAGCCATGAAATTTATTTGTTTTTTTTTATTTTCACCATTATACAAAAAAAGACAGCTACCCAAAAGTACTTCAATACTTAATTAAGTCAATGAAATTAATGTAATTTATTATACTTTATAAATAATTCAAATTCAATAAATACATTCGTTTTTTCATACATACATACATACATAAGTTCACGCCTGTTATTCCCGAAGGGTTAGGCAGAGGTGAAATAGCGAACTACAGCACCCACATTTCGCCGAGCTTAGTTACGTCCCAGATGTGACAGGGAGCGAGCCTGTCGGGCACAAATTCCAAACTCCGGGATGACACTGAGTAGAAAAACCCAATACCACTTGACCCGACCCGGGAATCGAACCCGAGATCTCAGAACGGCAGTCGCAACGTAACACAACGGCGCCACCGAGGCAGTTCCAATAGGAAAGTATATATACAATTCTTTCTAACATGTATAATAAAATAAGAAAACTCTTTTAAATTTCAAAAGATATTTTCACTTTAATTTCTTCTGCGGTAGTAACGCGTTGGGTCCCACAGCAACTAGAGTATAATGTTGCAAGCAAGTTTGATTAAAAATACTAACAGATAACTATTTATTAACGTATATAAACTATCTCAGAGAAGTGTATTACGTATTATACTAATAATAGATAAAGCATTATAATCATTAGAATGATTCGGTCCGACAGAAATGAGCTTGAATGAGCACGCTTAACAGTAATGGGATAACAAATTAATGGCCCATCCATCCACCGGCCATCGTGCACTGGCCAATAAACCTGACAATCCAATAAAACTGAACGACGGACTGACAGTGAGGCGGGGCTTGGATGTAATAAGGGAAGGTTTCAATTACACCGACTGATGGATGACCGACCCGGACGAGTACTGCCCAAAATGTTATACAATTTATTTTTTGGTTTGGGGTAAAATTTATTTTTAAAAAAAACATCTATTCTTTTTATTGTTTTTTTTTGTGTTTTTTAAATCACCGTTTATATCTTTGATATTATATTTATGATATTATAGATGATAGATGATATTATAGATACTGTTTAAATATTATGAAAGGTCTGTATGCTTTGCTATTTTATGAATTTAAAGATCCTTTAGCATAACCAAAGTCTCTGTTTAGCTTTATTTAAATTAACATCAATTATAATGTTTTTATTATTCTAAAAATAAGACAATAGGAAAACAATGGAAAGTGGCGTAAACGCCAGGTAAGTGCTCAGGGGGGTTAATGCTATTTGTCATTTATTTATTTAGAATCATGACACTTTGTATTATTTTTCCGCAGTATTTTATGAAGCATTGTTTGACTTTTTTCTCTATAATTAACATGTTCATATTCTCTTTAATTGCTCAAATACCAAGAAAAATTTAACAATAAGAAAACAATTGAAACTGGCCCAAACGCCAGGTTCGTACTTTAACAGTTAATCATTTCTATGCCGGTTTTAATTTGCGCTTCTTCTGTACTAATGAACCCAATTTTGTCGAAGAAAGTACGGGCGCATATTAAACAATTTAAGATTGCAACAACATAACTACAAATTATATCCACAGTTGGTTTAGTTTTCCGATTGTCCAGTATTATAATCAAAGTTCTCGAATAAGTATCTCACAAAGCGTTTCTCTGTCGCTGAATAAGTTGTCTGCATTCGTCAATCAAATAAATTATCTACAGAATCGTAATAACGGTCTCAAAGGTGGTCGTTTTTAATTAACTACTTACTGTACGACCCTATAGTATGTTACGACGAATAGCACATCATTATGGCAGGAGAGGGTTTGTTTGAATTTTCGGTCATTGCCTGTAACTCTAGTAAACATACAACTATCAACGTTAATCGATTATGCTATAAAAACGACATGGTCTTTTTGGTAGTCACTTACTGTCTAAATGCTGTTGATCTGAGTGGTCTTGACAGCTTCAACGACCTTTGGGGCAAGCTCTTAAGGCACTCAGTCGAAGATGATAACTAGCGCAAGGGCTCAAAAATAGTACGAACCTCGGTATGCTACACGTGTTAAAAATTTGGCGGATTTTGTCTAGCGCTAACCCCACAGTTTTGTTTTTTTTTTTACACGGTATAGGCTCATTCCTTTGACCACAATCTCACCTGATGTTAACTGACTATGTGGCCCAGGATGGTAAACACACTAAGCCTAGAGGTACTGGTTCTCAAGTAATGCTCCCGGAATACATCTACATATTGGTATTTGGCGACAGTTTTTCAAACTTGAGGGTGGTAGCTATTAGGAAATGCCCTACCGCCATACTATAGTTTCCTTGCGATGTTTTCCTTCACAGAAAGTTCAGGCTGATTTTAGAGTAAGATAGGTGGGCTAAAACCCGCGTCCATAGACGCGGAACCGGTCACCCCATCATTGCTTCAACGTATATTTATTACAGTAAGTAAAAATATCTATTTATTTTATAGTCTGTAATTATATATTTTTACAGCATGTAAAAATAAGAGAAAAATAAAAAAAATCCTTCAGAACCCATGTGTTCCTTGTGTGTAATGTGCAAGTATGTGTGTGCAATAAGATGCGTGTGATGCTAGTGCATGCAGTGTCACTGTATCGCGCTGACGTCGGCTACAAGAGCTTCCCTAGTTGTGGATCAGAGCAAGTCTTGTGCCGTTGCATGAAACGAAACTAGATGTCATTTGACCACCAGAAATACTATACGCACAAATATTTTAAAGAAGCTGCAAGTATTAGATTGAAATTAGTAATGTATAGAGAAGTAAAACTTTTTAACACTTTGAGATAAATAAAACCTCTTTCAAAATTGAGAGGGAGAAAATAAAAAAATCGAGAAAAAATTCCAATGAAGAACCTATCTCATCCAAAAATCACAACACTGGCTAAGAATTTGGTTACAGATGGGTCTCTAACGGAAGGTAGAACGAATGTTCAAGTGATATCTGTGGCCGTCGGAAACAGGCACCGAGGATCTACCATGTGGCTTTACGGCCAGTCTTTTATATCTAGTTTTAACTTTTATATTGAGATGAAACCCAAAAATAAATAGATTTATGTGATTGATTATTGTCTCAGATCTGAAATCAGAGAAAAATGATTGAAATTACAGATTTTAGGAGATAAAAACAAACTGAGATTGCATATTGTACAATCCCACAAAACCCGTCTACAATATTCGGTAATGATCAGCTATGATGAGTATCCATATTAAAAAAAAATGGTAAATGTATTTCCATTAATATCAAAGCGTGCGTAGTTTGATATAAATACAGTGACAAATGGTAACGATACTGGTGAGCGGTACCGTGGTACGACCATTAGTAGATGGTTCCATTTAGTGATTAATAAAAACTTTCATAACCTCAATAATCGCTATATTTATAAAGAGTCGCATATTTTTAACTGAAGTAATCTATTAATATGTAACGTAAATCTGGCAAACGTTTTAACATAACATAAGATCACGCCTGTTATCCCCGAAGGGTTAGGCAGAGGTGAAATAGCGAACTACATCACCCACATTTCGCAGAGCTTAGTTCCGTCCCAGATGTGACAGGGAGCGAGCCTGTCGCCATATCGGGCACAAATTCCAAACTCCGGGATGATACTGAGTAGAAAAACCCAACACCACTTAATCTGACCCGGGGATCGAACCCGAGAGTTCAGAACGGCAGTCGCACCGTAACACAACTATGCCACCAAGGTATAACATAGTATATTTAAGACATATTGAAAAACGAATAGTGACACAGTAAATGATGCGATTTTGATGATTGATAATGTATATTATTAAGAACTAGCTGTGTTCCTGCGTCTGCGCCCGCGTTTCATACATTTTTCACTGCGTAAGTTTTTAATTTTTTTTTTATACGGAATCTTAATTATTTACCAAAAAATTTTTGCTGCTAACATTAAGCAAAGATATTTCTCACAAATTCAAACATCTGCCAGTAAAACTGCATTGAATCGAATTTCATTTAAATTCGTATGATTTTTAATTTCTTTACGCGAAACCCTAATTATTGTCGAAAAATAAAAATAGCCCAAGTTACGCGCAGTAACATCAGCTAACTACCAAGAAAAGTCACGTTCAAATCAGTCCAGCCTTTCCGGAGATTAGCCAAAATAATCAGACAGACAGATAGACAGAAATTTTAAAAATTGTATTTTCGGTATTGTTATCGCAATACGTTGATATGTATTCAGTAAAAAAAATATTTTGACATTACAAGCAGACATTTTAATTAAAATCTATGCATTGCATGGAGGTATTTTCTAATAATGCGCGTCTGGGTAGTTACCACCCTTAAGCGCGTGGTGATAGGGTATTTTCTAGTGATGCCCGTCTGGGTAGCTACCGCCCTCAAGTTTGAAACCCTGTCGACAAATATCAATAGGCGTATTCCGGCACCATCACTTGAAAATCAGTACCTCTAGGCTTAGTGTGTTTACCTTCCTGGAGCACATCATCACCTAACATCAGGTGAGATTGTGGCCAAAGCACAGAACCTATATAGCAATTAAATAAGAACAAGATTGTCTTGGTATAGGCATGTAATGCGCAGGGAGGAAGAGGATTTTTTACACGCTATAGCCTCAGTGTTTTACGTCACTAATTAAAGTTATATAGTGTCTTTGAAAGCAGAGAAACTTTGACTGACTTTCCGTTTAATCGAAATTCATTTTTCACAACTCGACATCTACAGCGTAATGTTTAATTTATTAAAGAGTCCGCGTTACCGGAGGGTTAATTACTTAATAATCCTAGCGAAGGCCCCTTGGAACCGCTTTCGACCTGTTTGAACACGACTTGACCCAAATATTAAGAGAACATGTGGTCGGAAAAGTAAGATTTCAGAAATCTATTGCTATCGTGTTGCGCTTCCAAGAAATAATTAAAAAACACTAAAGGGACATCTCCAGCTCGGGCTGATTTAACTATGCAAAATAGACGAAAAAATCTCTTCGTAGTACCCTGTTCCCTCCTCCAAAACTAAACCGATTTTTAATATTCTTTCAGTTATAGAATAATAAAGACTTTGGTTATGGCTGTAAGTTTCGATTTTTTTTTATTTTATCCATCAAATTAGTTTGACAACCGTTCGAAAATGTTGATAAAAATCGAGCATTTTTTCATTTTCACAGGCTCCTAGTTTCTACAATAATTAATTTATGGTAGAAATCAAAACGGGCATGACGGTGGTAGATATATATTACTTGGTATAAAAAAAATTACCATAATTTTATTATCCAGGGAGGAACAAGGTGACTACGTTTGTGTGGAATAAAGCCGCTAGAATACTGTGGTGAAGTGCTCGTATAACCCGATTCCTTATAGCCTTACTAAAAACAAAACACGAAACACTCACTTCGCATACATCAAATCATGCATCAAATAAACTGTAACAATCACACAGTCGTAAACGCGAAACACACACACTAAAAACTTGCTCATACAAGCCGTTAGCAAAATGTAGGAATTGAGTTCACATATCCATGCACATTTCACTTTAATTATCACCCACACAATGAAAATATTAGTATACCTATTATGTAAACGAAGCGCATGTTTATGCTGAAAATAGGTAGGTTTGTTCTGGGTTATTCATTTATATTTGAACATTATTCCAATACCGTAACGGTTTATCAATATTTGCAGAAAGCGCCATCTACTGGTACAATAGAAAAATGTTTTCTTAGCTACTTTATCTGAAGAGTATATATGCTAATTAATCTTAATAGATGTCACTATTTCTCTACACCGAAATGATGGGCTTACTTAATATTTTGGTTTGGTCGATTATTTATTTATTTATTAGAGAAATCAACAGCTCTTAATTACATATTCACTTAAATAATTATTAACATATTGGATTAGATTATAATCATGTATCAATTTCGTAGCCGAAGAAATTAGGACTTTGTATTAAAGTGTGAAGGAAAAAAAATCAATCAGTATTATTTTATGTATGACGTAACTAATCTATGTTTTTCGTTTCGCGTTAGTCTCGCGGCGTCCTGTTATACTTAAATAGTTAAAATCCACAGTCATGGAAGTTAACCTATTTTACAATTTAGTAGGTTGTCATAATTATAGGAACATTTATCACAAGCAAAATGAATTTAACATTTCGTATTTAGCGTGTTAAATAATTTTCATCTTTAATCTCGAAACAACTTACCATACTCGACATGCTCTGTTTATGTTATTCCAGTGAAATCAAGTATGGTGAAGGTGGTTAACACTAACTGCAGCTGATTATATTCACTCAGAAGCACAAGCATCCATCATTAATTACTGTAATTCTTCAAGAGGAAGAAGTATGACGACCAGGTAGATTTTTAATGCTTCGGCTTTACGGACGATTTTTTTTTTCACGCCTCGCCACTGCTAGGATATCCTCTTAAGAACGTCCTTCGCCGAACGCCTAAATATTCCTGGAAGGTATTTATTAAACGCCACGGATAGTTTAAAAAGAAAGTGTGAGACAATTTATTCGCCCCCAGTGTGGTAAACGGCAGTTCAATAAAAAACCGAACTTGGAATATTTTATCGGTAAAGTTGAAAAAGAAAAATTTGAATATATGTATATTTTTGATGGTTCCAAGGTATAATAAAGAGTGGTAACTTTTAAGCTCATACCTTTTCCGATTTAATGTAGGTTAACTTTATAACTCAAATATGTTAAAAATGTATTCTTTAATTTTAGATTGTGCTAATAATGATGAATATAAACCCACTTGTAGAGTGTGAATTGTTAGATATCTTCAATACTTATACAAGAGTATTCCATGAAAAGTGTTCCTAACATTTTGCAGATTTGGCTGAATGGTCTAGATACCTTTGCCTTAGACAGCAATGAATGAAACCGTATATAAGAAGAGTATGGAGTTTTTAGCGGGATCTAAGTCTGTCATGTCGCAGATGTTTTCGTTAATTTATTAAACTTTTGTATTTGACTCTATATCATGTAATCTTGGTGGCGTATTGTGTGATATGGTTTGTTTCTTGTGTACAAGTTAAGTTTATTATAGAAAATAACGCGTAACATTTATACTGAGGTGCGCTGACAAAACTCCATGGAAAGATCGAGCAGGATGAGCCACCGTTTTGCTGGAACTTGTTAACGCTGATACAAGATTGAAAATACATCTTACTCGCATGACACTAGCACAAATTGTGTGTAAACAGATTGCCATTATCTAAGAAGAAGAGTATGGCAGATGCCAGTAAATGTGATTTTTGCTAAAAGTTTGAATTAAAATATTGTATTTATTTAATATTTATTCGAACATTGAGCCTTAACAAACACAATTCGTATATTGTAACCAATAAATTGTAGTAAAGAGAAGATCTTTTTCTTTATTTTTTCCTTGTTGATGTAAATATCTTAAAGTAACATGCCTATAGATTTAGATATCCGAAATGGCACGTACACATTTCCGTTAGATGTTTTCTTACTTTTATTGATAAGTGCTTGTTTACGAAGGGACTTGACTACGTGTTTTATATAAAGCTATTGAGACGTCAATATTGAACTGTTCAACAACTATAGTAATTATACTATTATATAAGAATATCTATCACATTATTTTGAAAACCGAATTTTAAAATTGAATTATCAGAATAATATGATTTAACAAAACTTTTTTAATCACAAACAAAACCGACTTCAAAATAAATTACGATAAAAATGCATTAAAAAGGTAAATAAATAATTAAACTACTTCTGTTAACTTATATAACTTTATATATTGTATATAATATTATGGGTGTCATGTATACCTTGAAAGAATGCAAAAGTTTTTACCATTGTCGACAAAAGAGACTCTAGTCAAATCGCTGCTACTCCCGATCATTCACTATGTGACATATCCAGACGTGACAGAAGAGCTGCTTAATAAACTTAATCGACTGCTAAATTTGTATATCCGTTACATTTTCGGCTTGCGTAAGTATGATCACATTTCACAATATCAGTCGCAACTAAAATGGCTCGATATTTGAACACGTCGGAATACATACATATTAAATTTACTCTATGGTATCCTATTTAATCCAAAATTTTCACGGTGTCTCCAAGATTGTTTTATGTTTCTAGTGTCGTGCGGTCGTAATATTCGATTTCCTTACAGCAAAACCCTTCAGATCCCGAAACACAAGTTTACATTATATGCAAACTCCTTCGCAATAACTGCCATACGATTATGGAATGCTCTCCCGTGTCAATTACAAGATGCGAAAACTATTTCCAGTTTTAAGTTGCAACAGCACAAATACTGGTTTTTTATGAATGATTTAATTAGTATATTATTATAATTCTTAACTTACATGCATGTTATCTAAGTATATTAAATGAGTATTTATTCAAATGAAAAAGTACATAAATTTACTATAAATAAGATAAGAACTATAAATAATGAATGCCGTCCAGCTCGCCGCCAGACGGGAAGGTTTCCAGAAGGCTGGCCATATTACCACTTTGGATGGCAATGCTAATTCGCTGTCCGAAATATTGGCCGACCCTCTGGTCGCGAGACGTGTCGAGTAGACGACTCGCGAGATCCTTAAAAAGGTTATGAGCACTAGGACCCCACGGCCCCAGAGTTTCGACTCCAAACGGGACAAATATGTAACTCTCACCAAGGGTAATATTTGCGCCGCTTGAGATCCTCCACTGATGTAGCTGCTGCGCCGGCCTTCAAAGAGGTAACTGGAAGTATATACTATACTATACTTCAAAGAATATACTTTTATAACTGTATGTATGTATATATAAGTGTGTGTGGGTGTGTTTAAATTTATAAAGTTATTTCTTCTTTCCTTCGAATAGCACTACCTTTTTTAATGTATTATTTCTGCAGTATCGCTGGATAGCTGGTAGAAAATGCATTGTGGTATTAAGTTCGCCAGTGTGCAAATTATTGGTTCAATAAAGAATTAATTCATTAAATATATCATATAGTATAAAATTCGAGGGTTTCTCTTGATTTCTCTGAGAACCACCGATGAGATCCAGATTTGGTAACAATAGGACCATCTTGGGAGTATACTCCTTCGAATAGAAAAAAAAACTATGGGCCTACAGTTGATGGAGAAATCGCGTAACAAACATAAAAAAGAAACATACAGACGAATTGGTAACCTCCAGCCTTTTCAAGTCGGTTAAATATATGACGCACTATGACAGTGGTAGTTTAATAAATTTAAAGAGTAAGTAAGTGAGTAATAATACGGAAATATAAAATATAAGATTTTTACCAAAGTGTTTTAATCATTTACGACGTTATTTTTAAATTGTTGGCATCTCTAACTTACGTTGATATTTTTAAAAAAATGATACTAAACTAGAAATACAGATATTAAAATATAATTATTTTTTAAGAAAATAATACTTTGGTCGAATACCTTAAACACTTCAACATCGTAGTTAGTTTAAAAAAGAAACCAATACATTAATTAAGCGCACATGCTGTAGGCGACAGATTTGAATAGTAGGTATTTTAGAAAATCTATTGCTATCGCGTTACACACCAAAGAAAGAGTTATAAATAACGAAAGGGACTGCAACTCGGGCTGATTTTACCGTATGCAAAATAGACGAAAACATCACTTCGTAGTACCCTGTTTTCTTCTCCAAAACTGAACCGACTTTTTTTAATTTTCTTTCATTTACAGAATAAAAAAGACTTTAGTTATACCTTTACGTTTTGGTTTTTTAAATTTTATTCATCAAATTCGTTTGACGAACGTCTGAACATGACGGTAAAAATCAAGCATTTTTTTTTTTTCATTTTTAAAGGCTCCTAGTTTCTGCAATAACTAATTTATGGAATAAATCAAAACGTACGGGCATGGCGGTGGTGGATATATATTATTTGGTATAAAAATATTTACCATAACGCCATTATCTAGGGTGGAAACAGGGGACTACTTTTGTATGGAATAAATGCCGCTAGCATATCCTCTTAAACCTAATACGCAGATCGAGCTATGCCAAAAATAAAAATAGATTTATAATACCAAAGCTTACTTTAAAGAGATAAAACTAAAACGATAAACATACTTATAATTTTACCAAATGCTATACAATCTAGAGGTTTCTACCTACACCTTTTACGGCCGGTTTCAATATGTGTATTACCTACTGGTATTTTAATTCTTTTTTTCTGTAAATTATATAAATAAATCAATCAGTGTCAATCAATGATCAGTCAGAAAAACCGACATACTTTTGGTTAGATCTAAATTTTAATTTGTAAGATTCGATATTGAAACGCACCATTATTCATTATTCAAAGTTAAATACTATGATGATATGTCAGACAAATAAAAAACACTGAAGAAAAAATGTAAAATGAAATTCTTATATATTTTCAAGTCAAAATTTAATACGGATCGAGGTTACCGAAATATTTTTTTTATTCCGGGGCCCCATAGCTGTTCGATTTTAGAACACTCATTTTTAAATTTAAAATTGGAACAGCGAATTGTACGCAAAAGACGACACCGACCAATGTAAGTGTCATTTGTACGAGTCTATCGTGGTGTCACTATTGATGCAATGTCAGTTTCGCCAAAATAGGGTTGACACGTTATGAGCGTTATAACATACTTTATACTAGCTACGGCTGCGCCCGCGTTTTTAATTTTCTTCACTGCGATTTAATTTTTTTACACGAAAGTCTAATTATTTTCCTAAAATGTTTGCAATATTAGATAAAGTAAGAATATTTCTCATAAATTCAAACGCTTGCACGTAAAACTATGCATTGAATAGGATTTTATTCAATTTTTTATGAGTTGTATTTTTTTATGCGAGATCCTACTTATTTTCGAAAAAAACAAATGTTCTGAGTTACGTGAAATAGTTTCAGCTATCTACCAAAAGTAAATCCCATCAAAACCGGTCCATTCGTTAAAAAATTAAAAATTGTATTTTGACATTATAAACAGACATTTCACTTTATTTATTAGTATATATTCATGAACATTAAAAATAACGTTTAAATGTTGTGAAAGGTGCATGAATTTGTATTAATCAATATAAAAATGCCTGCCTATGTAAAGACTTGAAGCGCATATTGGAAATAACTGATTATATATTTTATATTAATAAGTTATTTTACAAGATGTTTTTACACTGTACAGGCTCAGTGCTTTGAGCACAATCCCTTATATTAAGTGACGATGTGGTCCAGGTTGGAAGCATACTAAACCAGATGGACTGGTTCTTAAATGATGCTGCCGGAACACACTTATTGGTATTTGGCGACAGGTTTTCTAACTTGAGAGTGGTAGCTGCCCAGGCGGGCATTTTTAGAAAATGCCTTGTCATTGTTTTCTTTCCTCACGATGTTTTTCCTTCACCGAAAGCTCAGGGTGATTTTGAGAGTTAAATAGGTGAGCTCGAACGTGTGTCCATTAACGCGGAATCTGCCCAAAGTATCAACTGCGCCATCATCGCTTAAAAAATGTCTGGAGATATTAATAAAGACTTTTTCTATGGAATTATTTATTCTATATTAACGCCTTCAAGTAATTATTCAAGATGATGTGGTTGGATCTGTGAAATTTCGTAGTGTGAATGAATAAATTGATTCGATTAGATCTGTTCTGATTTTTATTTGTGGAATATAAAATGTTTAGACTCTAAGAGAACCTTGTTAGGAAATCGACCTCCAACGTTTGCACTATAAACTTATTTTAAGGGGACGTTAACGGCGAGGTGGTAATAACGTCCAAGCTATTGACAGCCCTGCATTCTCTCGCCGGGCAATTGCCGCTGACCCGGCTTCCGCTGCGAAGGCCTTGTTCGTAAATAGGTAGCGAGCCGGGAAGGCCTAAAGGCAGAAAGCTTTTAGGTCGACTGTATTTCTCATAGGTAATGTGTGACATGAATAGGTTTCTACTTAATTCTTAGCTTAATCTTAATTGTGTATTGTACTGCATAATTTACAATTATGTAAGACATCTATTTTGGTATAAGTTTGATTAATTACACAGGCCAATGAAAAATAATTTTTGTAAAATGTTTCAATCTAATTTGCCTTAATCTTACACCAAAGAATACAGGAAATTGAATTGAAAATGTTTTTTCACAATTGCCCTATGTTATGTAATATGTATCAAATTAAAAGTGAATTGTAAATGCACGAAATAATTTTTTTTACATAATTCTTCATTTCTAAAATTGTTTACTGTAATCAATAATAACTTAAAAGATTAGGATCTTACAATTATATAACGAACGATTTTGATAATTCTATAACCTTTAGAAAGTTATATTATCAGCTAGCTGTGTGCCTGCGGCTGGGCCCGCGTTTCATTTATTCTTTACTGCGTTTTATTTTTTTTTTATTAGGTACCCTAATAATTTCTTTAGTACTAAAATAAAACAAAAATATTTCTCATAAATTCAAATACTTCCCCGTAAAACTGTGCATTTTTGGCAAAAAAAAAATTATAAGTATTTTAATTTAATTTCTATATACACATGCGAAGCCGAGGTGGGTTGCTAGTATTTAATAAAGAAGATTAGTAGCGAATTTGTGTGTAGTAAGTAAGCCGAGTCTTCGTCGGAGAGAAACATTGTTATGAGACCATAGAATCTGTAGTAGTTATAAAACCCTCAAGTTTAAAAATCTGTCTCCAAGCACTTATATTCATCTTCTCCAAGAGAGATAGAGAAAGAGAGACAGAGACAGAGAGAGAGAGAGAGACAGTACCTGAGAGCATCATCTAATGAGATTGTTATCAAATGCTAAACCTTTAAAATAAAAAAGGTTGGGTAAGGTTTAGAAGCGAGCCGCGCAGTATTGCATTCACGATAGCGCTTTTACCATGTAAAAATGAGGGAGGGAGAAAGGGGATGCACAATCCATTCATTAATAAGAAACCACCCATTACTCATCCACGCTCTGAAATTAGTTTCGAATGAGTTATCATACTGTTGTCGCTTTAAAAGCCGCCAATAGTTTAAGCGGATTGTTAATAAAACACGTGGCAACACAATGACAGATTTAGTGGCACAGTACGTACATACGCAAACTGCGGTGTTTATTGTCTTAAAGATTTATTACAATTTATCATGTTAAGCTGTATATTATTACAGTGCTGTGCACTGAAATGACCGTAATAAAAAAACACTATATGTGTTGGCATTATGATTCGCTTTGAGGCATACTTTAGTCAAGGTTTTTTTACTTTCATATTAAGTTTATTCAGAATCAATAGATATTTGTAAATTATCGTATTATAGCAAAACTGTATTGTTATACAGAAATTAATTAATTAAATTAAATTAAATTGATTAACAAATATTTATTTATTTAATATTTTATATATAAAATAAATCTGATACAGAAGGGGCAACCATATCGCACGTTGATATCATTAATCATAATGCAGGAATAAATTCGAACTGACGGATGAGTTAGCTAACCTAAAAAAACCGGCCAAGTGCGAGTCGAACACGCGAACCGAGGGTTCCGTACAAACCTGTAGGTATATAAGTAATAGTTATGGTATTTTTTTTGCCAAATTAAATCCATAACGTTAAAATGTGGTAAGCTGGAGGAGCATAATTTAAGACAAAAGGTCTCTTTATCGTTTAAGTAATCCTTTAATTTATATTAATAAATATCATTTATTTTATAATATAACAGAAATACCTACACTAGCCTTGTAGCAGCTCTGCAACAGTTCTTTTGTCAAAGTTATTTATTTACAAAGTTTTATTCACTATTTAGAAATCTGGTTTAAAAAAAACTAATTAAGTATTAAATTTGAACCAGATCTGTAAATGATGGATGAAAAAGATATGAATAGTACCACATTAAATATTAAAGTTCGAAAAAAAAACGTTATCTATAGTTGTACTACTTCGTGTTTACTAACGGAAACATGTTTATGGATGGAAAATATATGGAAATTCCATTTCGGGGATTCATTCTAAAATCGATATTTTTTTTTATTATGTGATGTAACTAAAAATTTAAGGTTTTCGAAATTTACCCTTTATGTGTGCTATTAAACGTTGCTTCATGCCAAATTTCAAGATTCTAGGTAGACTGGAAGTATCCTTTATGTTTTGATTCCCTTGCGAGTAGTTGCGAGTTTAAGCTTAAAGGTATTATAGACCTGAGTGTCATATGAATTTCAATTTAATACCTCTACGCGTTTATGAGGAAGGCGTAGTAAGTTTAAAATTATTATTATTATTTTTATTATTTGATGTAACTAGAAATTTATGCTTTTCGCAATTTTTCCTTTATCTGTGCTATAAGACGTTGCTTCGTAATAAATTTTAAGATTCTGAGTTCACGAGAAGTACTCTGTAGGTTTTGATTCCCTTGCGAGTGGTGAAAATTTGCAGGATAAACAGCTGTATATTTTGATTGCTTTGGCTTAAAAGTATGATTTTTTCACAGCTCTAAGGGACAGTAAACTTGAGTATTTGATATGAATTTTAGCTTGATACCTCCACCCGTTCCTGAGAAAAAGGGTCTTGACAGACGGGCAGACGGACAACAAAGTGAGGGTTTCGTTAATTCCTTTCCAGTTACGGAACCATAAAAATTAAGAACGTATTACGCTCCTTAAAATTACATAGTAAATTTTTGTAGTGATCTAATTTCATGAGTGTATATTTTATTCAATAGTAAATTTATAAATGATTTTAGTAGACTTTGTTCGCTATCTTCAAAATTATATTTAGTTGTCGAAGAATTACGTAAGGAAAATTTTTGACATTTTTGAAACCCTCCTACTCCTACTCAACTACGACGAACTACGACGACTAAAACGAAAATTATGTACGTAAGCACTTTTCAGACCCCGTGTCCTCCATTGATGCCTACACAATACTTGGATATCTCCTGAACTAATACCATAAAAAAGAATTATGGAATAGATTGATTCTAATAATAATGGACGTACCATTGACGTGAAATCTGAACACTATCGCAAACTATTTCATCGATCGCCATATCGTAATAAACCACACATTTAGCCATTTCTGTTTCGATTGTCCATTCGATTTGAGCTATTTCTAGCACATGTGAAGATCAGAGAGTGTCTAAATTTAGTCTAGAAATAATAGTCTATTCAAATTCAAAGACCGTCTATTTTAATATTCCCGGGAATGAAACTAACTTCAGGTTTTGTGTTTTTTTATTTATGGACGAAACATTTTTCAAATGGATATTCTTTCGTTGGAAATGTATTGTGGCGTGGTTTTTTCAATGATGATTTATTTAGATTCCTAAACTACTTTACAGTTAAACCTTAATCGTAATTTTTTATTTGTAATATTAAAGGTTTAGCGTTTCGTTACAATTTCGACTGATCTTAAGTGTTTTTTATAAATGCGAAACGATGAAGGCCCAGCGGGTAATAGGGATTCCGCGTCAATCGACGCGGGTTCGATCCCCACCTATCCGACTCTAAAATCGACCTGAGCTTTCGGTGGTGAAAGAAAACATCGTGAAGAAACCATAGCATGGTGGTAGGACATTCTCTAACTATGCTCGCCTGGGTAGATACCAACCACCCTGAAGTTTGAAAACCTGTCGCCAAATACCAGCAAGTGTATTCCGTCAGCATCACTTGACAACCAGATCCTCTAGGTTTAGTGTGTTTACCATCCTGGATCAAATCGTCACTTAACATCAGGTGAGATTGCAGTCAAAGCACTGAGCCTATTCCGTGTAAAAAAGACACATCGGCGGCTAGTGATAGATTTCCTGTTCATGTAAACTCAACCTTTAAAAATGACATACAATCTCGTTTGTCTAATCGCGATATTGACTTTCTGTAAATTTAGAACCTGTGCAGACCGACACGTCACCCCACATCAACAATTCATTTATGCCACGGCATAGAGGCATTTGAGATGAACAATACAAAATGACTCTCTGGTCAAGTGTCACTCGCTACAGAAGCTCTAGGAGAAGTTGTAAACGACCTTTATACTTGATAAAAAGTGGTCCGTCGCGGTACGCCTCATAGATTTCAAACATCGAAATTATTTAGTGCAGATAATATGGTTAAAAGTATATAACTTATGAACAAATATAAACGTGGTATAATCAAAAATAAAATAATCAGCATTTTAAAACAAAAATGTTTAATTAATATTTAATAAGAAAAATTTAAAATTCTTTACGCGCGATGAGAATACAATTTTAAGATCAAGCATTTACCGTCAGCGTATTAGATGGTTCATAATATGATATAGCATGGCGACGCGACGCCACACCAAAGGTTGCTCTGATTAGATGATTCACATAAAAAAATTCACGACAACGACTATGGTTTTACTAACTTACGAATAATTATTTACATCGTATATTATACATAACGAAATGCTACTTAGTACCCGAAACAGTAAACACTTGAAAAGTTACGATAAGATTGTCCGAGAGTATTAACACTTATCATACGTGATACAATATCAATGATTTCATATTTCGATTTATTGTGAAAAACCACTGTTCTTTTTTGCATTTTGATAAAGTCACTTTAAAATATCAATCAGGCGGCGCGGCGCTTCAAAACGCAGTTTGATAAAGATAGCTATAGTGACATATGTCGTAAACAATGTTATACAAAACAGCCGTTTCCGGTTAAGGATGGCGATTCGAGATCGATTTATCGACGAATCGATGTGTAAGTACAAATTGATTTATTTAAATCGATCCAGTTATTCGATCTAGAAAAAAATCAGGTTAGTTTTTTACTGTTTCAATAAGAACTATAAAAATATTTACAATTAATATTTGTGCTTAAAGGTATTGATATATTATGGTTTTTTATTTAAATAATCAAAAACACAAGACACGGCTTTCTGGACTTATTCCTTCGTCTCATTGTAAGATTAAAAATGTTTTTGATACCATTATCATAGCAGACAAATATCTTTCCGTATAGTAAGTAGGCACTGTAACCCACGGATGACCTTGCTACATCATGATTAATTCGAATTTGTAGTCTGCCCAAAAATCTCTTCGCTTAATACCTTTAACTTTGATACATCTATAAAAACCACTTTAATTATTTTCAAATGATTAAAGATCGATTTTTATTGTATCTTTTTTGTTTTCCATGAGATTACATGTAAATACGTAAGCATAAAACAGTTCATTATCTTTTTATCTTTTGTTTATCAAAAATGTTTGTTTTTTTTGTTTATGTAAAGATTGATTAAAAAAAAATTGATGGTGGTGGGATCGCACTGTGTCATGTAACAGTTATTGTCTTTAATCCATTAATTTACTTGCTTGGCTCTATATTGTGAAATTTTGGTGGAGTTTTGTGAAATAATTACGGGAAACGTTTATTCTGAGGTCGCAGGAAAACCGCGTAGACTAGACAAAGTTCTAGCAAGATGAGCCACCTGTTTTGTTGTGGATAAAAACGTTGCCACAGGATTTAATACAAAATTTATCACATGGAGATGGTAAAATTGTATAAGTAAATCGCAGATTGCCTTTAACAAAGAAAAAGAAAGTTATTTTTTTTTTGTGAATATACATATTTGTTAGTCTTCGATTCGAATCGATCTCTATCGGAAAGAATCGTTATTCCTATTTCCGATATGTGAGATCTATGTATAGGCACTTCCTCACCTGTATCAGGATCAGCTATAGCGTCTTATATATGTAAGTATATTGACAAAGTCCAAAGAAGGTTGACTATAAGGATTGAACTGATTCGTTTCAGAAGAGGACATACTTTCCGAAACTATTACAATCTGGACCTACACATTTCTTGACGACACTCGAATGTTCGGCATTATATTCAAGCGCTCGTTTATAACACAATAAAAATCACATATCCACTAAGCGGTACGAAATACCCCATATATGTTACATAATAAAAGGATAAGGAATAAAGCTGAATACCACAAATAATTTTTTTTTTTTTTTACTACATGAAGATCAAGTAAGTAAAGGTTTCTATGTGGTGTTGTTGCCAGGTGTATCACACTTAGTGTATTTACCATCTTAAAAAACACGAAATTGTGGTAAAAATATCATTCAGTCTTCTTTTTACACGGTATAGGCTCAATGCTTTGACCACAATCTCACTTGATGTGAAGTGACGATGTGGTACAGGATGGTAAACATACTAAGGCTAGGTACTGGTTCTCAAATGATGCTGCCAGAACATACTTATTGGTATTTGGTGACAGGTATTCAAACTTGAGGGTGGTAGCTACCCAAGCGGGTATTATTAGAAAATCCCCTACCATCATACTATGGTCTCCTTATGATGTTTTATGATTGCCTTGAAAAACCATAACACACGTTTAGTCTTTTTTTACATAGGCTTTCACCACACTCTCATATAATGTGTTCACACTTAAGTGATGATGGGGTCTAGAATAGTAAACGTTCTGACGGACAGGACGGGAAGGGACTCCTAAAATCCACGCGAACGAAGTTGCGGGCACAGCTAGTTCACCTACACAAAAATTATTTTCTACTTTTTATTGCTAGACTTATGAGTATGAAAATGGCAATACCTGACATTAGCGATCAAAAATTTCAGCAATTTTAGCGAAGAATAAGTTTTAATGTCGTTAGGATAGGTGATACGAAGTACACCGGGTCATCTAGTCTGTCAATATAACTCAAGTTCAGAATAAGCGGCTTTATCGCTTAAAGCGGATTCCATTCAAAACATTTGTGGTAAATGGAGTTGATAAAGTTCTGTTATTAGTGTAATCCTGTAACGTCATTAATCTCCTTGCTGAGTGACAAAGCACGAGTCATGATCAAACAACAACAGATCACCCAACATCTGGATCACTGCGTGCGGACTAATTATGATCTGTTCTAGATCAGAACACTATAAATAATGCTACCAATCAGTACTAGAAACATATACCGCAGAACTACGCTCTGCTATTAGTCTGACGTACTAAAATATTGAGTCTAGTGTACAGTAAAACGAATTCCAGAGTGAACGTTGAATTGATTTTATATAAATATTATGTCAATAATATGCGAATAAAGTTTGTTTTGACTACATTATTGGGATTAATATCTTGAGTAGCATATTTTACAAAAAAATTGCATTATTTGTCTGTTTTTTAAGATATTAAAAACAAGTTGTTTTGATTGGGAGTTTTCTGTGTCAAATAAATGCTTTTATTTTTAAAAAACCCTTCATTACACATAGTTTATACGTTAAGATGTTGAATACATAATTGTATAATATGTTTTATAGCTCATAAATATAATATATTTAAAAAAGCCAACTTCCACTTAGTATCCTGGAAAAATTAATAATATTAAGCAAAATTGTTGTAACCTTTAAATCTTTCAGAATTTTTCACCGGTGATTTTTTCTTATAAATAACTTTCATTTATATTAATATTTTATTATTATTTAAACTATAGTTAAGTATTTATTATAACTATAATAATAAAAAATCAGTACAAATTACTATCAATAATGTAATATAAATAGAACAAATAAAAAACGTATTAATTTGTTAATGTGGTCGACGGGTGGTCCCAATTTTAATGATAAATACAATTGCGTGTCTGTGTAGAAGTTTGTTTGTTTGTTCTCTCTACATATTTCTATCATTAGTATGGTGAATGGCAATCGTCGATGAAATGGGTTACATATCAGGCATCGATTCGGAGTTTATTAATTATCATTTAATTAATAAATTTGTATAATTACGAATTGTAATTATATAAAATAAAAATATCGGGAGCTCTGTAAATAATAAAACTCAATGTAAATACACACACATCGATCACTCGCTCAAGTGATGACAAGTAGCGTGTAGTAAGTGGTCAATTAATAATAACATTCATAACTCAGAAATGTACGAGCCTTGTAATTTGAAATTTATGTTATAATCTATTTGAAACAAAATCTAATAAGAATCTGAAATATTTGTGAGGATTTGAGAAATATTGTTCTTTGTCAAATCGTTTAAAATTATGCGTCGTTATGTATTTATTTTCTTTGTGTAATTTATTATTGAACTAGAATTTAGTAGCCTAAATTGCTTTACTTATACTTTTTTTTAATTTGACTAACGCTTTTCGTCTATCTGCTAACTTTGAGGACTTAAGGCGATCAGCCTAGAAATGGTAGCCAGCGCAAGGGCACTAAAATGGTACAAATCTCGGCTTGATCTGCATTACCCGTGACAAAAAAATCCACAGAATGTGCCCTAGCTACCCGAGGGGTTTGTAAACCTGTTAAGTAAAATAGGTCTTTTACATAACCTATGTACCTTGCGTGTTTACTAATACGGGTAAACAAGGTTGAGGACTAACTTAGATCAATTGGAGTAGCGTGTATTACACATTTTAAGCCTAAAACCAACAAGGGGAAGAAATAGACAAAGAAGAAGAAAAACAAATTGTTTTGTTTATAATAAGACTATATTACAAATAAATATAACCAATTAACAGATAAATTCTAGAAAAGGACAAGGCATGGTACTGACATTTAAATGAGTTAATTCAAGTTTGCTTTCGCCTGCAATTTGTATTATACATACAAAAAAAGTAATAAAATATATCCGTGGATATGTTTTTTTTTTAATTAATTAATTGATAATGCACAATACAGTAACATAAAATCACAGTTCGAATGATTATTACCTTATTGTCAATATTTTTACTGTTTGTCGCTCGTAACTTGGACCGCTGTCTGATTTTTCGAGACTGTTAGGTTAGTGGTGAACGTAAATAAACGGCCCTACATCATCACCGGCATTCTTCCAGACGGAAGTTAAATTTAGCGAAGCGAAGCGAACAAACGTGGGTAACTAATATTATGAAGTAGTTATTTAGTTTTGTCGAGATTTGATATTGTTTAAACTTATACCAAAAATCATCACAATAAGTTCAAACGGTAATTACATTGATGAGGAAATAGATATTTACCGCGACAATAAGACCGCATTTACATATACTTCACTAGAAAAAGTTATTCAAATTAAATTAATTATCTGTACTCGGCGGCTCTGCTCGCATCTTTAAAAAATTCAACTTATTTTATTTATGTTGGCTTAATTCACTACGAACCTTTATAATTTTATAAATACGTTACTTATTAACTGTCCCAACGAACTTCCTTTTGCCTCAGAGTCAATAAATGTCGTTTGCTGAATAAAATTATTTTTTCAATTCGAAAGGAACTTGTCCTGTCCGAAAAGAACAACAAATTCATCGAAATCAGTCAATCGGTTCTCAAGATGTAATCAAAAAGCAATTAAGATGTAATTAAGATGTCATGTATTGTTAACTGTATGGAAAATTAATTTACTTCACATTCTTTTCCATTGTGTCAGTTATTTTCTGCTATTTGGAATGGACAGAAGATAATAAAAATCATTCCAGCTGTTCTTTAAAACTTATACTAAAACTTTTCCAAGTAATACATTGATGATTTAAAAAAACAATTCAATAACGTTGTCCAAAAGTCAAGTGTGAGTTCACTCGCGGTAGAACTGAAACTTAGTATTCTGGTTTATTTATAAGAGAATGAAATTAATACACTACGGAGGTGGTAAGCAGAGGAAAAGAGAAATAGAAAAAAAGAGAGAGAGAGAGAGTGCGATTGATCGGAATTTTTTTTTAACTTAAAGTAGCATTTTAATAATGATAAAGATTTGTCGATTTAATATAAGAAAACGTAAAGAGGACTCGAAGGATAAGGAAACTATAAAAACATTCTATCTCATTATCTCACAGCCTAAAATCTATACATACATATAAAGCTATCACTTTTTCGTTACACATTTTCGTTTAATAAAATCCAATTCACACCGTCCCACAAGAAGTTTTAGTTCAATAGGCCAATTCGATTGTTTTAAAGTCATACGCCCAACTAACAGAGATATAGCCTGACAGAAAGACTTGCCTTTAATAATAGCCGATAATTAGTTTTATCATTACCACGATTACTAACAATAATAAATAATAGCGATGATTACCAATTATTTTTAAATGCCCCATAAAAAATACTATAATTAATAAGACTCACCGCTGAAACAAAATTTAAATCTGATCAAAAATAAGGAACTTATTAGCATTTTATCATGTAGAGAGAACACAATACTCGTACTAATTAATTGATACACTGAACGTTCCTTTTGCGGATAAGGTATAGAGTATCCCCTCTCGATCCCCATGAGAAATATGAATTGTATAAATCTTTGAACTTTAACCGAATGTAATATATGTCACCACCGAACGGACGGAACGGTCAGTTATACCGTTAGCCCTCCCCGCACCTATTTTTCATGTCAAATCATTATGCCACCGACTGTTTGGCCGCCAAGTCCTTTACGAGTGTTGTGCGCCGTGCGAATAATACCTGTTGATAAACCACAGGAGAAGTTTAGCCACGAACCTTTCTACACCTCAAAAGGAAAGCTGGACATTCCAGAAGCAAGGTGAGTGGATTTTCGATATCAGTAACAAACCTTATTGTGACTTAGAATACACTGAACTCGGAGCCATACCGCGTAATCAATCAGTCACTATATTACGTATTATATTTCATTTCATTATTGTTCATGTTATACTGTTGCTTTCAATAAATGAAACATCATTAATAATATGTATAAATTTTATTACATTACTTATTATTGTAGTTTTTCATACTTAGTGATATAATAATCCATTCGCTCTTGACTTGAAGACTTCTTATATTTCGGACTTGTTTAGTTGAGGCACAAGTGTTCGTGATTTGTATGACATAGCGCTGGGTGGCAAGTTAGAGGGCAGCATCGCGAGACATGAAACTTTGAAAGAACGTGCCATCTTTTGATTTATATGCTATGTTGTTAGTTCTCGTCCTTTGTTTTTGAGGACATAACAATATGTTACACGGCATGATAATATATGATAACGGTTATGACATAATAATTATAGAAGTAATATTTAAACGAAGTATTGTATAATAAAGAAAATTAAGATTGTTAAAAAACATTCAATTTCTATATACAGAATAGATATAGGTTACTAAAAATCAGAATCAAACATTTTCTCATCACTAAACTTATTCCCGCCCCAACTACTGAAGAGGAAGAAATAGAAGAGACAGAACAGGATGAATAAGTCTGATGAAAAATTTGCTGTAAATTTTCTTCTCAAGATATAAAGAAAATATATTTCTTTAATTTGATTTTATAAAAAGTTTAGCTTCTATGATTAAGAAGGTTATGCTGGCCGTTATTATATATTCTTATTAAATGTCAAATAGGTTTAATTGATAAAAATTACCAATGTATTTTTAATCTGGACTCGTGTGTCGTTGCTTTATTAAAAAGTAACACATCGTTTGTTTAAATTATCGTTTATTTGCCTTATATATTTTATTTTTAGCAACTCTGCTATTGTGTAAACTGTTAAACTCCAAAAGGGTGAGGGTTTTATGTTTTAATGATAATCCAAAAGGCGTCGCTTCAGTGCTAATTTGTTCAATTTATCATTATTTATCTTTCACAATAAAATAAGGCATAAATAATCTATGTAGATAAAAGTTATAATAACTGAGTGATTCATAGAACACTCCTATATTAATTAAAGATTTTGATTTTACATAAATAACATAGCATAAGCTCACGCCTGTTATCCCCGAAGGGTTAGGCAGAGGTGAAATAGGGAACTACACCCACCCACATTTCGCCGAGTTTAGTTCCGTCCCAGATGTGACAGGGGGCAAGTCTATCGCCATATCGGGCACAAATTCCAAACTCCGGGATGATATTGAGTAGAAAAACCCAATATCACTTGACCCGACCCGGGGATCGAACCCGAGACCTCAGAACAACAACAACAACTGCGCCATCGAGGCAGTTTTTAACATAGATCAGAAAACCGAATTTTAGAACGGCAGATTGGACAAATAAGCGTTGTTTCAAAAAAAGGGTATAGATATTATGCTCGTACATATCAATAAATAAATGAAGTCTTAAATAAACAACACGAGACTTACAGTTGGGTTTCGATACAAAAACAATGATTTAATGTCTACATGTAATAAAAACACTCTTGGTAATAATAACACAAATATCAAAAAATTCTAGAGTGAACATAGTTTTAATACACCTTTAACTACACTTACAGTTACAGTTAACTCTGAACCAGCTAGATCGAAGGTAGCTAATAAAAGTAAGTTCCGTTTGCTCCTTCCACATCATCCTTCTAGATATTTACATCACAGGTTAATAATGATGACATTGTAAAGTATTCAGACCAATATGCCAACAGGTATATAAAACCTCGCTGTGTACCTTGATAAGAACTCCAAATTAATATAAATGAATCTGGAATAAAATTCTTGTTTACCAAAGGTTAAATTATACCTATTATAAAATTAATAACCGACCTTTATAAAAATTCCTAGAAAACGTATCCCAAAACTAATTTACGAAGGAAACCTGACAGAACCGTAATTTTAATTTTGTTACAAGAAAATATTACTAAGAATATTTTGTAGTTAATTTGCCAGCAAATAACTGAAGAACGTTTTCGTAGCTAGACAATGAACAAAAAAAGGCTTATTACTTGCAGGTATAAAAATATCAAATAATGTGTGGCGAAAAATATTGTGTTTAGTATATGCTTATAAAATTATATATTAACCATATATCACAAAATATTTTGTACAACAATGTTTAAAATTGAAAGGTTTTGTATGTATCGCAAGAAGGAAAGAAAAAACTCACGGTCTATCGCCAAGTTATTATATATGCGTATATTTAAATACTAACGGCGGGTTACAATATCGAATTTTAAAAGGTTGAGATCAAACCAAAAATATATCTGTTTTTCTGAGAGATCACTGACTAACACTTAAATGAAAAAAAGAATTGATTTCAGTAAATAAACAGTCTGAGTTCGCATATTGAAAGTCTATTATACTCATAGAGATCTAAGCCTGAATTATACAAGAAGATGTTATGAATCTTCAGTTATAAGTTTTTTTTATTGTGCACAGCACAGTTTTTTTTTTTTTTTTTTGACGGGGGGAAATGCATTTACGCACTACCCTTATCTATTGTATTTGGAGGATCAAAGTCCTCCAAATACAATAGGTAAGGGGGCACGGAGTGACGAGCTCCGTGCCAGTGTGGGACTCGCCCGAGCGAGAGTCGCCCGGGAATACCCACTAAAACCCCCCGGGGCCGTCCGCTGCATTTGGGATGGGGGCGACACGGGGTGGCTTTCGCAAAAAGGGAAACCAGAGTACTGCACTGGACCTGATGGTAAGTAAAGTACAATCCTAAACAGCGGCGACTGACACTAAACAGAATTCACTGCCAGTCACCGCTGTCATGCTGGCCTGCTTAAATACCTCTTCACGCCTCTTTTGAAGGACCCAATATCATATGAAGGAGGTGACACGCTGATGCTGAAGCTGACTGAATTTCGTCTATGGAATTCAGATTCTTACTTACATATTTTCCATGCTAATAATTAAACCTTAATACTATTTTTCTTTCTAAAAGTCTATTATCATGTACATTAGTGCCATAAGAATATACCAAGAAAATCGAATAATGATTTTATGATGTTTATAATATACTGAACGCGAAAATTGACTCGTTCAGGAAATGACAGTTAGGGCATACTTTACTTTACTGATTAAATTAAATGTCATGAACAAAGGAATATGTAAGCTATTGATGAAATCGAAAACAAAATAAGTAGTTTTAAGCTAGACATTTGCGAGAATTGGCTACTTAATTAAAATATATTAATTGAAGTAAAATAATGTTTTAGGAACATAATGTCAGAAGAATAAGTAATAAAAATAAATAAATCGTTAAATTAAGGATTATAGGGAAGCGAATAAAGATAAATTTAGTTGAACAGGAAGTAATAAAATCTCTAATTACGTTAGGAGGAAGGTAGGGACTATTAAAAAAAATTATATTACTTAACTTACGAGTATGTACTGATTTTATCAAATATAATTTGTGGTAACTTAAGGTTTTTATGAGCTTACGCTTTTGGTAACCACGAACCGACGTAATTCTGTTCTTTCGGTTATTATCACGTTTAATTAAATAAGAAAGTAAAACTTTATTAATAAGTTACATGTATAAAGTAATATCAGATAGGAACGGGATTACGATACGATATTTCTAGCTAAATAAGAAATATAACTGGTGCATGAAGTTTCGAAATAAACTGCACAGAGCGCAAAGCTATAATAAACTTAGGAACAAAAAGAGATACGGAATAAGCGAAAGAATGAAAACGTCGGATAGGAAAGCAATTCGTTTGAGCGATCGCTGTTTATAGGAGAAAACTTTACCCACTGGGTAAAGAAATATCCCCATGAAAGCACATATTACAAAGGTTTTTTTGCACGGTGTAGGTTACACACTAAGCCTAGAGGTACCGGTTCTCGAGTGATGCTGCCGGAACACATCTATTAGTATTTGACAACAGATTTTCAAACATGAGGGCGGTAGCTACCCAGGCGGGCATCATAAGAAAATGCCGTACCACCATGCTATTGTTTCCTCACGATGTTTTCCTTCACCGAAGGCTCAGGCTGATTTCAGAGTCAGATAGGTATGGATCGAACCCGTGTCGATTGACGCAGACTCTGGCCACACTACCCGCTGCGCCATCATAGCTTCGTATAGTCCTAGGACTTATGATAAATTCATTTCTTTTCTCTTCTTGTTTTTTTTTTATTCCCTAATCTCATTAGACGTTACACGAAACTTTGGATACCTGTTTATATTATATGATTATATTATTTTACTTTTGTTAAATTTCCATATGAATGATGGATGATGTTTGGCAGGTGTTGACGGTTAACCTGACCCTCCAACAATGAAGCCAGGGTCTTCATCGTGACTTTACCGACCTTACACTCCAGATCATGTCTAGACGAGCCGAATTTATAACAGTGGAACAATAACGGGTCAAACGCACAGGCAGCGCTGTCTTTGTGTTTTAACATGTGCAGGTGAGCTGCGAGGCTTCTATAGGCTGTGATGCCTGCACATGAGTTGGTAACAGACGAGTCTTTTCCATTACCCGGTTGGCTTCAGTTAACTTTGAGAAGAAAACTCGCGTCACATCCCCAGTACTGGAGGACTCGTAACGCGCCTGCCAAGTGTCAACAGTATCAGGCCTAATTATTTTTATCTACGGCTCTCTTGATCAGTTCGTCGGCGCGCTCGTTTACCGGCGGTACCAACGTGTGCTCGCACCCAACACAGGCGTACTGAGCCTCCATAGACACGAATACCCCCAGGAGCTGCTGCACTTCAAGATCAAATCAGTGCGTCCGACTGGGTTGGCCAGCATTTCCAATATTCTATTCTTGTTTAGAAGCTTTTACATCATCTAATAATGTACGTGCCATTGCCATTATCTTTTTACATTTCCTTTTCCGTTTGTAACTGTAATTAAACTTTCAAAAAATTGTATCATAGTTCTAAGCATAAAATATTCTACAACGTAAGAAATGCTTGTTTTTTATTCACTGCTAAAGAATAAATTCTAGTTACGAGTAATTTAATCTTCTACAGAGAAACATGTTTGCAATTTTAAATATTTCATTAATCTGTAAATATGCAAAGTTCATTCTTTAACATATTAAGATCGTTCTAAAGTCGTGTTTGGGAAATTCCAGTGTTGCTTTGTGAAATTATTTCATTATATTCATTTTATTTTAATAACTAGCTGTGTGTCCGCGGCTTCTCTCGCGTTTCATGGTATGTACAGTAGATATTATTTGATGGTGCAGTCCAATGAATCGTACTTTATTCAGAATTTCATTAATTTTTTTTACGCGAAACCCTAATCATTTAAAAAAAAAGTAACTTAAGTTACGTAGGGTAACTTCAGCTATGTACTATAAAGAATCCCGTAAAAATTGGTCCAGCCGTTCTGGAGATTAGCCGGAACAAACAGACAGACAGACAAAAAAAAAAAATTAAAATTGTGTTTATGGTATAGGTACCGTATATACATTGTAGAAATTATACCGTGCGCATCGCATAAAAGAAAATTGACATTATCAAATAGTGTGAAGAGTTCACACTAGATGGGGTTATGTACACTTATTTCCAACATACATTCACATGTATACGAGTGTACTAAAAAGTTGATTATTTGATATATTATTTTTCGGTATTATTATTTATTTGGTTTCCGCGTAAAAAAATTAAAACTCATGAAATTGTGAATAAAATCCGGTTCAATGCAGTTTTACTGGCAGGCGTTTGAATTTGTGAGAAGTATCTTTGCTTTCTGTTAGTACTAGAAATAATTTAAGGAAGATTATTAGAGTTTTGCATTAAAATAAATAAAACACATAAAGTTTGGAAAAAAAAAAAAAAAACGATTCAATGGTTAGTTTTACGGACAAATGCTTGAATTTACGGGAAATATTTTGTCTTTATTTTGTACCAAAAAATAATATATAGGGTTCCGTACAAAAAACATTAAAACGCAGTGAAAATTATATGACAAACGGCCGTAGCCAAGAGCTAGTTAAAAATAAACAAAGTATAGACCACCCGGCCCTGTTGGGTGACGTAATACTTAAAATACCCCCTTACTATTTTCTCTACTTATACATTAAGCTAAGATACTTAGCACGTAACTTACATAATTTATTTTCGGTATAAAGTAGAAAATTTACGTTAGTGATAAGATAAAATGGGATAGTAACATAATAAGGTAAATGGGCGGATATCCGGGACGTCCGCGTTGTCATTTTGCCCAAATAGATAGCAGGTGCCTAAAAGCTGCTGTCGTTATTTATACAGCCCTTCCTTAATATAGGTTATCTTACATTAGCTTCTAATATAAGTAGTTTATCTTTAGTAAAATTTCATTCATTATTCTTCGTTAAATAATTTATATACTTTGTAATTTTTTTAATATTCGCGTTCCATATTTAAATGCAATTATTTAAAACGGGTTTTCATGCGTTACCTTTCCTTTTTCCTATCCCGACGTTTCGGCTGGGTTTCACCAACCGTGGTCACGGGCTGACTGGCGGTGCGCGGCGTCGCCTAACGCGTTGAGGGGTATTTTGATGATGAACACTCAAATTTGAGTGTTGATTATGGTTATATATTCGAGTACTAGGGGAGTACTAAATACTATATTAATCTATTTTTTGTATCAGTTACAAAAAAAAAAACTATAATATGGAATTTACGATCAAAATTCTTGTGTGGTTTTCTAAATATGTAGATATTATTGGATGAAAAGCAAAATCAATCGTTGTGTTTATCAATGACCTGTTGCGTCATGTTTTGAAAGGTTTAAGATTAAGTTGGTTTGAGGATACGTTCCCTTTGATCCCTTCTGTACCCTTCCCTTGCTAAGATTTGAACCTTAGTGTGGTATTTGGATTTTTATTTACCTTTGACCGTGATCCATAAATTTTGGAAATATAATTCTATATAACACTAGCTGTCTTACACGACGTTGTCCTGGGTAATATTTATTTAAAAATAAATTGAAAACATTATTATAATAATGTTATTTTGAAACTCTGGTATTAATTATACTATCAAGCCCGCTCCACAACTTTGTTAACTTTAAATTTTTTATTCGTTATTACTTAATAAAAAATATTGGGTTTAGCTAGGTTCAAATTTCGCGGGAATTTTATGATATAGGTAGCGACCTTCGAGGTTCGAATCCTTGTGCTTGGTACCTTTTACGGCGAGTGCTGAAGGCACTCGCCGCCAAAGTTACGGTGAAGCTGTAGAGACGCTTTCAGTCAACAGCATTAGCTAGTTTAGAAAGAAAAGGCAGGCGGTCACTTGTATTTTATCTGTTAAATAAAGGCAAGAGTTCCGGTTTTTTAGTAGCAATCGATTCATTAAACCATCCTCAAACAGGGGGGTAATTGCCATAATCGCCACGTGTTTGTAGTTCTCACAGGATGTTGCTGCCCATTCTCTGCGTTTTTTTCCCCTTAATCGACTTTTACGACACCCACGGGAAGATATAGGGTGATACTATTCTTGGCCGGCACCACACGGCATATTGTAGTATATTACACAGTATGTTGTATATATTAGTATCAATAAATTATTGTAATTAAGTGTGCACGTCGATAATATACACATAATTATCATCTTTTCGTTTAAAAACTATTATAATTTAGTGACTCTTATCACGTATGAGAAAAGTGTGAAATAAATATTTCCCATTTCTATTATAGGGCGAGAGTCCGATTTACTGTCAAGGGTCGTCCATAGAAGAACCTCACCCTCTTTACGGTCGGTAAGACTAAGTTACAGATACGTAATCAGTTTCTACAGTAGGTACGATAAAATATTATACTGTTAACTCAAAATGGGAGACAAGGAAATTGGTATTTATGCGAAAATAAAAACATGCTCAATGGTTACCATGGAAACAAGAAAATTGGTTTGGAAAAGAGCAGAATTTAAATATTAACCCTTGAGCACTAACCTGGCGTTTACGCCAGCTTTCTATTGTTTTCTTATTGTCTCATTTTTTATAGGTAATTGACATATTAACAATTACTGTCTACTTTGTGTTTGATTTATTTTAAATCGGCGATGCAAGATCCCTAATTTCATCATTATTTTACATCGATGATTCTTTTTTCTAGATTAACCATTAGCTTATGACTAGGGTAATTATTAAAGAATCTGCCATCCGTTCAACTGAAAGAGGTCCACTAATGTACGTAAGTCTTCCCTTAAGATTTCAACATTTACCGATCTTGCGACACCAGCATCTATAAAGAATCAGAGTTAATTTTAATTTAAGCCAAAGTCTCAAATACGTACCCGTCACGAACGATAATGGATTTTCATGATATGAAATCCTGACTACAGTTATTCGGCTCATTAGATATTTTCTGCGAGCGTGGACTGTCTGAGAGGTTTCCAGTTACAATGTCAAGAGTACATTTTTATTACCTACTGTATTCTATGCTCATGTTCTCTTCTGGGTTTATTATGATGCAATGATAGAATTTGAAAGTGAATTTTAGTTTTATTATTTGAAGAATGAGTAAATATTTCCTTTTGATTTTAAGTTTTCAATCCATGTAATGTTATTGTGAATTTAGAATGTATCGTATGACTACGGGGCAATATGATCAGTAGATGGTTGTCAATTTTAAAATAATACTTAATCAGGCAAGTAATAGAAAGGCATAGAATATGGTATTTTTTAAATATTGGATAGGTTTAGTATTTGATAACAATTTTACGTTTTATTAAGTGATGGTTTTGCCGAACTTGATAGAACGGTAAAACTAGAGGAATTAACTCTCAAATGATAATAATAAAACACAATTATAGGTATTCGATTGACGATGGCGTTGCTTTGCGGAAATTCATTATAAATAATATGGTTGATGTTACTTTGCAAAATCTGCTTCGAACATGAATTAGCAAGTAACATTAACCACTTGAGCACTAACCTGGCGTTTACGTCAGCTTTCCATTGTTTTCCTATTGTCTAATTTCTACGGGTAATCGACATATTAAGCTTATTATTGAGAAGTATTGGTCTTTCTTTGGTGACAGTTTGACATCTTTAGGATTGCAGCTAACAAAAATGACATTAGAAAAATCCCTACCCTCGTGCAATAGTTTTGTGGATATTTTTTTTTCTTTCACTGGAAACTTAGGCTCTTTTTTTTCTCCATTATCAAAATTACTAATCCTCAGGAGTACTTTCGAGCATTACAACAAAATATATGTACGTGAATATATTTTTATACAAAAGTATTTAACGTGAATTTCATGGCAACATTGCAGTAATTATAAAGTTTTTGTTTATTTTCAACGTTAGACCCTCAGTTCGGGTACGGTGTTAGTAAAAACGACGAACAAACCGGTTAGCTGTTTATCTTTATCGTTGAACTTGTGGTATAATTTTTACAAGTGCGAGTTTGAAAATAATACATTTTAACATAAATAAAAATAATATGTATAATATATTATCAACATTTTTTTCTTTCACCTCTTCTATATGAGTGGCCTTATTAATGTGTCGAGTACCCATAAAAATAAGACAATAGGAAAATAATGGAAATCTGGCGTAATCGCCAGGTAAGTGCTCAAGGGGCTTAAACTGCTAACCTGTCTAAATCAAAATTTTAAATTTTTATATGATGCATCAAAGTTATATACTGTTGTAGTTATAATTGTAATTTTTTCCCCCACTCATTGTTTAATTATAATAACTAATAATATCGGCAAGTGGCGACATTCACCGGAAGTGCATAATAATGGTCGATTCTCCGCATTCAAGTTGATAATTACTTTGTTAAATGCACAAAAGTCTATTAATCTAATTTGGACGTTAATTTGTTTTATCTGATATTTTATATGACATTTAATGGCAAAATTTCGTGTATTACATACTCTGCCTAAATATATACCGTGTGCCTAAATATATGTTATAAATTAATACTGTATTTTGGACATGTACTAAAGTGCTCAAATATACTGTGTGCATGCATAAAAATGTTATTTGGTTTTCATCATTACTGGCCCGGGACTTAATGAGTGATGATTTTTTTTGAATATTGTGTGGACTAAGATTTTGACTGACTAGTTGATTACGTATAAATTGACAGTAGACATCGGTCTGTTTATCTTTTTGTAAGCATATTCTTTATTTACAATACAAAAATTACAGAGATGGAAAGCTTCTAAAACTTCTATGAAAATATCCAGAGTTTTCGGACCAATTACAATTAAATATCGTAATGTTATTTCTGGATGGAATCCAAAAACATACGGGGGTATTCCATAACTAATTAATTCGCATCCATCTAATTACAAGAAGTCAATTTCTGACACGAACAGATTCTTATCAAGCAATGTACTCTCAAATACTCTTAAAAGATTACGTAAAAGAAGTTATTACATGTATTTATACCGAAAAGGATGAACGAGTAATTTGATTACAACACAAAATTTACAATAATATCATAAGAATATTCCGTATTGTCAAATGTTAACAATATTTTTGCCACAAACCGGCGGCATCTTAAGATATTGTTCGCCTTCATCCGGTGAGGCCCTCTCTCACCTACCAAATGCCAGATCGCGTGGAAGGACTATATAAGGCTCTATAGAGCCGACACAGACACACTTAAGTTTTATCGGCTAAAGTGAACGTTCCAGATATTGCAGTATAATAAAGTGGTGACGTGGGAATAATACATAATGATAGTGTTTTAATACAAATGTTAGTAATCGCACCTGTTTGATTTTCCCTTTGTTCAATTCACAGCCATCTACAGAAATGTCTCGAGAAATATGTTTTCATAAAATTTAACAATGAATTATTCATTTAATTTATACATTATTCCTCCTTCCCCTTTATGACTTCTTCCCAACTTTCAAAAAGATTTTCAATACCTCAATTCATTCCGTTTCAATGAGAAAAAAATGTAAAAAAAAATCACATTATCAGGGTAACTCTGTGTCACTCACCAGCGCATCTCATTAGATAAAAGGGCCTCCAGCTCTGCAATCACTAACATGGTATACAATATGTTAGTACTAATAATCTCATTTTTATTACAATACATATTATAACAATTTGCAATAGCAATGTGCGCACATTAATCGCAGAATCGAATTTTTTATTGTGTAATATAGGTTTTAAATAACTGTTGGAATTTTTTTTCTGATGATGTTGTCTATTGAATCGAATGTATAATAAAATAAGTTGTTTTATTTATGGAACCATAATTATTTTCCTCATTTTTGTTGGTACTAACAGAAATGAAAGAGATTTCTCACACATTCAATTACCTGGCAGTACAAATCGGAATTTATTCACAATTTTATGAGTTTTGATTTTTTTTTACACGAATCCTAATTATTTTCGAAAAATTCAAATTCAAGTTATACGGATAACTTGCCAGTAAAACCCCGTTAAAATCGGTTCGGCCGTTCCGGAAATTTGCCGGAAAAGCAGACGGACAAAATTTTAAAATTATATTTTTCGTATAAGTATCGTACGTATTTAGTTTTTAATATTTAGTATTTACATTCGCATGTATTTAGTAAAAAGTACACTAAAATTGCGACGAATCTCGGGAGTCTTTTTAAAAAAACTCAAAATTACTTTATAATTTTAATGTTTCTCAAGTGTTGGTTAGTAACATAATTAATTAAAATCTATGTTAATTTCTTAGTCTAAAATATAAACATTATCTGAACCGGATTACGTGGGCGATTCGTTACTGAGAATTACTCAATGCAAAGTGCGTTATTGCTGACTGCCATTTTGGAATATAAAGGCAGGGGTGGACTGAGGGGATATAACTAAGTTGTTATGTTTATAATATAAACAGACACTTGAAATTTTCTTTTATTTAGTATATATGATAGGATATTTTTTGTGTGAAATGCTCACTTTCCATGTTGTAATTAGATCAGAATAATTGGTAAGTCCACAAAGAAATCGCTTACAAACAATCTACCAAAATTTATGGAAATCCGTATAATTTTGCAATAACTTTGTACAAGTTGACCTTGCTAAATACTATTCGTATTGGTTATTTGGCTCCGAAAATGCTGCATCATATGCGCAAAATACGACTTATTACAGTAAGTTAGTATTCTTCTTCTTTAATTCCTATTCATAAGTATTTTGTATTTATTACAGGTTCAGTTTTTTGTCTTTTCCTAATTTACATTATAACCAACATCTTTCAGTTTATTTAGGTATCAATTTCTCCATACAGGATTAACGAAACTTAATGTAAGCAATAAATATTTATTAATTGTTCTTAGAGCTTAAAGGTCGTACATAAGAAAACTTTTTGGTCAATCCAAATTTAAGATTTGTGATAAAAAAAAACTGAATTGTTTTGTGGTAGAAGTGTGAACAATACCTCTCACATTTATGGGTAACGGTTCTCAGAATATTTTTTAAACTGTCGTATGTCTAGGAGAAATCTATTACGAATTATAGTTAAAGTAGAAAATAGAGCACTATAACGCGAACATGAAATATGTAGGTCGAAACCATCAGCATGCTGCCGGTCACTGAGGTGTCTGCACGATTTTGATTGATCACTTCTTCTAATGGCAGAAAACCCTTTTTATTTCATCGATAAAATCTAAAAAAAATGTAGGTTTCACAATCTGGAATGATTGCTTAGGGTTTCTTTATAAATATAGAAAATGGATTCATGCAGAACCTTTCAGGGTTAAAATCTTTTAAATATTTTAGGTCACTTATTATATATTATAAAGGGGTTTGTAATTTTCATATCGGTAAGATGGATTCAAATTCATTACTTGGAAATACATAATATGATGTTATTTATCAAGTTTTTTTCTAAACTGGAATAATAATTTCAACTGTAAGTTTCGCTTTTGGTTTGATTTATATCTTAACTTTTAAGATCGATATTGAAACCCGCCGATAGTCATCATCGCTTCAATAGTTATGTTTAAAACAATGTCACTATAATAATTGTCAAACAATTATTTTTTCTTTGTATACGTATACAGTTGTGTTATATTGCACTTAAGATGTCGATTACCCAGAAAAATGAGACAATAAGAAAACAATGGAAAGCTGGCGTAAACGCCAGGTTAGTGTTCAAGGGGTTCAAAGGTAAAATCAAATTGTTAATTTGTGTAACTAGTCAATCAATGAAAATAACTTTAAATATTAAAAATAAGAATTACACATAACCTCAAAAATAAGACTATACGATTGACAATTAAATCGTAAAACATTACATATAATGATATTAAAGCAGATGTTCAAAATGTTCAATTAATTTCTGCCCATGAATGAATTAAAATAATCTCAATGGAAGTATAATTAATTTGTTAATTTATCCGTAAGGCCGACATAACTGTTGTGGGGTTAAAACAGAACAAACAAACTCATAATTCAACCTTTCATCGCTTATGTAAACAGTTGGTAATTTAAAGTATCCTAAATTTCAGTTAAACGAATATTAATTATAATTTATGACAGTGTCTCGCCACGTTAATGGTATAACTTTTTCTTATTAGGGCGCATGTATTTTTTGAATTTAGGTTTACTTATAATATTGTAATATATAATTAAAATTACCAATACTTTCTTACAAACGCTGTGTAAAACTAAACTTGGACTAAGCTCCCATGTAGTAATAATAGGCAGAACATAATTTAATGCTATATTAGATGAGATTACATATTTTTGTTCAGTTGTCTTTTATAACCAATTGTTAAAATTATTTCCTCACAGATCCATAAAGTTATTATTGTATTTCTAAATTAGTTATTATAAAACGGCTGCCAAAGTTATTTTGAAGGGATATCGTGATTTAAGCTATATGTAATGTAAGCAAATAAATTAAAACATTTATTGTTGTAATAAACACTAGCGATAGTAATAAAGATAATAATAACTAAATAAAATAATAAGTAAAAAATACCAATTAAATTAAGTCTTCGCTTTATTGACTTATAGTTCAGTTTTTTAATTCTACAAACGAGGATAACATATCCTCCAAATCGTTACAATAATTAAAACATTCATTGTTCGAATAACCACTTCCTACAATGAATTATACTTGAATGAAGAGATAATTAATTATTCACGATGGAGGCCTCTCCAGGGACTTCACGATAATTATGTCCACGCTCTGATTATCTTCTAGGGCACGAATAATCTGTAAAGACCTGATAAATTCACAACACCCTAACTAATCATCAAGATATTATTTATACGTAAAGCAAAAACATTGTACCCCTTTTTACGAAAATTGCGCGATCGGAGGAGTCTGAAATTTTGCACACTTATATAGTTTAAATAGAGAGGCGTGCAGAATGCTAATATTTTTTTTAATTATGCATAAAATCACATCTATTTATTGTGTAGGCAGAATATTGACTTTTGAGAAGGTTTTACTTTAAATAATCGACAATAAAAAAATCAAAGAAAATTGTTGGTGTTTTTATGAATTATGGTTGAATTTCGATCACTGGCGAGCACTAGTATAATTAACATCGTATAAAATGTAATGTTGCAGTTTTATTAAATTATTCTTTTTAATAAACTTCTCATTCTGATCTTATAAAAATCAAGACCTTATATATTTTTAAGAAATTAAAAAAAAACCCGAGGTAAATAAATATTGAAGCCATCGAAACTTAAACTTGCAAATTATTTTAAAACCGATACAGAGACTAACTGAGATATTCCTTTAGATATCAACAGAATTTCAAAAAGTAGACGTCATTACTAATCCTTGTCATTTCAAGGAAATATTAATATGGAACCAGTACAAAAAATCCGAAGTAAATTCATGACGGCCTCGGTAAAAACATATTAAAATGGAAATGTAAATTTCACATAATCCAAAAATGATATCTAAATATTTATAAATAATTCGAATGAACATCCGAATGAAAGACCGTTGGACATTTCACATATCAAAATTTCACACATCGGAACAAATACGACGAAACAATGAACAATAGAAATGGTGGTTTGCGACACTTGTCACATGACAATGCCGATTCAAAAGTCTATTGTTAACGTGAATTACGCTAATTCGAGATTCAAATAATATGAAAAATAGCTTTGTTGATTTACATAAATCTAGTTTTAACCAGTTGTTTGGGTACATGTTTTTTTTATTGTTAATTTTCTAGAATTTGTCTTTTTTTCTTTCTTTCAGACTTTGAAAATCTTTCCTTATTTTGAACGAGTATAATTTATGTCGAGGCAAGTTAAAGAATGAAAGTTTAAAGACAAAGACGTTCTTCGCCAACTTAAGAAGCTATTTCACTAGCAATATACTTAATATCGTATATACGCTTGTAGAATGCACACGATATATACGGGTTATGTAAGGGAACATTTGTTCTTTTTTTTTTTTGGTTTGCCTAAGATGTATTTCTCGAAATTTGCATAATAATAATAACTACTCTAAAGATAAAAATGATGATGGATTATAATGGCAATATCTTCACAGAAATACAAGACGTAGGATCAGGTCGTTAAGGTGAAATTTTCATTACTTATATCGAAGGTGTTTGCAATCTAGAGGTTATCAAATATCTTATAGCCCTATCAACTAACTCTGTAGGGATACACAATCTGGTTCCAGTTACACGTAGTTTACATTTTTATGTCGGGCATCAGGTGGCAATTTGGAACTCGAGCTAGCGTAATTAGTTCATATACATATAAATTATACATACATAAATAATCATACAAGTTGCATGAATGTCTTACCCTCTGCATGTCAAAACAAAGCACATCTAAAATTTGTTAGCGTTATTAAATCTACTCCTTATATTAAAGATATTTTAGTTATAAATTTATAGTAACGATAGTTACGGAGAAAAATGAAAAATAAATTTAAAATTGAAAATTAATTATGTTTTAAATTAAAATTAGCTTGTTTATGAAGCTTTCGTGCACTATATTTATAAGATGCGTTCCGGTAGATAGGATGTGAGCCAGATATATTTTGTGCCAACACATTTTTTGATGAATGTCGATTAGGTATTTCGATGAAAGAGATGATATGTTAGAAACTAGTATATTTTACACTATTCCGTTGTAGAATTTAGGCTACATTTGTGGATATCATTAATCGAAATATATGGTTTATATTAGTAACAATATTTATCCCAAATTCATAACAATTTGAAATATTTTATACATATTATAGATTTTTTAAAGTAAAACAGGAAGACAAATTGACGATGGATTGTTGATAGCAAACTCTAGCAAAGCTCATCAGCATGAACTTTTGGTTTAGATTAGCTAAGATAGTTAGCTAAGACTATTAATTTTAAAAAAAACTTGTTTCTTCCCTTTTATAGAAATACAGTAAAGTGATGGCACTTTGCATGGTATAATGTTAAAAGCATAGAACTATCCAAATACAGTGGCGCCCACTGAAATATCGGCAATCGATTGCCGATTGTATCGTCAAACGGTGATTAAGATAGAGAGGAACATTTACTAATATTAACCATTTTAATTAAAAACAAAACCGACTTCAAAGAGTATACTATAAAAATGTACTAAGAATTAAATAAATAAAATTACTATATTATTCTGCTTCTATTTAATTCAATATATCTTTTGTTTTAATACCATTATCAAATTTGAAATCAGTGCTCCAGCTCAATAGTATACCGATAATACTATTGAAGTAAAAACTTCTTTAGCGGCGTTGAGCGATTCTAGGTATGGGGAAAACTTATAGATTCACGTTACCATTGCTCTTTCGTCAGCCCTCAACATGTTACAGTGTGTCAAGTATTAGAAGGCGTGAAGTACTGGCATTTAGAGATAAATAGTCCTAAAAACCTATCGTATGTTTTAATCTATTCTAATAAATAAATTTGAAACAGAGATTGTCTCGAAACATATGTGTATAATGGAAGACAACAAAACCATAGCGCGATGTAGAATCATTCATGTAAAGTATTTTTTGTTGTTGTTAACATATGTATGAATATCTGTTTGTAATTTCAAAATTTAAAATTTATTACTAAATACATATGAATTTATATACGATACCTACACCAAAAATGCATTTTTTATTTTGTCTGTTTGTTCTAGCTAATTCCCGGAACGGCTAGACAGATTTGGACGGGACTTTTTTGTTAGATAGCTGAAGTTACTCCGCGAAACATGGGCTACTTTATTTTTTCGAAAATAATTAGGGTTCCTCGTAAAAAAATTCTAACTTACAAAAAATTGAATAAAATCCGATTCAATGCACAGTCTTACGGGCAAATGCTTGAATTCATGAGAAGTATTTTTACGTCATCATAGTACTACATTTTTTGTAAGAAAACAATTCGGGTTCCGTATATAAAATTAAAATGCAGTGAACAATATATGAAACGCGGGCGTAGCCGTGGGCACACAGCTAATTATGAATAAACTATACGAAAATCTATATAACTATTGCTCGGAACGCCAATAGATGTAAAAAAAAATCAGACAAATGTTATAATTATGTTACTCGTAAATGTTAGGTTATGTCAATAATTTCATTTAACAAATTATGAAATTTAAACTAAAACAACAGTTTCGAGTGTACAATTCTGTCGGCAGTCCCTATGGCTACCTAGTTTTTATTTTTGGATAATGGTCACAGTTTTATTTACACAAAATAAAATAAAATGAGGCTTCGAAAAATGTCATTGTAAGGGTTTTTATGTTTAAATTGAAACATATTTTCGTCGAAAACTTTGCCGAGTATGCCGAGGCCTGTCCGTCGCAATAGAGCAGTGCAGATGACAAGTCGATGAACGAGGATTGTTAAAATTAAAAAAATAAATATAAAAAAAAAACATTTTGTTTTGAGCACAATTTTCTGTGAGTCCATTTAAAACGGGTCATTTCATTTATGGTTTTTATGTATTTTCACCACAAAAAAAAATGAATTAAGAATACAAGTAGATATTAGTTTCTTTCATATTTTACCTATATTAAATTTTATTTTATGTAATTCCATTATGTTTACGTTCGTTTTAAAGACGTATTATTTCATTTAATAAATGAAAATAATACCATAATAAGATGTTAAATATTAAAATTTGTTTAGTATATTCTTCTGATATTTCTCTTGGCGGGAACTGAGTAATTGATTAAGGTTGTTCTCCTTGGTAAGAATATTTTTCGATATAATAAGAACACTTTTTATTTGTTTTATTATTTTAAGAGTGCAATTATTTATAATAGTGTGTTTATCACGTGTGTAGTATTGGCGGCTGAGATATAGTTGTTATTAATTTGTAAAATTTAATTCTGGAAATAAATTATTCTATTTTATGTTAACACCAGGAAGCGTATAGGAGGCTCTTTCAATCTATTGTTATGATTTTATCAATGGTTTTTTTTTGTGAATTTAGTATATCAAGTAATAGGAGTCATTGAACTCTATATATGTGATACCATTTCACACAGACAAAATCATTTCATTATTGTGGAAGAATTCAGAATCACGCACAAAAATGTGAGATATTTTTATATCAAATAGTTCTAAAGTTTATGACAGACTTAATATTCATCATTTTCATACAGAAAAAAAAACTCTAGCACCAATACGACTCGGATAAAGGGGTGTAAAACCTCTTTTCAATGTAAATACATGTCTATATTATTAACCTTCTTAGTCGTTAACAAAAGAAAACATTTCACATCACACTCTACACAATAAACATTCAATTTAAATGCTCGTGTTGACTTGATGTTCGATTTTATTTATATTCAATTTTTTTTAATACATTTTCTAAATCGTTTAACGTTAAGAATATTTTATGTTTGTAAGTCATTTATTTATTGATTTTTTCTAAAATGTTTGAAGACATTTCCATCTAAAGTCATGATAGGTCAACAGTTTATATATACTTAGAAAAATAATTCACTTTTAAGCTAAATTTTTGTAGAGAATTTTTTTTACCGTATAGGCTTTGATCACAATCTCATCTGATGTTAAGAGACGATGTGGTCCAGGATGATAGACACACTAAGCCTAGAGGTTCTCAAATGATGCTGCCGGTACACACTTATTGGTTTTTGTCGAGAGGTTTTCTAACTGGAGGGTGGTAGAAACCCAGATGGGCATTATTTTAAAACGTGGTTTTAAAATGGTTTCCTCACGGTGTTTTCCTTACACCGAAAGCGCAGGCTGATATTAGAGTTGGATAAGTGGATTTGAACCCGAGTCCATTGACGCAAAATCTGATCGCAATACCAACTAAACCATCATCACTTCAAACCCGGAGTAACATAGAGCCTAAAAAAATTTTAAGCTTACTCCAAAGTAGATGAAATTGGCTATCAATTACACGCAGAAGGAGTAGCGTGCACAGCTTGTATGAAATATTACGTAACTAAGTAAATATTGTTTTTTTAATCTATTTATCTGTAACCGATATTTATTTTTCATTATCTTAACACGATTGAACAGGAATTTATAAGATTATGGCTACCGAATAGCATTCATTAGGCTGATAACGTCGATAAGAGTAACAACTAATTAATGTATTTTATCAAATCGGATAATAACTTACTACTTGTAGCAATTACTTATGTTTTGTGAATTACTCAAATTTAATATTTATTTTGTTGCGAAGATATTATGTTTTATATTTGAAAGCGATTAATGTAAAAAAAAACGGATTGAGATCTTAATTTCTTTGAATATTACTTTAGATAATTTAAAAAGACCTCATTACATTTTCCTTATGTGGGCGATTGTACGATATTCAGTCCTCTTGTATAGTTTCTGTTCAAAGGATTGCTTTCTTAAATACAATGCCCATATCAATTGATGCAGTGTTCAAAAAACGATACGCTCATTGCAACGGTAATTAAGAAAAATAAATAAATTACTTTAGAAAAATCAAGCCGTTAGTCTGAAAAGTATATTTTCCTACAAATTCCTACTTTCCTAGTTTGTTTCTACTTATCTATTTCTTAGTTATCTCTTTCTTAGTTAATGACAATCTGTGGGTTACATATACAACTCTACCAATGCCATAAATCCTACTAAGGAGATTGCTAAAATGCTATGTGAATTGACTGAAAGATGATGTATGTAATGAAATCAACCTTTAAAATTAGTAATATTAGGTTATGATGGGGCTGATATGATCTATGTCAAAAGCCCTTAATAAAAAAATAAAAAAACCAATGTCATGTAAATTGATTATTTTTTAAATCTTTCATTAACACTTTAACGCACTAGCAAAACTTTCCAGAGATGGTTTTGTGGTACTCCAAAATAGACTTGTTCTCAATAGCCTAACTAAATCAGCCAATATTTATCTAATAAATAAAATTGAAGTGTATGTTTGTAATGCCAAAATAATATTTGTTAACTAAATACATATGAATGTATATACGATATATATACCAAAAATACAATTTTTAATTTTTTTGTCTATCTGCCCGGCTGATTGTTTGCCTGTCTGTTTGTTCTGGGTAATCTCCGGGACGGCAGGATCGATTTTGACAGGACTTTTCTTGGTAGATAGCTGAAATTACTCCGCGTAACTTAGGGTACTATTCAATTACGAAAATAATTAGAGATTTGCGTAAAAAAATTAAAACTCATTAAAAATTTAACAAAATCCGATACAATGCACAGTTCTACGGGCAAGCGTTTGAATTTATGAGAAATATTTTTACTTCATATTTGTACTAAAAAAATATCAAGAAAATAATCATTTCGTTCCGTATAAAAAAAATTAAAACTGAGTGAAGAACATAAGGAACGCGGGCGCAGCCGCGGGCACACAGCTAGTCTTAAAATATGAGTACAAAACGCGAAAGTTAAAAAAGTGTTACTACATGAAGGTATACATTCTTTCAAATCTAGCTTGTATCGTATAAAGTCGAAATATTTTATTGGAATATCATCTGTTTTATAAATTTCCTCTGTGGACCTTCCTTGAATATTTAATTTCAACTTTTTCAAGTAGCGAGAGGTTCTTGGAATATGAAAATTGTTTTAATATATAACACGTTTTTTTTCCTTGATTTCGCTTTGATCTGAGTGTTTCGTTATTGAAAAGTAAATAATTAATGATAGCAACAATTATTATTATTTGAAATGATAGTAATAAAGATTTAGGTCATGATTGATGTAAAAGATGTGATACGTTAGGTCTTGATAAATGTATGAGGGGTTGGGGTGGTGATTTTGCCATCCCTCCCCCTGGACGGGTTTGTTGCCACTTCCGGCTTGAGTGGTGCTGTATTCTTTGGGGAGAGGGGTGATTCAATACCCCTCTCCCAGATGATATGATTCTCTCCGAGAATCGGGCTAAGAGGTGGGGGGGAATACCCACCTCATCCCCAACGGGCTAATGTAGATGACGAGGCCTGTTGGCCCTGCTGCAGGGGGCGACGCAGTGCATGCTACTGCGATCCCGTATCGCCCCCCACTAATGGGGCTGGCGTCTCCGGGGGGTTTATTGGGTATTTCCGACGCTTCTCGTCGGGTGAGTCCCACACTGGTGTGGAGACGTCCCTCCACACCCCCTTACCTATTGCATTGGGGGACTTCGGTCTCACTAATGCAATTGGTAAGGGTAGTGCGTAAATGCATTCCCCTCATCAAAAAAAAAAAAGAAAAAAAAAAGGTCTTGATAAATGTAGTAAAAAGTAAAATGTTTCTTTTGTATATAATTATATATTATGATTTTTTGTCAAAAGAATATAAGTAGTAGCTTCATCATGGATATCCTCCAAAGTATATCTTTATACACAAGGTTTCTTTAACTAAGAAGGTTACGGGCAAACTAATTGATAACAAACACGTAGAGTAGTCATACCAAAGACTATAAAATCTAATTTTTTATCTATGGTCATACTAATAAATAAAATTGAAATGTCTGTCTGTAATGTCAAAATATAATTTTTGAAATTTTATATCTGTCTGTTTGCTATAATAAAACACCAGTTGTACGCCGGCGAATTCGCTCGCCTTTAACAGCGGTCAGACAGACTGACAGATAGACGTCTTTCATTATAATGAAAGGTAAGGATATATCTGATCTATAGTATATAGCGTTAGTTTGAGTTACTTCATATATTATTGTATTTATTTTTTTTTGTTTAGATATCGTGTGTTGGTTACAAAGGTTAAGTTAGATATTAATGAGCTAATAATTGTTACTTGTTGGATGTAACTTTCTATCTAAACCATAAAGCATCTCTCCATAAACGCGTTAGTAATTGCTAATTGTTCGAAATGAAACTTCATTTCTAGGATCACATCCATTTAGGTACATAACAGTAAAACTTAATGAGGTGATCATTAATCTTTGTACAAGTTAAATTGCAGTGTCCGTAGCCTTTAGTTAGTGTTAAAAACAGCTAATATCAACAAGTAAAACACTCGCCGGAAGTAACATATATTATAGATTGGTTCTGCACAATCCTATAGTTTATTAATCTGTTAAATGGTTAAATAACAGCTTGCTAATTTAATTTGAATATTAAACAGAATCTATCTCATACTCATCATTATTATAACGTTTAATGGTGAATGTGATGTATTTGCGAGAAACAATGTAAAGGTGTGTAGTGTCAAGATTGATAAGAGTCTTCTTTTGTTTGGTTAATTGCAATCTGCTATTTACCTACGAGATTCTTCCAGTAATAAGTTATTATTAATTATTATTATTTAATAAGTGTATTAAATCATGTGGTAACGTTGCTAAACTCTAGCAACACAAGTCATCTTGCTAGGACTCTCTATTGGGTTTTTGTGGCACCTCAGAATAAACGTTTCGCATCTTTATTCTCAATAAATTTCACCTATGCACAATAAGCAACACTATATCATATAAAACGTCACCAAAATTACATAATATATGGTCAAATACGCAAGTTAATGGATTAAAGATCATAACCGCTACATGACAGACTGAAAGCCCGCTAAAAACAACGTGATAAGGAGTCATTATGCTACAAGGGACACTATTTCGCTAAAATATACTAGGATTTTTACTCAGATAACGTACAAGTCGAGGTTCGTACTAATTTGGTACGCTTGTGCTAGTTACCTTTTTCAGCTCAGTGTCTTAAGCGCTCACCCCAAAACTCGGTGAAGCTGTAAACGCCCTTCCAGTCAACAGCATTAGCTATTAGCTAGTTTGAAAAATAAATAAAATATACTAAGTGCATTAAGTATTTTTAATCCGTGTAGTGCCGGCTAAAAAAACTACTACCCTAAATCTTCCCTTACTGTGATCGCCAACCCGCCTACCAAGCGTGGCGATTATGGCAATTCCCTCTTTAGCGGATATCTATGGGGAAGACCTTATCCAGCAGTGGACGTCGTTCGGTTGAATAGATTAAGTATTTATTGTTTGAATCGGTCAATCGTACGTAAAATATTGGTTTATTACCTTTAGATTTCCAATTTCATTTTAAGATTTTTGCCTTCTCTTTTCAATAAACCTTTATGTTACTCGCATCTTGATTCTTCCACATCATTCATAGACTTAGCTTTTATGGCGATTGGTGCATTTGGTGTATAATTTTTAACGGACGAATAATATGCTACACCCGGTTTTCATAGAATTTAATATTCTTCTTGAACCGATAGTTAGTTTATGTGAAAACTGGATCGATTTAAAATGCAGCGAGTGCTGGGTTGGAACAATACAGTTGAAATAATTGCTCGCTTTGCCAGTCAACTTTTTATGGAAACAATTATTAATGTTGTTTACAATATGTGCAGTATGGAACTGACTTTGTTCGTTTTCAATTAAATCTGAGTTGTATTCAGTTTATGTACCTACATTCGCCAAAAAAAAAATTGCTTTCATTTTTAAAAGAACCTGTATATTTTTAAACAGTTTGGTTCGTGTAATGTTTGTGTATCTACGAAGTAGATATTAGATTGTGTACTGACTCACGGCGTACTCGTCGATCTAATGTATATAAGTCCGACACTGAGGTAGTTGGGCCACAGTCGTACGCTGATACTGGACTGGGTGTGGTAGGGAGACAATGACTTGTACGTACACGAGAGCGACTACAGTTCGCATCAACTATGTTATATAACGAAATAGCATCTGCATCAGATTTATTTTAATAGATACAAATAATCTAGACAGGTGCTTTAAGAATCTACAAAAGCAATAAAACGTAAACAATTATTTAAATTAGGCGGAAATTTAAATTAGTTTGAAAAACTACCATTTGATTCCAACCTAAACATTGTTTTACTCGGTTATCCAAGCGGCTAACGTACATTTATGTATACTGAAAGGGATAATCCATTTTTAACATTCAGACATAGATCTCATAGTCATGATTATCATATAAAAGTCGGTGTTGTGAGAAAATCCATAACGCAGTCAAAAAATTCTTTATTCAATTATGCCCTAATAAGCGCTTATGAACGTCAATACGCTGGTAGTGTTTCTTCGGAAAATAACACAGTCGAGAAGAGCCGGCAAGAAACTCTATGTGGTACTTTTTTATATAAATTCAAAATATTAATTTACATGTTATTTTATAATAAAGACTATATAAATCATAAACTATTATTATTCATCTCTGGTTACAACTATTGTTAACGGAAGCACAGAGAGAGGTGCACATTCCAAACATCACTATAGTTCATGTAATGATCCACCCTGTAATAACACAGAGAGGTGTGTACGTCCCAGACATCACTATCGTTCACGTAATGATCTACCCTGTAATAACCCTTTGAAATGAAGACATGCACACGTGCATAAGCTCATGGTGCTCGAACTTATTGTCAGGTAATTCGGTAATGTTATTTGGGATCATATTATAAAACCGAATACTATTACCTATAAAACTTTTATGAGATTTACTTGGCCTAAAGCGTGGGACTACCAACCTATATTTATTTCTATTATTGAAATTATGACGATCATTTAACAGATCAAGCTTGTCCAAATTTTTACGAACATACATTAAGTTATAGAAGACGTATTGGGAGGGCAAAGTTAAGATATCATATTCTTGAAACTTGTTCTTTAGAGATTCGCGAGGTCCCATATTGTATATTGCTCGAACAGCTCTCCTTTGTGGCCTAAAAATGGCCTCCTCTGCTGCTGTACCCCACAGCAAAATACCGTAAGACATTAAGCTATGAAAGTAAGCAAAGTAGACTAACCTAGCAGTAGCAATATCAGTAACCAGGCGAAGGTTAAGCCTTTCGGCTTAATAGGACGACTCCTTACATTAATACTTGTAGTGTTTAAAAATCATTTATTACATTTTATAATTACCAATATTATAGAAAATACACACTTACTTAAAACAAATTTAATGATGACGTAAGTTTCTTTGTGACGACGATACAACCTGGAACATAAAAACAAAAAATTTGACCTTCGCTAAGAATAGAATTACACGAATGTTAAAAGCGTACTGCATTATTTCTAATTTTATTTTTATGTACATAGATGAATTTGAACAAATTGTATTTTTGCTTGAATTATCGTTGCAGGGGATTATTACAGCTGATCACTTTTTGAATGTTTTTCTGCGCATAATGAAAAGAAGAAAGATATAGAGCAATCTTTTATCAAAATAGTCTCTAGGTGTACTTTAAAATACGATTCTGGAGATAAATGGTTCACTTTTTTTTCTGTCAGATTTAAGACATAATAATTTTATTTGAATTGATGACGATCACAACAAATCATTAATATTACTCACTACAGTGTATCTAGGTGCAAGGGTATAAATTGGTAAACAGTTTGGTTATACATTGCCGGATGTTCATCCATTTAACAAGTGTGGTGGTGGAGTTTTCGCCATAAATTCTTCACCATCATACTATTAGCTTTATTAAAAGACATATGTACATTTTGAAAATAATGTTTTGGGAACGTTCAGATATTTTTCATGATTGATCACTCATTAGTACTGAAACTTGTCAATTACAACGAATATCTATTTTTCGGATTTGTTTTACCAGTAACAGGTAGTTTTTTTATACCACGAATGTGGTAAACAGTTATACGGTCCGCCTAATGGTAAGGAATTGCCGTAGACTACTGTTTAAAAATTGTTTCACGCCATTAAATTTTTACTGTTGAAATTGCTATTAAAGAGCGTTCTCAAACACTTAAGCGGGCAGCCATGATTGATCTTCAAAGTGACTTGGTAGTATGTAGTAAGCCATGTCCAACTATGGCATATATAATGAGGCGTGTTTGGATGAAGAACGTTCTCTAGATTTTCTTTACAAAAGGTGTTGACAATATAAGTAGTGATAAATCTGACACACTCATTTGTTTAAGCTTGTCGGGTATCAGAATCAACCAGAGTGTATCCAGAAGCTTTAAGGCTCTGTAGATAAGACGGCCATAATTAACAATCGAATTATTAAAATTTGGCTAACAAAATAGAAGACAGTCAAATAGAAAAATCAAATAATGAAATAACAACGTAAAGAGCTAGGCTGAGTCCTAATAAAAAGTGTACACATAAAATCACAGAACGAAAACACGCTCACGCTATAAATATAACACTAACATTCACAAGTAAAATAAATAAAATGTAAAATATTAGAGTTACTCATTGATAATATGACTCACACAAAAATAAATTTAATAATAAAAATAATAGTCAACATATAGTTTATTATAAGTTAACAAAATTTTGGAAAGCCGTTACTTAAGGATCTGCTTAACTACTCTCTTATGTATCACTCTATGGATCTGTTTTGGTTTAATTTTCACTTATTTTGTCATAATAACATGAAATAAATAATAATGATAATAAATAGAGAAATAATCTGTACTTTATTCATGTATCTAATAAAAACGCACGATATGTATCATATAGAAATGTAAAAAAAAAGAAATGACGCGGTTAAATAATGTAGCTTCATTAAAAGGGTCAGCATGTATGTCTCGAATGCGGGTTCCCGTTTTTACCGGACTAAAAACATTCCAGACCATAAAAGGTTATTGCTGTACTGGCCGATACGCGGGAAAGGTTATAACGTTTTACGTCATTCAGCTAAAAACCTGCACAAACTGGAGGAGACCCTTTTAAAATGGATTTCAGTTATAGATAATATACCGGCTTGTTTTTTTACCATAAAAGCGTTACATTATTTATTGACTAGAAGTCACTTTTTTAGGGAAGTGCTATTAAATAACATTGTGTTTTTTCATTCAATATTTTATCAATTGGACGACCTTTATTTGGTCCAGGAGAGACGACGCAATGGACATACATTGTAAGTAGGATCGTGTACGAAATATATATTGAGTTTTAAGCGATAGAAACTCTGTGGTAGTGTGGTTGGATACACCATCGATGGAAGTAAATAGGTTCAACGTACACTTATCCTATGTTACAGTGCCATAATTGTTAAGAAAATTTCATACTATTTTTTAGGAATATTACAAAAAGAATCTATAGTTATAGGACGCTCAAATTATAATTATTTGACCAAAAAATATTTGCCTCTCTACCATACCAGCCTGATTGGTTCACATTGTAACTGACATTTCTTTTTTTAACAAATCTCAAAGTCAATTAGCGTCAGGTCGCCTAACAGGTTATCGACGTGTGGCAGTGGCGCATGACATCTACTTTTAATACAGAACATACCTACATATACCAGATAAGAATGCTGTTATCAGTAATACATGAGATGAGAATTAATTTAGCGTTAAATTAACGTAATAAACAGTACAGATTCTTTAAAATGCGACTGGGTACTACACACTTTACAGATTGCTTGGTTAGTTTACTAGTCTGAAGTTTATAATATATATCCCGAAGCTTAGTTAGCTTACATGCTCCACTTATCTGATAAAATGCGAAAATCGATCGCGACTACCGTACACTTAAGAAAACCTCAGTTATAATAACACAGTAAGGCGCGTCGTTGTTCTGGATCAGCAATTGTATATCCAGACTAGTTAGAGACCTTAGTTGTAGTTGTCCTCAACACCCCACTCTTTAAACTGCAAGAAGAAGTCTTCATTAGAAGGTCCCGCACATGCTAGTAATAGAAGCGAAAGCAGTCACTACACCCTGGCCAAATAAGTGATGGAGGAATACCATGAGCTTCCAGTCAGTAAAATCTGACACAACTCATACTTCGCTACCCGGCTGAGGCTTTGAAGTCTTACTTCACCACTTAAGAAATGAAAGTGTTGGAGTCACTGTATTTGGATAAAGATAACTCTCGGACGTAAGGGCTCTTTCTAGAAAGATTATATCTATTTTCATTTTTGTTTTTGCAATCTTTTTAACTGACTTCAAAAAGGAGGAGGTTATCAATTCGTCTGTATTTTTTTTTTTGTATGTTTGTTACTCGATTTCTCCGTCATTTGTGGACCGATTTTTAAAACTATTTTTTAATAGAAGGAGTACACTTCCGTGATGGTCCCATTTCCACCAGATCAGGATCTGATCAGTGGAACTCAAGGAAAATGAGAAAAGCCCTCGAATATTATAGACTCTTACACGTGTTTCATATATTCGTTTCCAAAGCAATGAAGTAGACTTCACAGCCTATACCTAAAAGTACATACTTAAACTAAAAAGTAGAAAAAAGTCAATGCACTAAAAAGTCAGTAAATAATTTTTTTATTAATCTGCTTCGTTAATTTTGGAGTCGGTGCCAGCTATTAGTATCTTATGTACTCATTAACAAATGGAAATAACTGCCTCAACTTTATCACAATTACACATAAACTAAATAAAGGACTAGGGTGATTTTAAAGAACAACTAATCAAAATTAAATATAATTAGCGACGTATAAGCTGGCATCGATTTCAAAATTAACGAAGCAGATTAATAAAGAAATTATTTTTTGACTTTTTAGTGCATTTTTATAGTTTATTCTTTTGAAGTCGGTTTTGTTTTTAAGTAAAAAAGTTTTTTATATATACTGTATAGGATTAGTAGTTTAACATAACCTCACCTGATGTTAAGTGATGATGGGATCGAGGAAAATAAGGCACACAGTTTAGATGTATTAGCTCTCAAGTGATTTTACCTATAGGTATATAGTGTAAAATTTTCAAATTTAAAGGTGCTACCATGCTAGCTATAGCATGGTGATAGGACATTTTCTTGCATGGTGGAAAGGTTTTTCTAGTAAAGATAGCTACCACTCTCAAGTTTGAAAACCTTTTAACAAACACCAACAGGTGTGTTCCGGCAGCATCACTTGAGAACCAGTAATTCTAGGGTTACTGTATTTACCATCCGGGAGCACATAATCACTTAATATCAACTGTGATTTTGGCCTATTAAAAAATGATTACCATAAATATACCATCTTATAATAAACAATAGTCCGCATATAATGGGAACGTAATCTGCTAGGCGATTTGAATCTAATACTTGCATTGAAAATAACTTCATTTTAAGAGAAAGTCGATGTTCAATTAAATTTTTGTTCAATCATTCTAAAAGCATTTTAAGTACTGAAAAATGAAATTTATTTGAATCCTGTGCAAAAAAAAACGTGAAATGAAAATATAAATTGGAGTTAATTAATAACATCGGCCTTCTGTCACCCTTTGTTTACGACAGTTCGTTATTTTTTCTCGTTAAACGGATGCCGGGATAACGAAACAAAAAATTTACCGTAAATTTTACGATTCGGTAACGGTTTACATTTTTTATACAATTTTTATGTTGTTTTTTATTTTTGTTTTAAAATAATCCCTATTAAAAGTATTATGGTATTATAATAATTAGCACGCTTATGTCTTGCAACTCTTAATTTCATTTAACTAAGAAAAACTTTGTAAGTTAAAGTTGTGAATAGTTTCTTGGTAGGAACAAAATAAGGACAAATTCCACAGAGATAGTTTATTATAAAAGAATCAAATCAGTCTTCAAAATAAATTAATATAAAGAGATTAACTGTTACAGATAATCAAAAAAGCTTATAGGTTTATAGGATAAATATGAAAATGTGAAAAAAATATATAGACTAACCCATTTAGTTCAGGAAAAAACAAATACTAATATAGTAGTATAAAAATAGTTATCAAGCTCACATAGATTTAAGTCGTTTTTGTTTTTTGCATCTTTATATTTTAAAATAATTTATTGTACATTTTGTTGAAAAACATATCTAATAAAGAGTGTGGACCAAGTGTGGACCAAAAAAACATACATATCTTACAATTGTTTATGCAGTTCTCATATTGGTAACGTGAAACGAACATTACATATAGCACTGTAAGTTTTTTATAACACTAGCTGGAGCCCGCGACTCCGCCCGCGTTTCATATGTTCCTTAGGCGTGAGTGAAAAAGTGCTTATAAAATTTCATTTGTACCTAACCTAAAAAAAAATTGAATGAACTAAAATGAGAGTCTTGTGATTTTAATAGCGCGAAAAAAAATTTAATTGAAAAAAAAAATAAGAAAGGGTAGATAAACCAAAAAGATCCGGGTCGAATGGTAGTAGTCCCGTTTCTATATGTTTTTAGTAGTTTTGAGGTGACGGTGAGTCAATGGAACACCATTTTCTTTTCATATATATAGATCGATAGATAGATTTGTGTATAGTAGTCAAGAGCGAGTTAACGATTGGATCCAGGCAAGATATTTAAATATTCACCACCTCCAAGGGGAAGGAGAATTACAAATTTATTTCGGAACACAAATAGTTTTGTATAAGCCTAAACCGTCGACATCGAGATAACCCTAACTGAACACTGTACTTTGAAGTAAATTCATGAGCAAAATTGTGCAAAAAAACACACATGATTTTGCGAAAATATAGACAAATTGCCAACACAACTTTTTCTGTGAGTAAAGTGTTCATTATTATTCAAACGTAACTGTATTCTAAGAAAAAAAAAATATTTTTAAAGTATAATCAAAAAAATATACAATTCATAATAATAAATGGTTTTAGCGGAAGCACAGAGGGGGGGTCTCATTTCCAGACACTACTATATTTTTCTGGAACAATATTAATAATAACACCCATAGTATTAAGCTAATTTATAGCCTAATCAAGAGCATTCAATGACTAGCTGAGGATTGTCGTTTTATAACGGGGAAATTGATAACATTTTTAAACGTGATAACAATAAACCACTACAAGGTAATGTAACAAAAAAATGTTGCCCTAATAATAAAATAATTCTTAATATTATGCGGTGGACAGATTGCCATTTTCTGAAGCTTCTTTCAGTATAAAGGGAAATGTTGCTAAATTAATAATGCACGTAAAGTCGATACAAGAATTATTCGAAATTTTAATAACACTTACCATATGACAAATTCACACGTTGATTTAATAGTAATTTGAACCAAATTGTAAGGTAGCCGGATGTACGTCTCACATCAATGTTTCGAAATTTTTCTATAATCAAATTATAGAGATATTTCGAATATAACTATTCGTTTAAAATTAATGCCGATTAATAACGTACTCTAATACTTTATTGACAACGTAGTTAAAATTTGATTGCACAGAAAGTTACAAATATTATAACATTTATTATTTACTAGCTGTGTGCCCGAGGTTACGCCCCCTTTTTATATATAATTCACTGCCTAATATATAATAGTTTTTAAATCATTTATACCTAACCTAATGAAAAATGAGTCTTTTGTTTTTATTACCAGAAAAAGAGTAAAAAAGAATAAATCGAAATAAAAAGAGAAAGGGCCGATGGAATCCAAAAAATAAATAGCCTATAACCATCTATGATAAATTAGCAGCAGCCCCATCCAGATATGTTTAGTAGTTTTGAGGTGATTTCTGATTAATCATTAATCAAAGAGGATACTAATTAATCATTGTAGATATTCCTTGTTCGTTTTTATGGATAATATTTTCTAAATCATGTGCGGTAACTTTATTTTAATTGAGAATTGGAGTCGGCATCCTCATAGGGTTTTCAAGGAGCTCGTTAGCCGTCTAGTCTACATGTCGGCTCGTTGGTGAGCAATATCTTGCATAGCGTAAAGGATTAGCATATAAGGTGGCAATGCAAATGCCTACAAATTTCCCCTCTGACGACATACAATACTTATGGTTAAATTTTAATAAGTCATATAATTTTATTGGTTGATATAATTTAAAATATTTTCTATGATATAATTCTAGAATCCTTTATTATTAAATGTTATAGAAAGGGGAGAACACAATAGCCGAAAGACTTATCCATAGCTTTACAGTACGGCAAAGTTATGACGATTTGAAAGGTTTTACTCGGGCCTGGATGAAAATCAATGTATAACTATGGATCCAGCGCGTGTGGCTCTATTTATTGGCATAGGTAATATAACTTTTAATACTTTTCGATCCATTTAATTTAATATAATTTAGAGTTTATTTGAACGATCTACTAAAGAATCATTGTTTTTATAAATCAATAAATAGTTTATTAAATACTGGTAGTAAAAAAAATTCTAATGTCAAATAATGAGAATAATCCAAACTACAATACATAATTGGGTGATAAATATATTATTGACAACTAAAGTAACTTTGTAAGCAAGTTTAAATAAAGTTACTCTTAGATCGGAAAATGCGCTTTCTTAGACGCTTTTCTTATGCAAAGATGCGGAGTCGGTAGAAATGTGATTTACTCCAACGGCTATTGGTTCATCGGTTTTGTTATTTCCAAGGCTTCCTGTTTTCTGTGCTGACAAAGTTTACGGTCTGAACTGCATTCTAAGAAAAGAAGTTTTTATAACTTCTGAAGTAAGACTATCTAAAGGTAGTTTACTATTAGAATTATAATCTCTATTAAAAACAGAACATAAGGTAACTAACTCTCAATGGTAATGTGTATATGTAACTTTTATATTTGCAAAATATATGTTAATATGTGTTACTGAATAAACTTATATTAAGCATCGTTTTGCTGACCTATTTCCATTTGTTACTGACCAACGATGTTATAGAACCCTAGAAATGGAATAACTGTTAAATACAATTCTTAGATTACCTATACCGATAAATAGAGCCACACCCGCTGGATCCAGAGTTTTTACAGTAACTTTCATCCAGGCACGAATAAAACCTTTAAAATCGTCATTCCTTTGCCGTACTATAAAGCTATGGAACAGTCTTCTGGCTATTGTGTTCCCCCCTTCCTATAACATCACGTCCTAACGTAGCGTGAAGAAACATCAGTGCAGGCCGGCATGACAGTACGACTGACGATGGATAGCCGAACTCTCAACGGTCACCATTGTTTGCCCTTAAACTGTATTTATCATCTGATATAGTGCTGTCACTTTGATGATCCACTATCCATTTATCCATTCAACCGAAAGACATCCACGGCTGGACATAGGTCTCCCCCAAAGATCTCCACAACGACCAATCTTGTACCACCCGCATCCAGGGGACTCCCGCGACTTTCACCAGATAGTTGGTCCACCTTGTGGAGGCTAAGCTACGCTACATCTTCCGGTGCGTGGTAGCTATTCGAGAACTTCTGCGGATCTCCACATTTCTGATTAGATCGCGCAGTGAAACTTCAATCATAGCCCTTTCCATTGCCCTTTGAGCAGCCACTATATATTTGAAAAAGTATCCGTTTCCTTATTTTATAATTTCAACCGGTTTAAAAGTAGAGAACTCTTTCTTGCCACTATAGTATAACATTAAGGTAGCAGAAAATGATAGCTGGATTTCATGGCACGACTTAATATATAAAGGAAGAAATGTAAAATAAAATAAGATTGTGATAGATGCAACAAATAAATAAATGAATGAATATAAAATTTAAAACATAAAGAATGATGACGTTAGGGGAATTTTATAGCATAAAATATAAAATAAAAAAGATATTGATAATCTTAAAATAGCTGAAGAGCTAGATGAGTTCCAAAAAAATGGCTTACTGCGTAGCGGAAATTAACTTTTCATCATTCAGTACATATTCTGACCACTACCCGGAAAGTTAGTTTCAGTTTAATTAAAACTATTCGTGACTTTGGCTTATCGATCGAGTTGCTGTAGTAACTAGCGTGTAGGTAGGTAGGTGCCTTCATCGATGTAATCGTTTGATTGTATCTTGTCCTTGTTGTCTAAATGGGTCGTTATGTTAACGACATGCTTGTAAAGTGGCATATTTACTCCTTAGCTACGGAAAGGTAAGCCGAAGTCATAAAATTCTATCCTACACTTGACTTTTATCTTATGCTTTATTCAAATAATGCCTTTCAGCATTTTATAAATACATATTTCGTTTTAAAGTAAGAAGGAAGGGTAACAAAAGATAACATACTTTGGTTTTTAGAAAAAATGGTTTCAATCGTTTGCAACTCAGTAATAATTTGTTCAATAGTTATTATATATATATGTACACATACTATCACCCATAATAGTAGGTAGACACTACATCCTTTCAACTGCTACGATCCTAACACACATCTTTAGCTTCTTCTACTTTCATAAATGCTCTTCGATTACAGCTACTTTTGATCTGGCTTTTATCTACGTCATCGATCTAGTTCACCTAGGATGACATTTACCAGCTTGTTCAGTCATCCTCGCCTTGGAAATTTGTATTGTCAATCTTCTTTCATCCATCCTCCTCACGTGTCCAAACCAATTAAGCATTTTATTTTTCCATCTTCGTCACTACATCCTCTATAAAGTTCGTATAAAAGAATCTATAAAAAGTTCCAATTTGTTTTTGTTTAAGAACTATGTTGTTGCAGTTTGCTTAATTTGCAATGAGACATATGGCCACTTAATCAATTTTCAGAAACAGTAGGGTTTAAAGGGTTCTTATAAATCTCTTGTGGTGTTAAAGATCATTTAAACTTTCTGGGTCATGTTTCCGGTACTTTGAAAGGGATTTTTTTATGTTGTAATTTCCGTGATACATGAAAAAAGTAACTTCACTGATATACTTACTGCTTGTATGTCACGTTTCTCATTGAGGGCTTTCTTATGTGGAGAAATTACGTGAACCTTTTTTATACCAATATCGTATTATTATTAGGACAACCACAACAATTCTAAATTAGATCTTTAAAGGATCTTTTTTTGTTATGTCGATATGACAACTCGCAAGATAATTTTACATTTTCAAAATTTTCAAGCTACGTTATGAATATGGAGTAATTTGAAATCTATGAAGAAGAATACGCACCGAAAGACACAGCGTGGGTAGGCCCCCCCACAAGGTGGACCGACGTTCTGGTGAAGGTAGCGGGAATCTTTCGGTTGAATATATAGATAGAAAAAGAATAACATGTTTTAAATGTAGAGTAAAGTTTATTAAAATTAGGTCATAACTATAGGTTCTGTTTGAGATTTATATCGCTCAAACTATAGGAATTCGTACTTCGAATAAACGCACCCGAATCTTGTGACGCAGCCAAAATGATAAATGTATCTCGAATAAAATTACTTTACCTAATATAATCATATTATATCGGTACGTTGGAAGTAGTAAAAAAAAAGGCGAATGTGTCTTAACCTAAAAAAAATCATAGGAGCATTTTTATATGTGTATTGTGGACAACGCTGCACTAGATTTCTTGATATGAGGTGAGTGTGATTTCCCTCTGTCTAGTATTGATGGGAGAGGATACAGTAGCATAAGCTCAGTTGTATGTTGCTTCTATATGACATTTATTGAGTCTAAAACTTAATGTTACATATATAAGGTACGTATAGCTAGATAAAGGAATAAAATATCCTATAGTCTAAAAGATATTGAGATATATTATTTCAAAAAACAGTTAATTTCTTTTAAGCGCAATTATTTTTTCGATGAAACTGTAAATTCTACCTTACACCATTAGGTTGTGATCTTATATACTGCCATAATTTCCATTATCTATTTATTCCTTGATGAAATTGTGAATTGAAACAGAACACAATAGAGCTTTAAATGTGCAAAGAAATGAAAACGGAACAGAATCTCTCGACGATGGAACATGAAAAATAAAAGAAAAGGAAGGGTCCCGTTTTTTCGCAATAATTTTGCGTTGGTATTTTAAATTTACCGTTTTTCTTTCTAAATGCATATTCTATACCATTTTTCTATTGCCGAGATTGTTCATTCTTGTATGTTTTTTCTGTTTAGAACAACATAATATATTCAAAAGTGAGAAAGCTTAGATTAAAAATGTAATATACTATGCGATGCATGAATATAAAACAGTAATACGACTGTACAACCTTTGAACTTGTGAGCTTAGTAACCTTTTACAAAGTTTGGAGTACGGCTCTGAATACTAAACTAATTCTTAGTTTGACTGAAATGGGAATAGTTGTGTGGTTTGCTGAATTGACAACAAGCAGATAATTTCAGAAAAGGAATATTAATGGTTTACCTGAGTAGAATGTGCTAATTTTAGATATAGGTCTATAACTAATCGATACAAACTTGACTGTTTCTAATGAAAAGAAAAAATGCCGAATTAATAGTACAATATTTAATGGTATAGAATAATACATATTTGATGAAAATGAATAAGAGAGTTGATACAAAACAGAAATAGATAATGTCGGCATAAATGGATTGATATGTATGTATAGAGTTTAATCACTCGTAGATTTTAGCGTCCCATTGAAATAAAGCCTTAAGCTAAATACCGAAAATTATATGTTTAAGTTAACATTAAGTATATTTTCTAGTTTTTGGCAGATTATTCGATTCGAAAGGTTTGTCTTTGTGTTATTATTTAGTACTTTGGGATCACCGAATTTCCATTTTACGAGTGCAGCACAAGCAATAAAAACGTAGGATAAAACTCAACAAGTGTTACAAGTTCTGATCATCACTCAACGAGTTTGAAACAAACGCTAGTTTCAGCTAAACCAATACCGAAACTGGCCGAAATCGAAACCGAATTTTCTTGCGGTCGTTAAATCTTAAAAAAAAAAACTTACACAGTAATAAAAGTGTGTAGTATTTTGACGGTCAAAAGCGCCTTATCAGGGTCTAAATTGAATAAAAGAATTTTCTAATTTGAAAACTTTTTAACAAACTGTATATATAAAATCATAGTCGTTTTAAGTCTTTTAATCATTTAAGAGATAGTCAAGTAAATAATCCAGAATTTAACATTGCCTGTCTCATCGATATTAATAAATGAAATTGAAATATCTGTTTGCAATATCAAGATAACAATTTTTACTAAATACATATGTATATTTAAAATCTTTGTCTGTTTTTTTTTTGCTAGATAGCTGAAGTTAGACCGCGTAACTTAGGCTACTTTGATTTCTCGAAAATAATGAGGGTTCAGCGTAAAAAAATTAAAACCCCAGACATTGTAAAAAAAAACACATTTAATCGTCAGTTTTTAGTGATAAGTGCTTGAATTTGTGAAACATATATTTGCTTTATCTTGATACAAACAAAGTTTAGGTAAATAATTAGGCTTCCTTGTAAAAATAATTAAAAAACTATATTACGCAGTGAAGAATATATGAAACGCGGTCAGAGCCGCGGACAGACATCTAGTTTCTACATATAATAAAATTTTAGAGAAACAAAATCTGTATATTTGTCTGTATAATATATATTATTTGGGAAAAACCGCTAGGAGGTATTTTAAAATCAATAATAGAACACATTTCTTTGATTTTTGGAAATTTTGTCTGTCTATGCATGAATCACGCTAAAATTACCGAATGGATTTTTATGAAATTCCGTATGGACGTAGTCCTAGCGCAACATGTATGGTTAATTTTTTTTTTTGGAAAAACTTACCTCAATACCGATACAATTTTTTTATAGGAATTAAGTTCGTTTAAAAGTTAATAGCCTAGTTAATAGCCGACCCCAAATGAAAATGGGAAAAGGGTAGGGAGATGATGATGATGATGAGTCATGAAATTACTTAAGTTTTTAAGATATTCCGAATCACGGAGTAACAGGCACGATTAAAAAAAAAAATTAAACTTTCCCTAAAATTGGTGAAATAGGGAATTAAGTTTTGTAAATTTTACGTGTCTATGCAGTTCCGATCTTTGCGAAAATAATTATTGGAAAGGACTAAAAATAGGTTCTATCATTTTTAGAAATGTCTGTCTGTCTGTCTGTTTGGTTGTGTAGGTATCAATTATAAAGTACTAAGTAAATTTTAAAAATTACTTTACTTAGTTTTTTTATTACTTGGACTGTTCTGAACGGGACGGAATCGCGGGAACACCAAGTACATAATATTTATTATTACGTATTGGACATATTTAAACAATAATAAACATTCGGAAGTAATTATCAGAATAATTATTTCATAAGAACCAGTTAAATGATTTATCAATAAATGCCCTTAGAGGTTAGAATGAATTTCAAATGATCATTCACTGATCCCTTAGGCATCAAACACTATATTATTATGATGATAACATTCCTAACTAATCAAACGCGTAACTTTACCGGTCACGTCTCCAATCGTCTAATATCAGCACTTTAATATTCAAGTTTTATTACCCGTACGTCAATAAACATGTAATAAATACAATCAAACCGTCGTTTATGGAATCTCGTTCGCATAATATTTTTGTAACATTAATGTGTTGGACAAAACCTTTTTTATAATACAGATTCTATGAATATAATGATATTTAAATCAAAGAGAGGCTTCCAAAATCATGTTTCTCAGACTTTTTTCTGTTAGATCCTGCTTAATTTAAAAATTGATAAGTGGACAGGTAAAATTGTAATGTTCTTATGTAGAGGTACACGGTATGTATTTCGTTGACCTTTATCAAGGTGATATTTACTTGTAATGTTAAATCAACGGATATGTAATTCACGTAAATTATAAATTTCATATACATATATTGAGGGCTACAAAATAGTTTACGAGAAAATTGGAAACTTAAATACGTATATTTTTCATTATTAGGTCCTGAGGAAAAACAGAACACTATCGCTTTGTCGCTTTGTTTTATATCATCAACTAGCTATGTGACCGCGGCTGCGCCCGCCTTTCATGTAAATTTTCAATGCGTGATATAGCTTTTTTTTATATACGGAACCTTAATTATTTTCCAAAACTTTTTTGCTACTAACATTAAAAAAAGATATTTCTTACAAACTCAAATATCTACCAGTATAGCAGTGCATTGAATTGGGTTTTACGCGGAATCTTAATTATTTTCGAAAATTAAAAGTACCCCAATTTACGCGGAATAACTTCAGCAATCTACCAAAAAATAGTATCGTCAAAATCGGTCCAGCTGTTTCCAAGATTACCCAGAACAAACAGACAGATAAACGTTTTAAAAATCGTATTATTGGTATAGGTATCTTATATACATTCATATCTATTTAGTAAAAAAATATATTTTAACATCACAAAGAGACACTTCAATTTTATTGTATCGGTATAGATTCGTTAAATTATTCGAGCATTACGTAAATTATCTTAGAAATACACTAAACCGCAGAGTTAAAACTTAATTTTAACTTACCGACGAGTAAGTACACGATTAAGTTTTGAAATTTAATTAAAAATTTATTTGCGGGGATTGAACTAAGGCGGTTTTATCGATAACATTACTTGGAGTTTGTAACTGGCTGCAACTATAAATCTCTATTTTATAACTGTTCAATTTTGTTTTAGGTTCGCTTATATATCTTCTTTTTTTACGGGATATAGGCTCAGTGCTTTGACCTCAATCTCACCTGATGTTAAGTGAAGTACTGGTTCTGAATAGATGCTGCCGGAACACACCTTTTGGTATTTGACGACAGGTTTTCAAGCTTGAGGGTGCTAGCTACCCAGAGATGCATCATTAGGAAATGCCCTACCACCATGATAAACATGATAATCAAACAACAACAGTTTGCACTATTTATATAGAAAATATATTAGATTTACTATTTAAAAAAACCTTATAATAAAAATATACGATTCATAATAATGTTTTACGGTAATATTTTAGTAAAGTCATTTTAAGAATGTTTTTTTTTTTTTTTCATTTTATTTACCGAGATCAGTATTTTACGATATTATAAAAGGGCGCATTTTTATTTTCCAGTTGATAGAAGATGTTTAATGTTTAATCTAATTATAGATAAACAATGTGTGTTTAGGATTCCATAAATTATCGACTCGCTTTGTGGATTTTAAACGAAACCGGGTTTGTGAGTTAGATCAAAGTGTAAACTGTGGAATAAAAATTAAGTAGGTGCAAAATTTAGTAATTAACATTATAAAATGTAAATGTGAGTTTGTTATGCCGTGTGATGCCGGATATGAATAATACCATCCCATATCTTCCCGTGGGTGTCGTAAAAGGCGACTAAGGGATATAAGCTAGGGGATGGGCAGCAGGATCCTCTGAGCACCACAAACACCTGCGATCGCAAACCCGCCTGTCAAGCGTGGCGATTATGGAAATTCCCTCTTTTTGGGGGAGACCTATGTCCAGCAGAGGAGATCTTTCGGCTGAATCAATCATATGTGTATTAATAGTTTGTTACGCTTTTACAGTTTAAGCAATTAGATCCTCTTGAAATTTTGCGTACATGTTCATACATAAAAGGACATAGGGGTTACGGACGAAAGCTAATGTATAAAAATGTAGGGAATACACGTTATGCTTTTGAAGCGATGATGGCTTAGTTGGTAGATCAGTCGGATTTCGTGTCAATGGGCACGGGTTCAAACCCACCTAACCAACTCTAAAATCAGCCTGAGCTTTCGGTGAAGAAAAACATCGTGAGAAAACGATAGCATGGTGGTAGAAGGTTTAAAATAATGACCGTCTGGGTAGCTACCTCTCTCATATTAGAAAACCTGTTGCCAAATACCAATAGGTGTGTTCCGGCAGCATCACTTAACAATCAGTACCTCTGGGCTTAGTGTGTTTACCATCCTGGACCACATCGTCACTTAACATCAGGTGAGATTGTGGTCAAAGCACTAAGGCGGAACAAACCTTAACGTTGAGATCACAAAGTTCTACACAACAATATGAAGGATTAATAAGATGCGCGGTCGGCAATATGTTTAAAGAATAGCTATTTCAGAAATCGTCGTTGTTTCTATCAACACCATTTAAACAGTTCGAAAAAAAAAACAAAAAACCTCATTCACCTTGCCTTTGGAACGTTCAGTTTCTCTAGTGTGGCCAAACAAACCTCACTAGCATGGAGTACAATAAACACTGCTCATAATGCAGAACCTAACCCACTGTAGTCCAGGGAACGTAATTAGGGTTTGGAGAAAAGCAAAAAAAGTGGAGGGGAATCTTCTGTATTAATAATTCAGGCAAGGGATACGGTAGACTTAATTAAAACCTTATCTGAATAATAAAACATAAAAAAATAATGATTTCGAGACGACAACATATTTCCGCAAAATTCGGATTGTCGAGTATATTGTTATATTCTAATGGTGCAAAAGGCGGTCGCCATATTGACCACTCGGATGCCATCTTGAGTTTGTTAAGCCCGATTCACCCGTATCAGTGAAGTTACAGTTCCTATCTATCTACATTGTGTAAAAGATAATATTTTATGAGTCATATTTCACCCGAGCTATGCCGGGTTTTCATCTAGTTATAATATAAACTAACACATATAGTTAAAGGAAAAAATATAACTCGTAATATACAAATTCTTATTAGGCTCACGTTGAGAGATGTAAGACGTTTTTTTTTTGTATCTCTATATTTTAAGACAATTATTATTGTAAAAACATGTCAAGTAAAAACTGCGGGCTAAGAGTCTGCAGTGTGTGAATTAAAAAAAATGCAGAGGCTAAGGAATTATAGGAATTAAATAAATTAAACTGCAAAATGTATTCTCGATTTCGATACTTAAACCCGTTTCACTGGGAGTATTTACTACTTGAAATCCTTTGAAAATTGTATACGTTTGTACCCACCGTATACGGATATCCGCATGTCAGTTACACGCTTCGCTATTCGATAGGAGAAAATAAATGTGAACAGAATTAAAGGAGGGAAATAGTTCGAACGCAGCACTCCATTGGATTCCATTTTTAAATGGTAAATATTTATCTAAAATATATCCTAATAAGCCAAAAAGCAAAATCCTACAAATATCATTTCATCAGGTTTTTTATTATTACCAGAACGATACAAATTCGCTACTTATATGTTTTCGGTATTACTAGTTCTTAATGTGTAAGTATAAAATAATTAATTATTACACTATCTATGTACACATATAATAATACTGTATCTAGACCAAATCTATACATTAAATATTTTATGTAAATTATAATCAGAGTGGACTCTGTTATCGATATAGAAGACGAAAATATTTTATTTAGAATTTTAGTCTGTCTGTCTTTCCCTGTGTACACGCATAACTCTGAAAGGACAACCAATTTTGATGAAACTTGACACAGTGATAACTAATATTATAAAGTAACATGTAGGCTACTATTGTTCCATAAAACGCAAGAAGTTCTCCAGGATAACGGAAAAAAGTAAATGAAATTATTGACACATTTTGATGAAATTTTCTTTGTGCTGTAGTAGACAATTTAGCTAAAAAATTAAACTATAATTTATCTTTCTATGCTTCTTAAAAAAGCGAATAAAAACACATCGCTAGGTTTTGAACCGATGTCTTAGGCCCGTATAATGAACGTTATAATTTAGCTACCCACTTAGGCAACTTAGTGTTTCTTTGCGAAATTATCAATCAGTTGAATTAGAAGCATACAATCTAATAAATACGGGATGGAAAGGGACGAAAATATTGGTAACGAGATAGATTGCATGAAGACGGAAAATATAGGCTTTCTATTACAATATAATTGTCTGAAATCCACGCGAGCGAAGTCACGTGCACAGCAAGTTATTAATATTTGGTTAAGCATGAGGAAACATCTTCTTTGCAAACTCTAATTTAAAATATGCCTGTTTGCCAATTTCATGGAATACCAAATAGGAAACGGTTAAGAACGAGCGTCAATAAATAAAGACGATTCGAACAAACATAGTAAATTGCTTAATTAATGTTAGCTGCTAATTTTTAGACGAAAAAGGAAAGGATGTGCATTATTGAAAAATAAGACATTTATATGTTTTCGCAGATTGATTTGATAGCTATTAGATATTATTTGTAGTATGTTAAAAACAGGCGGATAGAGAAAAAAAAAAACAAAATTTGTTATATCAATTTAGTTCCTGCACGAAAAGAGTGATGACGATTAATCCTGCATAAGCTGGTTTAGTTACGTATTAGATAGAATAGACACGACTTGTTAATAGGATTGTGTACGGAGAACATGCACTTACATATGACTATGATCATTGATTACATATAATTAAAGGCAATGTGTTTCAGCTATATGCCATCATCATCCTGATACCCTCATATCCAACTTATTGGGGGTCGGCACAGTAGGTCATCTCTTCTTCTTCGATACATCCCTATCAACCGTCATCTCTTAATTTATTGCTTTTTCTCTCATATTGTTCCTCACACACTCCATTCAAACTCTTCTTTGGCATTCCTCTATTTTTCCATTCTATCGCATTCATAACATGTTCATACCATAAAAGTATTTCCACCTTTTCTATTACTGGCGACACTTTCAAACTTCCTCTAATATATTAATTCCTCAAGAACCACCGAACCGACTTACATTATCCATATTTTAAATTATAGATTTGTTTTCTAGCTAACGTTTTACATTAACCCATAAATAAAACAAGTTATAATGATAAAACTACATTAACAGAAAAATGGCCACCAGCACTTTCATTTAATACTTCGCTAATACATTTAAAAAATAAGTTAATTCTTGTGAAATATAATAGAACATAATTAAATGCAAACGGATTCAGAGGCACATATAATATACATATTTGAAGTAGTATTTTTGTAGTTGTTAGTTATTACTATCTTTAGGAATTAACACTTAAAAACTGATAAATTTTCAACAAATAATTAATTCACGGTTCATTCACGCACGATAAACAAGAACAAATTATAATCTTCATTTTTCCATTATACAGTTATCAGGCAATATAACAACCTTTTCCTACATCTTTGACTGATAACGTTACTGATTAAATACAAAACACTTAAGAGTTTTAACGTACTCATTTGATAGTGCACACCGCGACACGAATATTAGAAAGTCGGAAAAAAGACGTTTTGAATAAAGTTAACAATAGCAAATATTTTAATATTAAACATCTTAAATTCTATTTCTGATGTTTATACCTCAATATATGTAATTGGTGTTCAACAAATCAGAATGATGTAAACAATTCTGAATTTACGATGCTATCTATCGACGCCCGGATGTAATTTATTACACTGTGGTTTTTTTTACAATACTCTATTTTACAAAGTAATTTGAACGGAATAAAGATGAATGAATGAAAAGAACGGTTTCGAATGAGCGTCATTATTTAACGACGGTTCAAATTAAATGTTACCTAACGCTGTTCTAAAAATACTAAGCAAAGAAGCATTAAACCTGAGTCGTTAGTCTTTTGTCTCTTTTGAAGACAAAAGAAGGGTTTTATCATCATAAGGTTTTTTTGTTCTTTTACAAATCTTTTAATTAACTCCCGAGACTAAAATTATATGTTATCAAGTAAGTACAGTTTTAGTATATCACAGAATGATAATATATTTTTAAAACTCACATATTTGAACCCTGCGGTGTCGAGGCTTTGTCTAGTAGAACTGTCGTTACTGCTGCCGCTAGCATATTGTGAGATGTGAATATGATTAAGTGAGATGAGTATATTGATATATCTATATAGTAAATTGACTGTATAACCTAATGTTATATAACTCGTGTAATTGTAAGTTAAAATCTCCATGGATAAATTAGGAAGTGATAGAATGTAATATGTGATACCAGATCGCACCTAACGCCTTACGCCCGCGCATAGTTATGGCCAGCGACAGAGTGACTTCCATGCACAGATCCACACGCATGGACTTCTAATGTAAATTTAATTACAATCTTCGTTTCAACGCTGTTTTATATAAGTGTACCTTTATATTGTGCTATGATATCTGCGATACGGTTTGTAACCAGTGCAGATACCCACATTAGTATTTTCTGTACATGTAACCTTTGTTCAATAAAGTTTATTAATATTATTATTATTATTATAGGGATTTCATTAATTCGAATTCAATAACAAACTAATGAAATACAAATAATAAAATACTTTTTCGAAAGGAAATACAAGATCATCAATAAGTACGCAAATAAAAAAAATGAATATAATTATAATTTATTAATATATATATTTACATATTGACCTTTTCATTCATTGTGTTAATTGATATTTATTCAGAAAAAAAAAAAACTACAACATATACAGGGAATAAATCGGTTGGTTTATGAATAAAAATGTATAGAACAAACATATTATTGTGATTCCGATAGGAAGAAGGAGCACGACCGAATAATTTATCTTTAAAAATGATGATAGGTTTGCACATAAAAACTGTATTCAAAACATTTATTATAACTAGCCGTATGCCTGCGACGCAGCCGCGTTTTATTCACTGCGTAATATACTTTTTAAGTTTTTTATACGGAACCCTAATCATTTTCCATAATTGTTTTGCTACTAAGATTAAGTAAATTTATTTCTCACAAATTCAAATACCTGCCAGTAAATCTTTGCATTGAATCGGATTTTATTCAATTTTTTATCGAGTTTTAATTTTCGAAACTTCGAACCTTAATTATTTTCGAAAATCAAAAGTACCCTAAGATACGCGGAGTAACTTCAGTAACAAAAACAAGTCCCGTCAAAATCGGTGCAGCCGTTCCGGAGATTACGCGGAACAAACAGACGGACAGAAAGACAAATATTAAAAAAAAATATTTTTCGTATAGGTATCGTATTGTATTTAGTTATTTTTTATGTTGATATTACAAACAGGCACTTCAATTTTATTTATTAGTATTGATATAATGAATATGCAGAATTCTAATGTATTTAATCAGATGATTTTTTTTTACATTTACAGGTGTTTTGAAATATTCCTGAAATTTAAGAATCCTTGAACCTTTTTCACACAAGTACCATTTTACTCGCCTTTGAGAGTCTCTAGAGAAATAAATTTATAACATCAAAAATATGTATTTATTTGAAATGCTTTTAATCAAGGCCTTTCTTAGAAGTAATCGGCTGCACAAAATATAAAATTCAGTATGTTTATAAACAGAAAAGTTCCGTATAACATTCATTACAAACGATAATCGTAAACTATTTATGGTGCATTTTACTACGTCCAAAGATAGACTTATCTGTATAGTGTTGGAAAGAAACATAACAGAATACTAAACAATAAATTTTTATTTAAAGTATATTAGAGGGAACGTTTTTTTGAAGTGAATGAATGTATATACGATACCTATATGAAAAATACATTTTTTAATATTTATGTCTGTATGTTCCGGGTATTCTCCGGAATGGCTGGACCGATTTTGTCGGAACTTTTTTTGGCAGATAGCTGAAGTTACTCCGCTTAACTTTTATGTATCGGAAATCATTAGCGTTCCGTGTAAAAATTAATACTTATGAAAATGTGAATAAAATCCGATTCAATACACAGTTTTACTAGCTGGTTTTAGAATTTATGAGATATTTCTCAAAATATCTTTGCTTAATGATAGTGGAAAAAAATAAGGGTTCCGTATAATAAAATTAAAAACTGTATGACGCAGTGAACGTTTTTACGAAATGCGGGCACAGCCGCAGGCAGATAGCTAGTTTATTAATAAGAAACTTCATGAACGAACAAACGTTAAAGCGACCATCGTAGCGTGGCGCTGATATAAGTACAAGACATTGCCCACAAATACCCACGTTTCAAAAAATTTCTTACACGTATTTATTAAAACGACACATAAATATAATTTTTCTCAACATACATGGAAATATTGTCATTATTTTCGAAAAAAGAACACGCGAAGTATAGAATTTACAGACAAAGAAAATCAAATCCATTGCAGGAGCGTTTTTTGAATTTGGAATAATACAACGCTCCAGCAAAGCGATCTCTTTTATCATTCTTGGCATACCAAAGTTAGTCTCTTTGCTTAGTACAAATTGCCTTTACGTGGCTGTATAGCCATAAATGCGCTTGCCTTTCGGTACAGATGATAAATAGAAAATTGGCGGCAAAGCTGAAAATTCGTCTTGATTTATTATTTACATACATAATAAATGTAAATTTTAATATGAATTAAATTAAATGTATAAAATGAATAGTATGTTTTATTTCCCTGCATTCTTTTGAGGAAAGCACTATACAGTAATACCCCGCTTAGCGCGACCCCGTTACGCGCGGTTTCACTATAACGCGAATTTTAAATTTCCCGCTCAAATGCCCCGCATTACGCGAAGAGTGCGTATAAACATAATGTAAAGACAATAGATGTATTTTTCCGTAAAAAATAAGAGTATGTATTGCATAAAGTGTTCTTAAAATTAAAGTGATTTATTAAAATGATTTGTATTTTTTTGTATTAAATTTTGACTATGTTTAATTATAAACCTCGATATACGCGAATTTCAGTTAACGCGATTTTTTTCGGAACGTATCCCTCGCGTAAAGCGGGGTATTACTGTATATGCATCGGCAGAAATGGCAATTGCCTGTCTCGTATTAGTGAAGTACAAACTCAACCTGACTGACTCGACCTGCAATTGCCAATTTCACGGCCTTTGCAATAATGTACTATTGAACATAATGAAAACTGGATAATATGTGAGAAATCTCTATTATTGATAATTACAATGAGGTCCCGACACTTTAGCATTGACATACCTCTGTTAACAACAAACCTTTTTAACTTAATTTCTTAGATATTTTCGATATTTATCTCTTAAATTGGTACCTTGTAGCTCAATAACCAGTATAATCGATAAAAAATTATAAAGTTTAGACAAGTTGTGACACGTTTGTTTACAATAATATACGTCACATTGACTATAGAAAATGTTCAAGAATTTACTCGTGAACATGGTGGGTTCTCTATAAATAACATAACTGACATGTTAACCTGCCTGTTTAGGAAACTGGGTAAATGAAAATTAATGATGAAAACCCCTTCAGATACCAGTTATACAGGTTTTACTATATTATGTATTGTACTATCAGATTACGTAGAATCTAATTGGAGCTCACTAATGAAATTATAACGATTTAATTATCTAATCAAACTTTCAAGACTTGATATCTTAAAATTACCTTCAATGTTACCAGATTCGGCAGTAAATTCCGCATTATTCAAGATAATTGTTCTAATCAGTGCGAAAAAAACAAAACAGCTGCTGTATAAGAAAAATAGTGTTACTTTGACACACCATCAACTCAAAACTACTGAACATATCGAGATGGGACTACTATCATTCAACACGGTTTTTTTCGTAGTCATATTTTGGAATCCATCAACCCTATCTTTTTTTTTTAATTATACGTTTTTTTTTCCGCTAATAAAAACAAAAGACTCTCATTTTTTTTCATTCGTTTGTTTTTTAGGTTATGTATAAATGAAATGTTATATGTATTTTTTCACTCACACCTAAAAAGATATATGGCACGCAGACGGAGCCATGGGTACCAGCTAGCTACGTATATATCTAATCGGCATCAATAAAAATATCACTATTTTATTAGTGTAATTCCGTTGCTATATATATCTACCTATTCAATATTACGGTCATTCATAAACGTGTTGTTTGTTACTCAATACATTGATGATTTTGTTATGTGATCTTGCTCAATGTTACGTTGCTATGTGACCTTGGATGAGTATCTGATTGATAAATTCGTCTACGTATATAGTTCATGTTACTCCGCGCATCTAATAATTTATACTAATAAATAAAATTTAAGTGTCATTTTGTAGTATCGATATAACAACTTTTTCCGTCCATCCATATGAATGTATATACGATACGTATACCACAAAATACAATTTCTGAAATTTTTACCTGTCTGTCTCCGGGTAATCTCCGGAACAGCTGGACGTATTTTGACGGGAGTTGTTTTGGTAGATAGCTGAAGTTACTCCGCGTAACTTAGGCCACGCTTATTATTGGAAAATCATTAAGGTTTAATTAAATAAGAGATTGTGAAAAATTCGGTGTGCAGTTTTACTGGCAAGTGCTTGAATTTATACGCAATATCTTCGTGTTCTATTAGTACCGATTTTTTTTTTAGGAAATTAATTACAGTCGGAGTAAAAACTCATGAAATTGTGAACAAATTACGATTCAGTATACAACACAGCCAAAGACTTTCCTATGACTATTTAAAAAATAATATTTCGTAGTGAAGAAAATAAGAAACGCGGGCGGAGCCGCGGAACACAACTAGTATTAAATAATATGAAACCAGGTCAAATAATTACTATTTAAACCAACGAAGGGATAGACAGACAGGCAAGCATGAATTTTATGACGTATTAATCTCAAAGAGTCGTCCATTACTTATATGTAGGTAATATTTTTAGCTACTTTTTAAGCTAATCATTTGTAGTGAGATTTTAGACGAACCCCCTACTTAAAAACACGCGCATTTGCCAAGTAAAAAGTGTGTTAAAAAATTCAGAATATTATCTTTAAATACAGGTAAAATTTATTTTTGGGAAATTTTGGAAATCAAGTCAAGGTCACGAGGCGCTTTTGCATGGTTCAGACATCTCTCGTTCAAAGAAAAAACTAAACACACGTGTTACCACAATGTAGCTCGAATCTGAACAAAAATTATTTATTCAATTTTGGGCTCTGAGAAGGCGCTTATGAACATCAAAAAACTATCACAGGTTCGGAAAATAACCCAGTCTTGAAGATCCGGCAAGGAACTCGATCTGGTTTTTTTTTTTTTAATATTTTTTGAAGTACATACACTATCTATATTAATAAATAAAATTAAAGTGTCTGATTGTAGTTTCAAAATGTTTTTTTTTCTTAAATAGATTTAAATGATATTATACATACGTGTACCAAAAATACAATTTTGGTAATGTCGGTCTTCTTGTAACGGATAATGGCTGGACAGATTTTGGCGGGACTTTTTTTGGTAGATAGCTGAAGTTACTCCGTGTAACTTAGGGTACTTTTAGTTTTCAAAAATGATTCCGGTTCCCCTTAAAAAATTAAAACTCATAAAAAAAAATCAATAAAATTCCATTCAATGCACAGTTTTATTGGCAAGATATTTGAATTTGTGATAAATATACCTTTGCTTAATGTTAATAGCAAAAAATTTTTTTTGGAAAATGATTAAGGTTCCGTATATAAAAAAAAAACTATATTAAGCAGTGAACTTTTAGATAAAACGTAGGCGCAGCCGCGGGCACACAGTTAGTATACTTCATAATAATAAACTATTTTAGCGGAAGCACAAAGAGGGGTGTCGTTTCCAGACATCACTATCGTTCACGTAATGACTCCACCCATAACCTTTTGTACATTAAAACCTGCTTGTCATGGTGGTTATTACTTATTGTCAGGGAAATCGGCAATGTGCTTTGGGACCATTTTATAGAACCTGACATTATTAGCTAAAAAGCTTTTATTGGATTTACTAAGCCTAAAGCATGAGACGGCTAATTTGTGATTACTTGTAGTATTGTTATTATGCCGGCCGTATTCAAATTTGTCTAAACATTTCGCGGACGTACATTATACTTCTCTTTCGAGCGTCACGTGATACGTTAGTGATCCTTACGGATGCACTCAAGTAAACTTAAATACACAAACTAATTAAAACGTAAAATATGCGCATGAAACGCAAGCGATTATCTGACAACAGATAAGCAGATCACACGAGAGGTATTATTTTAATGTTAAACACGTTTATTGAATGTTATTAGTAGTTACGGTGCATTTCATATGTTAAGCCGCATCGTGACTAACTACGCAGGCAGTATATATATGATATATAATGTATGACAGTGGCGCAATACATCCCAAGGTCGACATTATTTGCCCTTTACACCGGGCTTTATCAAATATGCGATTGAATATAATATACTTTTTATATATTTAGAATTAGTTATTTTATGGAATGGTATTGTTATGGTAGAATTAGCAACACAATCTCTTTACTATAAGTCAATCAGTCACTTTAAAAAAAAAGTAGCTTCTTTCAGCGTTTACTTGGAATCCGGCCCCATTAATAGCATACGCGGTCGGTGATAAATTTGAAAAGTATGTTTTTCAGAAATCTATTGATATCGTGTTGAGCCATAAAGATAGAGTTATAAAACACGAAAGGGACAACTGCAGCTCGGGCTGATTTTACCGTATGCAAAATAGACGAAAACATCACTTCGTAGTGCTCTGTTTCCTCCTCCAAAACTGAACCGATTTGCAATTTTCCTTTAGTTACAGAATAAGAAAAACTTTGGCTATGCTTCTAAGTTTTGCTTTTTTATTTGTCAAATTTTTTAGACGAACGACTGAAAATGACGGCAAATAACAGAGCATTTTTTTCATTTTAAAAAGCTGCTAGTTTATGGCGGTGGTGGATACATATTATTTGGTATACAATATTTACCATAATGCTATTATCCAGGGAGAAAACAGGGGCTAAGTCACTTAATTCCCATATCGTCTCTTTTTTCGTCCACTTAGGTGAGTTTCCAATATTCTTTTAGTCCTACGTAGTAGTCATTTTGTTTCTTTTAAAAAAAAAATCTAATTTATTATAAATCTAAATAATCATTCTTTTAAAGTTTGTTCTCTTCTTAGTGATGTCACTACTAAAAAAAAACTAACTCCATACATTAACATTTTAAAGCGACCGCATTATTCTACGATTCGTTTTATAAGATTAAAAATATCAAAATATTTTTCCATTTAAAAATAGTTCTAACAGTAAGTAATACAAAGGCACCGAGTAAAATAAATGGTTCTGTTGTACTATTTATAAGTACATCACTTTCACGTCGAAAACGGCAAACAACGTCATTTCAACAGCATGCATCAAAGCTCTAATGGATCTTCGGATCGACGTTTAGTCAGCTTCGGACAGTGGATAGGGGTCTTTAGTACCATTTCGAGCGGAACGCATCCAGTGACGTCTGTCGGTAATACCGCTAAGTTTGATATCACTTTCATGATATGTTATACTAGCCGTTCCCGCGGCGCCGCACGCGTATAATTTTTGAAATGAAAACTTCTTTAGCGGTGCGCGTTGAGCGATTCTCGGTAGGGGAGAAACTTATAGATTCGCGTTACTAATACTATGATGTCAGCCGTCAACATACTACAGTATGTCAAGTACAAGATGGCGTTTTTAGTGCTGGCACTCAAAAACAGTTATTCAAGTTTCAAGTTTTCTCTTTAGTCAGCAGTCCCCATGGCTGTTTAATTTTTTTTTTCCTATTTATATTATTATCCAATGCGTAAATACTTTTTAAGCGATAATTTCAAAAATATAGACTCCAAATTTTTTGTACAGGCCTTCAATTATTTTTGGTACAAACAGGAGTATAACTGTTCATTGAATCGGATTTGGTTTATTAATCGCCACGCTTGGCAGTAGGTGTATGTGATTGGTACTCAGAGGATACTGCTGCCCATTCTCTGGTATTTTTCTCTTAGTCGCCTTTTACGTCACCCACGGGAAAAAATGAGGTGACACTATTCTTAGCCGACACCACACGGCACTTATATTAAATTAAATAGATTAATAAAATAAAAAAGGTACTAATATAATATTAATGATATTACTAACAACACAAAGCATGGATAAGTATAAAACAAAAATGTTCTTACATACATACGTAGGTAGTATCACGCCTTTTTCCTGTGGAGGTAGGCAGAGATTACGTCCTTCCACTTGCAACGATCTTGACACATCTCTTTCGCTTCCTCTATTTTCATGAGCGCTTTCATATATGCTCGACGGTTATAGGTAAAAATATTACCTAATGCTTCAGGTGTTAGAGAATCCCCTATCCTATCACGCTATGGTTGCATTACGATGTATTCTTTCACCGAAAACCCAAGCTCTTTTTAGTATAGAACCTAAATCCATCGACGCAGAATCCGACCACATTACCAGTAAGCCATCATCGCTATCCATTTTAGTAAATAAACACAACAGCGCTAAATCGGACTGTTATAGCTAATCTATTTTATGCAAACGAATTCACACATACGTTGTAATCTCGTTAAAGTTCATCGCGTCTGGTATCGATTCATATTAAGAGGATACGAGGTCGGCAACAAATTTGAATAATGGGTATTTAAAAAATCTATTGCTATCGCGTTGAGCCCCGATGAAAGAGTTATTTATTTATTTAACACGAAAGGGACAACTGCAGCTCGGACTAATTATACCTATGCGAAATACACGCAATGATCGCTTCGTATTCCCCTGTTTCTTTCTTAAAAATTGGGGCGATTTTAATTTTTCTTTTAAATATAAAATAAAGAAAACTTTGCGAATCTATGTTTTGCTTATTTTTACTTGTCACATTTGTTTATCGGACGTTTGAAAATGACAGTAAAAATCGGACACTTTTTCTCATTTTGAAGGTTCGTAGTTCTATAATACTTAATTAATTTAAGGAAAAAAAGGGTACGGGCATGGCACTAGTAGATATATAATATTCAGTATAAAAATATTTACTGTAATGCCATTATACAAGGAAAAGCAGAGGAATAAGTTTGTATAGAATAAACGGGGGATATGGAAATTCGGGGATTCTCTTTTTTTCATGAAATGTTCAAATCTTGATGGATAGTATGATATATATTAAGTAATATATTGTATTAGTTATATTATAAACTAAAAATATTACTTTTGGCACATTCTCCTGTAAATCCTTATCTAAACTATTTTAAGATATTTATGAAAAAACAGTGAATTGCCGTAAGAAATATAAATTCTATTTTCAAACGGAATCACAGGCGCAGTAACTTTAGTTGTTTAGTAACAAAAACGGCATTTAGGGGTGAACTTATTTTTTATTTTATTTAGTTAATTTCACTTCACAAGAATACATAAGTATAATAAAACTAATAAAATAAAATATATTTGGAAGTAATACTTCTTTATAATTGGTTACTGTTAATTATCAATGGTTTATTGTGATAATTATAACCCAATTAATAATTTGCTGATGCTTATATGCTTCGGTTACCCATTCTATTGACTCCATAAGCGAGTTTACTTGATGATTATTTTTTTAATATTATCTCTGTACACACGGATATAGCTCTCTAAGCTGACATCCGTATTGCATAATCCAATTAGTATATTGAATAGTAAATATCTACATTCCAATAATTCACAAGTCAACTAATGACACGTCACAGAATTCGTTGGAACAACGGTGTATATTAAATATGCCTAATTCTTCTTTCAATATACGAAATAATGATAAATATCTAAGGTTGTTCCAACGATTTTTAAAGACGGAAAAATAACGTTTTAATTTATGACATTTCGTTAAATGATATAATTTGCCTTAATATGCCCGCGACTGCGCTTGCGAGTACAACGAACAAACAGATAGGCGTTGCCTTTTACATAATGGTAAGAATGGGGATGTAAGAAGGAACGTGGCAATGGTCTTTTTTAAAGTTTTTTTTTCTATTATTCTGATCACATCTCCTTTATTCTTATACATATGTAATTTAACGAAACAAAAAAAAAAAACTAAAACCTGATCAGATAATATATCTACGATTAAAAATAAATGTGAACATTGTAAATGGTTTATTTAGTGGTTTTTTTAAAGTTATATACCAATTAACGTACAGACAAATATATGTTGCCTGTTATATAATGTAAAGGGAATATGTGTTAAAGAGTGTAAAATTATAAGCAATTTGAGCATTTAATTATATCCAACAACAAACGTATCGTTCCTTATATTGCAATGGCAACAGAAACAACTCAAGTGATGACGTTTACATTCGACAAATGTGTTTGTTTTGAGCGATAGAGGCAAATATCAATTGGCTTCGATGAGGCCGGTCAATAGATCATTTGGTCAAGTTGCTTCGTTTTCGAGGCAAGTTAAATAGTTTTTTTTTTTAATTTCAAGCTAGCCGCGTGCCCGCCGCTGCGCCCGCGTTTCATATATATTTCACTGGGTAATATAGCTTTTTTTTTATACGGAACTCTAATAATTATCAAAAAAAAAAAATTATTACTAACATTAAGCAAGGATATTTCACACAAATTTAAATACTTGCTAGTAAAACTGTGCATTGTATAGGATTTTATTCACAACTTCATAAGTTTTTTTTTACGCAGAACACCAATTATTGTCGTAAAACAAAACTACCCTAAGTTAAGCGGGTTGACTTCAGCTATTTAACAAAAAAAGTCCCATCAAAATCGATGCAACCATACCGGAGATTACCCGCAACAAACAGACAGACAAACATTTTATAAATTGTATTTTTGGTATTAGGTATTTGTATATACATTCATATCTATTTAGTCAAAAAAATATTTTGTCAATACAAACAGACACTTTAATTTTATTTAATAGTATAAATTAATCTGAGAATGCTAACATTACTGATCTTAGAGCTCTTGACAGTTTTAACCAATCACCGTGCGAGCCCTTATGAGGAAGTTCTGGCGACGTTTATTCAATACAATCGTATTCTCCTGCTTCCTCCCCAGATAATGGCATTGCCACAGCCATGCCCATAAGTTTTGATTTTTTATATAAATGAATTATTATACAAATTAGGAACCTTTAAAAATGGTAAAAAAATGGCTGGTTGCCCATCGCATTCAGACGTACGCCAAATAAATTTAACGAATAAAAGCAAAAAAAAAAGCAAAAAAGTACAGACATAACGTACAAAGTCTTTCAAATTTTATAATTGGAAGTAAAATTAAAATCGGTTCAGTTTTGTAGTAGGATACAGGGGAATAGGAATTGATGATTTGTTGTGTTCTGCATAGGTAAAATCAATCTGAAATGTAGTTGCCTCTATCGCGATTAATAACCCTTTCAAAGTTTCGATAGATTCTGAAGCACCTATCCTTTAAATTTGTTGACAACCGCGTTTCCTCTTAAGCCCACTCAAGTGGAAAATGCTAACTAGCCCATTTAACAAACTCAACGAAATAAAAACTGTAATTTGCGAGCAGATTCGTTGGTAGATCTAGTTTTACATAAAATCTTTCAACTGAATAGAACTAATAATTATCTGTGTACCTTTCTACGTATGAAAAAAGGTGTGAACGTAATAGAAGCAACTTCCAATAATATAAATAGTTGAAAGATTTTCAAGCCAAAATTATTTACGTTGACAGTGAAAAATACCTTGAACGAAGTACGTTTGCTACGGTTTACGTCAATACTGAAATTTCGAAACAGAATTTATCTTTAGATAAAATTCTAATACTATGTATACCTAGTTATGTTCAAAGAGTTGTTAGTTTTAAATCAGAATCGTCGATGACTCAGTTGTAGCATGTTCGGATATGATACGATGAACGAAGGTTCGAATTCCACAATGAGTTTGAGGTTTCCATAAAGGAAATTGTGATAAAATAATGGTGATAAATAAAAAATCAATACTACTAATCGATAAATTTTATAAAACGGGATTTCTGATCATTTGATAGTATATCAGTAATAGTAAAAAAAGATCTTACACAAATGATTATCTAAGCATTGGAATAACTTTACAAAAAATTAATAACTAAACATTACTAACCTAATCACTATTCAAACCCCTTCGTCACGAAAAATTAACAAAGCATAGTACCCATGTGATGCCGGCTAAGAATAGTACCACCCCATATCTATCCGTGATTGTCGTAGAAGGCGACTAAAGGATAAATCAGGCGATGGGCAGCAGCATCCTCTGAGTACCCACAAACACATACTGGGATCGTCAAGACGCCTACCATGTGTGGCGATTATGGCAATCCCTCCCTTATTGGGGCAGACCTATATGCAATAATGGAGGTCTATCGGTTCGCTGCTGATGATGATGTCCCTTTGATGCTTTATACTTGAACAACCTATATGTGCTTAAAGACTATGTCAATAAAGACTTGAAAATACAAATGTCAGAACAGTCCTCAGGTAACCCGAGGTAAACTAGAATCTAGAACACTAGACAATGGAACAACTGCATATTATTTATCAAATTATTTTTACTATAATTTCCTCAGACTTCGTTCGTATTCTAACCTGTACTCTCATTATAAAACATCAGTCAATTTTTCTATTGACCTTGTCACCGCTTAAAAGATCGTATAAAAAAGCAATAAATAGAGAATAAACCACAATGACTTTGAACTTCCATAAGGCATCAACCTTAAAGCAGTATAGAAACCTTTTCAACTGTCATTACATATGAAAGAAAAGATAAATTGAAATTTAAGATTTTATCGTCTATCGTGATTATCATCAATCAAAAACGATGACGTATTTTATCATCAGTTGACAACGTACACGGCTTCTTATCTGAAACAATAAATAAATAGCTAGCTCATGACAGACGCGATACGAATCATAATGTGACGCATGTAGTGTAAAAACCTTTATGATATTAGTCTATAACTTTTGGATTATTAGTTATCGTTCTGCAATCTTAGAAATTTAGTATCCAACAGCGGCCGAAGACGTTCTCCGATCCTATCCTAAGAAGACTACTGACCCACCTCAAGAGTGATGCAGTAATAACTTCATACACTAACATAATACGCTTTATACCTCATACCTCCAACTCCATCCATTCATACATAAGTTCTGTAAGACCCGTAGTTTCCCTTAATCACCATAGGTTATGGTCTCAGGCTGTAGGCTAAACCGAGATCCGTACTGTTTTACTGCCCTTGCGCTATAGCTACCAATCACACGACTATGTGCCTTAAGGGGTTATATACAGTTAGAAGGGCGAAAAAAAGCGAATTTTCCAGATTTTTTTTCTGAGAAAACTTTTAAATTTATCGATCTAAAAATTTGTACACATATTATGGTATCTTTTAACTGTATTTTAAGACTTAGAATTAGTAAAAATATTTATTTGGAAAGGAGCTACAGCTGATCTCCGGGAGCTCCTTTCAAAAAAGACGGTTTGCGGTGACCACTATATCTCTGAACTGGATCCTCTGAAATTAAAAAACCAAACAGTTTTCGTTAAAGTAATGTTAAATATAGTTATTAATCGAAGGAATAAGCAAAATATTTTTTTTTGACAAAATGGCAATTTTCAAAAAAAAAAAAAAAAAAACGATTTTTGACCAAAATTTCGGCCTTCAATTGTTTATAAAAAAAAAAATTGTCGGTGAGAAAAAATCTTCGATTAATTACTAGAAAATATATTTAAGAAGTTCGTATTAAAATTTGAGATAAATCGGTTTAGCCGTTTTCGAGTAATGTTGGTCACCGACTTTGTAAACACCATTTTGAGAAAAACGCGTTTAAAGTTTGAAAAGCACTTTACATAGGATAAAAATTTTTTTTTATTAACTTACATAGAGTCATCTATTCCAGGACCATATAGTACACCCTTCGCCGCTTCGGCAGTTTCTAATAACTCGAGCTAAAGTTGTCTGCGGGCCATTCTTCCATCTCAGATGCTCTCACGCGCTCTGAGATCGGAAATGTTCACGCGCTGCCCATCTTCTTTTTCGGCATATGAATGCGCATTGGGCCAAGTGTAATTCCTATTGCCTTCATATAATACAATAGTGATATCATTCCTTCCTTAAATATGCCGGCAGCTATGTATGCAGCTACTTCCACAGTTTTCGAACCGGCCGGAAAAATTTTGGGAGAGATTTTCCAAATCAGTTGATTGTAGCTCTCGTTGTTGTTTTGGTTAAAACCACCTACACATCTTTCTAATAAATTCTCACTGCTGAGATCTGTATAAATCGGAAGTATAGCCTCAGCAACATCTTCTGGTAATGGCTCATAATCATGTTCGACAGTGGATAATTTTTCGCCGAGGCACTGAAACTACTTTCATCCGTTTCAGCTGTTTTTGGATAAAAAACATTTTTGCGCTTTTTTGTTCTCGACTTACGTATGTTAAGAGATTTTCTAATTTATCTAGAAGACTGCATTTTCGAAATAATTACAGAAAAAAATATGAACGAACTCACAAGTTTACTGCTTGGCTTAGCTGCTTATACTGACTACCACTCTTAAATATTTTAAAGTTTGGGGAGAAAAAAAATAAAAAATTACCTTTCATGTATAAAAAAAAAAAACAATAACACACTGTTGTTTTACGCATCTAAGTACAAACATTTACAATAGGCGGGTGCATAAAAGGGACAGCGTTCCAGGTAAGCGCTGCCGGTAAGTTCCAGGTAAGTGCCGCTCCAGTCTTGTACTTTCAAGCACTCTGAAACGCCTTTTCAAATTTGCGTGTAACTTCGAAAATATTCACCGGAACGATATGAAATTTTTTGTGTGTATTCTTAAATATATGTACACTAAGAAAATAAAATAAAAAAAATATCGATTTTTTGAAAATTCTAACTGTATATAACCCCTTAAACCCCCTAAAATTTCAGCGAAGCTAGTTCCTTCTCAGTCAAGAGAATTTAGTAGTAAATCTTTAGAGTAAAGGTGTTTCTTTAATTACATTATAATTTCTCTGTTTATTTTTCAAGTTCATCGTTATCCTTTTTTAAAACAAAAAAAATCACATTTTCTTCTGATATTATGTTAAAAACACACAGAAGGTCAGAAGGTTAAGACATATCAGTAAATGGTAGGCGATAGCGTATCAATTTGAATTTGGTTAGAGTTGGGCATTGTAGAAAACTCCATAATAAAATAGCATATATATACAATATTATTATCTTACTTATTACATATCTTCTGACAATTGTACAAGCAAACTAGCACACGCCCGCGTTTCATATATTCTTCACTGCGTTTTAATTTTTTTATACCGAACCTAATTATTTTCGTAAATTTTGATGGTTCTAAGATAAAGTAAAAATATTTCTCATAAATTCAAGCATTCTCCCGTAAAACTGTGCATTGAATCAAATTTGGATTTTATTCAAATTTGTATGAGTTTTAATCTTTTTATGCGGAACCTTTGAAAATTAAAAGTACCATAACCAACGCAGAGTAACTTCAGCTATCTACTAAAAAAGTTCCGTGAAAATTCATCTATCCGTTCCAGACATTAGTCGGAACAAACAGACTGACAGACAAAAATATTTAAAATTGTTTTTTGGTGTAGGTATCGCATATAGATTCATATCTATTTAGTATAAAAAAATATTACAAAACAGACACTTCAATTTTATTTATGAGAATCGATTTTAACGTATACAACGCATTACTTTGTTATATCTATAAATAAATGAATAGCGAGACAAGTTTTAATCAAATTCAGAAATAGCAAACACGTGACATTATAAAAATATGTAAATAAAAGAAAACGCTGATAAGACCACACGATGCGGTAAAACGGGATAATAAAATGATTCGCATAATGATATCAAAGCGAATGTTATACATATCTACTACGTAAGTCATGTATATAATATAATTAAAGTCACTTTGAATTTATCTCCGTATTAATAAATGTATTGGTGAAGGTCGATCTTGGATGCTATATGTAGATTACTAAATCTATGTATGTATTTATGTATTGAGGAATTTTAGGAATTTTGAGAAATGTAGGAATATGAGATTGTTAAACGAATATAATTTGTCCCATCCCTATCCAAATTTATTCGTGTGTATTTTTTATAGAATCAGGTTTTATTTATATATTTTATTTCGTTTGTTTTAACTCGCTACTTAGTTTATTAATTAGAATTTTAATCTTTTTTGACATAATTAGTAAGATCGTGATGGCCTATTGAAAACAGTTTTTCTATTCACATTTTCAATTTCGATTGTGGTTCAATTTCGACCAACCGGCGAAGACGAATATTTAATAACAAATATGAATAAATAGATATAATTCGAAAATAAATAAATATTTAAAGCAATAAATTATTAAACATATTTCGTACGATGAATATTGGCAATATTGTTTTTATTTTTATTGTTTATTAGTTAATTCAACAAACGTTACTATGAATCAACAATCGATTTATTATTTGTAAGGAGATTTGTATGCGTTGCCTAGTTTTACTTGTTCAAAGCGTCGTCAATTTCGAACGGAATGTGTATCCAGTGAAGACTAATGGATATACATACGCATCTTGATCGTATATTATGTGTCGTTTGGAGTCCAATTTACTTCGTCTTGTCGGATCAATTGCGTCTTCCTCTATTAGCTGACGGTCGTAGAGATGATTATTGCAGACTCGTGTGATTGAATAGTCTTTAGTCCATGGTTTAAGAATTTCCTACATAAATTGTATATAATATAGTTATAGTATTTCACAATTGTATAAACATTAAAAATATAGTCTAAAAAGGCAAAAAAATTAAGATAAGGGACTTTAGAAAAAACATATTCTTGAATCAGTCGGAGCGCAAAATAAGATTGAGAAACTGCTGTAAATATAAAAAAAAAACTATATATGTGGTAGTTTTTGCTACACTTGGAGAGAAGATAAACTATTATAGCCAATCTCTATAAATATCTACAAACATTATTTGTCATCCATAGAAAGGATTAATTGAATTATAAAATACTCCGAAGTATGTTTATCATAAAGCGCAATAACTAATCTTTAATAACTCGATATTTTAAATACATTTTATAATAGCCATCAATAAAATACGAGTAAATTTATTGAAATTTAAAATTTAATTACAACTGTTAATAGGTATAAAAATATTCCCTAGTAATTAAAAACATTTTGGGATTGACTGAACGCGTTTTATTAATGTAAATTATATATTATAAAACAAACAAAGTAGCTCTGGGAGATTTTTTTATGTTTAAAAATTCCCAGGAGCAAACGCTTCTTATAATGGTAGTATAATGGATCGTAAATTATCGCAAATTACTTATTATACAACAAATTCTTTGTCTGATAATTATATGTACTTAGATACATCAAATTTTGCTCTGCTCGGTCCATGACTGTCTCGTTGGCGCAGTTGTATTACGGTACGACTATCGTTCTCAGGTCTCGGCTTCGACGAAAGTTGGGTCAAGTGATATTGGGTTTTTCTACTCAGTATCATATCGGAGTCCGGAGTTTATGCCCGATTTGACGACAGGATCGCTCCCTGACACATCTGGGACGGATCTAAGCTCAGCGATATGTGGGTGGTGTAGTTCGCTATTTCACCTCTGCCTAACCCTTCGGGGATAACAGGCGTGAACTTAAGTTATGTGTATTACATCAAATTTTCACGAAAATATTATAACGTTTGTTGTATGTACTAATGAATGCATTCTTTATTCAAATAAGATTGTAATTATTTACGTTGACTATCCTTATAATTATTATTCTTAGTAGATATAATTATTTTAAGAAAATTATAATGTATTTTATTTAGAATTTTACGATTTTTCAAACATTAACTTTCGAAATAATAAATATTATTTTATAATATTTAAACTTATAACGCAGTTACTACTACACTAGAGTAGAGTACTAAACACTAGAGTATGTCTTAAATAATAATTGCTTAGAAGCAAAATTTTAATACAAATTTCAATACTCGTAACATCGTAAGTATTGTTTATAAATCTTTAAATTTTTTCAACTATAACATATACCAGCTAAATTCATTTAATACTACAGTCGCTTTAACACTAAACCATTAATTATTTCATTGAATAGGGATTGATCAAGTTTAACTTTAAACCGATGGGATTGAAGAAGTCTATGATTAGTTTATTTATACTGACATATGGGACGGGGTTCTAAATGGAAATTACGTAAGCAATGTTATACTTTTTTCTTTTAAATTAGACCATTGCTTACGTTATTATTTTAAGAGTAATGCTTATTATTACTGATAAGGGGAGTGGGGGAGTTTTAAAGTCTATAATTTAACCCACGTAATACCAGAAAGTCCCCTTGTCACCGTCTAGTGGCTTTTAACGTGATAACTTATAGGCTAACATGATCTGGACAACCGACAACAAATCTTTATCTATCCTCAGTAGAATTGTATTTTATTCACAAGATCCTTATTACAAACAGAAATGTCTCTATCTGTCATTCTGTTTTTTAGTTGGTTTATTATAATTAAAGAAACCTGTAATCGGATTTATGCCATTATTTTTTTAATACCAGAGCTATTACCTGAAATAAAAACACATAAAGAGATAGTTAAGAACAATTAGAGTCACACTAATAGTAATTTAGTACCTATACATTAATAAATAAGATTGAGTGTATTTTTGTAATGTCAAAATAACAATTTTTTTTTATTAAATACGTATGATATGTATATACAACACCTATACCAAAAACACAATTTTTAAATTTTTATCTGTCTGTCTGTTTGATCCGGGTGATCTCCGGAACCGATATAGACGGGGGTTTTTTTTTGTAAATAGCTCAAGTTTCTCCGCGTAACTTAGGCTACTTTTATTTTTTTTTAATAATTGGTGATACAAATTAAAACACAGAGAAGAATGTATGAAACGCGAAACATTATAAATTTATGTCAGGCAAATGTCAACTGTAAAGACAATTTATATTATGGTAAAATATTCCCGGACTTAATTTACTAAAATAATATTGTTATAACATCGCTTGTAACTCTTGGAGTGTTATGTTTTCAAGTTTAACTGAAGTGTTTGATGTGATTTTGATGTAATAATGTTTGCGTAGTCCGTGTTTTTACGATTGTTAGTGTAATGTTTTTTTTTGTTTAAAGCAAAAATGATAAAGATTGACGATCGACAGTCATCAGAATCTACGTTGTAATTTAACAACAGTTTCACCACACAAGTTTTGACAGCCTTTGAATACATTTTAATCACGTGTTAAGCGTGTTTGTTTTTAGTCGAAAACTGTATGCAGATACACAGAAAATACCTTCTATACTAATAAATAAAATTGAAGTGTCAGTTTGTTACACTATTATATTGTTACTACTATATTGTTGTAAATGTTACACTATTGGGAAAGCCATTGGAGAGAGTTAAAGAGGCTCGGAATCATGGACTTATTATGGACGAAAATTTGCGTTTTGAAAATCACATAATCTCTGCGGTCCAAAATTGTTTCTACCGTTTAAGAATATTGTATAAGATAAGACCATACTTATCGGAAGAAATACGTACACAATTAGTTGAGTCATTAGTTCTGTCTAAACTCAACTATGCGGACACTGTATATGGGCCACGGTTATTCGCTCGAACAAAGCGACTTATCCAGAGAGTGCAGAATGCTACAGCTCGGTTTTGCTTCTCGATTCCCCCTCGCAATCACATAACCCCTTTCTTTAACCAGCATGCCATTCTTAAAATGAGGTCTCGTCGTAAATTACATCTGGCTTGTCTCTTATTTGGTATCATCAAATATCAAGAACCATCCTACTTGTATAGGAAACTAACTTGGGTGTCGAGTAAGAGGGAATGTGCAAGTAGAAAATTGTTAATACCAAAACACAAGTCAGCAACGTTTAGAGGAAGCTTTCGTTATGCTGCATCCAAGGTCTGGAACAATATACCACCGCCTTTGAAAGTGCTAAACACAATAGCTACTTTCAGAACACGACTGCGAATATTTCTTTTGGATGCACAACGGAAACTTAGCGATATTGACAGGGATCTCTCTCTTATATAAATAGCCTATTATTATTTATTATTGATTTACTCATTCTTGCGTTTTTACACACAAAATACTTTATAAAAACAACTTTCCTTTTTAGCTATTTGTTTATATGTATGTATATCTATATGTATGTACATTCGTGTTATAATTTAATATTTATCCCCTATATCTAAATGTATGTACTATTGTGTTATCTGTAATAATAATCCATATATGGCGTATCACACTCCGTGACATAATGATGATGGATCATTTTCAAGTCCAGGCTGAAAACCAGCGCTTTTGCAACCTTCGTTGCAAGAGCAATTAGCTGAGTCTGGGGTCTTTTTTCCAGCGTAGTACAGCACTTACAGTAAAATTATGGTTGTAATGTATATATACTAATAAAATATGTGCTGTGTATATGGTGGAAATAAACAAATTCTTTCTTCTTTCTTTCTCTTTCTTTCTTTCTTTCTAATGTCAAGATTCTTATATTTTTACTAAATAGATATGAATGTATATACGATAACTATACCAAAAATACAATTTTAAAATTGTCGACTGTCTGTTTGTTTGTTCCGGGTAATCTCCGGAACGGCTGAACGGATGTTGACGGGACTTTTTTGGTAGTTACTCCGGGTAACTTAGGGTACTTTTTATTTTTGAAAATAATTAGGCTTCCGCGTAAAAAATTAAATCTCATAAAAAATGTAATAAAATCCGATTTAATGCACAGATTTACGGGCAAGTATAAAAAAATTAAAACGCAGTGAACAATATATGAAACGCGGGCGCAGCCGCGGGCACACGGACTTTTAAGTATAGATGTCGGAAAACATATCATCTACTTATGTGTTATTAGCGATAAATTTTAAATTCGAAGGTGACAGATAACCCAAAACGACCGATTTGATCATACATATATAAAATAATTTTGTGTATAAAAGAATTGTATATTACGCGTGTGATTTTAGTTACTAATTTTTTTAAGTACACACAAATACAATTCAAGTTCACACACATATATTACTAAGTGCATTGTTATTTATTTGTTATTTCGCAAACCTCATGCAATGTTTATTCTTTATTATCGTAATGCTTTTTTGCTTATATATTTCATATAAGAAGAAATCCACTCTACAGAAAGCTAGAAAGAAGAAAAAAAAACATGTAAGCATTCGTAAAAAAGCCCTCGAAAAAGAAAGATCCATCGGGTTAATCATTACGTTACTAATATATATCTATGTATTTGAAATGTTAGAGTAAAATTTATTATTCAATTTTTTTTTTTACATAAAATCTAACTTTATTATAATACATACCCCCTGAAACTTTCCGCTGGACGCATTATTATTAAATCATTTCCAAAATCAGGAAAGAAATTTATGTAAATGATTCTACTATTGACTCTTGAATTGGTTAACATAATACGAGCTACGTCAAAGAAGTTAGATTTACTTCTAAATTTAACAAATACATGCTAATGTTATTGTCATAATATGTGATACGTAGTGATATAGTAGTATTGTCCGCATGTTTTTGCCTTGAAGTATTTTTTTTTAAATCTTGTTTATGGGCTTTGTGGCTTTGCGACGATGATGCCCCGTAAGTACAACACAAACATTCACAGACACACTAAAAAATTTGTTTCTCCTTTATTTAAAACTAGATTCGCTCGCGAATCAGTCTGTGTGGAATTTTCAGTTTGTAAAAATCAAAATCAATAAATATTCGATTGTAACTAAAAATATGTACCCATTATTTTTTTATGTTCATACAAATATGCATCTGCTTTAATAAGTCATAGTTATTAAAGTCATATTTAATTTACAGAAAAAAATTCTTCCTTTATTGTAGGTACTAATGAGTGCTCGCGACTTCGTCTACGTATTTTATCTTGATTAAATGTGGGATGTGGGATTTTGTTTTTTGTTTTTCATAATTCCTTCCTGGCGACATGTATTTAATTCCTGTACACAAAATTAATTACATTGTTTAAAATAATGTTAACATGATAGACAGACAATTTTTTTTAATGTCAAATTTGAGCTTAGTCACGGGTAAACAAACTTTGTAACAAAATTTGGAAAAAAAAAATTGTACAGACAAAACTTCAGTTTTTGTTATTAGTACAGATATAGATAAATTTTATTAGTATAGTAGGTATCTAAGTTGCATGTTTTATTCATTTCAAGGACTGTCTCAATAATGTGAAATCCTTTTTCTGTTCTAAGAAATTCACGTAAAATACCTATAACTTACCTGATTACTTTGTATACTAGTATAAACTGCCAAAATTCGACATTTATAGCAAATTAAGAAGTGAATAATAATCCCGATGGATTTCCGATGAAATCGAAATCGCAAAAATCGTTTTTTTTTTTTTTTTCCAAATGAAAAGTAAAAACCTTCATCCTCAACAAAGGAGGATGGCACATGAAAGAGTCATAAACTTACGGCATTTCAACGCCAGTGGAATTAAAGTAATAAAATGGAATGAGCACTTTGCCCGGTTCTGATATAAATACATCCAAAATAACACACAACACGGATTAGATCAGTTTCTAATAAACTAATTTAACTTCGTTTTAGATGTCATATGCACTTCCAGTCAACAGATTTCATAGTTTAGTGTCATTAGAGAAACGTGAGTCAGCTGGCGTGTTAAAATTTTTGGCGTATGTTCATGATACTCGACAAAATTAGAGCTGTCAATAGTTAAAAGCGAGAATAGCAAACATAGCCCAGAAGAAAATTAGTCACACCAAAAATTACAATTGTAGACTTCCAATTATACTGTTTTAATTTGATTTAAAGTTATCCTACCTATATCTATACTAATAAATTAAAATTAAAGTGTGTGTTTGTATTATCAAAATGCAATGAGGAACATATGAAACGCGGGCACACAGCTAGTATTATAATAATAAACACCTACAATTCTGCCATACATATTAATAGTAAATTGCAGACTAAGTATTAAGATTTTTAAAATTTTATTACAACCTTAAAGTAAGAACAAAAATTATGGTTTTGAAATTAATTTTAAATTTTCACATATATTTACACATCTTTATGTCTAATGTAAAATACAAATACCAAGTAGGTTTTTTTTGGCATTTGGCTTATGAACAGAATCTTGAATGACTTATTATAGAAACACGTAATTTTATTAAATAACATACATTTATCTTTGTTTAAATTTATGGTATTTTATTACGTCAAAAACTGACCCAGTTTGTTATGATTCTATTATTTGTTTTTCGTTTTTATCAATCTCGTTTCGACTTTTTGCAAAATACGTTTTAGTTAAGTATTTGTTTTAAAGAAAAAAAAAATGTGGTTTTTATTTTAAAAGTGTTAAAGCGTTTATATTTTTCATAGTAATAATTTGTACAACTGGTTTTTTTATATAACATTCAGGCAGTCACTTTCTTTTAGCTTGTTGAAAAACACGGAAATTTTAATACAGTACAGATGTTAACAACCAACCTGACTAAATATAAATATGTTATTATCATTAAATTATGTATTTAAAAACCTATTGTTCTTTATTCTTACATTAATAACGTAATTTTTAAACGGACTTTTAATATATTTCATGCATATTATATATACATATTATAGATAAGCATAGTCCAATATGGTTTCTTATGAATTTAAATATTGTATGAGTAACAAGTTAATAAGTCACAGTTCATACCTAGTAACAGATTATAATTTATGTGAATTGATGCGTACAATTGAAGATACAATTTAAATAATTCAATCTCGGAGAAGAGATTAGAGTTATAATTACTTTACTATAATTTAAGAAAAAAAAACATAATTTCAATATAAGACTTTAATAAACACGATAAATTAGTAATATTGAAGAAATTTTTCTATTAAATACTTACGATTTTAGCGCACAATTATTACGTCCAAAAAAACTTCATAAATTATATTTAATAAAAAAAGCCACAAAACACTTCTATAATCCACACACTATTATTGTAATAATACTTACTTTTTTATCTTTAGTTTTCATTAAATATAATGCATCGTTTATAATTTATTGAAGGATGTAACTAAACACATTTTAAAAATCACTTATCATACAATAATATTTCACTACATTACAGAGAACTTATGTGTTACATATATTTAATTGGTTAAACTGTTTTCAAACGTTTCGTTTACTACGTTCGGAGACATTACGATATTTTTAAAACATCGAACGGATATAAACGACCACACTAGACGGAGTTCGCGACCAAACTGCCAAACGAATATGGCATTCTGCAAGTTGGCTTTATCTGTGACGGCTACACCATTAAAGAATCATAATAATCTGATTATTTCTACGTTTTATCTTATTGATATTTTATTATATTTTAATTCTATCCAGATAAGTACTGAATAATACACTGAAGACATAATTTGATCATAATTTGGTCTGAAAATGTTTGTCTACGAATCGTTATGAATTTATGTAAGGAAATAGAATAGACATTATTATCATTTGACTAAAATACAGTTGTATCGTTTTTTTTTGTGTAAATTATTTTCTAATACACGAAGCAGTCTATTTTTTCTTTTCTTAGCGTTTCTTTTCAGATATGCCAAGCGTTAAGAAGAATACACAGTAGGTGGATTTAAATACTATTTTAATATTGATTTTTGTTTCCTTTTTTTTAAGTAAGTACGTCTTCTTAGCCCTTAGTTTTTGTATGGAAGCGTAGTTGATTGAAGTCAGAGTAATTTTAGATAATGGTAAGTACAAAAAGAGAATCTCTCGACAATAACCTGTTTCGTATAATTTGGCACGATGAAAACCTTAGTTAGCTGAATTTACGCCATGTTAGAAACGAGTTGTAGTTACTTCGTTATCACTCTGGAATACATCTTCACTTAACATCTGATGAAATTATGATGATGCATTGAGTTGGTTGAGCGCATACAGTTTAAAATATAAAAGGCTCGCGAGCATGTTAAAGTAAATGTGTGTAAAAAAAGATCTGAGAGCAATGACTTGTTAATTTATTAATTCTCCACTATTTATCTTTAAATTAAGCTATGTGTGTAGGAGTCGTTGGTAATTCGGTAAAACTTTTATAATTATAAAATATAAATAACTAGGTACCTTTAAAACAAAGTTGAATTAGTTATACCATTGACAACTCAACAACGGCTGTGCCGATTTTAATGATGTTTAATTTGTTGGATTGGTCTCCGTTTCGAATAGCAAAGTAGAATTGATAAAATTCACAAACAAAAAAAATAGTTTAAAGAAAATTCTTTTTTTCATACATTCATTATGGAAAGGCTTTGTTGATATTAGTTTGTATAATTTCGGTGAAAATTTGTTCGACTCTCGTCCTCTAGAAGTTTGGAAGAAAAACTAAATTTAATCTAGCTAATAACATGACATTTAAAGATTCTAAGGCGGTATGAAGTTTACCAAGGCAGCTAATGTATTGATATCCATCCATCCAGTCAACCGAAAGACGTCAACTACTGGACATAGTTCTCCCCCACAGATCTCCACGACGACCGGTCTTGTGCCACCTAATCCAGCAGACTCCCGCGACCTTCACCAGGTTGTCGGTCCACCTTGTAGGCCGACCCACGCAACGTCTTCCAGTGCGCGGCAGCCATATGAGAACCCGTTGGCCCCATCGGGCATTGGTTCTACGAGCAATGTTCCCAACCCACTGCCACTTAAGTTTAGCAACACTTCGGGCAATGTCGGTTACTTTGGTTCTTCTGCGGATCTCCTCATTTCTGATTCGATAACGCAGGGAAACTCCGAGCATAGCCCTCTTCATGAAATTGATGTAAAAAATCTATAAATAATCTCTCACAGGCAGAGATGTCTCTTCTAGACATCACTGTCGTCCACGTTATGATCCACCCTATAATAAACCTTTTGAAATTAAGACTCGTTTGACATGGTGCCTGAACTTATTGTCCTCTAAATCGGTAATATGCTTTGAGGCCACCACCAACAATAATAATGTATTCTATATTTATGTGAATGCTCGTTTTATATTTTTTACTTATTATGGATACATCATTAATGTAGATAATATTCATCGTGAGAAAATGAACGAATATAGTAATTAGCAGTACTTACTTCGGAAGTAATTACATGTAAGAAAGTTCTTTCATTTGTGTTTATACTAGCAGTACTGCTGGTTTCATTTGCGTTATTTTCTATTACTAACTGCATTATATATCTTAAATTTTCAATGGTAAAGTATTAAAGTGTTTAAATTTAAAATAAAAATATCTCAGAGGAGGTAGTGAGGCCGGATGCCACGTTAACGGACGCGGGTTCGAGCCCACCTATCTAACTCTAAAATCAGGCCGAGCTTTCGGTGAAGGAACACATCGTGAGGAAACACTAACATAGTGGTAGAGCATCTTCTAATATACCCGCTTGGGTAGCTACCACATTCAAGTTAGAAAACCTGTCGCTAAATACCAACAGGTGTGTTAAGAACCAGTATATCTAGAATTAGTGTGTTTACCATCCTGGACCACATTGTCACTTAACATCAGGTGAGATTGTGGTCAAAGCACTGAGCCTATACCATGGAAAAAAAGTATTGGAGTAGGGTACTTTCTAACTGCCAGCCTGGTTGGCTAATATCTTCAAATTTGTCTCAAATCTATTACCATTCACATATAAGAATATTCCTGCAGCATCACTTGAGAGCCAGTAAAACTAGGCGTATCATATTTACCATCGTCACAAAACATTACTGATAATGAAGCTCAAACGCTACAATAATGTAAAAATCCGCTTTGTTTTATATAACACAGTAATTTATACTAATAAATAAAATTGAAGTCTGCTTGTAATGTCAAAATAACATTTCTTTTACTAAATACATATGATTGTATATATGATTTACAACAAAAATATATATATTTTGAAATTTTAAATTAAGTCTGTAAATTTCGTTTTTAAAATTAAGTCTGTCCGTTTGTTCCGGGTATTCTCCGAAATGGCAGAACCGACTTTGACGGGACTTATTTTGTTAGATAGGTGAAGTTACTCCGCATAACTTAGGGTACTTTGGTTTTTGGAAAATTATTAGAGTTCTAAATAAAAAAAAAAATAAAAAAAACAATAAAACTCATGAAATTTCGTATAAAATCCGATTCATCGCACAATTTCACTGGCAGGTGTTTGAATTTATGAGAAATATGTTTACTTTATCTAAGAACTAAAATTAAAATGCAGTGAAGAAAATATAAAACGCGGGCTCACAGATAGTGTACTATTTGCAGTAAACAGTATAAAAAAATAATAAAATAATAATAGTAGTATATTCACGTAAGATTGACGCGGTAAAATGTGGAAGAATTCTTCTAGCCTCAGACGAGTGGATTGTATGTCTGAATTATATATTACCTTTTAAGGAGGGGATTCTAATGCGTGCCATAACGTCGAAAAATAGTTATATTATCATTACTCTTTAGCTTCATATATAAATTCAAAGGGTAGATATGAACATTTGATAATTTATATTTTATTATACTTGTTTCGTTTGTCCAGATCGAAAATTCTCCATGATTTTCTACACTTTCTGAAGCGATGATAGCTCAGTGCTAGTAATATCAGATACTCTATCAATAGATGGATATTCAAATCCACCTATCCTATTCTATAATCAGCCCGAGGTTACAGTAAAGGAAAACCTAATAATTTATTAAAGGTAGCATACAGCCATTAGATCAATTCGTGACATAACAAAATAAACTAAAACGCCTTCAATGGTATAATTTATAAGCTAATAATAATTTCATCATACTTTCGAAGGAATCGATAGGAAACGTAACATAAATATCAATAAAAAAAAAAAACACAAAAAAAAAAAAACATTAGAACACAAAAAATACCTTGATCATTATTCTGATTTATTTGTTACATAAATCAATTAAAATCACTTAAACAGACATTAACATATTGGATAAAAATTTAAATATTTATACAGGCGCTTTCAAAATTCTTACATAAATAGTGGAACCAAGATGAAGTACCTAACAAATTTTTTTTCTTGTATATAACAAAATTATTTACAATGTACTGACAAAGTATAAAATTTATAATTATATTATAAAGGAAAACTGGATGCAAGTTTTAGTTACAACTATTTCTGATCTGCAATGCAATCGGATCATGCAATGCAGATTTTAAGAGAATATCCTAGCGACATTCATTCCATACAAACGTAGTCGCCTGTTCCCTCCCTGGATAATAGCATTATGATAAATATTTTTATACCAAATAATATATATCCACCACGGCCATGCACCTATTATGTACCTGCATTAGTTATTGTAGAAATTAGAAGAAAATGAAAAAATGTCCGATGTTTACCGTCATTTTCAGACGTTCGTCAAACAAATTTAATGGATAACATTTAAAAAAAGCAAAACGTACTGGTGTCGACAAAGTCTGTATTCTTCTAAAACTGAAAAAAAAAAGTGTTTTGATGGTGCTGTCCCTTGAATCGTATGTTATTCACAATTTCATGAGTTTTAATTTTTTAATGGGAAACCCTAATTATTTTAGAAAAAACAATAGTACCCTTAGTTATGCTAAATAACTTCAGATATCTAACAAATAAAGTCCTGTCATAATCGGTTCAGCCGTTTCGGAGATTACCCGGAACAAACAAATTGTATTTTAGGTATAGGTACCGTATTTAAAATCATGTGTAATTAGTAATAAAAATGTTTAAAAATATTTTATATATTAGTATAAATATAGATTCCGGCAGATACAGTTTAAGAGTGACTCTTGTATTAGATAATCATAACCATAATTCATAATATGTATGTATGAATTAAATAAATAAATAATTTGAAAAGATGATGGCGTAGTGGATTGTGCTATCGGATTCTACGTCAATGGAGTGTTAAAAACTATCCAACTCTAAAATCAGCCTGAGCTTTCGGTGAAGGAAAACATCGTGAAGAAACCATAGCATGGTAGTAGGGCATTTTCTATAATGTCCGTCTGGGTAGCTACAACCCTCAAGTTTGAAAACCTATCGCCAAATACCAATAGGTGTGTTCTGCTTGCATCACTTGAGAACCAGTACCTCTAGGCTTAGTGTGTTTTCCTTCTTGAACCACATCGTCACTTAACATCGAGTGAGACTGTGGTCAAAGCACTAATCCTATATTGTATAAAAAAAAAACTAAACGTTGCTACTTTAAAAAAAAATGTCGAAATCTTGTGAGTTTGAAAACTGGTTGGAAGATAGCTTACGGGATCAGTTAGTTTGCGGATTGAGCTCAGAAACCATTCGGCAACGACTTTTTGCTGAATATAAGCTAGATTTTGAAAAGGCTTACAATCTTGCCATCAGTTTAGAAGCGGCAAAAGGGACGCGGCTTCGATTGAAGATCGTCTAGGCGAATGCAGCGTCAACGTCGACACAAGAACGGGGTGTGCACCAGTGCTACGGAACATGTCTACCACGGGAGTACCGGCGAAAGGAGCGGGGTCATCGCGCGCAGCTCGCGGAGGACAGCCAGCAAGTACTTTGGCGGGACTAGGTCTCTGGTGTCGTGCGTGCGGGGGACCTCATGTCGTCACGAGGTGGCGGTTTGTACACTACTTCTGCAAGGAGTGTAACCAACAGGGACACTTGCAGCGAGTGTGTCCACATATGACGCATCAACATCGTGTATGTGAGGCGGTTCAGAGTCAGCAGACGTGGGTAGCGAGGGCAGTGACGAGGTAATTATAAGAAATCTCAATCATTTTCATGAATTAAAATTAAAAAGTTGTAGTTTGGTGGTTGGATATTATACTGGAGAATTAGTACGGCCTATAGGAGTGATCCAACCTCTTATAGAATATAATAATACCACTAAAAATCTGGAATTATTTGTGTTACGGGATGCTAATTCATCTTTATTAGGCCGACAGTGGTTATCAGAACTAAAAGTACAATTACCCACGTTAGAATATAATGTACTATATAATAAGGGTGATAAGACTTTTAATGTATAGGAATTCAGTTTCAGATACTGTGAAGTGTTCACGGACGGGCTGGGCCGTTTTTACTGGAGGTCTCGTAGGCAAAAGTGTGCGGGAGGACGCTCGGCAGGTATTCATGCGCGCGCGGCCGTTCGCCTACGCGTTACGGGAACCAGTGGAGCGGACGCTCGATCTGCTGGTACGTGACGGCATACTCACACCTGTGGATCGCTCCGACTGTGCTACACCTATCGTTCCGGTAGTAAAAAAAGACGTTAAATAAGGTCATCGAAGTCGACCGTTACCCGTTGCCTCGTATGGAGTTCATTTCATATCCACAACCTTTCTCACACCAACCTCTTCTTCATCACATCACAAGGACCGAAGATTACTTATTAACTTTCGCCATGGTAAAGATTGTTAAGCAGTAAAGTTTCATATAAATTAGGTATTTAATGTTTTCAATTGCAAAATGGAATAGGTATTATACCATAAATAACAAAGCTGTTAGCAAAGCAGTTATTTACTCGAGATTTTTTGGCATTTTTCTTTATTTACACTAAATTTCCGTGATCGAATTCACTTGATAAACTATTATTTCTTACGGCTCAACCCACTGACTGGCTTACCTCCGTCCGTAAGAATTTATATCCGATCCTAAGGAATAGATAGGGTTCCGGACGCTACTAGGTTAACCGAAAACGATAGATAACATTTTTTTAAATAAACACTACAATTTACTCAAATCCTTATTGAAAGATGTTAACTATGGTTGGAAAACTTTGCCAACGTCATATAACAACTTACAGGCGATAATACTTCATTAAATTTCATATAGACATATCGGCTTAAAATATTATATTACTAGGTGTGTGCCCGCGGCTGCGTTCGCGTTTCATATATTTTTCACTGTGTAATATAGTTTTTAATTTTTTTATTCGGAACTGTAATTATTTTCTCATATGTCATAGATATAACTCATAAATTGTAATATCTGCCACTTTAAAATTAACTGCCAGTAAAACAAAACAATTTTCGAAAAACAAAAGTACCCTAAGTTACGAGAAGTAACTTCAGCTATCTAACAAAAAGAGTCCTGTCAAAATCGGTCCAGCCGTTCCGGAGATCAACCAGAACAAACAGACAGACAAAAATTTTGAACATTGTGGTTTTGGTATAGGTATCGTATATACATTAATATCTATTTAGTAACAAAAATATTTTGACATTACAAACAGACACTTCAATTCTATCTATACTAAATAAATAAAATTATACTGTACCAAAAATTCAAATTTTTAAAATTTATGTCTGTTTGTTCCGAGTAATCTCCAGAACGGCTGGACGGATTTTGACGGAACTTTTTTTGGTAGATAGCGGTATTACTCTGGGTAACTTAGGGTATTTTTAATTTACGAAAATAATTAGGGTTCCGCGTAAAAAAATAAATCTCATAAAAAAAAATTGAATAAAATCCGATTTAAAGTAGTGTTATGGGCAAGTGCTTGAATTTATGAGAAAATATTTATATATCTCTTCGTACTAAACTAAAATTAGGGTTCCGTATAAAAAAATAAAATGCAGTGAAGAGTATATGAAACGCGGGTGCAGCCGCGAGGACACAGCTAGTTTATTAATATACATGTGAAAAGTTCGATATAGGTGGCTATATTTAAAATGCGATGTGTAAAAACGGATCACTATGGGGAATAATGCGAGCGTGTATTCAGCTGAAAAGGGTAACCAGCGCAAGGGCACCAAAATCTCGGCATAATCTGCTATATAGGTAAAAAAAATCCACTAAATTTTCCCTAGCTAAACCTAATGATTTGTTAAAAAAAAAAGAATTTCCACTACAGGTACAAGGTTCCTTAATGGAATTCAATGTGCCGAACTCAACGGCGTATTATTTCTAACGTTCATACGTTTATATATGTTTGTTCCTTAATAACTCTGAAACGATCGGACCGATTTAAATGAAATTTGGCATAGATGTACATTTTGTCAAGGAAATAAACATGAGATAATCATAAATAACTCCGCTGAGTTATTACATCAACATTTGATTTACGCAAAGCGGTTCGGGCGATATTTGACGTAAACATTATTTGCATCTACCTATATAAATGGACAAAATATATTTAATAGACATATATATATATCTGTTATATTCTGCTGTCAAAACCAAAAAGGGCGAAACTTTGTAAAAAAATTCTAAAGTTTCGAAAGAAAACATCATATTATGTTATTTAGTTTTTTTATGCATATATTAAAGCAATTGCTTTTACGTGAGTCTCGTCTACTCTATGATTATAATTCCATTATGTTGTTCCATTTATTTTCATTTCAACTTGGCAAAAAAGAGAAAAAATATAGACATTAATAGCATCAGATGAGATTTAACGGTTAAAACGCTGCAGAACCTGTAAATAGTATGAACAATATTATTGTGACTGTGATTTTATTTGACAAGTGATAAAACTTCGAGTATAAAACATGGTAATCAAATTTACGGGGATACCCGTTTAAATTGAATTTATGAGACGTTTGCACATTTAAACAAGATCGATGGACGTTGATGCTTTACGAAGTAGATCAGTGAAAATATTTTACTTATGCACATTCAAGTGACATTAATTCATTAATTTTTTTTACACGGAATAAGCTCAGTGCTTTCACCATAATCTTAACTGATGTTAAGTGACGATGTGGTCCAGGAAGGAAAACACTCTAAGCCTAGAGGTATAGGTTTTCAAGTGATGCTGCCGGAACACACCTATTGGTATTTGGCGAGAGGTTTTCAAACTTGAGGGAGGTAGCTATCCAGGCGGGCATTATTAGAAGATGCCCTACCACCATTGTTTTCAGCACGATTTTTCCTTCACCAAAAGCTCAAGCTGATTTTAGAGTTGGATATGTGGGCTCGAATCTGCATCCATTGACGCGGAATCCGACCACACTATTCACTGCGCCAACATCGCATTAATTGTAGTTTCGGTAGTAAACTTAAGGTAAAATATTCTAGACTAGCTGCGTGCCTGCAGCTCTGCCCGCGTTTTATATATTCTTCAATGAGTAATATAGTTTGTAAATAATCATTGGAAAAAAATATTTTGATGATGCGGGATTTATTTTTTTGGTAGATAGCTGAAGTTACTTCGCGTAACTTAGGATACTTTTTTTTAACGTGGGAAATGCATTTACGCATCCTCCCTGCCATTTCTAATCTAGGAGGTAAAATATCCCAGATTAGAGATGCGAGGAAGTTATGTGGCACTTGTTCTGTGTGAGGCGCCAGGTATACCCACTAAAACCCACGATTGCATCCGCCGTCTTCTGGGGGGCGAAGACTCTACTACTCTCCCTGTCTTTCCCCCCGAACTTCCATCGGGCAGCACATGCGCTTTTCTACCAGGTGCAGACCCCCCGTTAAGTTCCGTCCTGTGGGGAAATTGGCCGGTTTTGCCCGGACACCTATCCTCCAGAACCTCCAAGCTCCTGTTGATCCCTCCCAATGCACCGTCACCGTCGCCATAGCCGCTGTAACTACTTTGGCAACAACAATTGCCAGGGATCTCCATTCTTCTGCCTCCTCACCCTCATCATCACCCGGTGAGCCTCCAACGTACTGCGTCTGCACCGATCGCTGCCCCTTCTCCACCTTTTTTCTAATTCTCTCATTTTACTTATCTCCGTTTTTAATTCCTTTTCCTTCCTAATCCTCTCCTCATCCCGCTTCTTCCATCCAGCATTTATGGCCGCCATTTCCCTCCGATACCGGCATATTTCGTTGGATGAAACCATCAAAATATTACCGGTTCGTTCCAAGACTCTGGCATACTGACCCGACCCCCTCTGTCTCACTAAACTCCTCCAATTCTATTCGTGTGTCCATAAATAAATTATCGACCTCATCATCCCTCATCTTCCGGAAGTCCTCTAGAACTTCCCCATCGCCTTCCTAGGCCTCTGCCTTCGCCCTTAGCTCTCCTCCTGGCTTGGCCGTGTTTTCGGCATTATACGACAGGGGCAGAAAGATAGCCACCCTTATACCATCGACCCTCCTATTCGGCACAACCAAAAAAACCCACAATAAGAAGAACAGGTAACGATAGTAAAACAGACAGCAATAAAATATCAACAAAAAGTAACAATAATAATAACAGACAATAATAACCTCCCAAAATAACTCATACCCTCCAACAAAAAATAAGCAGCAAAAGCAATTCAGAACAAAAACACAACAAAGTATGGGGAAAAGTTTATGGGGAAAGTCCCTCTGTCCGCCAAGAGATGGCGCCACAATCGATATACATCGCACTATAATAGCGCTAGCAAAAAACCACCTTTTTTTTTTTGACGGGGGGAAATGCATTTACGCACTACCCTTACCTATTGTATTAGTGAGAGCGAAGTCCCCCAATACAATAGGTAAGGGGGCACGGAGGGACGAACACCGTGCCAGTGTGGGACTCGCCCGGGCGTGAAGCGCCCGGAAATACCCACTAAAACCCCCCGGGGCCGTCCGCTGCATTTGGGATGGGGGCGACACAGCAAAAAACCACCTGAAGTAACCGTTCCTTAACTCAAAAGTTAGGCAAGTTTCCAAGAGATGGCAGCACTGGTAGTTTTGCTTGCGCTACCAAAGTACAATTCGCAAACCACCTAAGCGGCGACCAAACAACAAACGGTTTCCTTCGTACCCTGCCAGCCCCTCAAAGTACCGCAGTCGCACCTGTATCTTGGGGTACCTACTTTTGTATTTTCGAAAATAATTAGGTTTCTGCAAACAAAAATGAAAACTCCTACAGTCATGAACAAAATCCGATTCAATGGTCTTTTTTACTTGCAAGTGTTTGAATTTAATGTAAGAAATATATTTCCTTTTGGGTTATATTACCAAAAACAAATTTCAGGTTTCGCGTAAAAAATTAAAACTCACAAAATTGTGAACATAATTTCTTTCAATGGACAGTTTTACTTTGTTCACTTTATTTATGAAAAATGCCCTTTCTTTCTGTAAGTATCAATATAATTTTGGGCTTTTACAAAAAATATGGTCCGTTCTTTTCCAATGATAATTTAAACGGAATAGAAAACCTAATACGCTGGCGAAGCCAGCTAGTAATGTTATAAAAGTCTCTTAATCTGTGTCTCTTGAAATAAAGAAATTCTTTACTTCTCAAAAACCACTGGACCAATTTCCATTAATCTTTTTTAAATCATAACTATAACATCTAACCAAATTTTAGTAGAAATATTGTTAAACCTAAACAATCTTTATTGTGTTTATGATTGTAATCTTTATTTCATTATTTTTAAGAACTGTCAGTAACTTACATATACTTAATAAAAATTCTATTGAATTATTGATAGTATTAAAGACGTATTTAAACCACGATCAGAAATAAATTCGTTTCAAAATACGTAATAATCACTAAAACAGTTCAGATCATACTAAAGTTTTGGTTTATTTTACACTAAATATGTTTATCAAACAGTTTAAGAATGATTCATTCATTCGCGCATAGAAATCAATGATTCTCAAAGTTGTATGTATTATCATTGTCTTTTAATAGTTAATTTTAACATTTCACAGAATAAATGATGTTTCAACGGAGCGCAGTATTGACTTGTTAATAAATAAAAATAAAATTAAATAATGGTTATATTTCTCCGTATTTATTACTACCAATTTCACTACTATGTTTAAACTGTATAAAATGAAATATAAATTTATTTATATTAGTAAGAATCTCTCGTTCTCGAAGAGATTTCTAAGTCTTCTTATTTTTCGCTTTTCCCGTTCATTTTTCGCCTTCCACTTTAATGATATCGTCTTCCCACTAGGCAACTAGTCTACCTCTCTTCCTAGTGCCTGGTGGTCGTTTACAGGATGTAATCCTGTGAATACATAGATTGTATCTTTATCTGGCTATGTGACTAGCCCTTTTTTTTCAGGGGGAATTGCATTTACGCACTTATGTGACTAGCCCTGTGCCACTTAATTATTTAAGATGGATATAGAGCGTTGTTAACTTTTATTCTTGTTCGTATATTTATATATACTCTTACACTATACTTTTTCATAATTCCCTCCATACCATAAACTGTCTTAATTTCCGCTAGTCTTAGATATATATTTATTCTGTTGACTTCCTTAGATGTTTTATGGTTTATGTCTAGAACAACAGAAATTATTACGTGTTACTGCTAAGTGGCTGGTTCGTTAAAAAGTTCGGGAACCAACGTTATAGAATATTTGGTAATCTTCATCTGTCATCGGTTCTTTCAATCTCATTCATTCGATCCTTTCATTCGTGTTCTAAAAAAACAACAAATAGTTAATAATAAAGTTAGAAAATCAATCAATATACATACAGATTTCATTTAGGAATGTGTGTGTTATGTAATTGAATTCGAAAATTGCATGGGATTCTTCATTGAGTTTGTGTATCGTTTATTGATACAATTTTAAGAGTATATCTGCAAAATAAAGAAACAACAGTTATAAAAAGCGGCGTCTTCCTATTTGTGCATTAGTTGGTTTATTGTTAGATAACTTAGTTTACTGATTAGAAATTATTCTGGAATTGTTAATATACTACATGATTAAGTTTCATAATATATTTGGTTCTTTTTGTAAGGAAAAAATGGTATATTGAGAAATATTTGCGAAGATATTTCTAAGTACTTTAATCCGAGGCCAGCGTGATACAGTGACACTTTCAGTAGCATAACACTCATTACACTGCACCACACAGTCCTGCATACCATATACGTGGTGGTCGAAACTGCCATCCCGTAAACTATGAATTTGACCTTGAAGTACGTAGTTTCTCTTGACCACCATGTTTTAATTTTCATTTAATTAGGGTAAATTTCGCGTAATTTACATCCAAGGTAGCATAATAATACCATAAAATATATGTTTCTTTTTTATTTTCAAAATAAATTACAATATGTCTGTAAATACTATCATGACCATATTAAGCCGACAATAAGTTAATCTAATATATCTTCTTTTTCCGCTCATCTCTATCAGTCACCATTAATTCATTCAATTTTTTTGACTTCTTGTCTTCCCTCTCACACTCCATCTATATTTTCTGTGGCCGTCCTCTCCCCCTCCAACCATCAGCTTTCATAGTCATAACTTTTTTGTTACATGCGTTTCGTCTCTTCTTAACACATGCCCATAACAAGACAATGGAAACGATAATGGCGCAGTTGGTGGCGCGGTGGGATTCCGCGTCAATGGACCGATCCCACCTATCCAACTCTAAAATAATCAGCCTAAGCCTTTGGTGAAGGAAACCATCATGAGGAAATGATAGCATGGTGGTAGGGTATTTTCTAATATTGGCCGCCTAGATAGCTAACACTCTAAAGTTTGAAAACCTGTCACCAAATACCAACAGGTGTGTTCCGACAGCATTACTTGAAAACCAGTACTTCTAGGCTTTGTGCGTTTACCATCATAAACAACATCATTACTTAACATCAAGTGAGATTGCGGTTTTCCTAGCCTATACCGATTTTCGAGCTTTTCTATTACTATTACCATTTTCAAACTCCCTCTAATATACATATTCCTGACCTTGTCCATTTTTTGTCACTTCATTTATCCATCTCAACGATGGTATCTCTGCTGCATGTAGTTTTTTCATATTTTTTACTAGCATTGGTAAAAAAGTTAATGAAAAAAGAAGTAGAATGATTTTAAAAAAATCAAATGGTACATAAGTTTATGTTTTTGTAAAATTAAAATCAAACACATATAAAATATAGGTGACATTAAATAAGGCCTTAAACTTCAGGAATCTCTAGGGAAATGAAAACAATTAAGGTTGATCTTGCAAACATAGACTGTAGATTGAACGACGCTACTTCTTAAGGGTTATGCAGACATATTTAAATAGATATAATATGGATTTTATAAATACTCTTTAATTTTCTTATGCGTCCCTAACAAGATGTTTGTCGACGACTGGTGTTAGTAAATTAAAATTAATTTTACAACGTAGATATTGTTGCTAATAACTCGATATTCATTAAAATAAGCTGCTATAGGAAACAATGAAATGATAAATTACAGTAATAAATGTTTTTACTCGATGCGATTGTAAGACTACAAATGTACGATTGATTGGATTAATAGTGAGCCAGTAAATGATTATTGTGTTTATAATAAAAAGTATATTATAATCATAGGAAAAGAGCGAATATTTGTTGATAACGTGCACCAATAGTTTTGCGGGGTGGCAGGACTTTCGTGCCTGAATGGGTTGTGATAACCATGTATATTGTGAAAAGTCCACCATTATAGTGATGTGGTGTGCTGGTTAAATGCATGTTCTTGATTTTAGAAGAAGATTATGACAGGAAATATAAAGACGATTAAGCATATAAAGTGTTTGTATTACGGGAAGATATTTACAATAAAGACACATATACACAGAGGAAAAATATTACGATTCTATTTCTGTAGGAATTGATTATTTAACAATTTAAATTTTTACGTCACTACGTCGCAATAAACATTTATCACGCTAGAAAAATATTAAATACGTGTGCACAGTGAGGTGGCGATTTGCAAGTGGTTGAGCGCGCGGCTGCCCGACGGTCGCGTGAGCACTGGTGTCACACTTTTTTGCTGTCTCTTAAATCGTCTCACTGTGCGACTCACTGATAGCATCACAATACTCTCCTGCCACGACCTTTACGTCAGGACGATCAATATTATTCTGGGAACTTAACTCTGTGACCTGTTCTGGTTGTCTGCGTTTTACCTTGAACATCTATGTCGAACGTTTTTGTGCCACGTTGAAGAACTTTGTATAGGCCTAAATAAGGTGCTTGAAGTGGTCGGCTTTCTGGTCCTTGGGGAAGGAAGAGGTGACATGTGTTGCGCAGATCCTTGGGAACGTAGAATGGACATGTAGAATGCCATGAAGTTGATTACGACGTTATCTTCGAGATAATGGAATGCAACCGATCAGATAAATCGGTAACGTCGATGGGCTCGTCGGGTGTTGCGGTGAAAAATTGTTCAGGGAGTCGCAGAGGCTCACCAAAGAGAATCTCGGCGGAAGACGCTTGAATGTCATATTTCCAAGCACTGCGCATTCTAATTCCAAGGCAAACGAACCTTTCTGTAACCAGCTTTACAGAGGCCTTTATTCCTGGGTGTCTAAGGTTGTGGGGTGAATTGAAAACTTCTCGGTAGTTAAGTAAGAGTTACGTATGGTCCAGGATTTCGCGTAGAAATACATATACCTTAGTTGTAGTGGCAGCGATCATCAAACTTTTGGAGTTGCAAGCTTGAACCATCCGTCAGTAAAGTACGCAGCACTTCGTCTTTTTCTTGTTCTTGCACCAGCCTCTATTAATGTCTCTTAACCATCCCCAAGAAACGCCTGAGTTCTTTAATAGTTTTAGGTACTGGAAAATCCAATATTGTACTTGTACATTTTCTTGAAGTGGCTGATACCTTTTTTTTTTTTTTTTTTCGAGAGAAATGCATTTACGCACTAGTTGTCCAGCCAGATCTGATAGGGACCCCCCCTTCCAGATCTGGTTGAAACACGTCTGAAGATGTGTGATAGTCTCTCGCACGAAATCGCGAGATTTCTTTACCCGAAACCCTAATTATTTTAGAATAAAAAAAAGTAACATAAATTATGCAAAATAACTTCATTTATCTACCAAAAAGTCTCATCAAAATGGACTGATCCGTTTCGGAGAGTAGCCGAAACAAACAGACAGACACCAAAATTTAAAAAGTTGAGTTTTTGGTATAGTTACCGTATATACATTCATATGTATTTAGTAAAAAGTTGTTATTTCTTTTCCCATACACTTTAGACTCTTGGTCCACACTCTTTATTTGATATGTTTTTCAACAAATTTTTGTACAATAAAAACTTTTAAAATATAAATATACAAAAAACAAAACGACTTACATCTACCTGAGCTACATAACCATTTTTATATTACTATATTATTATGTCTTCCCTTAACTATATGGTTAACCTATATTATTGTTTTTTTATTGTCTTTTTTTTTCCCTCTTTTCTCCTCTTCTCTTATTCATCTTCTCCAATCCTTAGTCACATCCTCGGGACTACCGTGGGTGTGACTTTAATTTTTAGCTTATGGTGGTTATCACCCTATCATCTTGCCTCTTTATGGACATTTTGAGGTTGTAGTCCACGATGTTCTTATCCATCGCCGTCTACGCCTTGCGGACGAACCTGCCTATCGCGTTGTCTCCTTCGTCGTTGTAGTAAACACAGGTTTCTGTGTGTCTAGATACTGCCACCACGGCATGCGGGACGCTGTCATGGCAACCCTATTGCCTTTTGTTCGAAGGATTACTACCGATGGGAATATTAGTCCCTGATCCTCGTGAATGATCAGGATGCGTGATTCCTCACAGGAGCCGAAACCACTACTTGAAAGGTTCTTTTTCTCTCTTCTTGGCTGAGAATCAGGAAAAGGGTGTTAGGTACCGTACGGGGGACTTCCACTTCTGTATACCCCACTTGGCTCATGGACTTTACTTTGGGTCTTGATTAGTAGAATCCGTCGTAGATTTCGCTCAGAGCGTAAGCTGTGTCCAATCGGGTTACGATGAGTACATAGCCTATGCTCTGTTACTTCGGCGACTGATGTTGGTCGGCAGTAATCCATTCTGAAAAGGTTCTCCCTATCGATTAACTGCAGCTGGTTATCATCTCCGATGAGAGGAAACTCATTTTCCCCCGCCAATCGTGCGGCTACCAGAATGGCCCCGAAGTGGTACATAAGAGCTTCGTCCACTATTAATCGTGGACGTCTATCTGGCTACATGAACCCGTTTATTGTATCGAGGTCATTGTACGGGCTATTTGCTCAGCGTCGCTAACGAAGCGCTCCACTAGCTTTTTTTAGGGTCTTTAGCCACTTCGATTGTGGTTGTCGCAACTGCGTCTCTCCTCTTATCGAAGTTTTGGACCAACTATGTTGTTTTCCCATAGCCCGGAACTCCGTTGATACATTGGATTTTTGGCATTTCTTAAGTGTTCACCGCGGTGCTCAAGGATCTCGAGATATTCTCCCCCATCTCGAGGTCAAGCATAATCCTGGTACACTTGGCGACTACCACTATTAGGTCCTCTGTGGGTGTTTGAAATTTCTATGAGATTTCTCCGTCTGGGCTCTGGGCTCTGCTCTTCTCCAACTCTGGTTTTGAAGCCACTTATTACGCTATAGGGGGCCATATTTTCACCGTACATAGTGCCAGCGATTTTCTGGCCGGTTTCGTTGTTGTAGATAATTCTACGTTCTCTAGTCCGTATTGCATTAGACCCTCTATTTCTAATCAGTAACCCTTTAGGATTTTTGCACAGGTGGTCGTGCTTACTGCTACTGAGGCTTCCAAGATTGCACCGAACTCGAGGATAGCGTTCTGTTCGTGATCAAGTGACTCCTTCACTGGCACAACTTTGGTAACTCTAACTAGCCCCATGTTCGCCTTGGTCCTTGTAGGTGGCTTAGCTGGTTTTCTTTTGTTTAAATTACCCTTTTTTGGATATTTACTGTTGGGAATAGTACTTTAGCGAATATGGGATGTATATTTTCTAAAAACAAGAATTCTATAAAGGCCGTTAGTGTCTCTTTTTCTAGATCACCGCTCTTAGATGAACTAACGGCTCTTTTTTGCTGCTACTTCCTCCTAGAGGCGCTCGGCTCCACATAGTCGCGCGCGTGATATGCCGACATGGGACCCATTGATAGAGTTCGGGTATTCAGTTCTGGGTTTGTCGTACAGCTGGAAGCTAAGATCTATGCCCCTGTTCTCGTACACCATCAACCTGTGGTGAGGTGTGGCCCTCCAACAGCCCAGTAGATCTATCACCTCCTCTTTCTCTAAGTCAACTACGATGGCGTCCACTTATTGTGCGAGATGTTATGTCCCCTGTTAAACCCTCCTCCTCCTATCCGGGAAAATGTCGGCTATTTTAATATTACAAACAGACATTTCAATTTTATTTATTAGTATAGAAGTATAGACTAGAGGGCGCCCGCGACTTTCTCTAAATTTGTAATTGAATTTTCTACTTTTGTTTTATTTTTCAAAACCTAATCTTTACCGAACGACACATGCTTTTTATACACAGGCAATTTTTTATATTTATAACCTTTAAATCGCTAATTAACATATACTTTATGCACGTTTTTGTTTTAGTAGCATTTGTTTTTAAAAATATTAAAAAAATAGAATCAGATTTTTCCCCTAAATTAAAGTCAAATCTCGACTACAAGGCAAACACTAGCATAGATAATAAATACCTTAGTATATTTCTTAAACCAATTGCATGTGGAATGTCTTTTAGATGCTCCGGCGAATGACTCATTTAAAGGCACTTTAAAATTTGCAATTTTGCTGGCTTGCGTAGTCGTAGCTTGATGTTTATCGCTGCCCTGAAAGCTATTTTAATGTACTTATTGTATTTTTTACTGAAAAAATTGAATGAAGAACATTATCCTTAACTAATCATAAAAAAAATTAAATTAATCCGAAACAGAATGTACTACTGTTTAAACTGGCTTAGAAAAATAAAAGTATGTCTTGTAAAGATTCCGATGGCGACACGAGGTGAGTAAATAATCAATCAATATCATTCAATTGAATTAATTTATAGATAAAATTGCATATTATATATTTCACAACAGTTTACGGAAACACCCTTGTTCTAGGATATAAAAACCGAAATTCTAAAATTCAAGTCTGAATATCTAATTTTCCACCTCAATGAACCCCGATCATTACAATGAAATACAAACTTCCATAAGAAATAAATTTTTGAGGTTATGTCACCTTTGAACAATCATTGGTAATTTTGTATATTGGCAACTTGATGATTTTCAATGCACGCCGACTGCTGCCACGGCCGGCTCGCGCTTTATTTTCATCACAAGTCTAACCTAAAACAAACTCAGTTGGATTTGCTGGATCGTTTGGAATTGTTATATATGGAATAATAATAAATACTAATATGGATAATCAGTTTAGATTTTTTTTGTTGTTTTATCTATAATAATAATGAGTAATTATAAAACAACAATAAATATGTATACAACAACAAAATTATCGTTTTATAAAACTTTAAAAATGCACATATGAAATCAAAATCATCTTCCATTACACGTAACTTCAAACACATTTAACAAAAAATGAGGTATCTCCGCGGGTTGCGGGGGGTGACATTTAGAAAAGGTATTCAATCCCTATAAAAAAACAATACTTAACAACCCCAAATTCGAGATTCGAATTTCAAATCTCGACCAAAATAAAGTACATTTTTACTGCATTGTCGTTAATACATAAGTACCATAGATTCTAACTAATTTTAGTAAAGAAACGTATTCCTTCTTAATTTAATATCATGCTCATTATGGACAGCTTTTACGTTTCCCTCTGTGAGATAACTTTGTGAGGATTTTACGACGTTCATATCTGTTTTGTGCACTTCAATTAATAGAATTTGAATTACTAACTGCAAATCTATAAAACAATTAATTCGGATTTTTAGATCACACAATTAGATGATAAGAAATACGTTATTTACTGGTAGGTTATTGCAAATAGATTCACAACTTGCATGTTAAATCGATGAGTACAAAAAATGGTTTTCATGTTAGCAAAAATAAAATACAGCACTCAACATAATACTTTAGTAATTAAAGTTTAAAATTTATGCGAAGTTCATGATGAGTTAATTTTACGTGCGGTAGCTGTCGGTCGATGAAGTTTATTTAATACAGGAACTTTTCTCCGTTCTCATCTACTGAACTGAAACAAAAGAAATCAAGAGAACTTACGGTAAATCAAAGCGTACTAGTAAAACCGGAAAACTTTCGAAACATGCCTTTGTTGTTTTTAAATTAAAACCTGTACAAATTTTAAGTTCTAATTAAAGATTTGAAACGATTACCAAATATGTTTCGCTGACACTACGCCTAGGTACTGATTAGATTTGCAGGTTCATAGCGTTTTTACGTCCGATTAGATTGCGATTACCGACCACGTTGTGATAAACCCCAAAACTTCAATTCATAACTCACTGCGGTTGGACGGATTTAAAGTTCAAACAGAGAATACGCAATTGTTGAAGGACTGTATTGACTGAGGATGAAATACTGAACTAATGAAGATCGCCAATAGTTTGTAACTTACTATGCTTATCAATAAGGTAAATCGTCATCAATTTACATACATTTTATTTTTTTTAAATGGTACATTGATTCTCTCCCCCCCCCCCTCCTCCGGTGGTGGCCAATGACGTGCTCCGTTCCCCAACTGGGGAGGCTCTTGACGCCGCTGCCAGCGCGATACAGTAACACTACCCATGCATCAAGCATTACACGCACAACACTGCATACACACTACTGCACATAACACGCAGGTACATAGGTTCTGTAAGGAACCTTTTTTAAAAAAATTTAAGAAATAAAAAATGTAGGGTTTAGCTAGGTTCAAATTTCGCGGAAAATTCATGATATAGGTAGCGGCCTAGCCGAGGTTTGAATCATTGTGCTAGTTACCTTTTGCGGCTGAGTGCCTTTAGCACTCGCCCCCAAAGTTCGGTGAAGCTGTAAAGACCCTCCCGGTCAACAGCATTAGCTAGGTTAGAAAAAAAAACATTGATTCTGAAATTAAAAACGAATATATCTCTATGGTATTTTTTATGTGGAAAAAATCTTATTTAAATATGATTGCATCAGACTGCCATGTCATAGGATGAAACTATATCCAGGTTGACTTAATATTTCGAAAGGACACGGTATAGTTTACAACACTAGGATCAAACTAAGTTTTTTCATTATTCCGAAACAAATATATCTTTGATGCAAACATAAAACCCCTTTTCTATTGCAATCTGTGAAAGTAACACTTGCAGGCAGATATTTTTACCGATTTTCTGTTGTTTTAATGTTTAGTAGCAATTGACGAGCTCTATTTTCATCAACAAGAAGAATCTCGAAAACAGTTTTTTTTCCCCTAAATTTTCAATAATAATTATGATTAAATTACAATCACTGGTCGAACATTAATATTTATACATGAATAACAGAACTATAATAAAACTGATCTATAATATATTATGTGTAAATCGATTGAAAGAAAATTGTAAAGGCCTAATGCAGTAATGCGTGTATGAATACGAGCTTATTTGCCTATTTCCGATTGCGAGAAGTACTCTTATCAGACGATGCATTGACGGAATACATTGAAGGAAATAAGCATACGAACTGCAGTTAAAGGACCTAATACATTTTCCATGTATTTGTTTCGTTGCGATTGACTGACAATATTACAAAGATTAAACGTTCATTCTTAGCTTTGTAGTAACTTATTCCTTTTTTTTTCTCTTTCATTATGTTGATTATGTTTTATAATTGTTGGAGTATATTTTATAGGTTAAAAATCCGACTTGGATTACTAACTAACTAACTAACCACACATTTTGTCTGTCTACAATGAAATATAATCTACGGTTTAAACTTTCTCTCTTTTTCTATACGGAATGAGCTTAGGCCTTTGACTACAATCTCAAAAAAAAACATAAGTTTACGCCTGTTATCCCCAAAGGGTTAAGCAGAGGTGAAATGGTGAATTACACCACCCACATTTCGTCGAGCCTAGTACCGTCCCAGATGTGACAGGGGACGAGCCTGTCACTATATCGGGCACAAATTCCAAACTCCGGGATGATACTAAGTAGAAGAAAAAAAACCCAATACCACTTGACCCGACCCGTGGATCGAACCCGAGACCTCAGAACGGCAGTCGCACCGTAATGTTAAGTGACGATGTATTCTAGGATGTTAAACACACTGAGCCTAGAGGTACGGCTGTGCAGTGGTTCCGGCTTAAGAATAGTACCACTTCATATCGTTCCCGTGAATAAGGGATAAAACAGGGTGTGAACAGAAGCATTTTTTGAGCACCACAAACATCTACTGCGATCGCCAACCCGCCTGCCAAGCGTGGCGATTATGGCAATTCCCCCACTTTTCTTTGGGGGAGACCTATGTCCAGTAGTGGACGTCTTTACGGTTGTATGGATGGATGGAGAAGTACTGGTTCTCAAGTGATGCTGCCGGAACACGTATTGGTATTTGCCGACAGGTTTTTAAACTTGAGGGTGGTAGCTACCCAGGCGGGCATCACTAGAAAATGGCCTACCATCATGAAAATCTCTTTAGACTTTTGGAAGAAATACTTGTATTTGTCAAACGAATAAAACTTCAAATCAAAACTATTATTATAGAAGATGATTATAATTTAAAAAACGAATTATAATCATCTTCTTTAATATCTTTAATTATGGACTCGTTTGAAAGATTTTTTCACTTATACAATATTGACGTACATTATTACTATTATAAAAATGTCCTAAACATCTCATTTCCTATTCCCAACTTACTTGATGTTGGCGCAGTATGTTATCTTCTTCCATACGTCCCTATCAGCCATCATCTCTTTTTTCTTTCATATTATCCCTAACACATGCCATCAACAATGATTTGGCCTGTATCTACTTTTCTATCCTTCGGCATTCATATTCAATACTATTTTATCCATATGGACTTCCTCTCTTCTGATACTATGTCTATACCATGAAAATCGATTTCTTGTTCTATCATGTGCGCAACTTTAAAACTATTATTACAAATATGTATATTTCTTTTAAAAATGTATTATTTCTTAAAAACAGATAGTATCCGGCGTAATTTATTCCATCATAATTTACTTTACTAAAATATTCCACTCTGAATATACTGTAATATTTATGTTGAGAAATGTACGTATTAATGATCGCTCCGCTGTTATATGATTTTTGTATGTTTGCTATTCGGTTGAACATGAATCAGTATATTTAATATGTCGATGTGAAACCTAATAAATCAACAATACCGTTTATGATCCTAGTTTATATAATTAAATTATTTTGTATTCTTTTGTTATTATTCTGTTTTAATTTATTATCTAATACTAATATTTCATAACTAGTTTTTTTTTACAGAAACGCATTTCAAAGGCGGATCGTGTCTATGCGCTCTAATGGAGCTCTAGATTTCCCGTGAGTTCATTTTGATTCCTTTGGGGAAATGGAAGCGATTTCACGCCGTATTCACTGGGAACACGTGAAAAATATTCAGAGTATTAACGTGCATTCGAAAAGAATCTCTCTTGTTTAAATTATAATAACATAATATGGATTATATGTGATACTAGCTGTGCCCGCGACTTTGCTCGCATTAAATCCAGACATTTATATTTTAATAGACAACCTATATTCTCCACCGCCCGTCCCGTCTGTCCCGTCACGTCCAAGCGTAAAAGGTTATCCCGGCCAGTTCAGGCCACCTCCCAGACAACCATTACACTTGGTAATGGAAGGTCTAAACCACCGCCCCTACTCCCCTTGGTTTGCCAATACGGCAGAGTCCAGATCCCACCAAAACTATGCACCCAGCCATTCTTGCCCTAATAGGCCCGAATGGCGGCCTGCGCAGCATACTACCCATGTGTTGATGTGTGTGAGGGTGATGTGGAACATTGGTATCGGAGATTACCCCGAACATCCAAACTGACAAACTTTACAACATAATATTAGTATAGATGTTATTCTGCATACACTTCATTATTATGGTTTTGAATGAATCTAGATAAACGGTATTCATACATTATATAAATACAAATATAAATATATATACATGTATAATATTCTAAAAGTTACTATAGAGTATATACTATAATCATACCAAATTTCATCCAATTTGCTCTAGTAGTTTTTACGTGATTGGCGAACAAATTAATAAACAGACAGACAGACATACGGACCGACCGACAGACAGACAAAATTGTCTGTTCTGTTGTCGATTCTGAAGCCCCTCATGGTAGTTTTTCTGAAATATCTTCCAGTGTACAGATTTCGCCCCTCTAGCCTTTTATATAGATTTAATAAGCCTAAGCAATCATCAATAGAATTTTGACATCGAATGCATATACGAGAACAAACCTTCAAAAAGTGAACTAAAATTTGTAATTGAGCTAGCTAGCTATGTTAAAAATAACGCTTAAATTACGTCTGCGCGCTCAGGTCAGTTTTGTTTATTTTTATAAAGAAAATACAGAATTTAAAATAAACACAAAAAAGCTTTAATTTAGAGTTTAACTTTAAGAAAGTTTATCTAATAATTATTTTTTTACATTTATTTTTCATTGATTTGTTTACTTTTGAATTATTTCCTCAGGGTAGGGGAGAATAACTTTAATAGTAAAATAATTGTCGTGCAGCTGAGGTAGATTAAGAAAGAAATAAATAAAAAAAAAATAAAGAAAGAAAAAAAATATTCGGCGTACATACAACAAATCATATTAGCATTATGTTATAATACAACACAAAGTTAAAAAAAATAAAATTGCATGGGGTCGAAAAGGTCCCTGTCTCAGCATGAGGCTGCAGGCCTACAATCGGAAGCACTACAGCGCTGATATTCTGACAGGGCCTTGTGGCATGTACACCTTCACGGCCGGACTATCACTCATTGATAATTATACTAATAACAATACATATAAAACTTACTAATATAATTAATAATAACAAAGGTGCTGTAATAAATAAATATAATAAATGCTGTAATAAATTAAGAGATATCGTCAAAAGATATGTCTGTCAGCAATTATTTTAATGCTGATTTGCAATTATATAAGGCCTGTATAACTAGATAGTTTAATGGGCCATTCCAAAATGCGACGCGTAGAAGTAAACAGTTCTGAAGGGTTTATCGTGATGAATACTGTTGTGATCTTGTTTAGTGCTATTCCATTCTTTGCTTTTCCTCTTTACTTTGTCCAGTAGATATACCACATTCAATTAACAATCTTTTCTTATTTCTAAGTTTTAATACATTTACAATCACGTACCTCGGAAATGCATTTCTAAATATTCGCAGTACTTCTATTGCATTGTACCTTTAATTACGTTAATACCTATTTAAATAATTCCATATTTAATTATTCATCAGTGTTCAGAAGTGTAATTAGATTGGCAATTGAATCCATAATGACGTGATCGATAATTATTTCACGCCTTAATTAAAGTGTGGTTGTTCTAACTAATGCATATAGTGTGATATTCTAGGTGTGTCTGCTACATTGAAGATGTCCACCGAGGTTTGTTTAGTTCTAGTATTAATGTTCTAAGTCTAATTAACTAATTGGTTTTGCTGTATAATATACTCATTCATTGGAGGTGCAATTTTATTTGAATAATTTAAATAATATTGATTCTTTCAGTACCTCTCTTGTACTGTTCATTATAAGTTGTTCAACTTATTAACTGAATGTACCAAGAGTAACTTATATTATATTATAATTTACGTTTCTATTACTTTTACAATTTGTAATTTTTAGCAGCGATCCTATTTGTTATAATTGTCACACCTAAATTCCGTCTTCACGAAACTGCGTCAAACGTTTGGCACATAGCCACATCTTCCTTAGATGAATTTATCATTAATAAGATTAGTCGTGGAAAAATCATAAGAATTTTACTTATTTTATCAATGTGGCCTTTTTAATATAACCAATATTATTGGTATATAAAATATTTTCAGATACAGATAAGATGTGTCATTTGTTTTGTAAGAATACTAAATAATATTATGCATTGTGCATGTCGTATTTCAGGAGTTTTCAATGTATTCATATGAGGCTTTTATTGTCATTTCTATAGACAGCTTTGGCGATGAAAAGTTTCGCCGGACCTAATCTTTACTAATATTATAAATGCGAAAGTAACTCTTTCTGCCTGTCGTGCTTTTACGCCAAATCTATACAGCCGATTTAAATGAAATTTGGTACACAGATATTCTAGAGCCTGAGAAAGGACATAGGCTACTTTTTAATGCGCCTTAAGTATCGCCATTTTTAGAGCTAGAAGCTTAAAACTGATTTTTTTAAATGCTATCCAAAGACATTATTCCACGTGGACGCAGTCGCGGGCACTGCTAGTATGACATATTTTCAAATTATATTACATTAATAATACTTCCACTGCAAACATATCTATGCAAATAAATAAAATTTAAGTGTCAGTTTGTAATATGAAAAACTTCTTTAATTAAAAACCAAACTGACTTCAAAAGAATAAACTATAAAAAATCACTAAAAAATAAATAAATAATTACTTCATATAATTACTACTTCTGCTAACTTCGATATATCCTTTGTTTTAATAACATTAATAATTTTAAAATCGGTGCCAGCGTACAGATAACAAAGTGGCTTAAATGTACGTCGCAAATTATTTATGCTTATATGTAATTGTGATGAAGTTTAGACCAGTTATTTTCATTTGTAAATAAGTATATTGGTTAAATCTAGCCGGCAAAGAATATATGTATATTTACATATAGGTAGATGTAGAAGTAGATTAATACATTAATTATTTATTTACTTTTTAGTGCATTTTTATAGTTTATTCTTTTGGAGTCTGTTTTGTTTTTTAATTAAAACAGTTTTTTTTTTCTGCTTTTTAGTTTAAGTATGTACTTTTAGGTATGATTGTGAATTCTACTTAATAGCTTTGGAAACGAATTATGAAACATATATAAGTGGTTCGAGGTTCGAGGTTCATATTCAAGGGGTTTTCTCGATTTCCCTGAGTTCTACTGATCAGATCCTGATCTGGTTGAAATGGGATCACCTATGGAGTGTAGTCCTAATCGGTCCACAAATGATGGAGAAATCGCGTAACAAAAAAAAACATTCAAACAAATTGATAAACTCCCCACCTGTTTGAAGTCGCTTAAAAATAGTGACTATCGCAATATTGTTTCTGAATAATTATTTAAAAACTATATTACGCAGAGAAGAAAATTATTCTGGCTGAGGGCACACAGTTAGTCAATTTCTAAATTGGTGAATGTTTTTATGCGTATTAAAATTATAATTAAGTGAAGGACACGCGACTTTTGTATATATAATGAATATTATTATGCGTGAATATAATTAACTAATAAAATGCCAACTTAAAATTATTTTCGTAACATTACTTACTTGTATAAAGTCTATTGATGATGCAAGCGATGATGACACAGTGGCTGTGATACCATGTTGTGATGTGCGTAGGTCGGAATCCACCTATCCTAATGGATCCTAATCCTATTTAATGTACCAGAGCTTCCGATGAAGGAAAATCTATGTGACATCTATGTGTACAGCATAGTGGTTGGCCTAGCCAGCCTAACTAGTTCGTAACTAACACCGTCCAATTCGAAAAATCACTTAAGCCAGTGTAAAGGACTAAATGTAAACAAAAATACTTTAAGTTTTTTTTACACATCTCAACTATGTTAAGTGATGATGTGTAATCACACGAATCCTAGAGGTACTGGTTCTCAAATGATGCTGCCGAAACACACCTATTGGTATTTGTGATATGTATTTATATGTAATGAAACGACCGGTTAGACAAACAGCTAGTTTGTTACTAAAGATATGTTATGCGCGGGCGCGGGAAATGCGCTCGCATACATGTCACTCCTCCACATCTAATTTTTGACACCTAATGAATACATAAAAAAACTTATAAGATAAGTGAATACATAATAATAGACACAATAGGCACAATACACAAATTACGAAAAACAAATTAAAAATATTTCTTATAATCTATTAGTTTCCTAGTACGCTTCGAACGTGTGGTCTTTGGAGACGGAAGCGGAGTAGCAGGGCGAGCTACTTCATTCGGAGACGCCGGTTGGCAGATGCCTTCGACTGTCTCGGCCGGACACGACTCTGACTGACTCACTACAGTCTGTCCACTACTCTCTGTGACTACTCCGTCAACCTCTCAATTTTTACAGCCATCGATTATTGTTATTTGTTTTTCACAAGCATGAGATTCGACCGTCACCGACGGAACGTTTATACCTAAGTGAGAATCATGCAGTTCACGTAACATATTTTCATTATGCATGCATCGCGGTTACTTACACAAAGCGAACGAAATTATAGCCAAATACAAAAGGAGGCAACAGCAATTATTTTCGGGGTAAGACGGTTCCACCAATATCTATATGATAGAAAAGATCCATTTACAAAATAAAATGTTTCAAAACTGTCATAACAGCTTAGCTTATAGCGTCATACGTGAAATGACGCTACCGAAAAACTAGTATTATGTATTAAATGACTAGGTTTTTGTCGTATGGTGCCGGGCAAGAATAGTATCACCTCGAATCATTGTGTTGTAAAAGGTGACTAAGGGAAAAAAACCAGTGGATGGGCAGCAGCATCCTCTGAGTACCACAAACATCAACTGTGATCGCCAACCCACCTGACAAGCGTGGCGATTATAGCAACCACCCCTTTTGGTGGAGACCTATGTCCAACAGTAGACGCCTTCTGGTTGAATGGAAGAGGTTCGTACTATTTTGTTATTAAACTAAACACGACCTAAAAATATAACTTAATATTTTACCTTGTTACGACGGAGCATCTATTATTTATTCAGGACAGACGTAAAACCCAGCTCGTACTTCGCTTTTACTAATCATATTTGACGATCAATCAAATAAGTGTATACTTTCCATACATGTTATTTCAGACGTATATTAAACTTAGTGAAATAGTTGTATAATTAGTATATATGTATATTAAACTAGCTATGTGCCCGCGGCTGGGCCCGCGTTTTTTTTTTATAAATTTTACTCCTTAATATGGTTTTTTAATTTTTTTATACGGTAACGGTAAAGATAACGCCACTTTAAAGTATCGTGTAAAACCTAGGTTCTTAACGCCCCCTTGTGGAAGTAGAAGACCCAGAGAAAATTAGGAGGCACTGAGATTGCGTAGAGGTGGCGTGGGTTGATTAAAAATAGAATATAACAAAAAGCAAACAAAAAAAAATTAGATGGGAGAAAAAAACATAATATTCTCAAAATAATGAAGTAAGTAAAATAATTTTGAGAAGCTGTGATGTAAAACGATTTATTACTTAAACTTATGTGTATATGAGACAAGCCTTTACCTATGTATAGTATACAACTAAACAAACAAATAATGCTATGATGGCCCTAGTTCTAATTTGTGATTAGTTTTCGATAAATAACATTTGTTTGACAGAAGATTATACGATAATATTTTTATACACATAAAAAAGCATTGAAAACAAAACATTCACTACGAATATTATTCTGATCAGTTAAAACACTGTAAAATACGTACTTTGATATAAATAAATATCAATAGAAATAAAAAGATAACAAATTAATCTGATGTTTAAAAAGATAATTACATAAAATCAATGTAATATTATAATTTATTTACCTATCTAATCTTTTATGCTCAGACGTCAAAGGACTAATAACTAGATTATATCATAAACTATTAAATTTTAGATAAGAAAATGTTACCAGTTAAACTGCCGCGTTTTGTTCTATCTGTATTTTGTCATTTTACCACTCTTTTCTCTTTTATCCACATGCGCTTCTTCTTTTCTCTAACCATACTACAACAAACGATTAACCGTTATCCCCCTTCCTACTCTTCAGAGCGTCTCGCTTGCAACACGAGATAGCCTCAATATCTTAAGTATGGATATTTGCAGCGACCTGAATTCCAGTGATTGCATCGGTAATGTTATCTCCACAACATGCAAGAGACTAGGAATCTTGAACAGAGTGTGATGGTCATTCACGCCCGGCCAGCTATAGTTTGGCCGTCTGTAATACTATTTGTATCTTTGGGATGGATCCTCTAAATACCACCTTGATGCCCTGGATAGTTATAAAGACGGACTGTCCGCATTGTAAATGATGCAGACGTTACTAAATCCATCAATCCACTTCAGCTGCGCAGAAATATTGCGTCGTTAAGCGTGTTGTGCCGTCTGTATCATGGCGAGTGATCTGAAGAGCTGTTAATCTGATCTCTTCTTCTCCCTTCCATAGCAGAACTACACGCGCTGGGCTTCGGAGACACAGTTTTACAGTAACTTCCATCCAGGCATGAACCAAATATTTCGATTCGTCTTATCTTTGCCATACTGTAAAGCTGTGGAACAGTCTTCCGGTCGATGTATTCCCCCCTTCCTATAACATCGCGTCCTTCTAACGTAGCGTGAAGATATATCTGTGCAGGCCGGCATGACAGGGACGACTGACGATAGATAACCTATCTCTCGCCAGTCGCCACTGTTTTAGGATTGCATTGTGCTTAGCATCAGGCACAATGCCGTCAATTTGCCGAGCTACTATAAAAATTAAATAACTGACACCACTTTCATAATTCCTTTAATATATTAATTATTGACTTTGTTTTTTTTCTAACTAGCTAATGCTGGTGGCAAGAAGGGCCTATACAGTTTCACTGCAGCATTAGGGTCGAGTGCTAAAGGCCTCAAAAGGTAACTAGTACGTACCAAAGCGGTACGAAACTCGGCTTGGCCGTTACCCGATTGCTGACTTTATGTAAACAAATATTTCAATGTAATAATGGAATTTTTCATAACCTACAATATGTATCTAAATATGAAAACGCCATTAAAACTAACTTTTACAATATTTAAAACGAATTAGATTCGTAATAACATAGCGAGGAAACATTTACCACTAAACTGCCACTTTGAAATGTCAATAGAAAACCTTACACGTCAAGTCACTACGAGTAATTGGATAGTTGAGAGTTAATGTTAATTACCGCGTACCGCGTATAATTTGAGTTTAATTTGTTTCACGAAGCCAAATATTAAATAACGTTCTCAAGTCTAATAAGGATAGTTAGTAAGAAAATTATAAACGTTGCGATTTTGACAGTGATTAATTTCACGCGTTGTCTTTTAACATGACGGCAATCTTATAATCTATACTAATAAATAAAACTGAAGTGTTGTGCACCGATTCCAAAATTATTAATTAATTTAAAACATAGGGATATATTAAAGTAAACAGAACCAGATTAATAAAGTAATTATGTATTTACTTTTAAGTGCATTTTTACAGATTACTTTTTTGAAGTCTGTTTTGTTTTTAATTCAAGTTTTTTTTCTCCTATTGAGAATCGCCCAACGCATCCAAAGAAGTTTTCACTTCAAAAATTATTCCAGTTAATCATTTTTCAATAATGTAAATATTATATGGGCACATTGCTCGTAGAACCGATGCCCGATGGGGCCAACGGATTCTCGAATGGCTACCACACACTGGAAGACGTAGCGTGGGTAGGCCCACCACTAGGTAGACCGACGACCTGGTGAAGCTCGCGAGAATCCGCTGGATGCGGGTTGCGCAAGACCGGTCGTCATGGAGATCTTATATCAGTTATATCAGTTGAATGGATGGATGGATAAATATTATATGCGAACGGAGCCGCGGGCACAGCTAATGATATGATATGCAAATTTAAGTTTATTCGTTACTACTAATCTGGTCATAGTTAAATTTTGCGTATACGTTGTCAGAGGTACAGAAAGATGACATTATATTAAAAGCAAATCTATACTTATAATAACTAACGAGACGAAATCTGTACATTGAAGATATCCAAGAAAAAAATACTATGCGGAGTTTAGAATCAACTAGAGAATACATTTCGACAGTTTAAACATTGTTTGTCTATCTGTCTGTTCATTGATTTGTTCGCCAATCTTGCAAAAACTAGGGAACCGATTTCGATGAAATTTGTTATTGACATATATTTCATCTAGTGGAAGAACATAGGCTACAAAAAATTGTCTGAATTCCAAGAAGGTGAAGCCGCGGGCACAGCTAGTATTAATATATAAAAGTGAACGTTCGAGTATTTCAGTTTGTTAAACTAATTCTTGGTAAGTGTTAAGTTCTTAAACTTGTTACTTAGCTTTCATTCTGAGGGCGATATATACGAGTCACGTTGACTGAAATTAATTTTGACACTTGTAAATGTTAATTTATCCGTACGCCATTGCCATGGATAAGTACCGGTAAACCAGTAATGTATTTTTGGACCTTTTTTTAAAACCTAACATTGATACCTAGAAAACACATATTACTTTTACTGAGTTTATAACATGTAACTATAAACTTTAATGTTGTATTACGGTGCGACTGACGTTCTGAGGTCTCGGGTTCGATCCCCGGGTCGGGTCATGTGGTCGGGTTTTTTTTCTACTCAGTGTCATCCCGGAGTTTAAAATTTGTGCCTGATATGGCGACAGGCTCGCTCCCTGTCACATCTGGGACGGAACTAAGCTCGGCGAAATGTGGATGGTGTAGTTCGCTATTTCACCTCGGTCTAACCCTTCGGGGATAACAGGCGTGAGCTAATGTTATGTTATGTTATTCCTTCTATTAAAATTATTAAACCAGTCAATTACTAGGTCAAGCTTATCTTAATTTTTGCGGACATAGTTCATCTACTAAATTATCAAAAAAGGATGGATTATAGATGTAAACAGTTTAAGGAGCAGTTGTCTGTCCTGGTATGGGTATGTGTTGCGCAGGGAGGAGCGAGAATATTGTGAGAAAGGTATTGAATATGAATGTGGACGGTTATATGAGAAGGGAAGGACTAAAAAAAAGACGGATGGATTGTGTGAAAGATGATATATTTATTAAAGGAGTAAATGCGGAGATGACTGCAATTAGAGAGGAATGGATTAGGAAGAGATGTTGCGCCGAGCCCAAATAAAAATGGGATAAAAAAGGTAGGGAGAGGATGATGATGTATTAGGATTCTCAAATGATTGTAAGTAAATAGCAATATCTCTTATTCATCTACTGTTGATTGTAAATCTTACTTAATCGTCGCACAAATTCTAGACACTAAATTAAAATTTAAAGATTGGAAACTTGTTTCACGGCCAGGGACCACATTCTCTAGACACGTAAAGAATAGCATTATCTATTTTTAATCTATCTTTCAAATTACTTTAGGAAATGTTTTGACGTGCCCGTCTCAGAGGAGTTTATGTTTTGACGTACGCTGAAATAAAAAATGCAGTGTTGAAAATCATTTCGGCTCGTACAATTTACCATGTTCATTAATGTAGTCTACGATCGTCTTTTGTTATTTTAATGTAATAAGCTGCGTTTTTTTGTATTATTAATTAATATCAATAATTAAACTGATGTCAAGTAATTGCTTCACTATTATTTTTTTTACTTTAAATTGAATTTAGAAATTATTTTTTTAATTAATTAGTTTAATAGTATAAAAAACAGTTTCTCAACCTTATTTTGTTCACCGTCCATTTGGAGAGTATGTTTTTCTTAGAGCCTCCCAACCTATTTTTTTTAGACTATATTTTTAATCTGCCCCCTAATTTTCTTTGGGTTTTCTACTTCCATAAGAGGGCGCTCACATTAAAAACCTAGGCCGGTATAAAGACTCAGCGCTTTGTCCACAATTTCACCTTAGCGATGATGTGTTCTAAAACTATAAACTCGCTAAGCCTAGAGGTAGCGGTTTTCAAGTGATCGGCTGACTATCGGAACAAACTCACAAGTTCTTGTTGCCAGATTTCCAAACATGAAGGTTATAGCTTACCAGATAGACATTAGATGATGCTTTCCTACCATGCTTTGAAAGATGTATTGAACCATATTAGGGGCCCTTGAAGTGTTACGTATGCAAAATTTTGATCATTTGATATTTCCCCTCTCCCCCTTTCAGCAATAGTAAGCAAAGTAATAATCCTCCATGATTATGAAAACATTGACATAATTTTGAAAAACAAAGATTAATAAGTGAATATTGCTTCCGCAATCACCATTCTGGCTCCCCCCATATTATGGAAAAAATAAACAAAGCCTACTGAGTCATTATTGCTTTAAAATACAATTTAAATAGCATTATAATACCTCACATAATTTTAAAATCATTTCGTACTTTGTATGTAAAACCTTATTGAAATACCATAAGCTACGATAGAAATGATAGCCTACGTGGATAAATGTCTTTCCCGTCTGCTTCTAAATTGGGTTAATTCAGTTTCAACTTTCAACATCAAAATCGAATAATATAATTAATTTATGAAATAGTGTATATTATAACCTGATTTATATTTTAATATAAAGTATATATTTACATATTTATTTGTATTTACTTTGGAGAACAACGGTCATGGGCACCGCCGACGATAGCAGACGGGTAGGGAAGTCCATGGAATGTAGTTTTGGACCCACTAGAAATCCTTTCTTAACGTACATTGCCAAGTTCTACGGGTATCGTTTTCGCATTCGTCCGTACTCCTCGATTTGCGCAGCCCTCCAGAAGAGGCACTCTACTAAGGTGCTCAGCTCCGACCACGTCACTGAAAGCTAAAGCAAAATTACATTAGAATGAATTTGTTTAAACAATCAACGATCCTCGCGGTAATTAAGCACATTACTATTATCGTATTATAGCTTAAAAAAGCAATAGCAGAGTAAGAAGAAGTCGAAATAAAATTGCATACAGGGCTAAAATAAATATGTATTTACTTAAGGTTCAGTTAATAAAAAAAAACCTTTAGCAGACTTTACAAAAAGAACAAGCTGATAGTAAGTAAATTTATTGTCAGATACTTTCTAGGTATATAAAGAAATCAAAAGGGACACTTTCGCTAAATTCTTTAAGTTTATTTTGTTTAGCGCTACGTGTTGAAAACAGAGGATTTTGCCGACGCTTTTTAATTTTATTAGGTCTGTTGCTGAGTACAGTCATTTGCCATAGACAATCAGCTATGTTCGCTACGTTGTTTATCTATAAAATACTGAAAACTTCCATACTGGTATATTTTAAGGCGATGCTCTTTTGTTTTTATTTTCTTAATTTTTCTTTAAACGTATTTCTCTTCTTCAATTTCGCATGTATATATTGCAGGTTAGTATATATTAGTATTGACTGTACTCGTGACACCTCTCAAGTTATATTTTAATTTTGTATACTCCAGATTCATATATACATCGCTTTATACATTTTTTATAATGAGGATGGTTCAAATTCGATCGCCTTACGAACATTGTTTTTGAAAAGAAAAAGACTCAAATAATCTTCAACAGCATCAAGGTACTTTAGCGATGCTACAGCATCGATAAACTTAGGTTTGAATCCACCTATCTCATTTTACGTTAGCCTGAGCTTCCGGCAAAGAAAAAACAACGTGACGAATTCATAGCATGATGATACATTATATTCTAATGGGCAGATGGCTAGTTACGATCCTCAAGTTTCGAAAATTTATCACCAAGAACCTATTATAGGAGTCTTAGTTGCTTTATTTGAAAGCTAGTCACTCTAAGTATAGCGAATTACTATCACAATTCACGTCGAAACATAATATCTGGCGAGATCGTAGTAAAACCCCAAATTTATACGTATCTGAAATTCAGGTCTTCTATTCTTATACATATAATATCTTCTTAGAAAGTTGCATTTTGTAAATATCTAAAATAGAAATAAGAAATATAAACGATCAGTATTAAAATTAGGTATACTATTATTTTTCAGTGATCTATCAAATAAACAAGCAATTAATAAATACTTACTTTGTATATATTTGCAATAACTTATTTTGTTCCAACGAAACGTTTACTTTCGTAAATAAAAATAATCGTAATACACAAAACACAAAATAATAATATTAAGAAGCTAAAAAAAACCTCAAAGGGAACTTCGCACCCCTTATTTATATCCCTCATAAACCATTCTAACCCTAACAACGTGTACCAGTAATTCAACGTTCTTACACCTACACAGTTTATATTTGTTCCGATACACAGATGGATATAAAATATTTGAAGGCGACGGAATCCCCTCGACTTATTTGAATATCGATTCGATTCCAAGTGGTATCCGGAACGGAGGTGGATTCATTCAAACAGCCGGTGTATGCGTGTGTGCTGGAATGGAATTTGCATATTTGAACGTTACTTATTTTATTTTTAGATTTTAACTTATACAGTAACGTAGGCTGTGATTATTTCAATCCCTTCCATTTATATTTGGAATATAAATGCTATGCTTAACGGTTTCAAATTAAAATTAAAAAGATTTTAGGTTGAAATTTTCATTGCTATGTTAACTGGAATTTTATTACATAAAATTGAAATGTCTAGTTCATGAGTTATTTGATACTTAGTTAATTAGTGTTTTTGGCTTTACAAATAAGAAATCGAAAATGTGATAAAAACTGTTGATTAAATAACTTCTTTCTTCGATCTAAATTACACTATTAATCTGAAGAGACTCGACATATTCCATGGGTTTGAGGAACACTTTAGCATTAAACCAGAAAATGGTTCTTAGAATACCAGTACTTATAGAATGGCACCGTAGTAGTACATACTAACCGTGACTTGGGCTGTTTCCAGCATACAAATTCAGTACATTGTAGTTCCTATTCGATAAGCAAGCGGAAATAAAGGAAGGGAAAAGGTCCTTTATTTCTTATCCCCTTTTGTGTAGTGCGCAGTGTATTGCTAGAGCATGAAAATGTCATTAGACATTATTAGACGTCATATGACTCTAGCACGAAACGTAATGTGAAAATTTCTTCCCACAGTTGAACGCATTCGAACGGTTTCTCTCCGATGTGTATACTTAGTAGCTCCTCTGGGTAATGTTTTAATTTGAATGCTTAATCGCAATTTTTGCCTTTTTCCTCCGTTTACCCAACACTTATGTATCTTTTCAGCTCTTATTTCGGCAAGTGTAATAAATTCGATGATGCCTAAATTTAAGCCAATGTGCCTTTCACTGATATGTCGCTATTTCAAGGTGGAGCTGTTAACTTCAAAGTTTTCTAATACGCTGTACGAAGACTTGAGTCTGCATTTGTAAACTCTTCGATATGTGCTAAAGCTGTTACAAACTGTTCTCAATACTAATTGCACACTTAAATTATAATGCACTAGTTATTTCTGCCGTTTTTCTACTGCAAAGTGTATTCAAATAGTATTTCAATGAGAAAGGTAAGAATTTACAAAAATATGTAATAGGCGTTTCAATTTAGTCCTCAGGCGGCCTATTGTGATTGGATACAAGACAACTGTCCCTTTGAGGGTAACCCATAAAACAAGTTAATATTTCACTAAATACGAAGAATCTTTCGAAAACTATATTACGCAAAGACGCTCTCATACTTGGGCTCATAAATGTAAACGTAATTTATAATATTGAAGTTAATATATAACAAGGTACACACTTTTTACGGATCTCGACAAGCAACAAATTAGATGATGAAATTCTTGTTATGCCCTTTCTGATAAACTGTTCTAGTTTGTATATTATCATATTCGATCGTCTTTCATTGGATATTTCATCAAATACGCTACACGTGTGTGGTAGAATGGACCACACCTTTATGCATCTTCCCGGATGTGGCCACTTTATTTTAAAATTATTATAAAGCATATGAAAACAATGGGTTAAGAACACCATTATTTCCAAGTAAAATAGATTATAAATCAAGCAACAGATACATCAATGTTTCATATTGCGTACTAAACTGAAAATAATATAACAAAAGGTACATTAAAATTAGACACAAAGATATTGGCGTAAATTCAACAGTTTAACATTTAGCTTTGGAGTATGTTTCGACATTGTATATTAACAAAATATGCTTTCGTTTAATAACTATGGGTCTCTGTAAGACGTTTTTTAGATTAATAATTAATACTGTTCGTGTGTAATTAAAATTATATTTTACTAACTTAAAGACACACCGATAAAATTCACATTACTACAGTTTTCCAAAATAAGCATGTTATTAAGAACATCTCTTTTATATTATTTTTCTTTTAATAAAACGTTGTTACCATTCAACCGAAAAACGTCCATTGTTGGACATAGGTCTCTCTACCCATAGTACTGCAATAATCGCTACGTCAACATGTGGGTTGGCGACCGCAGTAGGTGTTTGTGGTGCTCCGAAGATGCTGTTACCCATCCTCTGGTTTATCCATTAATCGCCTTTTACAACACCCACGGGAAATACTATTCTTACCCGGTACCACATAGTCTAAATGGGGGGAAATTTTTAAGTTTTGATGAATGCCTAAAGGAGCGAAATTTAGATTTCGAATTAAAGCTAATTACTTTTTAGCTAACACTTTTGACTGAAAGGGCCTTTAAGGCTTGTTCATGACTTTGGGGCCGAGTGCTGAAGGCACTCAGCTGCAAAAAGGTAACTGGCACAAGGGTTACGAAAGTTGTACAAACCTCGGCTTGGCCGTTACCTGAATAACCATGTATTACTTATCATATTGTTAAGGAGGTCATTTTTTTAAAACAATTTTAAATGTATCTGATAGAATGGAAAAGTAAATTTTCTAAACGACATGTGTAACACCGCAGACTTAGACATATACTGGAAATGTTCATTAACAATAAAAAATATAATTTACCTGACAGAAGAATTCAAATGTTCAAATTAGAATTTTCAAAATTTAAAGTAATATTTCTAGGCAGGTTCATAATTGTATTTTAATATTAATCTTTAATCTTTTAAAATTGCATCAACATAAGCAATACTTTGAGACCAACTAACGAATTAGCGATGTGTTTATTAAAGTATAATTACTTTTTAATAAATGTTTTGTTTTATGAATTCAACTTGAATTATAGGAATTATGTAATCATTATAAATTAGCTTCACTTCCAACCTTCGTCTACTGGACTATTATATGTTAATGTGTGGAAAACAAGCAAAAATATACTTTAAGAGGACACGCGATTGCCAACATTTTGAAGATTAGGTATTTCTGAAATCTATTACTATCGCGTTACGCCTCAATGAAAGAGCTATAAAACGCAAAAGGGACAACTGCAGCTTGAGTTAATTATACCTATGGAGAATATAGGAAATCATCACTTTGTAAACTCCCTGCTTTCTCCTCCAAAATTAGGCTTATTTCATTTTTTTTAAATTATATTATAGCTTTAGTTATATATTGTGAAATTTGTTGAAATGTGAAAGACGACGGTCAAACTAAGCATTTTTTCTCATTTTTGAAGGCTCCTTAATTCTATAATAATGATTTTATGGTAACAATATGTGTATATTACACCTGCGTAAGTTATTACCCAAGGAGAAAACAGAGTAATACGTTTGCATGGAATAAAAAATGCCCGCATTTCCTCTTAACATTAATAAGGTTTAATAGTAGTAATTTTTAAACTTCTTTAGGATCAGTGTTTTGACCTCAATCTCACTTGATTCGAAAAAACATTAACATGGCCCGAGTATCATTCTTGCATCGACTGTAAAATGATTTAAATACTGTTATTTGTTGGCATATGTAAGTCTATGGTTACTGGAATTACGTCTCTCGCGTTATCATCAATCTTGTCCTGTGTGATTATAGTAAAGAGATGAATAGCCGACCACTGGGAGACGACGCGACATGGCTCCACGACAAATATAACTAGATAACATCGTACAGAAGTACCGAGAGAACTGAAATATGTTGAACAGTTCTGATTAATGTACGATTCCTGTTTCCAACTTTAAATGAATGTGACGCATCTGTTGCGCGTAACGTGTTTTAATTGAAATACTTTGTTTTATTATTCCCGAGCATGGAAGTCGAATATAGTTCGTATTTTCAAAAGAACAATGGCATTTAATTAAATACCGGGTTTGGAGAGTGGTAGAGCTTTCTTGTTGCTACTAATATAGTGAAAATGTTCGGCGTATAATCACTGTATTTCCAGTAATAGGTTGCGAAAACCGGACATTTGTAAAAAAAAACGTATCATAGTAACACGGTAAATTGCGTCGCGTTCTGAGATCAAGTGTTATGCACACCTATAGAAAAGATTTTCGTCCGGAATAATTGGAAACTCCTGTATACATTGGACGTCCAGAAAGCCTCTCTAACTAAATAATACACTTTATTGTTAGTTACAATCTTTCCTGGAGACACAGATACTTTACCACACCAACTCTTGTGTTCCGAAACATCATTTGTCACAACGCGCACGTGATACCTCTGGTGTTGCAGCCGCCCATAGGCTACGATGACCGCTTATCATCAGGCGTATCGTATGCCTGTTTGCGACTTTAGTGGTATAAAAAAAATATTGCCGGAAATCGAGATTTCCGATTAGTACGTCTACTACAGACTTAAACTAGTAAAATAAATTTGGAAAAAATCAAAACATTATAAAACACCGCTTTAAAATTAACTTCTTTTATTATAGGTTGTAAAATATTTATTAGTTTGCATGACACGAATTACCATTTTAACTAACAAGTTATATTGTACTCTTGACAAATTATCTATAATCAGCAATGGAAATATTTGGGTAATGCGCAATGCCGAATACGTTGCGCATCTGAACTGAGCATAATACGAATTTTAATGAAGCTAACATAATTGATGAACGACATTATTCTTGGACTGTACTTTATTTAATATCAGAACAGACATTTTCTCGACTCAAATAAAAAAAAAATCGATGTCTTAATAATTATTCCTCATCATAATATACTGTAAATAGTATTATTTATGAAGTTATTTATACCAAATTCGAAATTAATATTACTATAAATTATATCTTGATAGTTTTTAATTATAGATAAATATCTACCACGTACAGATACATAAATAACTATAGTTTAAGTACAAAAATGAAATGGAATTATTGAAATAAAATAAACCAAAAACCCTTCATAGTACATATTTTCACGATTTAAACTAACTATAAATAGCGATAAATGTATAGACGTAATATAATAATAGATCAGTTCCAATGTAATGTACGTCTTACAGTTCAACGATCATCCGATAACGTGCTATTGTCGATCGAGACCGCCCTAATTGCATCTATTGTTACCATCACGACTCCGGCCTGGAACATGAGCTTTTTTTTGGTAATTGGCATAGCTCCTTCCCGGTTCATAGGCATTAAGTTACAATATTTATCGTTACCGACGTGATTTTAGCTTACTGAACTGTAAATAGTATAGTTTTTCCTTTTTATATTAACTGAGTGGATGAGAACTTGCCCGATGCCAAGAGTTACGTGATTGAATATATAGTAAACTAGCTGTGCCCGCGACTTCGTTCGCGTTTCATATATATAAAAAATTAAATTGGATCAAATTGTGAATCTAAATCATTCTCGAATCTTCAGGAATAAACACAAAAAATTTCATTTAAATCAGTTCAGCCGTTTAGGAGGAGTTTACTCACATACGACACGAACAGAAGATTTATATATATAAAAATTGACTATCAGTTACTTGTAGTCAGAGACGGTTTTACAAATGTGCCGCCTATACTATATTTCATATAATTTTAATGCATCGTTAATATTATTATTATAACATAATACAATATTTCATAAAATTTCGGCTTATTAGAGTTAAACAATGTAAAGAGAGAATTCGCTTGTGGTTTAGTATTAATGAACGCACTAACTAGGAATTGTTATTTGGGCGAATACATGCACAACATTGGTGTTCAAAACACAAGAAAGTACAGTCATGTAACAATGCAGACGAAATGTCAAAGCACGTATATTGTGTGAATATGATTAATTATACCTATATGCAACGGAATGAGCATTTATTGTCACAGAGATTATACAGTATAATCCAAGCTGTAGGTCTACCAAATGTTTTACCATGAGGCTAATCAGCCTTTAATCGAGTTGATTTTGCTCGTGACTATTGAGATTTCAAATCTTGGTTTGAAGGCTGTGGTCTCAGAACTTGTCCCCTTTGTATGATTGTTATTTCATTTCTCTTGGCAATATTCCAAATTGGTACAATTGTATTCTTCGTCAAGTCGTAACGTAACGATCCCTCGTTAATATTGAAGTATGTTTATCACAACTTAATAGTTATAAAAGTCAGTGTCCAATTTTTGGATAAAGGATTTTTTTCTGAAGACCTTTCTTCCCTTTATTTTCTTTTCACACGCTTTTATAAACGCTATGAAACACATATTTGAAGCGATCATGGCTTAGTTCTAGTACTAGTATGTTCGGATTCCGGGTAGATGAAGTCAGGTTCGAATCAACCTATTATATAATGAAGCTGAGTTTTCTCATACCATAGTGGTATGGCACATTCTAAAATTCGCATGGCAAACTACCACTCTCAATCTTTCAAATCTGTCACCGAACATCTATATGTTGGCCCACAACATTACATTAGAACTAATATCTATAAGTTTAACGTGTTTACTATATTGAGCCATATCGTTATTTAGTATCAATTGAGACTGTGGTCGACGATATACAGTATAAAATAACAATTTAACACACTCAGAACTATATTAATTTGAATAACTCTAAAGGTATTTAGATTCCCTAGCTATGTTTTCTTTCACGATAAAGTGATTGGTGTTACAAATTAAATTCAAATAAAATACATACGGCACTGAGACGTGATCATTTAAAATAGAAATATATTTAAACGTCAGACTGTACCTTATTGTTAAAAATCAAAAGTATCAAGTGACTTCGCTTGAAAGAGTTAAAAAAGGGCTTAGTAAAATGCTCAAAGGACAATGGAGAGTGATATATACGTGATCAAATCAGAAAGTAACCGATAATGGCAGAAGTATTGATAAACTGAAGTGCAAGTGGGCTATATAAGGGGATAAGATGGGGATAACGGGCTCCCGTGGCGACTGCGTGTTGGAAGACGAAGCATAGGCAGGCGTCCAAAAATTTGGACCGACAATATAGTGAAGGTTGCGGATATACGCTGGATACAGGTGTCTCAAAACTAATCATTGTGGATATCTTTGAGAGAGACCTATATCCAAATTTTAATGATGAAATGTCCACCTGTCGAGCTCGAACCAGCAATTCTCGAAAACCGTAATTTAATTCGAAGTTAATCGAATCGTAAAAAATCGGTATTTAATTACGTTTGTTTTATCTATATCTGTATTATGAGCAGAAATTAATTAATTCAGTTATTGACTGCCGATAGAAATAGTGGTTTAAATTAAATGTTTAATCTCAAATAGTAATACACTTAACAGAAGTACGGTTTCAATTTTCAAAAGAACTCTTCCTTAAAATATTATTTTCAGCCACTTAATTTAAAGATACCTTGACAGCTCTCAAGTGATTTTTTCCTCAACCTTTTACCTTAAGGCTTTTATTCTCAATATTATCAAAGGGTATATTATTCTAAGTAACACTGGAATTTCACAACTAAGTCAAAGGTTTGGTTAGGTTTTGTGAAAACACATCCTGTTTACTTTTAAAGTGATCAATACATCTGAATATATATATATATATATATATATATATATATATATATATATATATATATATATATATATATATATATATATATATATATATATATATATATATATATATATATATATTCGGACACAAACTTATCTAAATTGGAGATAACGAAAAAAAATCACACTTTAACAATGAATTAAATCAACCAAAAATACTACAAGCTTGTTAACTTATATCTTTCAACACTTTACTTAAACTAATCTCCAAACTAACATCAAAAGCGATGATGGCGCAGCAGGTAGTGGGGATTCCGCGTCAATCGACGCTGGTTCGATCCCCACCTATCAAATCTCTAAAATCGGCCTGAGCTTTCGCTGAAGGAAAACACCGTGAGGGAACCAAAACGTGGTGGTAGGGTATTTTCTAATTATGCACGCCTGGGTAGCTACCACCCTCAAGTCCAAAAACCTGTCGCCAAATACCAAAAGGTGTGTTCTGGCAGCATCACTTGAAAACCAGTATCTCTAGGCTTAGTGTGCCTAACATCATCATCACTTAACATCAGGTGAGATTGTGGTCAAAGCACTGAGAATATTCCGCGTAAAATTTTTATCTAAAGAATACATATCAATACCTAGTAGTAAAGAGAAGAAACAAACAATAATACACAAATGAAATACAGTTCTCCGATTTATTCATAGAAACAAAGTAATTTACGATTTAATATAATCCGGAAACGAAAGCGATGGAGTTTATTTTATTTAACAGTAAATTTGAACTAGAAAATGGTTGCACCGGAAACGGAACTCGAGCCTGCATTACTGCGAACACGGTGCTACATAATTTTACAGCGTTTAGTTTAAACCATAAGCGATTGATTCTATTTTCATTTTACTTCTATGAAATAACTTACCACTGATTTAAAATACCCGATATTCTGTAATACACTTGCTGCCCTACCTGACTATATCCGAGCTACGTTGAAAGGGACAAAATGTATCTATCTATACTAATAAATAAAGTGTCTGTTTGGATTATCAAAATTAGAACTTATTACTAAATACAGAAGAATGTACATACGATAGCAATACCAAAAAGACAGTTTTTTTTAACCTGTCTGTTTGTTCCAGTTAGTCTCTCGAACGACTGGATATTGGCGGATAGCTGAAGTTACACCGCGTAACTGAGATTACTTATATTTTTCGAAAATAATTAGGGTCCCGCATAACACAATTAAAACTCATCAAATTGTGAATAAAATCCGATTAATGGACAGTTTTGCATTTGCGAGTAATATCTTTGCTTTATGTTAGTAACAAAAATAATTTCAGGAAAATAATGAGGGTTGCGTTTAAAAAGATTAAAACTCATAAATTTGTGAACAAATAACGATTCATCAGAACATTATTTTCCTATGATTATTTAAAAACTATATTACGCCGTGAAGAATATACGAAACGCGGGTGGAGCCGCGTTCATACAGCTAGTTGAATAATAATTTGAACATGATATTATTTCAGATTTGATTAAGTTTTAAAATATTGAATACTCATTATGCTCTCGTATTTATCGTCTATTTAACTTTTAGTTAATTTACTAAAATTACTCGTCTCACAAATCCAACGAAACTGTAAAAGCCTTTGAGACTAACAGTGTATTCTACTTGAAAATATAATATCAAAGTAACTGTGAAAAATTTCTGGCTTATAATGGAAAAATTTACTCTCATTAGTGGCATCTCGTTTAGTTTGATGTTTGTAAATTATAATCTTGACAGGTGTCAGGGTTACCAAAAACCTATCAACACTATAATAATGATAATAATTAAATTAAATAGTGTGTAGTGTCTGTTAAAATTGAGTACTTTTTTTTTCGAACCTAGCTAACGCTGTTGACCGGAAGAGCCTTTACAGCTTCACCGTGACTTTGGGGGCGAGTGCTGAAGGCACTCAGCTGCAAAAGGTGACTAGTACAAGGGTTACCAAAATGGCCGTCACCTGAGTGTTCAAACTTTCTTGCGAGTTGTAACCTAGCTATCCCTACATTTTTTATTATTAAAAAAAAAAAAAACTGTTCCTTACAGGACCTATGTACCTGCGTGTTGTGTGCAGGAGTGTGTATGCAGTGTTGTGCGTGTAATGCTCAATGCATGGGCAGTGTTACTGTATCGCGCTGGCGGCGACGTTAAGAGCCTCCCCAGTTGGGGCACGAGACACGTCTTGGGTCGCCGCCTGAGTAAAATTGGATACTGATTTCGCAATACACTATGGTAACGGGGGGCGAATCTTGACACCGCAATGCAATTTTGCTATGCAAAGCGACATCTAGTTTTAAATGGCTGAACTGTCACACTTTTTAAATCATCCAAATAAAGTTCATAGAACATTGAACAATAGACTCCATTAATATGATCGTAGCGATGATAGCGCAGCGGGTAGTGCGGTCGGATTCCGCGTCAATCGATGCGAGTTCGATCCCCACCTATCCGACTCTAAAAGGCGACGGCGGCCTGAGCTTTCGGCGAAGGAAATCATCGTGTGGAAACCATAGCATTTTCTAATGATGCCCGCCTGGGTAGATTCCACCTTCAAGTTTGAAAACCTGTCGCCAAATACCAATAGGTATGTTTCGGCAGCATCACTTGAGAACCAGTATCTCTAGGCTTAGTGTGCTTGCCATCCTGAACCACATCATCACTTAACATCAGGCCAGATTGTGGTCAAAGCACTGAGCCTATTCCGTGTAAAAAAAATATATATTAGAAGCGGGTTAATATCTTTATTACTTGGACCATACATTCGACACTGGCAGCATAATCTATTTAACACGATTAACTCAACCAGGGACTGGATGCAAACGAGGCTTCAATGTTTGAACTTAATTACACAATTGCCAATTGCAATTTGCGCCACACATGATTAGGTAAAGGTAATTCGCTATGTACACACTATATGCTCGCATTAATCGTAGTTGAAGGTATTAAATTAGCCTTTTTAATATATCCAGCATTTTTTTTAAATGACCTTAGTAATTTATATTTTTCCGTAAATATCAATGAAATTCTCATACTTTTCTTTAGTACAACGACCTCACATATTTTTACTTTATTCAGTAATATGAAATGTATTTTATTACGTGATACGATAGTGGTGTCTGGAAAAAACACTCCACTCTGTGCTTTCGCTAACAACGGTTATAACTAACAATTTGTGTAGTTTTTATGTACGTATATTCACATTTACAAAAGAAAAGAAACTAGATAGAGTTTGTTGTGTGGGGTGCGAATTTGGTCCCACCTCCACGTGGTGCACCCTGGGCAATGATCGACAGTGTTCTCTTAGGATTACTGCTGATCGTTGGCGAGGAGGACCAACCCAATCCAAGGTGTTAAGTGAACCGTGCCGAGGGATGCGTGGCTGGGGGGGAGCCCAGTCGTGAACGGTACCTCTCTGATACCGCAGCACCTCAGAGAGTAATTTTTGCTCTTCCACCGACATGCGGGGCTCTGTCGGTGATGACCTGTTATTTCCCTAGCTTATCGTGGGAACAGTATGGATGAAAAGATCATACCGTTGAATTTTAATTCCCTCGTTGACGCCCTAGAGAAATCTAGTGACGTCAGTTCTTCTGGGACAGAGGGAGATAACATCTTCCCAACGCCCAGACTAAGTACCTCAAAAGCCCAGAGGATAGATCCTAAGGCGGAAGTTGCTTCGGCGACCTCAGCGCCCACGGAGACTGACTCTGAGGTAAGTAAAGGTAAAACAGTTGCGGTTACAGGCGGTCCTGTTTCCTCTACCTTTACAGCCTCTGGGCTGGAAGGGTCAGCGCCCCTGGCGCAGCATATCCTTCCAAAGCTCTTAGGTAGAGGAGGTTACAGAGGAGGCAGGACTAGGAAGACAGGCGGAATCCAACCTCGAGGTGGACTTACTAGTCCCCAGACAGGCAGGAAGACCGCCGGTTGGAAACCGGCACAAACCTAAACAAATGGGACTCCTTAAAAAACAAGATGGGACCTTCACTTACAGTGAAAAGGAAACCATGGAGCTCCTTACGTCAGTTCATTTACCCAGGTTCTGAGAAACCTACTTCTAGAAGACTGCCCTCTTCAATAAGGCCTCAATTAGAGGACTGGCGTAGAGCGGCAAGTTTTTATAAGACCACAGAGTGTGAAATGGGCTATAAAGTCATTCAAACCATATAAAAACAGGTGGAGAGGATGGAATTCAGCCTGTGCTATTACAGCGAGGTCTTGACATCCTCACACCTGTAATTATTAAGATTTTCAGGGCAAGCCTTGCTTGGGGATATATACCTGAACTATGGAGAAAAGTACGACTGCTTTTTATACCCAAGGCCGGTAAAAAGGATTACGCTATGCCAAAGTCCTTTAGACCAATAAGCCTTACATCTTTTCTTCTGAAAACTATGGAGAAGATAATTGATAGAAATATTAGGGAAGTGGTACTAACCACAAACCCTATAAGTTCTAAACAACATGCCTATAGCAGAGGAAGATCCACTGAGACTGCCCTGCTCTATCTTGTAGATAGAGAGGAGAAGGCATTAGAAGATAAGGAAATTGCACTATGTGCATTTTTGGATATTGAGGGCGCTTTTGATAACACACCCATTACAACACTAGTTCATGGGTTAAGTGTTAAAAAGGTAGATTCAACCAATATAAAGTGGATTGAATCAATGCTCTCAAACCGTATAGTTAAATTAACATTGCATGGCACTAATCATGAGGTGGTAACCACAAGAGGTTGTCCACAAGGAGGCGTTTTATCGCCCCTGTTGTGGACCCTAACAGTGGACCAACTCCTGCATAATTATCCTCCTGAATTAAGGATTGACGCCCAGGGCTACGCTGATGACCTGGTGGTAGTTGTCCGAGGTTTCTCTCAAAGTACAATTTCGTACCTTATGCAGAAAGCACTAAGTGTCATTGACAAATGGTGCAAGGACAATGAACTGAGAATCAATGCAGACAAAACTGTCTTAGTACCATTTACCAAGAAAAGGCGTCTTGACCAATTGGTACAACCTTCACTAAATGGCAAGACAGTAAACTTCTCACCAGAGGTCAAATACTTGGGTGTTATTCTCGACCAGAAACTGACCTGGAATAGCCAAATTGGATATATAATTCAAAAGGCTAAAATAGCAATGGGGATCTGTAGTCGAATGGC